>CADCXD010000002.1:0-681219 GCA_902806575.1 Jackrogersella multiformis | reverse complement strand
TAAAGGACTTGCCCATGGTTTAATACCTAGGTACTTAGTCGTGTCAGCCCGCGACGCCATCAACCAATCCTCTTCTATCTGCCTAGGCAGTTCACACCCGTACTTCTAAGGCGGGTCTACCTAAGTGGATCTTTTGCTGAGTTGGCTTTTCTTGTTTCTGCCAATCCTGGTTATCCTAGGTCAACCCATTAACTCTATTCGGCCTCTTCTCTCTGTCACTTGGGCCCTACCTAGGCACTAGGTAATAGTCTAATCTATTCTCTGTGCCGGTCCTGCAGCTTTCGCACTCTTGATACACGCTCTTAGACTCCTCCATCTTGCTTGACCAAAGGCCTTTCGTTTGACCATACCTGCGACGCCTGCATAGTCAGCGGCCAAGGTTGAGACGCATTCGCTATCTCGATCCCCCACGGAATCTGCCCTTCGTTCCCATTTCCCCCCTTCTTCCACCTCCTCCTCCTCTCCTCATCGTTCCCTTCTATCCAACAGTCTTTTACTCCACTACTACTACATGCTCTCCTGCATACTATCCTCTATCCCACATACCATTTACGATATCCTCAATCGATGACAGTATTGACTCTGGTAACGTGTATATCGTTATTAGAATTTTACGACAATAGTTCACTTTTAAGACTTTATATGACCTAGGCACGTCAAGTGCCTGATACCTGGCGCGCCACAAGTAACCCTTGCTTCGAGGCTCCACAGCTAATTAAAGTCACCCAAAGTGAGTTCCGACCGAGTACTAGATCGTTCCATTCTCACCAAGTCCCCCCATCGTAACGCAGCCTAAGGAGTGGGAAAGAACCTGAACTCCTAATATACATCTTCGGTCACGCTTCCATTGTACCTACGTCCCAGCTAATATCGAGAATCGAGAACAAACATAATTAATAGTATTACCAAGCGACGATCAAAATAAGATTCACTGGCCGAAATGGCCAAACCAACTCGCTTTGCGGCCAACAACGAGCCGCTACACATATTCCAAGATGATATCTTCACCCAGCAAGCGCCGTCTATCAGCCGAGCACCGATGCCTTCCGTTGGAAAGCACTCCTCTCCCTGCCGCGCGCTTCAAAGTTCGAATGCGAATGTAGTGTTTAACCCTCCGAATGGCCATCTGAAGCAGCATTCGCCGTTTAAGGCGACTGGGCGCGCGGTCGCCGCCTCTCCCTTGACTCCTCTTAGATCCTCGCATGGTAATAAACTTAACGCCGTATCGATTCTACCACCCGCCTCACATGAACATCCGACAGATTCCATGCAGAAGAAGCAGCCGATGATGTCTAGATTTAAGACGGTCGTCCAGAAACCGATGGCGGACCCGAACGCAAGTTTTGGAAAGGAGAATGTTCATCCCACCCTATATCCGGCGCCACCTCCCTTCAATCTGAACCTGGAGAACTATTATCAGAACGCACCCAACCGAAAGCGCGCACTGCTCGAAGCCGCACCTATCCAGGACTCCAGACCACAGAAGAAGAGCAAGTTGGAGGAGTCTCTTTTACCGCCCCCTGATTCGTTCCCCGCCATCGAGGATAACGGCGCGAAACCCTCATATAGCTACGCCCAGCTGATCGGAATGGCAATCTTACGCGCTCCTCAAAGGCGACTTACTCTCTCGCAGATCTACAAATGGATTTCGGACAACTTCTCCTTCTACAGCGCGCAAGATGCCGGCTGGCAGAACAGTATCAGGCATAATCTCTCCCTCAATAAGGCATTCATCAAGCAGGAGCGGCCAAAGGATGACCCAGGCAAGGGAAACTATTGGGCCATAGAAGTTGGAATGGAACATCAATTCATGAGGGAGAAGCCGAGCAAGAAGTCAAATGCGAACATGGGAAATACCCCGTTTATGTCCAGCCGTATCGAACCTCCGCGCATCGAATCTACTATATTCCACGATGGTCTGCCGTCTCTACCTCCGGTATTCCCGATGCAAGGACATCCGATTACTCATGATCATATGGTATCACAGCCCCCGGCTCAGCCCGAACCTCAGGTCTCGTCGGATGCCACCATTCCGCTCTCTGATAATGTCGGTCCGGAAGAGCAGCCGGACAAGACCCAAGAGCATGATTTACCTATTGAATATAGCACATATTCTCCTATACCTGCCGCAATCCACTCATCCCCTCCGATTCCTCGTCGCCTGGAAGCTCGTAGCAACACTCCACCTCCAGTTAAGAGGGACCCTCCTTCCTCAGGCTCACACAAACGTCATCACAAGCGCAAGTATGTTTCGATGGACGCCTCTATGGATGATAGCGGGTATATCTCGTCGTTAGATTCTTCGGCTATGCGCCCTAAAGGTAGTCGACTCCTGAGTTCGGGAACTGACCGACCTCGAATTAGGCGTGGACGAGCTGAGGAAGAGATCGCGCGACTGCGTGCGTCGTCTTACGAAAGCCCTACCAAGGGACGTCCTTATGAATTCATCCCTCCATCTTCGTCCCCATTACGACATACCAACGACGCTGGCCCGATGTTACCTCCCTTGACCCCGGCCGTGAAGATGAAGCCTCCCCCAAAGCCTCCCGCTTCCGTCTCGCCAAACACGAATCTGCGTATGCACAGGGACAAGGTTCGGTCTATGTTAAACTCCCCTCTTCGTCGTGTTAGCAACATAACTGAAGATGTAATTCCATGGAGCCCGGCATTCCAAATGGATGACACGCTCTTCCACTTAACGGATCCCTGTAATGAGTCACTCGAATTCGACATCTTCCAAGACATGGCTTTGGACCCATTCTTCTCGGCTGCCGAAAATGGCTCACCTTCAAAACGCTCAGCTAGGAGAATGCGCTTAGATCGGTCAAATTCCGCTAGTGCACTTGGTGAAATCACGAACTCGATGACCAAGAGATCAATTACGTCGGCTCCTTTGCTGAAGGCCCCTACTTCGTCGCTAGCTCTACCGTATGAAACTCCTAGCAAGGTGTTCGAAGGCATGTCTTCTCCCAGTAAGCTTTTCTTGCAGTCTCCTACGAAGAATGGTTCTCCTATTAAGAACGACTGGAACCTAGAGGAGTTCTGCACCTCTCAATTCTTCGAAGATGATCTAGAAGACGGTGCAGGTATAGACATTCTTCAGGGTTTTGAGAGAATCAGTGGTACTCAGCCTTCTACCGGACCTTCCGTGTCTACTCGACCTTCGAAGCCGGCTCTAGGCCGCAGTTTCACGACTTCATTCTAAATCCCCTACGCTGCTTATTAGTGGGCTCCTTTGGGCGGCATGTCCTATTTTTTACGACGATTACGAATAACGACTCAACTACATCACCTGCTTGTAATGTGGCTTTCGACTTGATTTTGTCGAACACGCTTACCGATACATTTGACGAATATAGACCTTCCCGCCTACCTTCTCGCCCCACGGCTTTCTTGTCTACTACTTGATATTCATAATGACGACACGTGTCTCAAGTACATACCATCACTGCAACAACGCCTACATGATGAAATCTGGAATTTTTTTTTCGCCCTTTTCTCCTTATTTGGTTTTAGTACCGCGCGGATATAGGTCAAACCAGCCTTTTGTCTTGCCTCACCACGCGTTTTGAGTCTGATATTTCAGATTATGAGGAGACATACGAGAAGGCGTTGGATGCAATGTGATTGAAAAGGAAAGATGGCAGGGGAAATCAGGAAACATGTGCGAGGTTTACCCACCTCCGGAGGAGTTTTGAGAGTTGAGAGGCACCATCCCTTGGTTCGAACTGGACATCTTGCTGTTGCTCTTTATGTGTGATTTTTCTTACCTAGTACGGATGGATTGGCAAAGTCTTGTATGGCGGACAATGTTTGGAGTTGGGTCTGACGGAGCTCGTGCTTAGTTGCTTTCCACATGCGTAAGGTTACTGCTATCGTTTCAATACGGACTTCTGCCATGACTGCGGCAATGTTTTCAAAACTTTAAATGACCTTTTACTGTCGATATCCCCGTGTAGTGATGTCGATCGTCGTAGTCTTCATTGTAGAACATGTTCGCTATACGACATTCTACATCCGTATGTCCCGACAATTTTAGCCTGTACAACACAAGCTACCTAAGTACACAACATAATCAAGGGTAGGGTCACCGTCATTGGGTACAATATTTTGCCATATCTTAAGATGGGGTATCATTGAGTTATCTCGATGTAGTCGAACCAGCCCTGCCAATGGTGAGAAAATAAAATCCGCGAAGAAACCAACTCTATAACAATAGGGGAGCAGTTCCCAAGCGCCGGTCTTCCCACAGTTTATATGAACGCCGTTTCCTAGTATTCTTTCTTTCTTTGCCTGTTGAGGCGATAATGCATTACAACACACCCCTCCATACTTCTCCTTTCCCTTCCCCGTCCCTCGCTTGCCCTGCTTTGGGCTAGGGCTATGTAGATAGGTAGGTATGCATACACGCTTGCTCCCCTGCTCGGATCGTCAGGGCAGAAGCGGAAGTAGATTGGCTTGGGCTTAGGCTCAGGCTCCTAGTATGCCCATGCGCGTGGCCCAGCCGGCGTCCTTCTGATTCACGTTGATCTGGTAGGGGAAGGGGTTGGCCTCGCTCGTGGTGATGGGCGGGATGTGGTCCTTGTGGGAGTTGACGCAGGTCACGATCTTCATGGCGGTCGTCAGGAGGGTCTGCTCCATGGCTTTGCGGACTTTGGCTCGCTCTATAAAGGGTGGATTATGGAATTAGCTAGGGTAAGTATCATTTGTGTTACAGTATATCATGGAATGTAGTTTGTTGTACGCGCCAAGCGAAGTATATCTGTGGAGATGATGGAAAATGGGGCTGGGCTGGGCTAGGCCGGGGGCAATAAGGATAGGGGGTTGGCGGGGGAATAGGGGCGAAGAAAAGACGCACCGCTGTCGGTGCGCGGCTCGGCGACGGTGACCTTGACGGTCCAGCACTCCCAGCAGATCTCCTCGTCGCCGCCGTAGGCGCGCATGTACCAGGTCTTGCGGCGCTTCTTCTCGAAGAACTGGACGGAGATGTCGCCGCGGCCGCCGCTGCCGCTACCGCGGGTCTGCTGCAGCTGCAGCGGCTGGGAGTGGGAATAGGAGCGCGAGTGGGAGTGCGGCGGGTTCGGATGGGTGGTGGTGCGCTCGGCGTCGAGCTCGCGCGCCAGCTCGGCGGCCCGCTTCTCGATCATGGTGTCGAGCTCGGCATCTTCGACGTACGGCAGCGTGATGTCGAGGACCTCACGCGAACGCGGCGTCAGCGACGGGAAGAACCGGTGGAAGAAGATGGTGTGCAGGATTCCTAGGGGGCAGTAATAGATACAGGTGTTAGCTCTTGGGTTTATGATAAGTGTGCGGCGCGCTGGGCTGTATGTGATATATAGACATAGACATAGACATAGGTAGAGATGGATATATATGGGTATGGGGGCACGTAGGCAGATATGGGGCGGATCCATCTTCATCTTCGTGGACGACGATGGATGGACGAAGGAAAAGGATGATGATGACGGAGGCGGAGGCGGGGCATGTGATTGGATGCTTCTTTTGCTGCTGCAGAACACTTCTTTTTCATATTATATATAGGCATAGGCATATGTATATGTATAGGTAGGTATGGTATATACCTCGCACTACATCGCGTACCGAAGCTGGATCAGCAAATGCTTCGAGGATGAATTCTTGTGGTGTCTGTTGCTCCATAGTTTGGTAGTGGGCAGTTGGTGGTTTACCGAGACTGGCTTGTTATTCTTGTACTTTGTTTGCTTTTGCTTTTGCTTTTGCTTTTGCTTGTGGAGGTTTTGGGCAGTCGACCTTCCCGGAGGTCTTGGGGTCACGACGTATGTGATCATCAGTTCTTATGGAGGGGTCTGCATCTTAGTGCGGCAAAAGGGAGGCTGAGGGGGGAAAAACTTGGAGCGTTCTGGGACTCTGGAACTTCTGGGGGACTTCTATGTAATACATAGTAAGGTTCTTTTAGGAACGTGGGGTGTATGCACATACATTAGGTACCAGGTACTTCGTACATTAGGTATACGGTAACGAAGTGCGTCATACCAGCCACACCTGGACATCTCACTGTGGCTTCTATATAAATAGTTACCTAGGTACTTAGCCTAGGGCCTCAGCGGGAATCTTATCGAGACTTCCAACATAAATTCAATTAGGAGGTATCTACCTAACCGTCTTAGGAACTTTGCGCGCTTGGACCGAGGCACACGTCAGAAGTTCGAACTTTAATAAATGGAATTTCACCCGGCAGCTGCAGGTGGCTCCAAACGCCAACTGCCCTTGAACTCCAAGCTCCAAAAGCTCCAAAAGCTCCAAAGCCGCACGAAACTTTCATCTCGCAGCTTCAATAACAACAAATCCGATTGAATCCTTTTTCGGGAACACCTTCTGTTCCTGAAGCTTCTTCGGGGCTCAGCCATGATATCAGCTAGCCGGCGATGGTTCCGCCGCAATAGAACACCCCTAGCTATTGGTGTCGGCGTCATTGGTGCCGGTTATTTAGCTACTCAATATGTGCTTAGCAAGATCAACGACGCGCGCGAGCGCATGAGTAGCGATCGAATTGCGAAGGAGAAGTAAGAATTGCCTCTTTCTGTTCACCTACGTATTCTATATTCCATATTACCTCCAATCTAACCATCCCATAGCCTTCGCCGGCGATTCGAACAAAATCAAGAAGATTGCACCTTCACGGTTTTGGCACTGCTGCCCACCGCCACCACTAATATCCTCGAGACTATGAACACCGAGAAAATAACATTGGAGATCCAGCAGATGAAGAGCAGCTCTAAGAGTTTGCGGAATAGCGGCGAGTCTACTGCTACACCGCCTAGTATCGCTGATACCACCTTGACCGAGGAGGAAGGGAAGAGTATAGTGAGCATGCAGAGCGAGAGTGGCGTGCATGCGAGTCAAATGTCATTGCCGCCTATGTCTACTGTAGGAGATGGCTCTCAAGATGCTAGTCAGATTGTCCAAAGGTCGAGGAAAACGAAAAGACAATTGTGGGATGACTTAACAATAAGTTGTGAGTTACCCCTGAGAGCTCGTTGAGACAACTCGCATGTCTCTGAGCTAATTAACGAATCTTTAGCAATAACACGCGCCTTTACCCTCATTTACACATTATCTCTCCTTACCTTACTCACACGAATCCAACTCAACCTCCTCGGACGGCGAAGCTACCTATCGAGCGTGGTCTCGCTAGCAACAGGCACGGCACAATCAACGATAAGCTTAGAAAACAACGACGACGATAACCCGGAGCAGGCGTACGGTAGTGACTTCGAGACAAACCGAAAGTATCTGACCTTCAGTTGGTGGTTATTACACCGTGGCTGGGTTGAGGTCATGGAGAACGTTGAGGGCGCCGTCCGCGAGGTTTTCGGCCAACTCAGCCCCCGCGACCTCCTTAGTTTCGATACCTTCTCGCAGCTTACAATCGAGGTCCGCAGAAAGATGGAAAGCAGGTCGGAGGAGAGGGAGAGGGAGGCTGGCGGGAAAAGACCAGGTTCCAAGTGGTTACCCTTCCTACTGCCGCCTACTAAGATGGAAGACTTCGTCCTTAGGGAATCGGGCGTCCTAGGGGACAACACTTCAGCAACTACGCAGCTAGATGCTTCATCAGCACCCGTATCGTCTGAGGCATCTCTCCGCCGCCTCTTAGACGAGACGTCCGATCTTATCGAGTCGCCCGCCTTCAAGCACGTCTTAACGCTCCTCCTCGACGCCGGATTCTCTACCCTCCTGCACAAGAAGCTGCTCCCGGGCGCCTTCGACCTGCCTCCGGAGCCCTTCATCACCCCTCCCTCGACGGACCTGGTTCAGCTAGTGGGCCAACAGGCGGCAGTAACGGCGGCCTCGTCTAAGGTTGTCCTGTTGCCCAAGATCCTATCGGTGCTGACGCGCCAGGCGCACGCCATCGGCAACGGTATGCCTAACGAATACCTCCAGGACATGGAGCAGGTGCGCGATCTTGAAGCCTTTGCGGCCGTCGTCTACTCGAGCAACTGGGAGAACGAGATCCACCAGGACGAAGGTGCTTTCGCCGCGGCAGTTGCCACGCGGGCCGCTGCGGACGAGGCGGTGGCGAGTAGTGGTAGTAGTTTGATGGTACCCGAGAGTAGCGTAGTAGGAAGGTTCTCGCAGGTCTCGACCATAGGCGAGGAGAGCATCGTCGTGGTCAACCCGTCACAGTCACAGGCGGATAGCTCGTTCGAGAGCGCTTGGGGGAAGGCGACGGAGGGGAAATAATGCACCGCATTGACATTGATGGATACGTCGTTCTGGCATATAACGTGGCAACTAGTCTTTTCACAGGGGCGCATTTTAGTAATCTACATTTGAATCGGGAGGAACAACGCAGATTTCGAGGATACATAATCATCATAGCGTCTGTATTATGGGCCGCCAGCTTCAAGCAGCTTCCGCTTACATAGAGAGCATACATCATCATGTAACAGTAGTTTCCGCGGATCTCGAAGCTCCATTTATTTGATATTTCGATCGAGCTTTATCGACTCCGTGGGGGAGACCGATATGATAGGTATCATCTCTGCCCAGCTCCCTGCCTTGAAGCCTCGATGCCTTGTAGCCTTGTTCCGGAGTGTGTTAGAGGCTGGTTGACTCCGGCTGGCCTACCTGCTAGGTATATATGTGTATGGGCGTATTGGTAGGAAGATTCGTATCGGTCCTAGGCACTCCGTCTATCTTCCTTTTCTGGACATTCGGGGAGGGTGTAGACTGGTTATTCCGTGCCTGGGTTGTTAAGTGTAAATACCTAGAGCCCAAGCTCACCGGGTTCCCTCCCTCCCCGAAAGCCCGAGGCGGAATTCTGTCCTATGCCGCCACGTGATAGAGCCTCGTCACATCAACCCTCTAATAAACTTGTCCAGCCCCATCTCGAACATCTCGTTCCGGACGCCTTGGCCGCCCTTGTGCTCGACGGTCGAGAGCGGGTTCTTGACCACTAGGGGTTGAATCGTTAGCACGGGTTTCTCTCTCTCTCTTGAAACGTACTCGCTCCCCTGCATTTAGGTGTTTTCCCTATATATTCTTTGGCCGCTTGAAGATGTGCAGCTTAGACCCGCGGCGGGCGAATGGCTTAGCTAGTCTTTCGGTATCAACCTATTCCCTTCTATCTATCCATCTCCCTCCGTGCTTGCTCCCCCCCTCCCCTCCCTCCACTCCACACCGAAGCAGCACAACCCCACCAATACATATAAAGAAAAAAAAGGATAGGTTCGGAAGAGACGCCAGCAAACTCACCATACTCGACCCAGAGGTTGATGTAGATCTGGTGCAGGACATTCCGCATGCTGAGGGCGCCGGGCTCGGTCAGCATGGCGAAGCGCAGGTTGGTGGGGGTCTCGTAGTAGTGCAGCTTGTAGTGGGCGGTGCGGTAGGCGATGAAGGCGTCGTCCTCGCCGCCCAGCTTGCGCACCATGTTCCGCAGGCTGAACACGCTGCCGAAGATCAGCTTCGCGTCGTCGGCGGCCTGCCGCTGCCGCGCCGAGGAGAGGACCGCGGGGGGGGCCGGCGCCGCGATCGTGTTAGTGGTGTGGGTGGTGGGTGCTTGGGCGCCGGGCTGTTGCGACTGCGGCCGCGACGGCGGAGGCGATGTGAGACCGGCGGAGGCGGCGGCAGTCGTGGTGGTCGGCCGCGGGATCCATAGCTTGGAGTAGACGCACTCCGCTGCTCGGGTTAGCTACAGTCGAGGAGACGGGGGTCCGCAGGTCGACATGGCAGGGCTTACTATGGCGGTCGAAGATGTAGAAGGAGTAGACCTGTATAGGCATGGCTAAAAGAATCAGCTGCTATAGCGGGCTTCGCGGCTTTGAAAATCACATGCCCGTGGCCGAAGAGTGCCCAGGTGGGATGGGACTGGTTGGGTTGCGGTCGTCGTATACCTAGTCGTCGATGTTGCAGGTTCTAAAAAAAATAATTGATTAATTTAGAATGGGAACTGGAGTATCGACCGGTAAGTCGGCACATGGTTGGTAGGTACCTAGGTACCTACGTGCATGTCCTTGAATCGTTATATGCGGGCCGGGCCAGGAAGGGGGTCCAGCCTTCTAAAGCTTCACTAAGGCGTAGCGTACCAGTTTCCGGTACTGGATACCTTTTAATTAGGTAAGTCTACTAGGTACCTAGGTTATGCACTTTGCGTATATGCAACTATCTGCCCTTGTTCTTACCTACCTAGTATCATAGGTACCTATGGATATCTTATTTAACTGCCGACATCCGTTCAGCTACTCAAGGATTAATTACCAAACTATCAGGGTACTTGCGCCGAAATGTGCCTAGGTACCTACCAATTTGTTATCTGTTAGCCTTAGAGAAAATCCTCGAACTCCCAAGCACTTGAGCGGGGATGCCATGCTGGGAAACAGAAGCAGGGATCATAGACGTTGCGTTTGGGGGCCATGATTCGCCCAATCGCGGAATTAGCTTTGCTGGTTGGGCTGAATACCATTGAAAGAGAAAAATTCAATACCTCCAGGGCTACCATGAAGCACATGGATGGGACATGGGGGGAAGGAGACGCCGGGGAAAGCACGAACGAGAGAGAAAAGAAGCCTTGGGTACTTCGTACCACTTACCTACATGTAGCTACCTAAAAAGCCAGCCAGTATTTCTTTCCATCTTGTCTACCTAGGTACCTACCTAGGTAACCTTAGGCTTTATTTCTAATATTCTCTTATTTCTAATATCCTCCTTCTTTAAATTATTATCATTCCTTTGTCTACTTAACCCTAGACCTAGCCAAAAGTGTAGTCTTGTAATTATCTACCTAGGTATCCTCAAATGTGTTGTTCAGAACGGTGCCGACGTCTGTGAGATTTGATATTCGTCAGATCAACGAAACCCACCACGATGGATTCGACCTCTACCACAGCCTCGGCCGACTCTTCAGTAGCGCCACAGGAAAACGTTAAACTGAAAGGAACGAATCCGCAAGAGCTTGACAGCTCCGTCAGTTTTCCTTCGTCGCCATTTATTACAATCCAGCAAGATGCTGACGCGCTCGAGCGACCGGAGCTTGCCCCTCACCTGTGAGTCTAAGGAAGAGAGTGTCATATATTAGTCGAGGCTTCATGCATATTTGCCCCGCGATTTGTCTTGGCTATTTATCATATGGGTGTGTTGTGTTTGTCTAAGACATCAATCGCATCGTCCAGATCTGCGCCGTCGACCGTACCAACTTTCCCAAGTCCCATGAGGCACCACAAGAGGACACCATCTCAACATCGCGAAATAAAGGTTAGTTGGAGGGAAATAACTTCATGAGCAGGATCCTTGAACTAAGGTCCTCTCCCAGGAAACCCTCAATGCCAAGACCGAGTATACGAACGATGAGACAGATGGAAGGTCTCAACAGACCATCAATCAATACACCATTAAGGAGGAAATAGGGAGAGGCTCGTACGGTGCTGTACACCTTGCTACAGACCAATTCGGCACTGAATTTGTGAGCGCATCTGGCTAGTAATCTTCGGCTCGTGCACCACACCTCTAATTTGTCTTGGCGGCAGGCTATCAAGGAGTTCTCCAAGTTGCGCCTCCGGAAACGAGCCCAGTCGAACATCTTAAGAAGGCCCGAAGGGGGTAGACCACGACAACTCGGTCCTGGACGAAGTCTATGGAGCGCCCATAAGAAACAACTGAGCCATCACGAGATCGCAGAGTCCAAAGATGCCCTCTTTCTAATACGAGAGGAGATTGCCATCATGAAAAAGCTCGACCATCCTAACTTAGTGCAACTAATCGAAGTGCTGGATGACCCAGAAAACGATTCCTTATATATGGTTCTGGAAATGTGTAAGAAAGGTGTTATCATGAAAGTTGGGTTAGATGAGCAAGCAGACCCTTACGATGACGAGCGCTGTCGCTTATGGTTTCGCGATCTTATATTGGGCATCGAGTACCGTGGGTTTTCGCCAAGCTGCAGTTTTGATGTATGCGCACTGACTTTGCACAAGTACATTCCCAGGGAGTCGTGCATCGAGATATCAAGCCAGACAACCTCCTACTAACAAATGACGATATACTGAAAATCGTCGATTTCGGAGTATCAGAGATATTCGAAAAACCAGAAAATATGATGACTAGCAAATCCGCTGGCTCACCTGCGTTCTTACCGCCTGAGCTATGTCAAGCCAAGCATGGTGACGTCTCGGGAAAAGCGGCAGATGTATGGTCTATGGGCGTTTCCCTGTACTGTCTCAAATATGGCAAGCTACCTTTCAGGCGGGACAATGTGCTGGAGATGTACGAGGCGATTCGATCCGAAGAGTTGCAAATACCCTCCGGCAACGAAGATCCAGACCTTGTAGATCTGATCACCAGGATTCTAGACAAAAACCCAGAGACGAGGCTGACACTACGAGAAATAAGAGTAAGGCCACCTGGTGTTGTCCCGAAATCATAGATGCTAAACCAAGTAGAATCATCCCTGGGTCACGAAAGGTGGTACCGATCCTCTACTTTCGGAAGAAGAGAATTGTTCAGACGAGGTACAAGCGCCGAATGCCTTGGAAGTCAACCACGCATTCACGCGAAAATTGGATCATCTAGCCTGTGTGGTAAGGGCTACTTTCTTTCGTAGACTCTCCTTCTACGCATACTAAAACTCGATCTTAGTTGAAAGCCATTCATCGGTTTAAGGGCCTCACTTCTAAAAGTAGGGTTACAACACCCGAGGTTACAACGCCTCGGACGCTTCACCCTCCTCGCCCACCAGAACTAGCAGAAGAGGAGGGTACCCCTGAACACATGGATATGTCCACAACCTCGACTATGGTTTCCGAGACTCCTGTACAGCCGACGCGTCAAATATCAACCGCGGAAGAGGCGGCAGAGCTCATCAAGCAGCGCAGAGCTTTCCTCACGGCACAACAGCACGCCGTAACGCACCCACCGGTGTCGCCCGGAGGGAGCGAGAAAGTTCACGCTCATGACCTAACGGACAAAGCGCCGCTGTTTCTAGGTATCGGTACTGGCGGGCATGATGAATTTGCTACCTCCGGTCCTCCAACTGACGTTGTGTCCGACTCGCCTACCGGGATAGATTTCGATATCTACGACCGCGCCTTTGAGACGGAAATCAAACGTATCCGGTCCGATCGGAAAAAGGGCCGCGCCAAGACTTATCTCACGAGATTTGTAGGAGAGCAAGAGGTGGATAAGTACGCAGGCGATGATTACATGGTGATTGAGGCCGGGAAGACGCTAGCATCCAGCGCATACTCTCACGGCTCAGCAGCCGTGGGAAGAGGATTAAATCACTGGAACGAGTTAAGGGAGCGTCTACATCATGATAATGACGGCGAGGAAGGGGAGAAACACGGAAGCCCAGACAGCGTAGTGAAGGCAGTCGAGGCAGCGAAGGAGAAGGGACATAGGTTCGCGAATCTAGTAACAGCTATGACGAAGGACTTCAAGGAGAGAAATTCGAACTAAAAATAACGCTTAGTGAGCATTCCGAGGTCTCCGGTCTGAAAGAGCTACAGAGTGTGTTCTGGTTAAACAATCGCGATGTGACGGGTCACATCACCGTGCGAAATTCCCGCGGGATATTCGGCCAACAAAAGCGAAAGGGGACAGAAACACGATTTACTTCGATCATGCGGGCGTTCGGACTCTGGAACGGCAAGGTAGGAAAATTGGACTTGAGTAGAATCGAGTTTGGGTTTTCACAATCACACCCAGACAGTGCGCAGGCCGCGAGATCGAGGTACGGGATAGATTCGAAGATGAAAATCCAACTACTCCCCACTCCTTTACCCACTGCTTGTTAGACAATTTTTGGTATACCGGGGGAAAGAGAGGGATGATCAGATTAGCGAGATATATCTACATAATCAAGTAATGACCAATGATCATCCGTGCTACGAAAGAGGACAAGCCCGGTGAGATGGAAACATCCTCGTATAGAATGGATGGTGGAATCTACCAAGGTTTCAGGCAACTGGGAGCGTTTGCTCCTTAGAGTTGGATGTGGCTACTGAAGACTTGACTTTTACCTACATATCTAATACGGAGTGAGAATCACTTGTCACATTTGTCTACATGCCTATATTGTGTACATTGCAATACCTTACGCTGTCTTGCTCTCCGGCAGGGAGTTCACCATACACCACGTTCTTTCGCAGAGGCGCAGGCCTGCGGTGATCTTAGAATTACGTGCTTGGACTAGTTTGGAACATACATACATACCTACATGCATACATTCTTCTTCACCGCGGGAATAAAGCCCTCACACCACACACCCCCGGTGGCTACTTTTCATGGGGGGCAATAAACAATAGGGAGCAGGGAGAAGATAAATGATCGCTAAGCGGGATGACCAAAGAGCGCTCGGGATCAGGGGCACGTGTAGGGCTGAGTGGCTATTGCAGGTAGGTAGAATTAAATGTGTAGGTGAGGCTTGAGAGCCCTCTCAGTTGGCGGTTGTTGGGAAAGCAAGGCTGGCTGGCTGGCTGGCTCGGAGCACCAATTGCCTACCGACCTAGGTATACAGCATATACACCGCTAATCACCAGGCTCATCGTTATCGCCGTCTTGTTTCATGATGATGAAAGAGGAGCAGGCGCCTGACATAATAATGATGATAATGATAATAATAATAATATTATTATTATTATTAATACCGATGATAATAGATTGAATTAGATAAACAGGTTTAATTGCTCACTAATTTTCTTTATTTATTTCTTGCTTACCTGCTCCCTACTCGATAACTTTCTAAGATTTTCTTCTTCTACGTAATGTTCTAGGTATTGTAAGTGCAATAATACACATTTCCCGCTCCGCCCCGTGTTTTGGCCCTGGAGACATTCCCTCCGCCCTCCCCATACAGTCCAGTTGAACTACCTTCGTCTCCTTCTCTCCCTCCCACTTTCTCTCTCTCTCTCTATCTCCTCCTCCGTCGTCCCCTCTCTCCCCGCGCCTCCCCCTTCTTCTCTTCGCACGACCTACACGTGTGCGTAGTGGGTAGCCAACGTATCGTCTGTACTATGTGATATTCGCATGTAGTTTCCGCAAACACGCAACGCAGAACTACACATCAAGGGGGGAGGGGAATAGAGAAGAACATTTAAATAGATAAAAACCTGGCCCCCGAAGTAACCTAACCCCGGATTTTCCCACTTACCGCAAGACGCAGCCAAAGAGCCAGCTCGGGACCAAGCAAGCGAAGATCCCCTCCCCCCCCCCCCCCTCCCATCCCAAGACCGATCTAGAATCCCCGTGCGCGTCTGGGCTCTGCCCCGGCACTCTCGGCCGAGCAAGTGATAGCGAACCTTGGCGGCGCTCTCGTATGTAGTCGCAGCCGTTCCTTTTCCTTTTCCCTTTTCCCTTTCCTAAAAGTCTGCTGCCTTCGCGCTTTATCTTTGTCCTCGAAGATATTGCCCGCGCTGTTCGTTTTTGCTTGGCCCCCTCGGCAATTGACTACCTTTGGCTATTGGAGGGGACGGCCCGCGCGAGGCCGCAGCAGCCAACCCCCCGGGATCGCGGGAGGTTCGGTCCATCTCACGACGAGGCGGGCTCGTGATACAGCCAGCCGAGACCTTTTTTATTCCCTTCCCTTTGTTGTATTGTGCCTTGGGGTAAGCAAGGTAAGGCAAGGTAGGACTTTCGAATTACTAATCGCAGCGAAGTGAGACAGGAGAAGACGAGGCCCCCCTTTTTCGATCAGGAAAAAAAAAAAAAAAAAAGATGGACATCCCCCTTTCCATATTCATATTCATATTCCACGCGTCATTCCTGATCGATCGATGTCTCGGTTTTTTCACCTGTCTCGGGGATTATTTCACACACATACATGTGGCCTGAAACATTGACATCCCACGTTTTTCTCTCACTCTTAGGCGCGTAACGATACACTAAAACTTGCCTACATATCCCAAGATAGGAATGTATGTACATGTACAGAGGACGAGGGATTTTATTGAGACGACAGCCTCGACCCGCATGGCCGGCGATGCCGATGATTGGACGGCATGCATGCCCCTCAAGGAGAGAAAAAGAAACATATCATTTAGATCACTATCATGATAGCATGCAGTATACCATTATATAGCAAGTCGCAGCAGCACACAGCAGCACCGCATAGGACGCCACCAAGCGACCGTACGACAAGCAGGGGAATGATATACCCTGACTGCTCCTTAAATCCTATGATATATCCCAAAGGAGAAGGCTGTGGTTGTATATCCCCAGGTTTTCCGGTTTCCACATGTACGCGGAGGGCACGAAATGCTACGCTGGCGTAGGCGTGGCAGCCGAGGCGACTGGATAGATGCCCCCTCCCCCCTCCCCCCCAAAACCCCTAAAATCTAGAACCAGTCGATTATTTTCCCGGTAATCTCGTTTGAGTTAATTGCGCGGTGTGGGTGCACAACAAAAGGCTGGCTGCTTTTCACGTTACCGTCTGATGTTGGAGCAGTCGACCGGCCTGGCTCAACAAGGAAACCCCATGCGACGTCTACTTTGCGCTGGCCCGGCGCCATCGTAAAGCATCATAGAATCCGGATTTATAAGGGGCCCGGATAGGCGCGCCTTCTTACCATGACTGAAGAAGTCCATCATCGACTTTTCTCGCTCCGCGCCTAAGCGATTGATGGTTAGCGACTTGGTCCTGGAGAAAATTGGCCTAAATCAGCCTTCTGCAGTTGGGCTACCGATCACAAATTGAGCGGTCTCTGTGGCTAGATTTCTCGGCTCCGGTATTGGTATTTACCCCCGAGTAGTTTGGTCGCTGGTCTACATCTGCCGTGCTGCCTCTTTTTAGTTTCCTTTTTTATAAAAGGGGTAAGACGTGGAATTCGAGTCCTTGTTTCAACGTGAGCGGTGTGACGCTAGAAGCGAATTCGGAGAGCTCCCGGCTCAACTGCAGTAGCTGGCCGGGATGGATTCTGTAGATGCGTTAGATAGGCAAGGTAGGAAATACTACCACGGCTAGTCTTGAGATGCGCCTGCCTGAAGAATACATAAGTAGGCTCAGAGGTATATGGTCGCGGTAATGCATGAGTTGCGAACGGGGGATTATCTTTACGGCCACAGTTATGAGTTAAGAATATGTTAGTGTTTAACACAGGGAACATGATCGACATTAATACATCGTGAGACATGTGGTTATCGGAATACCAGGTATATGATCTTCACTGCATGGTAGCCAAATGACTTGGCGTTGATATCTGTCCGCTTCGGGTTTGTTGATGGCATTAGAAATTTTGTCGTCGCTTTACTTTTCACCCCTGCGGATGTGCAGGCGCGGATGCGGGACGCGCAGGTCGGCTGCATATAGAGGAATAGAGGCACAGTCACTTAGCAGGAACCTTCATAGACGGCGCCGGCGCCGGGGCGGGGAGTCGCCATTCACGGGATAATCAGATAATGCGTGATCCCGAAAACGTTATATGTCCCCTGATATGCAATGGCAATGGTTCCAAGGTTTACAAGGATACCAATGTATTTACCTACCTGGTAAGTAAGTACGATGGAGCTGACAGGTTCTATTGTCACAAGCTTGTGAGAATCGTATTCATGACGTCAGCCGATGAATAATGAATGAATTTTATCCAGTAGATAATCCGGTCACAAGGACAACTGCCAGGTACTTGAGTTGATCTGAGCCTTCCGAAATGTTCTTCGTAGGACGATCTAATAAACCTGCTAGCCATACCTATATTGGTTAATACGTAGCCAATGGATTATGGATTAGCTCTGTTGAATGATCTAAGCTTGCTCTCGAGATGATGCAGCTTTCCAGGAGCAGATCGGAATACCTAGGTAGTTCTGTCACAACTCATCAACTCCTCCCAGACTACTGGGTCCAATTACTACAGTCTCATCTGCTTGAAAGCCAAGAGGTCGCAGCCCTACAGCACACCTGTAGTACACGTAGAGAGACAACCGCAACGTTAGAGCCGATTCGGAGTACCTAGAGAACTAACTCACCTCCTCGTGTAATTATATAAACGGGCATGGATGAATAAGCTGCCGTGGAGGCCTCCGGAATAAAATAAGTCAAATGAAAACCAAGAGGAAAAAGAGTGCGGGAAAGCTTGGTACATATTCGAACAGCTCTAGCCCACATGAGAGCAAGCTTTCATGCTTCGACTTGATATGCATGGAGCTTTAGCTACAGCAGTAGCTATGAGAAGCTTTCGACATCATAACTGGCCGGCTGCGGCAAGGATAGGCGTGCATCTACCCACAGCGAGAGTATCCCAATGATTCCGTAAGAAACAGAGCAGCATATCTAGGTACATAGTAAGGTAGGTACCTGGTGTAAAAGTCGGCGCCCCCTTTTTTTTTGTTTTTTTGCCAGATCATCGATGCATGTCGGCGCTCCCCTGTCTGTACAGGGTGAAGCTGATATCTGACGGAGAAGGGAAAGTATATGTAACAGTAGATTAGAAGAATTGTGGGCAGCTTTGTAGCGGTGAGCATATTCGAATTGGCTATGTTTTGCATCCAGAGTGGCGGCGAAGGCAAGGTGACCGATAATCACGAATGCTCGCGACATGTGGCCTCGGGGCACCATAGCCGAGCTAATAGGCTGTAGCACGAGTGACCAAATTTGGATGTTCCAGTCTTTGTTATTTCTCATTATTAGCTGAGCGCAACGGAAATGCCTCATCTGATACCTACCTAGGTAGATAGTCAGCAGAAGCCCACCATGCAACGTTGGGATAGTGATAGTGGTTGGCGATGCTCCCGTAAGCTACTCCAACTAGTTAGATAGGATGTCGCTGCTCCGAGGTGGGTATGGTGTCATTTTTGAGGCTATTCCTTTTGATGTACAATTTTATGTACAATACGACATACCTACCTAGGTACCTAAGGTAGTATATCGGTAGCCGAGTGGTGAAAACCATGAAAGCCTTGGAATTTGTTGCTGGGGTGTTGGGGGTTAGGGTAGGAAATAAAGAAAGGTAGAAAGGTTTGGGGTACACGGGTTCCATCACAGAGACAAGACCGAGAAAAATAAGTACCGGAATGCCAATGTTGCCAATGCTTAATACAAATTCTATGTAATAAAAATGATGAGAATGATGCTAATTTTAGAGAGATTGATCTGGAATAGGCATAGGCGACAGGGTTCACGAGGGAGATCGGAACAAAAAGTCAGTCGGTAATAATCGTGTTAATCTAGCATGAGGCTCTTTGCTAGTAAACGCAAGTTAGATGACCTCGTGGCATCCAAATACAACATAACACACCCTTCAGCTTTGGTTATGTAGGCGAGGGAGGGGGGAGGAGATTGATTGTTTTCTTCTTTTATGTTAGGTTCTTAGGATAGCGTGGGATGACGGATGATGGATAATGTAAGTACTAAGTATGGTATACCTACCTAATGTAGATTGGGTCGATGGTAGATTCGTAAAAGATGGATCGTGTGTTACTCACTGAGAACAGACTAACACAACCGGCCAACCTGCGCCTGCAGATTCTAGATTACCTACTGGGAACTAATAGCCCACCAATGGCAGCTCCCGCAGCTGCTGTTACTTGCAGAGACTTCCATCTTGGTTGCAACACTCACTTGATTATCTGTATCTGTATCTGTATGATGCAAGTCTCTCTCATTTTATACTTCGACCTACCTTACTTAGAGTTACAAACTGGTGGAAAGAACGTTAAACTTTATCATTTCCATTACACTCTCGTTGCTACAGCATATATCCATATAAACACCTACCTGGGTACCGGGTACCTTGGTACCTGCTTAGGTATTTAAGCGGTGTTGTTGTTGATCTTAAAATTTCGATTGCTACCTCCTACAATCCAATGGATATTTGTCAGATCAGATAAAACAGTGTAGGTAACTTGTGTTTGCGTAACATTCCCCCCCGGCCCTACGTTTACTAGGTATGTACCTAGGTAGGTATTTCTAGGTACCAATTAAGGTAACCTCAGCTGGGGTGACCAGGGATGTATGTACGTATGTACGTATGTACATATGTACATGTATGTAGGTAGTAGTAGGTTAGGAGGTTAATTACGACGTATTACGACGTATTCTTAGTACATAATTATCCCCATCTCAATCCCACACACTTTACCTACATGGACTTGGATTTGGATTTGACCATTAAACATGCATCCCACTTTGCTCACAGGAGGGCGATACAAGAGACGATCTTCCTTTTTTTAAGATTTCCTTACCTTACCTTACCTATGTAGGTATGGATGTTATAGAAGGTTACTCTATAGCACCGTTGCTTTTACCTGCATAACATAATCAATCCCACGTACCTACACTAGAGATATAGATATAGATACAGATACAAATACAAATATAAAAGCAGATACAAAAAAACCCTGACATCACCTACATCCGCAGAGGCTCATCCAATACTTTAATACTTTTATTTCCTACCCCTTCTTTCTTTGCCGGCCAACAATTGATTGATTGATTCATTCCTCAGCCCGCAGCTTGGGAGGCCTAGACAGAATCGGCAGTACCGTAAAAGAGTACATCATCTCCACTTGGATCGGCTCAACCTGGCTTCGCACGAATCTTAACTCTAGTTGTTTTGCTTTCATCTTCCATCTTCCATCTTCCTCCTCTCCTCTCCCTCCTCCCCCATCTACTCCGCGCTCGCCTTGACCTTTTCCCTTTGGTTCCTTAGCTTCTAACAATGACCGTCTTCACTTCCTCGAAACGAAGTCTGGTCAGCCATTACCTGCGCCGTCTCTAACATTAGCTGGAACCCTTCCAAGGTTCCTACCGATCCGCCTCCACTTGAACCATAGCCTTCATCCGCAATCCCATTTCGTTGCCGATATCCCGCTTTCAACACTTCGTCATAACTCTTCGTCATATCTTAACTGCTTACCTAACCGGAACTCTCTTATTGCTACCTGTGACAGGAAAAGAGACACAGAGACACGGAGAGAGAGATCAAGCTGCCGAGTTACCGGTATCCTTCATCCATTCACTATAAGTGGAAAAGGTCAAAAGCTAAGACCCCATATTCAACGCTCGATACGCAACAATACGCTATTCGTCACCTGGATACAAACAATACGCTTGAAGCCTCTTTTTTTTCTTCTTTACTCTTTCACCTTAATTTTTTCTCTCTCGATTCTAAGTTTTGACCAAATTAATTTGTTTTCTCTTTCCGTCCTTTTGAGATAAATATTATTAATTACCGAAATTACTATCTCCATCGACAACCCTTATACAACAATTTTTTCTTCTCCTTCTTTTGATAGTTCGGACGACCTAAAATCGCCAAAGGCTAGAGCTAGACTACTCTTACAGTAGCCCAGTTCGCCTCCCCACACTCTTGCCCTACTTTGATTATTAACTTGCCTGTCACGGGAAACTACAAATTCCCAGCATCCCGCTTCTAATTAATTTCTTTCTTTTCCCACTTCTCCATTGCGAAAATCCTCCGCCTTAGTCAATACGCCGTTTTGCAATCCGTCATTAGTGTCGCCAACACCTGGGCGTAGCCCACCAAGGCGACTCGAGCCGCCAACCAACTTCTCGATTCGCCGAAACCAAGCCTTCTTTCCTCCCCGCTGCGCTGCTCCTCCCCCCCGTCGCCAAGTGCCATTTTTCCTATTTGAGGTTTGATCGATCGTAGACCTCCGCTCAACATATATTGTCTACACAACCTCAAACTTCAGAAATGTCGAGCGTTTCGGAAAAGACGGTTTCACCCAGCGCCTCTAAGCAATCCTCAATAAAATCTTTCGAGCTTTCCACAAGGTCCCCTAAACTACGACCGCAAAATGGCCAACCTATTAATGATAATCTACAAGCCGATGGTCAGCCGAGGCAACCCGAAAAGGCATCCATCAAGGATAGGTTAACCCGAATGTTCTCCAATAAGGATGACCTCCCCAAATCCGGCCTTATCGATGCTTCGCAGCCGTCTAAGCGCGTTGTTCCGAGTCTTGTTCCCAGCCTTGTTCCGAGTCCCTCTCCAAGCCAGACTGGTGTCGGTGCACCTACGAAACCGAGCTCCATAGCTCGTAAGCCATCCTCAGCCGAACCGACCGCCGCTGCTAAATTAGTACACAACTACCAGCGCTTTGCCGTAAACCTAGATGTCCCCGGCGGCCATGAACACCACCTCAAGGGCAGCAAGCGACAAGAGAAGTTGTCCGACATGTGGAAGTCTCTCCTTGGGAGGAAACAAGATCAACAACCTGATGCCGATTTGTCCTTAGTATCTAGCTGGGTTGACACTCTAAAACAAGAGAAGGAATCGCTGGCCAGCGACAAGAAAGGAGGGCCCAACCAGAGCATCACACTTGTCGAGAAGTATGGTAAATGCCAAGAGGTTGTGGGCCGCGGCGCCTTCGGTATCGTGAGGATATCGCACAAGAAGATGGAGAACGGCGAGAAGCTTTTCGCTGTGAAGGAATTCCGTCGGAGACCTGAGGAGACGGAGAAGAAATATAGCAAGCGCCTCACGGCGGAGTTCTGCATATCATCTTCTCTGCGTCATCCGAATATCATTCACACTCTAGACCTGCTGAAGGACCAAAAAGGCGACTACTGCGAGGTCATGGAGTATTGCTCCGGCGGGGATCTCTACACCCTCGTCCTAGCTGCCGGGAAGTTGGAGGTGCTGGAAGCCGATTGTTACTTCAAGCAGATGATGCGCGGCGTCGAATATCTTCATGAGATGGGTGTCGCACATCGCGATTTGAAACCCGAGAATCTGCTTCTGACAAGCCACGGTGCCTTGAAAATCACCGATTTCGGCAATGGCGAATGCTTCAGAATGGCATGGGAAAACGATGCCCACATGGTATCGGGCCTCTGTGGTTCAGCCCCTTATATCGCCCCGGAGGAATACATAGACAAGGAATTCGATGCTCGTGCCGTTGACGTCTGGGCTTGCGGTGTTATTTATATGGCAATGCGAACCGGAAGGCACCTTTGGCGAGTTGCTAAGAAGGAAGATGACGAGTTCTACGAGCGGTATCTCGACGGGCGCCGCGACGAAGAAGGTTACAGCCCAATTGAGTCGTTACACCGTGTAAGTTCTCTCCAATCGCCCTACGACTCAAATCTTGCATGGTACTAACGACTAACGAATAATATCTAGGCTCGCTGTCGGAACGTGATCTATTCCATCCTAGACCCCAATCCTACGCGACGTATCACAGCATCGCAGGTCCTCAAGTCTGAATGGGGCCGCGAAATTAAACTCTGCAAGGCTGGCGAAGAGGGCCTCTAAGTGATGCCGCTCTATCCGAAGAACACCTCCCGACTGAGGGGCGGGGGCATTCCAATGGTCGGATCTAATGCTGGAGTATTACGTGTCCTCGTCCTTGTCGAAGTTGGCGACCCTGATGCCCTTCGACGCCTTGCCAAGAAATATATCGTCATAAGCTACTAATCCCATAGCATAAGCATGAGTTTCAGGCTTTCCCCAACTAACATCCTTTCATTCTGCATGGAGTTCTGGTGAAATCAGGGTTTTCTTGCATTGTCCTTTCATTCTCGAGTTCGTATTCTTCATTACACATTTTAGTCTTGAAACTTCGGATCACGGCACCAGGATTCCATTGCGCAGCGCATCAAAACCATTGGTGATAGATGCGCCATGCGCTCTGCGAGTGAGCGCCAAGTAGGGGGGCGGCTCTCATATCCATGTATCAGAATAGACGCATACTCGCATTCTCCTGGACAGCTGCAGAGAAAGGAAAAGGAAATAGGCGGCTGGGAGGGGCGGGGGGGCTTTTTCGGTTCGGCTCACTCGCTAGGTCGGCGTGTCTGACCAAAGGCGGATGCCATGGCCAAGATCTGGTTTGTTCATTCAGGGGGGTCATTCGATTCGGAGCAGTCTAGATAGGCGGCATAGTCCCAGTTTAGAAGCTTGTCTTCGTGTCTTGTATCTTGTTGGCATTTTCCAGGTATGGACGACGAATAAGCATTCGTTCAATACCTAAGGGGGGGGACAGATCAATAATACCTTGAGAATAACATTGCATATTGACCCCTTATGTTTTTCTTCTCTACCCAAGGCAAGTGCAGCGAACACATAGCTCGGGCAACAATGAAGGGTTTCTCGGGCATGAACATATCTAAACTCCCATAACCCCCCTTCCGTCCAGCATCGTGGGTATCCCTTTAACTAGCATAGAGCAACAGATACAGCAAATTACTAACAATAGCAAATAGTACAACTGAGCCACCCAATCCATAGTGACTTGATTGTACTATGTACTATTTTTAGTTATTTGCCATCTCTGCTACTCGATGCCAATCAAAGGGATATGTTGGATTTGGATAAACATTTAGTTGTCCCAGTCAACTTGGAGATGTAGGAAGATGACGAAAAAGGATTGAGGTGGCCGAATATATATATATCAATCCCGGATCCTGGGTGCATGTAAGCAGATAGGACTCAGGCTATGAGATAGAAATGACTTGACATGATGTGTCTCTGTGAATCACTGTCACCGATCGGATTCATCATGAGACAAGCAGAAATACCAACGGCAGAGAGACCCAGTCATCGTGACTTGGAGGTCAAGTCGGAGGAATACCTAGTGGGACCCATCAACCTCTATGCCTCTTGGCGTTTTCTTCGTCCTCCCCTCGTGAGACGACTGCTTCTGATCATAGGTAAGTACCTATGCTCTTCCTTAGTGTCGCCTCTGGACCGTTATGAAATCCTTTACAGCATGATCAGGCGACATGTCGCAACTGGGAATTTAGGCAGCCCAACTGCGACTTCGCCAGGAGGTATAGGATTGACAATAGAGGTATCTCATCGGACAATAGGGGAAAGCTCAAGTTCTCCCAATATCCCCCCTTGTCTCTCGAGCCATCGGCCTCCTCCTCCTCCTTCGTCTTCTTTCTTTCCTTCCCTTTGCATTCACGGCTACTGCCGCCAGTGCTTCCATCGAACGGAGCCGGAACGGAGCTAGGCTCCTGGCAACGCTCGCCTCCCACCGGCAGCCGCGCCGTCTCCTGACCTGGGTGGTGCGCCATCACGCCAGGCAACCAAACCTACCTTCCCACTAACCCACTAACCGTCCAAATCGACCTCCCGTTCCCGCACAGCGACACGAACGCGCCCTCGGGCCTAAGGTCCGCCGCGTCCGCGACCCGGACCTCGCGCCTGGCCGCCGCGCCGGACCAGACGCACGCCGGCTTCGCTGATGCCGGCGCGGGCAAGCTCGACACCGCGGACGGCGGTGGCTGGGCGCTGTTCCGGACCCGGCGCGACGGCCGCGGACCCGGGCGCGGTGGGAGCCGATGCGGCTATCGCTGACGAGCCGCGCGGTCTGCTGCTGCTGCTGCTGCGAGGAGTGTTTGGAGATGCCCCCCCCTGGGGATGTTTGCGTGGCGTTTGTATTGTGTTGTATTGGCAGTTTGTATCGTATCGGCATGTTGTTTGGCTCTCTCTCTCATGGGGAGACATGCGCATGCATGTGTTTACTAGCTCTACAGGTTCTTCCTTAGATTAGGCAAGTGTCCCTAGGAGTAAGTCTTCTACACGGCGTTGCCGAGGTTGAGGTGGGTGATGTGGCGAGGAAAAGGAGTTTCTGAAAGCTCCTATTATGCTTTGTGAGATGGCACGCCTCTCGGTCTCGATCGCGGCTAGCTTGGCTATGTCGTGTCGTGTGACTATTGAGGGTATCTCCTCCGTGTCAGCATGGATGTGAGAGAAGGGGAGGAGGGTATACTAGCAGCCCCTTCTGTGAAGTGAAGTGTTGGTAATATGCCTTCATTATGCTAGGAGATAGGTATAATAGGTATATAATCAGGTTTATAAATCTGGCTGGAGATCTGCTGGCTGCAGCGGGAAGAGATGAGCTGTGCTATTTACGTATTTGTTGTGAGAGTAACATGGCTTCGGCCTGTATCATCGCTACCGATTTCGATCGTTAAGTTTTCTATGCAAGTTTTCAACAAGAAACTATGTTCCCTTTCCTGAGAGCTTCTTTTGGAGTCATAGCTTCTTTATGTCTCTCACAACTTCTTATTCAATAGCCAACTTGTTAGTGCTAAGGTTATGCTAACCATTTCTCGTAGATATGTACATAGTTATAGGATATGAATATTACAGCTCTTCCTTTCACATGTCATGTCGAAAGCTCATTATAGGTACTTTTACGATCTTTATCCCTTCCCATTTCCCTAAAACACCCAGAATTATATAGTATTTTCCTATTCGACTTTATCTCGCCATTAAGCTGAGGTACTTTAAACCACCCACATAACTTCGAGGTGAAAGACGAGACGTTAGAAAGCTTCCTGCAGCATTATGCAACTCATCAGATACTAGCCTTATCGTAAGTCTCCCAGGAGGGATAGGGGAATACCAGATGCCGCAGGTACATGAAGTAGCGAAACATCTCGCAAGGGACGAAGTTCTATTGAGATTGGACGTTTCAAACTTATGGTAGAACTTGTGGTTGATATGCGTGAGTCTTGTAGAGCTATCTTATAATCCTACCTATCTAGTTACGAACCGTGTGGTGCCGTTGAGGATACCTAGGTAAGAAAAGGAGTATATATAAAAAACGGCAAAGAGGTTCTTACCAACGTCAAGTATTACCAACTCCATATTATCTTATTTTACAAGAGCACATATACTCCCCCTCCTCTCTTCCCATCACACTATGCACAGAAGAAACGTAGAATAAGTCGGTGAGCAACCCTGACCACAACCAGACAGATCTGGGCCCATACCACTGAGACCTGTCTCGGCTATCCTTTAAACACGGCAAGACCTACCTACCGACATTATAACTAGGACATACACATCATCACAAAGCCGCAAACCCATGGGTCTTTAATATACACCGACACACCAATCACGCGGAGCATATATTTAGAGAAGTGTAGATTCAAAATCTATTCATGGTGGAGGCCGCTCCAAGCCGCGAGTCGGAAAGAGCCATATTATGTATTTGCCGGAACCCCTATTGTCCCGGGGTCCTTCCCAATACACACCAGCCCTCTGCACCCGAGCCCTTCCCGCTTTAGCCACGAGCTCCCGCGGCTAGAATAAATACAATGCCCTCCCCACTCCGCTCGGCCTGCCTCTTATTGTGGTGGCGGCTGCCACCTGCTTTGATGCCGCCGCAGATGTACCACCTGTCATATTTCATCTCCTAGCTTCCTCCATCAGGAAAAACGGTTTGAGGTGAAGACTTCGTTCACCTCCGAAAGAGACGAAAGATGACAACCCACCCCGAAAGCAACAAAAGAAAACATCCCCGAAGCATCTTTACTCTCCTACCAACAACGGTGCTGGGTATCAAGGTCCCAAGAGATGGAGCCCTGATACGGCTGCTCCGGAGTCCCGCCTCTTAACGGCGCCCGGGGTATCCGCCGCGGCTCTCGTGCCGAACGCCCGCCACCTCATAGCGACGTAGTCAGTACTAAGACATTATATCCTCCGATCCGTGCCCGTATCCCGCGAGTTAGAGGCCCACGTGAGGAAGATGGGATCATATGCGCAACGTCAGTTAGCAGATATGGATCGTCCATCATGTTCCCCTAAGGCCCGTCGGCAAAAGCATACAGCCCCCCAAAAAATAAAATCCCATATCGGAGCATCTACACAGGGACAGGCCGTTATGTGTTTCGTACCGTGGCGTAAAGTCATCAAGTTGCAAGAAATCTCAATTCGATCCGCCGTGGTAAGATCGTCGCCCGAGCTTCACGAATGAAACAAATCCCAGGCTCTCTCACATAACCTCAAAAATTCCTCGCGCTTTTGTCGTTGAGTCTCCGGACTATCTCGCCCGGCTCCGAACGGCCCCCTTCGAGTAGCTGCAGGTCCGTAGCCTAACGGAGGACTACTGCCTTCTTCATATTCAGCGCGCGTCCTTCGCTTACTCGGACCGCGGCTAGCATCTAGGGAGTTCATTCCATTTCGCGGCGATGGCGGAGTCGGAGGTTGATGCCCCGTATAGTGTACTAGCTTGGGTAGCAACTCTGGTCGCCCACCAGCTAGGTCGTGCTGAGCTTCCTCAGCGGACTTATACTCTCGACCCCGTCCTGACATAGGCGGTTGCGAGGGACCCGGCGGCGGATGGCCAGGCGATGCTAGCGGGCCATGACTTGAGCTCGGATATAAGGCTCGGGCACTTGTTTCTGCGTGGGATGGAAGTCCCTGGTTACCGAATACGTCAGATATCGGAGGCAAGCGATTGGTTGTTTGGTTCGCGGGTACGTGATGAATGTGAGATGTGCTCGATAGGTTCGAAGGTTGGTTAGCAAGATGTCGAGTTAATGGCTGCGGGTTATGGCGGCCGGTAAAAGTTTGTCCCAATGGGGCAGACTGGATGACTCGCTCGTGAGCAAACTGCTCGTGGGAGGGCGCTACAATGCTCAACCCCGGAGGAGCCTTGTTTCGTCGAGACATGCCTGGAGTCTTCGCGGCGAATTGGCTAACAGGATCCCTATCCTTGCCGGTATCAGGACCATCACCCTTCGCAGATTGTTGCTGCAACCTAGCCTCAATTATGCGGCGCTGTTGTTCCCTCACATTCATGCTCTGCTGTAAATGTTCCTTCATTACAGGATCTTGGGTGACAAAGCCGGGTGACAGGCATGCTATGCCCACTTCCTGGATGCCGAGTCCTTCCCTTCCTAGCGCCGGGCGTGCCGTCGCGGCGCCTGACCCAGTGAGGGTATTCTTGGAGAGATCCAGTTTTCGAGGGCGATGACGGGTCGACGGGATACCCGGAGATCCTGGCTCCTTCTTCACAATAATCTTGGGTGCAGAGCCGCCCGAAACATTTCGTGAACTATGGCGCACGCGAGTAATTAGCTACCAGATTGACTCGAGAATTAAATGGGGGGGGGAGTATCCTCATGCTGAGGATTGGACCAAATGGTTGGTCAAGGATTGAAGGATCGGTCGAGACCAAGGAAAAAAGGAGAACAGTAAAAAAGAAAAGAAAAATATTTACAAGACATACGCGCTTGGTGGTGAAGACTTTGCCGAGGGCTGGGCAGCCGGTCTGGTGGGACTTCGACTGGTAGGACGTTGCGTCGCAGAGGTAGAGGTAGAAGTATTGATATTCGGGGTGACCGAAACCGCAGCTAAAGTGCGTGGGACGGAAGGTGATGAGGCCGGCGCAGCGGCAGTTCCAGTGACAGCAGAGGAACTGCTACCCGCTGCGCTTGTGGCAGGAGCCAATTCAGCATAAGCCGGTCTGTCGTGGGGTGCCGGGGAAGGGGCCATAGCGATCGCCGCGCTCATGATGTACGAAGAAAAGCTCAAGGCTCAAAGCTCACGCTTTTGATTTCAATTTTTTTCTTTCGTCGTTCTTCTTACTTGATGTGGTAATTCCAGGTACGGTGGATGTTAGTTTGTAATTGAGTTTTTTTTTTCTTTCCTCTTCCTTGGTTTGCTACTGTTGATCCTCTCTTATTTTTATTCCCGGCTGAGATGGCTGATGCGCCACACGGGAGTTGACAGCAAAGGAAACGGATTTGAAAAAAGGGCGCAAAAGTCTTGAAGCGTTGCAGCGATGAGACTGACAAGAACGCTCCAGACGTCAACGAAATTGATTGACGAAAATATGAGGCGCACTTTGAGCCCTCCTTCACAACACCTGCGCTTTGCAGGGCCTGAGGTGCAGACAAGTATTGATGTTGGGCCCCGATTATTTGTGCGAATGGTTGTGGCCAATAATGATGCCCTCCCTTTCTCTCTCTCTCTCAATCTGCCCGACTCCGTATTGGTAGGTCGTTCAAACGCGCCAATGATCGATGGATCGATCGATTTAACCTATTAACTCCTCTGATGAGCTACCTTAGCTTGCCAATCACGAATTGTATAAGAAATGCATAGGCAGATATGCTATGCGCGTCAGCT
Organism: Jackrogersella multiformis; assembly: GCA_902806575.1. Taxonomy (NCBI): domain Eukaryota; kingdom Fungi; phylum Ascomycota; class Sordariomycetes; order Xylariales; family Hypoxylaceae; genus Jackrogersella; species Jackrogersella multiformis. Next base: position 651,421 of record CADCXD010000002.1, on the reverse strand, counting down.
CCGAGTAAGCAAATCGGTTTCGTATCGTGCGCTTGGTTATAATATTTTCGGGCCTTGAACCGAACGGATCAGATGTGTTCTGGTGCCGAAGGGCTGATTTGTGTATGACCGACTATAATAAGTCCGCTGGCAGGAGGAGACCGGTGATTCCAGATATTCGGATGTGATCGAATTTCGATTGTCGGCTCGAGGGATGCCCCTGATGATCGGATCCGGTACGTGGTTTGGTATACCCTCCTTTGTCTCTTTCTTCGGACTTTGTATGCAGCTCTACTACGGTTGTGTTCTCGACTTGATACGCCTTTCTCAGGTCGGCTATGGATTAATGAATGCTAAGACTCTCCTTATCTTCCCTTCTCGATACTACCACACCGAATAGAAGATGCGGGCGATTCTTTTTTTAAATTTCTTGTCGCGCTGCGTCTGGCTTGTCGCACAATGTGGGCAACTGGCTCGGAGGAGGGATGGATGTCTGCCGGTTCGAGGAATCGGTGTATTACTATGGGATGTGGTATGTGGTATAGTACGGTATAGGACAAATACCAAAATGTGGCTTGAATTGTAGATTCGGAAATTCGATCGAAACAAGCAAGCACGAGACTCGAGCAGATGATGTAGACGTATATACGACCGTGCCGGAAGTATTTCCCCCCAAGACAAGAGTAATTAAAAACAAGGGACAGAAAGGAAAGTGAAGGATTACAGGCAGGAAAGAAAAAAGTGTAGCGAAGGGACTCGACGATGGACGAGTATGGAAGGTATGGATGGATGGAATTAAGGTAAGGTAGGGTCTAAGGTAGTGTAGGTCGAAGGGAGGGAAGGATAGGAAAGGTTTCGAGGCGGAAAGAGGGGCACACGCACAACTGATGGGCCGACCTCCCCATGTTATTAGCGGTTTCCTTCAGGGACAGGTACCTACTAGGTGTAGGTAGGTACTAATAGGTGTACTACCTAGGTAGGCTAGGTACCTGGTAGGGTAGGGTAGGTAGGAACTTGTAGGGACTCCAGGGACTAGGGACTAGGGATGGGACTAAAAACTACCTAGTGTAGGGATTAAGGATAAAGTAACATAGGTACATAAGCTATAGTTTTCCAGAAGCACAGATTGCCTAGAGCTCCCTGCTCAGCTGCCACACTACGTACCTCTGTACAATACAACTTAAATACTTACCCTATTAGGCATCCTGAGTCGTTAGCGTGCTTTAGTTATGCCACAGGTACAGCACGGACCTAGGCGCGACCTTGACGCTAGTGTGCCAGGTAGACACTAGAGATTCAAATCCCTCTGTACCTCCGCATCGCCATTTATGAAAGGGGGAGACGGAATAAGGAATGACACAGTTATGTGTGAGAGAAGTGTGGGTTCGATAAGTTTAAACCCGGGGGAGAATCTGGAACTTGACCCTTGCAATTGAAGAAGAGGTAGGTAATAATAGTACCTACGTAGTAGAGCAAGAAATAAATAAAAATGATGTATGTAGTTCTGTATCAAAGGACGGTCGATGATCGATGACCATACCACTTAGGGGCATCTATATTGGTATCTACTATGTAGTGTAGTATTATGGTGGCCTCGATTCTTTATTTTACTTAGGCTTGCGAAATATATATATATATATATTCCACCGGAACACGCATGAAAACTAGACAACAGCGCCGCAACTATTTTAGCTGCGTACCTACACTAGACGTAAGTTATCTCTTTTCCTTTTCCATTTTCATCACCCCCTTTTTTCTTTTTAAATATATATGTATGCTAATTGGATACCTAGGTAGTTATCAATTGGATATAGTTGCATATGTAAGTAGTTACGTATATAGGTAGTTATATACCTACTTAAGTAAGTACCGCTTTACTTGCAGTAGACAAGAAACAAAAACAAAACGGTGGCTTCCAAGTCGCATAGTGAAACCCGCCCTGGTGGAATTTATTCGATAATTATTTCCCCTTCTTTTTACCCTAGATACCTACCTAGAAGGTAGGTAGTGTACCTGAGGTAATAGGGCACACGAGCTTACGCCGCACTAATACATACATCCATATATCTATTACCTAGCAATTGAGCTACCAGCGAGATACCAATAGCGCTAACAGGAATCGAACCTATTCTCACTAATAGGTGGGATCTCGCCTGGTCTAGCGTACAGATACAGAAGTCCGAAAAGGAAAAAGGAAAATTCGAAAATTCGAAAATTACAACTACCATCGAGCTCCTCCTCAGCCTAGGCCCTAGGCAATATCGGCGGCGGTGGGTACATGTTCCTCGTAAACGGTGAAGAAAACAGAAGGCCCTGTGGAACTGTTTCCTTTCTGGATAGGCTCTTCCGGGGGTTAAGTCTGGCAGTCTTGGAGCTCTGGCGACGGATGGATCGAGCCAAGGAATGGGGCCCCCGTTGCTCTGCCTCCGTATATTGTTTTACATTGATGCTTAGCAACCCGCCTAAGCCAAGCCAAGCCAAGGGGTGTCTCCAACATGATTGGATCCCCAGGGCCGACTGACGAAATTTCTTCTGGAATTCTAAGCATTTTCATATTCACCTTCACCAAAGTTTTTCCCGCTGCCGAGGGGAGGAGTGGCAAGAGTGGGAAGGGAGGAAGAAGAAAAAGGGAAGAGGGAAGAAGTTGGCGAGAAGTGATTCGTGATTCGCGATTCGTAATTCGGGGCCCTGTAGATTTACACAAGACTATTGAAATGTGAAATGCTCGATCAACACCCCTCGGCTCGGACGATTCATTATAAAGTACCTAATTATCATTCGCCCAATCATGTAACACAGGTCGCCGAGGTGTCGTTAGTACGGGAGCAAGTTATTAGAAGACGGCTGATTTGATCAAAATATGTGGCCGCCGTGTGTCCATCGAAATCCCTCCATCCATTTGTCCATCTGGTAACCCACTCGCCCAAAAAGTTGCCGCATGGTCCACCCCTTGTATACGAATGCAACCTCGACTTTCAGGTGAATTCAGGTGAAGCTACTATACCATGTATGTGTTGGTTGGGGCCTTGCCATATACCTAGGTATCCATGAATGTCTCCTTACATACCTACTATGTAGTGCGTCTTTTTGGCCTAAAGAGGCTAAGTTTTTTTTCTTCCTCTTCTCTGCCTGTCTGCTTGTGCCCGGCATCATGGTAGATCGGATGAAGATTTGCTTCGAATTTTGCTTAACCCGAAAAGGATACCGTCCATACATTAGTATGGAAGCTTTTCTCCTGCCTTAGCGCTGCCACCTGCATATGTATAATACAATTACTATCGATCATCGAGTTCCTCTAGCTGTAAAAATTTGCTATAACGAGTACCTAACCTCCTTTTCAATGCTTCCGTTATATTTATTAGTTGCGTCAAATATACATACGTACCAACCCACTACATGTATTTATTTACATACCTAAGTGTTATCAAGTTGATTATAACCGTAGCATTATTGGGGGCCTGTTATACACTATCGAACCCTCATGTGTTTCAGTCGTAGTCTCCGATCTTAAGAGGAACAAAGGAATCGACGGCGGGATTGCGGCCTGAAGTCCCGTTTGTCGTGGCGTATCAAGCTCTTTTAAGGCGGTGGCCCGTGAACATATCAAGTTCTTCTTAAGCCGGCCAGGATGCCAGATCGCCGCCATGGGTACCAATGCAGATACCTACGCAGCTACGTAGGTACATAGCTCTCTCGTATCGACAAGTGTGCTATGTATGGTATTTATGTAGATCCCCGTACACGTAGTGTATGAGGGGCGAGGGGTCTTGTCTGAAATCCCCTGTTGATCGCCTCGTGAATCGTGATTTTATAGTGCAATACATACCTAGGCAGCTAGGTAGGTAAGGTGGGAGCCCCCTGTCTTTTCGAACGGTGCTGTTGGGACCTATTAATCGATCAGCAAGCAACTTCGTCATCACTACCATTGTCGCAGCCTTGGGATGACAGCATGGAAATGATGAAAACCAGACGGGTGCTGCTCTCACATAGGTTTCTACGCACATATTTACATACATATATACACACATTACATGCCTACATACGCATACATACAGACACCCTCATACGAATCATATGTGAATGATAATCTTTTCGTGAAGTACCTCTGCCCAAAGGCAAACGAATTGCCGATGGCTGGGACAACCTTGGAAGCGTGGCTTGCGGCTTCAGGTGTGTAAGCGCCTTTGCAAGTTGAAACGCGAACCCTTGGCTCGTGTCCAATCCGCAAATCCGCATTGGGAACCCTTGCGCGGTGACGACAAGGAAGATCCGCTGGGCACCTACGTAGTAAGTACCTATTTCCTATTAATCATCCGTCCTCCGTCCTCCTTCGTACCGTCGAAGGTCGAAGCCTGCATTACGAGAGCAGATGTCTCAGATGTTCGACTCGGCAGGTGAGATCTTATCGCGGAGATGCCATTGGCGGCAAGCAGCAAGCAGCAATGCAATGCAGTAGATATCTTATTATTAAAGGGACTCGTGGTTGTTGCGCATTCCTCCTTTCATCAACATCAACTTAGCATGCGCACTGGCTAGATCTCGTCAGATCGCAGAATCCAGAAGTCTAGAGATTGATTCGTGGGGGGTGCTATAGCCATCCCATTACTGGGTACGAAATATGATTACTTCGCTATTACATGCAACTATGCCATGCTGGTTAATATAAGACAATACATTTATTTTATCGTGTAGCTTTCCTAGATTTTCTCTGTATCGGGTATGGCCCCATGCAATTTGCCGCGCGGCAAGGAAAAAATAATTTCAGTTTTAGATTCAGAACAGTATCATGTACTGTTACCCTTCCATTTATATTTAGGTATGTATATTTATATTCACCTACCTAGGTAGGTATATATGTAGAAACGAGAGAAATCGTATTCATGGATCGAACCACTAACCCATTCCCTTATGACTATCAATACCGTTACCATTAGCAAGAAACGACTACATGCTGAGGTATGTATAAGGAACGACAAGTATCCCTATGATAATGATATCGCGCTTACGAACTCCCAAGCTTAAAAAGTGAAAATACGCCGTTAACCACCACACCACGGGATACGACCACAACCGAGGGAAATACCGTAGGATGCCCTCGGTACCAAGTTAATAAATATACCTTACACATACCTAGGTATGTATACCGAGAACACTAAGCGGATCCACTCGCGGTCCTCATCCTTCCTTCTAGAAGGTCCAGAGCATGAGAGAGAATCCCTCAGCTGAGCGGCACTGTAAGCGAAACGAGCGCAGCCGCGTACGCGTAAGGTGCCTATGCGGCGTTCCTCCTCGTGATAGCCCATCCATTATCCCTCGGGGCCCGCCTCTGCGGCGGTAGGTAGTTGAAATGGGTTAATGTCCCGCCAGATTGCTCATCTAGTAGGTACCGTAGGTGAGTGCTGAGACCGAGCATGAATCCCATTGATGTCGTTGTGGAAGAAGAACGGGGGGCGGTTGGAGTGAAGCATCGCAACGCCTCGTGGCTGCAGCGTAATATGTTTATTTATGCCGCAGCAGCATGTGAGATTAGTGCTCATCTCAAATTTCCTACTTGCATACGATTGAATCCAAGCTTACTACAATACTGAATAGGTACCTAGGTATGTTACAATCATTTAGGCCCATAGCGAATCCGAGGTTGGACTTGACATGTACTGAGTTCAGGTTACCCCTTATTAAAGCCACAAAGCATCAAGCCAGCTATATAGGATACAGCTATCTAGAGTCATTAGCGGATGGAATTAGTAAATAAACCATAGACAACAACATATGTCATTGCATCCATGTAGATTTAAACTACCTACCCAATTGACATTTCATATCAAAGCAGCCCTAACCCTAACCCTATACAACCAGGACGGCTGCTACATGTTAATATGATGAAACAAACAAAGGCATGGATATAATCCTATCTGCCTTTAACATATACCTACGTGTAGCCATGAACTCACAGTCACAAAAACCAATGAAATATGTGTATATGCATAGGTAGGTATTTCCAACGTGGGCAGCACGTCTGTTCGGAGAAGCAAGGTATCTTACCTTATCCATCTGCATGACCTCTTTCCGCCGCCTCGACAATGTGAGTTAGAGCAGAGCTGCTGCTGCCAACCCCGATGTTGTAATTCTATGATGCTATGATGCCGTGAAAATGCCACAAGTCCCACTCTTCATAAAAACCTTAGCGCCCCAAGCCCGCCAGAGCGACAAGAAAAAGAGCTCCCGCCGGTAAGAAAGGTATGTATCCAGTGCGCCCGTGTTGAATGCCTTTGCCTTGTCGGTTGCCCGTGTTTTCTTCTCTTCTCGGCAATCTAATCCAACCGATCTAAAAGCACAACTATGCATTACGCCACTCGCCACCTTACTTCCACTTACTACTTACTTAACTTCGACTCCCCTATTATACCCTCTACCCTCATATTCCCAACCCAATTCCTCCGCCCCCCTCATCACGGCCAACAGCGCTCTCCCCACGGCCTCTAGATCACCTAGCATGGTAATATGTCCACGATCCGTGCTCACCCTCCCATCCTTCGCCAACTCGTACCCTCCCGGCAACATCGCCTCGCGCGCCAGCACCACGCCGTCGCCGCTGCGGAAGATAAGGTCATCGTACGCATCCACGCACGGGATCGCGTCCCGAGACGCTACTCCCGCTGCCCACACCGTCGGCACATCCTTGCCGTAGATGATGGCTAGCGGTGGGTACGCGTTGCTCCGTGTATGCTCGGGACGGTGCTGCGTCTCTGCGCGGAACCGCTTCGTGTCTGCCAGGGTCCTGGCTAGATACGTGAAGTTTCGGCTGCGAGCTCCGGCGTCACTATCGAGCTGTTGCTGGGCAGCGGCAGCGCTCGCCTCTCCGTGCGAGGCGCCCATCTGCGGCGCTAGGGTCCTGTCGTTGGCGAGCTCTGCTTTGCGTACTGCTTCGGCGATGACGTTGCGCGTCGGCGACCGCGACTCGCTTGCCCCGCTGTTCCCGCGGCTCCGGAGCGGCCCCGGCAGCCTCTCCGAAAGTTCACGTAGCGAGCTAAGTGCGCTGGGGCGGGACTTGTAGGCTGGTAAGGAGGCCTCGAGACACGGGCTCAAGCAGTGCTGGACCCATGCCTGAGGGTCGTAGAAGTCGATCGGATACTGCTCCCCCGTAACCTTGTTTATGAAACAGAAGCCGTCTTCTGGTAGAAATATGAATGACGTTCTTAGCGAGAAGTTGACCTGAGCTGTGAGGACCTTCTCGTTGAAGAGGACGGCGTCACCGTTTCGGATCGGCCCTAGAATATTTATACATCGTTGCGGAGTACCGGCGTAGATCACCCCCGAGAACAGCTCAGGTCGTTGATTCACGGCGTGGCGCGTAATGATACCACCAAGACTATGCGCGATAACCATAGCCCCTCTGTCCTCGGGTAAACCCTGCCCCTGGTTTGAGGGTAGCTGTTCGATAAACTTAATAAGCCTGCGCGAAAGGATATGAGGGCTCAACCGCCAGTCGTAGCCGTAGTCCCACACCCTGAGCTTTCCCGTTCTGGCGTTCTCGCACTCCCTCAACCTCTTGAACAAACGTTTCGATATATCGACAGGTCCAATATTTTTAAGCATCCCTGAGGCGTAGATGGTCTCTTCCATTCTCTCCTCGTCTTCGGGATCTAGGCCTACTTCTAGATTGACTTTTCGAATATTCAACCCAAGTTTCACAGGCACCCAGACTTGTCGGTTAGTTTTCGTAGATCTTAAAACGGAACCGCGATATCCACCCATGACGACAATATCGCCTGTTAATAATTCTAAAGCACGGTCCAGATCCGATATATTATCATCCTTCGGTGTTGGTGGACTAGCATCAAACATGGTCGAGGCCCGCATCACGTTCGATAAAGACGAATCTGACTGCTCAATTCCCAGTGAATTTCTCTTGAGCGGTGTCGGGATGATATTCGGTAATTGAGGCAGTTTGAAAGTCGGCCTATCCCAGCTGTCTGTAATAGCCTTGAGTCTACTGTTCTTCTGCTCTCGAATGTCGTGCCATCTATCATCGTCGCCAAGAGATGACACTCTAGATAGTGAGTGATAAAGCATAGATTCATCAGATGTCGACCTCCGTATCGCTCGCGGTCGGGTTTGTGGCCGAGACAATGTAGAGACCTCGACCGTGCTGACAGGTAGTGTAATAAGCGATTGCCTGTTTGCCGGCGGCGCTAGGCTCCTAGAACTTCGGGTTGGCGATTCAGTAAGGAAGGGCGTAATCGGCTTTGGCTCAGATACACCATCATTGGAAAGAGGAGTCTTCTTTACATCTGGGCTTTTCATTGAGGGCGGGCCGGAGAAGAATGACGGTAAAGAGAGAGACGGCATAGATGGCAAAGCTTCTCGTATCCTTTTTAGTGTATCAGCTCCCCCGGATGAAGACCGACGATGCTTATCCTGACCGAACACGGTTGATAAACTAGGCTTTGGACTACCCGACTCGTTCTGCACGACCATCTGCTTCGGTCCTGACTGCCATGGTGACGGGAACCTATACACCGACGAATGACTCGGTAGTTGACCTAAGGAAACGCCCCTGGCCTGACGCGTTGACCCCTTAGTCACGGTCGTTTGGTACACCGTCTCACTCGACTGGCCTGTTGCCGGCGATAGTTCTGGCTCGGGAGTCACGGTCCCTTCAATGACACTGAATAGACCTCCACCTGGCAGACGCTCCATCGCCGCCGCTTTCTCTGCCGCGGGCGTCTTCGGCAGCGTGAGCCTTGTCGCCACAGCGCTCAAGGCCGGTTGTATAATCGACTGAGCATCATCTTGGTCGATATACAGCTGTTCTTCGTCTGCTACACCGTCAGACGTCGTCGGCGACGTCGGCGACGTTTCTCCATCCGAAACTACCAAGCTGGGTAGCTCAAGAATGCTTGGCAGGGGCTCCCCCTGAGGTTGTGTAAGTGTGTTCGCCATGTTGCCCAATCAGGTAAGTCGATGTCATTGACTCTTGGGCTTCACATATACGTTTGAATTATCCCCCTGAATATAATTAACAAAAATCTTTGGGGATTGCATTTGATAAGAAGAAAAAATATTTTTATAGTCGATAGAAAATATGAGGTCGCATAACCGGAAGTGCCGGGGAGATAATTATTAAGGCTTTCATATGAAAGCAATTAGTTTAAGTAGCTGGCTCGTGACTCGGTAACATTGGAAAAGGCGATAGAAAGTAAAAGAGTCGACGCTAAGTTGTGGATCGAGTGGATAGTGGATGGTTATCATATGAAAATCACGAACGGCGCTATCCAACATATTATGTACCTACCTAGGTAGGTATATATGTAGATACCAGGTAGGCAGGTAGGTGGGCGAGCTGTCTTTCCAGTTGTCTTTTAATAGATCTTTGTTAGGATTGGAAGGGTCCGGACTTAGTTTATCGTCGAATATCTTACATCCATAGGTACCTTACGTACCTAGGTACATACCATACCATATCTAGCCGGTATGTTGGGCAACACAATTACTTGGGTAGAATTGGATGATTCCAAATGCAAGCTGGAATGAAGAAAGATGATTTGAGAAAATCTAAGGTCTATGGAATCCTTGGAAATCGGGACAAATATCGGGACCTAACAAACTTACATACATCCGTGGATATTGGATGTACCTACCTGCTGCCAGCCTGCCCAGGTACCTACTGCTAATTTTAACTTTATAGCGATATCCATACATCCATGGATCCATCTATTAGAGGTAGGCATCTCTTAAGAAGGTAGGTATTATCATTGCTCTATCTGTAGATGTTGTACAGCGCAGCCACGTACCACAAGCAAGAACTCCTTGATGACACGTACTTAGCTGCTTAGCTCCCCCAACCTGCCTTACAAAGCTGTTCCCACTCGATTAGACTCTTCACCGTTCGAGTGTAGTTGCCCTGCATTCGAGAAGGAATTATTTGGTGGGGGGAAGTGCAAGTTCATCATGGAAGTTCAACGGGCATTTACGATAGGAAAGAAGAAAAAGTGGCCGTCGAATCGGGGCGGTGTACCATGTAAGTACATAGATTATTAACAAGCAGTGACGAAGTCCACTGTTAGCTGGCGTGTTAGATAAGCATTCGTTTAAACCTCATGCAAAACCTTTTAATTGTAAATAAAGGTATCCATGGACGGATTACTTACCTACCTACCTACCTAGGTAGGTAGGTATGTAGGCAGTATGGATACGTTAAACACATATTTCGTATCGATTTCTCATTAATAATTCCTAATAAGGATTTGTTATCGTATTGCGCATCTTGTATATTAGGCATATTTATTACTAGGAGGTACCTATTACGACGAGGCGGTTGAAAAATACTGCCAGACGCAGCCGCTTAGATGGATTGTTTTACCTCATTAAAGATTATTGGCTGTTCAATGCACGTTGACGAAATCTACCTAGGTATTATCTCGAACCTTGAAACCTTGAAACCTTGAAAGTTGCTGGGATCCATTCCGTTAGCGGTTAGGTTGACCGCTACTGCGGGATGTACTGCTTTCAGCTCCCGCCCCAAACCACGATCCGTCATTCTCCTCCAATTGATACCTCATACACCTAGGTAGGCCGCATTTTCGAGTTCGCATACTTAGTGCTCGCTATGTATGTCTCATGTATGAGAGCAGTAATAACAGCAAAACTTCGTAGAAAGCTTCGGATCGGAATTCAAATCACCTATGTCGAAAACATGATACCTAGGCTCGCATCAATCTCCTTGACCTTCTCAATCGACCTCTTGTACCCGGGATGCGCCTCAAGTCTCTCGATGTACGCATAAACCTTGGGGAACAATGTCTCAGGCTTGCTACCCTCCCACGTTCCAAAGCCCTCAAACTTATCCTTGGCCGCAATCAGTGCGAAGCTGATAAGCACATCCGCAGCCGTAAGATCTGGACCGCACAAGTAATCGCCTCCCGAAGTCTCCAGCTGCTGTTCCAGGAAACCGAGCTGAGCCTTTGCGTTAGGGTAGACGATGTTACTAAAGAGCTGATTGACAACCAGGGATGTTATAGGGCGGATAAAGAACGGGACCCTCGGGCCTTTGAGTGCCCCTAAGACCATCGCCATGACGAGCATCGACATCAGCGACCCTTCGACGTAATGGAGGAAATACTGCCAACGGAGCCACGACTGAGTCTCGCCGCCGGCCTTTCCCTCCTGTCCGTCCTTCCAGCGCTTGGGAACCATCGTAGTGTTTTGACCAAAATGTTCAGATAGGTATTGGACTATGAACCCACTCTCGGCTAGAACAATTGGTTCCGTAGAACCTGGTGGCGTAACCGTAACCACAGGTGACTTGCCTAGCGGATGGATTTTCTTCAGCTCTGGTGGGGCAAACTGGTTAACCCGACGAAATGTTTCAAGCTCATATGGCACTTTGAGTTCTTCGAGGAGCCAGAGAATGTTCTGAGCTCGAGATTGCTCTAGCCTACTCGACGGTTAGCACTTAATGACTCATGGTGCTGATTGCTGATGAGGGAACGTACCAGTAGAGCTTAATTTTAGGCTGTTCTTCAGCGGCCATGGTTGTCGATGATATGTGAATTGTAGTAAGTTGGAAATGAAATGCTATGATGTGAAAAATAAAGCTGAGTGGTGAGGTTGAAGATTGTAGAGAAGGAAGAAGGATTCTTTCCCTGTTCGAGCTGAGAGTTAGTTAAGTCTTTAAGCATAAAATAGCAGAAAAATGATGAGACTAGGACAGTTACAGTTAAAAGAACCGGAGATGCACCTATCCTTCAAGCAACTCGGTCTAATAAAATAGCTTCTGAGTTGCCGAGGTATTATTATGATACACTAAGAGCAGTGTGGACTACATCATAGACTCGCCTAGGATGCCAGGTAACGCTAGGAATTGTACGAAGGTATACATAGTAGTTGGGAAATATTGCGTAATTCATGGGTTAGCTACGCTCATCAATTCGTGTAATTCCATTGTTACTATAAATGCATCGCGAAATCATCATTCGGACATAACGATATTATCTGGATAACGATATAAAATGGTGAAACACCCCACATCGTTATAGAGAATGCTTACTGTGCTTAAACTGTACCTACGTCAGCGACAGGGGCAGATTCGATCAATTCAGGATTACGTAAAACCTACAGATCTGTACAAGCCACACCATGGCTGAAATGGCCCCCCACTTCTCAAGCCTCAATCCATCCGAGACGTCTACAATCAATTGAACATTCAATCATCTGCGATCAAACCAAAGAACATCGCTTCACAGCAACCATCTAAGCAATCTACAACGAAGTGCACCGCAAGTTCCTATATCTTTCAAGATGGCTGGCGCACAGCACTACCGTATGTACCCTCTAAAAACACTCAATTGCGACAGCTAGCGAAGTAGCACAGCTAACATTGATGACAGGCATGGCTTTGGACCCGGCCATCCAGAAGCTAGCAAGTATGTCTACTCGTCCACAATCCATATCTCCACGAGAGCGACTACGGCACGGAATTGAAATATTCGTGGGTCGGTATGGAAATGCGGTGCTAACCTGACTACGTAGCCATGAGCTCGACCCGCCACCAGTACTTCCGATGGACTCCGCGAACCGCACGCATCACCTTCATGTTCGGCGTCGTCGGGCCGAGCCTCCTCTACTACGTCGCCTCCAGTATAGACGTGAGTAATTCGATATACTCCTCAGAGCTCGCTGTGAAGACCTCGAGATCTAGATAACTGACGCAAAGTTTTAATCTGCAGGGGAAGTATGATTTCCGAGCTAAGAGGAGGGGGGACTTGGTCTCCGAATACTAAGAAACCGTCTCGAAATAAGAAAGGCGACTTCGACTGTACATAAGACTAGAGAATGAAGTACAGGAATTCAGCAATGATTTTAATCAACGAAGCTGCTTGGTACCTACCTTGACAGCTCGAAAGCTCAGATGTTGCTGAGGGAATATTCGCATGTACCTTAAGACGGGACAGTAATCAGTCTGATATCCCTTACCGCTATCCTGGCCTGGTAGTGTCTATGTCGTCTCGCAATATTATACTCGACCTTAACTCCTATAATACTCCAAGAGAAACGGGTGGAGAGTACCTACGCATGGCAAACCTTGATATCCATCGAAATATATTACATGTCGATTTCGTTATTTTGATCCGTGAAATAGCCCCTGAATAAACGGTTGCTTCCTCTCCTCTAACTCTAAACATACATCCCAAATCGACATTCTCATTCGTTGAACTCCCTTCTTACCTACGTTAGTTAGACATCTTACATATATAATAATGTCACAACAGACTAGACTCGAGCTCATGCTATCCGGTCAAGATGATGCCGATAGAACTTCCATTAAATAGAGTAGTAACAAACTTTTATAACCAAGGTGCCCTTCTATCTATCTACCCGAATCCTTCCCAATGCAACGTCCGAATAATGCAAGTGACAGCTAGGAAACAAAAGCAAATCGAAGATAATTTCTAGGGTATCTATAATGAGTTGAGTAATCGAGCATTAATCTTACGTTCGACATCTTAGTCGAGATGAGGCGATCTAGTTGTGCTAGGTTAGTAAAATTGGCCTTGTGGTAGAGAAAGCGGCTGCAGCTTGTGGGAGAACGAGATGATAACTCACTTTGTTACTTGTCCACGTGGAAAGCGTCTATACATACTTCGTTTTTTTGTCACCATCGGGTCCACTTGGTCTCGCAACAACCACAAAGGAAACACTGTCCGTTCACACCACCTTCATTCGTCAAACCGTCTAGCTCCTCTACCTCGTCCCGTAGGCGGCGGGTTAGGTAATCGTTCTCCCCTCCTCCACTCGCCCATCGGTATGGTACTACGATTTCCGAACCCGTCGTAGCCTCTCCCGCTATTCCTCGACCTCGCGGCCCGAGAATGTCCGTTCTCTCGCTCCCTCCCTCCGAACGAACTGCTGGGCGCACGTCCCACTGAAGTCCTAGGCTCGGCGGCGCCGGTACTGCGGCCGATCCTCGCGCTGGAGACAGGCGCTACGGACCCGTCGGGTAGCGGGGGGAGGACGGCGCAGGAGATATAGTCGCCGACGACAAACCGAACTTCGTCTAGGGTCTTGTCGCCCTCGGCATCAAGTTCCTTCTCAGCCTCGACGTCATCGGGGTCCAGGCCCCTGCCTCCGTCGCCGATCACTACGCTCCCCAAATCTTTCACCGCATACCGCCCTGGCGTGGTGCTCGAAGGGTTCCCTCGCGTGTCCGGGAAGATGAGGCGGAAGGCCAGACGGGTGCCGATGGCCGGGCAGGGGAGGAGGGTAGGTTTCGCGGCGGCGATGTTGTAGACTAGCTCGGTCAAGGAAACGTCGGGCCAGGCGTGTATGGTGATGTGCGGCGGGAGGGTTGACGTGATAAACTCATCGGGTCTAGGATAGGGCTTTGTATGAGCTTTTTGTGATCCCTGGACCTAGAATGTCTCGGGAAGGGTGGACCTATAGGTACTAGTTGGCCTTTACTTACCTGTGGAACGCGCCGGTTCGATAGAAGAGCTGTACCATAAACGGCGGTGTTGTGTGACGATTCATGGTGATGTATCACTCTCGTAAGAAGAACCTTGGAAGAGTTCCCTGATAATAAGGAGCACGCACAAGCTTTGCAAGGACGATAAGGACGACAAGGACGACGACTTCTTCAGTTTTACAACTCTCAAAACATGCTGTTACCTACGAGGAGAGTTGACTGCCTTTTGCCTTTGGTAGTATAGGTTTTTCTCGTGTGAAGGATTGAAAGGTTACTATGTCACGAGGTATGTCAGGGGCTAAAGTGGACAGCTGAAATTCGAAAACCGAAATTCGGATCTTCTGTTGTTGAGGCTTGGAGTTTGGAGCTTTGGTTGGCGTTGGCATGCCCCCCAAATTCCCTAAATTCTTTTGAATTGACGAAGGCGCGAGCTCGCAAAAGCTTCAACGACGGAGTCCAGGGATTTAAAAATATTGCCCAGCTGATTCAATTCTAGGGGCTACTTAAATAAAGTTTAGGGTCCCACCTACCCCTAGCAGCCCTGGGCCCCGGCATATTTGGCGGCTTTAAATCGTACGTAGTGATGTAATTGGGCGGGTATGGTCGGTGCTTACCGCTACCAATTCGCCGATTTTCTGTACTAACCAATACATACATGGGTACCTACCAGCGGTATGCTTCCAATTTCAATAGTGTACAAAAGTTAATTTATTCCTTATTCTTATTCCTTATTCTTGCATCTATTCCTACCAGGTATTACCTATTCATAATAATATCAACCACCAAACACACCCTACCGCTCACGAGTCCTCCTCAGGGATCCCAGGCTATATAGCCGCTACTATTTACACTTGCGCCACAGCGGTAATATCCCAACAATTCCACACCACACCAGTCCCTCGGCACCGCCGAAACCACGCCCGCGACCATGGATTTCGCATCCCTCATGTCCAAGGAGCTCTCCAAGGCAGCACCCAAACCCGCCGCCGCCGACGACGACGCCTCCTCAAAAAAATACCTAAGGCGCTCCGAGGCCGAAGCCCAGCGCGAGGCCGCCTACCGGGCCGAGCAGAAGGCGCTCGAGGAGAAGCGCGCGGCCAAGGCGTCCGAGAAGCGCAAGCGCGAGGAGGAGGCCGCGGAGGAGGCGCGCGCGCGCGAGGACAAGCGGCGGAAGCTAGAAGAGGAGACGCGGCGCCGGCGCGAGGAGCAAGCCGCGGAGGAGGAGCGGCTGCGCCGGAAGCGGCTCGGGCTGCCGGAGCTGCCAAAGGAGGACAGCAGCGGCAGCCGCGAGGGCAGCGCCGGCGCGGACGGCGAGGCGGACGTGCCCGAGGAGGAGCTGGTTGCCAAGCTGCGCGCGCTGGAGCACCCGGCGACGCTGTTCGGGGAGACGCACCGCGCGAAGCTGCGGCGGTACCGGCGGCTGACCACGGTGGTGACGACGGGGCCGATCCCCACGACGCTGCGGCTCGTCGACGAGGCGGACATGAAGGTCGCGGCGGCGGTGCCGCAGGACCGGGCGGGGCGCGCGTACCTGTTCCGGCAGCTGGCGTCGTACTTCACGATGGTGCTGCGGGAGTGGGAGGCGGCGCTCTCGCGCGAGGAGCAGCGCGACACCTTCGCCGGCAAGGCCGCCGTCAACGCCATGGTGTCGAGCCGCGACAACATGGTCCCGCTCTTCCGCAAGTTCGAGAAGGGCGAGCTCGACGACGACGTGCTCAAGCCCGTCGTCGAGATCGTCCGCGCCGCCCAGGAGCGCCGCTACGTCGACGCCAACGACGGCTACCTGCGCCTGAGCATCGGCAAGGCCGCCTGGCCCATCGGCGTCACCATGGTCGGCATCCACGAGCGTAGCGCGCGAGAGAAGCTGCACAACGGCGAGCGGGGCCACATCATGAGCGACGAGGTTACGAGGAAGTACTTGCAGAGCATCAAGAGGTGCCTTACCTTCGCGCAGGTGCGGTGGCCTCCCGAAGATATCAGGCAGTTGATGGGATAATTGGGATGATTGATTGGGAAAATAGAACTTATTTAGCTCCTAAACTACCTAGCAATAGGGTATTCATGAATTCCACGCCCTCGAAGAACATCTAGCCGTGCAAACATAAGCTCGTAAGGTCTTCCGTGAAGGCTCTGGTGCAATATCCGTGACGCCTTGTCCTAGCAACACCGAGCTATCCTCCTTCTCTTCCATATGCAGCGTTTCATCAACCGTATCGTCCAGGCCAATCTTTTCTGCCGGCATTTCGTTATTCTAGTTATCACCCTCAATGTGTGAATTAACCATGCTCGGCCCATTCTTGTTGTTTCTAGTCTTATCGCTCTACTTTCGCATACGGGCTCCCTAAGCCACTGTCTCGCGAGAGTTCGACGATCTTCTAGTATCATCCGACCAGTTCAAGTCGCCTACGCCGGGGAAACCAAGGGAACTGGTTCCACCACCAGGACCTTTTCGTGAACCCTTGACCTCGAGATCAGCAGCTACAATATTCATTCGTCGAATTCGCTCTATAGCTTCTTTCTCGTAAGTCTTAGCGGCCTCTAAGGCCTTCTTCTGCATGGCAGCTCGAGGGTTAGTGTATACCGCGACAAGAAGCTAAACCAAAGTATTAGCAATGCATTACTATTTCCAGCAACTATACACTGGCTCACCTTGTCAATAGTGTTGACGCGGGCATTCAAAACTCCGCTCCTGATCATGTTGACGAGCTCTGCCTCGATGGACTCTCCGGGCTTGGCAAAAGTTGCGTTCATGCTGTCTAGAGTAACACGTGAGAACGGCAAGAAGTATTGGACGATGCACTTGTTGCGAATCTGCGAGAAAAGCCCGGGAACGTTCCTCTGGAGATGGAGGTCAAGGAGGTAGTCGTTTTGGTATGAGTCGAGAATTTGCAAACAAGACGAGTATCGCCCATTGACGAACATGGAAACAGCCTTGCGGATATGCGGCTCAAGTTCCAGGTAGTTTCTGAAACTGGAACTGTCCAGGACTCGAGACTGCAACTCCAATCGGTCCATCGAAGCGAGTGCTAGAAGTCCGCCGTATGTGGCAATGTCATTAGGACTGACGATGTCGTTATGCCGCTGACAGATACTCGCGTCGCCAACCTCGAGGAAGCATCTAGCAGCCTCATAATACTTGCAGGAACCGAGCTGTGCTAGACCGGATACGATCTTCTGGTAAGGCTGTTCGGAGTTTTGTTCCTCGTTGTTCAGATTCACCGCCAGAACCTTGTTCACATTGGCCAATACTCCGGCCCAGTCTCGTCTCTGTAGCATGATGCTCACAATATGCTTGCCGACATCTTGTATATGAGACTGTGTACTAGCATCAGGCCGCATTTTGATGTATGCCTCAGAAGCCGAGCCGAGATCTCCAATAGACTCGAGATGTTCACCAAGGTCACGATGGCCGATCTAGAATAGTCAGTATGATTTAAGCTGAGGGGTCTGTTCGTTTTGCTTAGTTATTCATACCCTGATGCTTTCCTTGATAAGGTTGTTCTTGTATACCTTAAGCTCGGCCTCTAATCGGTGCGTCTCTGTCTTGTTTGCTTTGTCTGTCGTCGATACCCAAGCTTCATCCCACCTAGCCTCGGGCTCGTCTGGTGCAGCAGCGCGGATACATTCCCAGGCGTCACGATACCGCTGGATATCCTTCCCACGTTTGGCTTCAGCCACCGCAGCCTTTAGGGCATCGATGCATAGAGGTACAGAACATCGGCCGATTAACAACAGTCGTTCGAAACGAGTGCGGCCTATGTAATCAGATAGAAGTGTAAGTTGCTGTCGCTATGAGAGGAGTCAAAGTATGCGAACGGCTTGTGCGCAGCGAAAAGACGAACCTCTGTAGTTAGAGATGTACAGGTCGAGATCTAGCTTCGGAGCATCTGCAGTATGTCAGTTCTGTTATATATATAAGAGACTTGTTGAAATAAAACAGAAACTCATCTGTACCTTTGACGATGATGCCGCCTTGGTTGTCCATGGTTGTAAAGTAGGCGAGTAGGTGCTTGTCGGCTGCCATACTGCCAACCCAATCCTGAATGATTGAGGTCTGAACGTCCAACTCGTATCGTATCCTAAGCTGATGATTTTATTCGGGAAACAACGAGAACACCAGATATGCGAAGTTGTGTTATCGTGTAGCTTGGCTGTATGTAATGTGCGATGTACGATGTATGGTGTTTGGTGTATGTAGAAGATAGATGGGAGGTTTAAAGTATGTAGCAGTTGTAGGTAGGTACCTATGTAGGCTAGGTAGGAATGGTTGGTCGATGAAGCTGTGCTCTGCTTTGGCGGGGTACCTATTATCTGATACCTAGGTAGCTTAGACCACTTAACGAACGTCTTATCGATTATCGCTCATCGGATTCTCACATGCTGCGAATTCCATTGGATTGGATGACAATCCAGGTACACACGGGTACGTACCGAGCTAGCGTGGGCGTAGGGCTCAAGTGGGGTTTACCTTAGAAAGGTTTTACATAGTAACGTCAAAAGTGTATTGTGATTCGCTAGAAAATAGCTAGGTCAGCTAAAAGCGTTACCGTCTTGTTAACCTCTTGCTTCAATCTTCACAAACTTTAGGACTCTTAAAGAAACGATCTGAGTGTTGCTACTTATGTCTCAGGTGCTTTAAACAGGCATTGAACACTAAGTGAATTACATGACATTGGTATTTGGTTATTTACCTAGGTACCTAATTACCTATACTTAGGTACGTAAATTTCCCAGACAGGTTATCTAAAAGAGCAGCTTCTTCTTTATCATTTATGAAGTATAAATAGGTACCTAAGTAGGTAATCTAGATTCATCTAGCTGTCGACCAATCCAAATAGAATAGTCTAAATTTTAATCAATATCTAAATATAGTCCCTAGGTAGTTGTATACCCAGGTATGTAAACATATTAATGGGTGTAGATGTTGTCACATACATGTTTTTATATTATTCGAGCTATAGTGTAGAATATTTTATAAACCACATGCAGTTAACCGTCTATACAGATCTAAAATCTAAAGCTATATGTTAAATGTTAAACCATTCCACAAACCCATTAAGTCGTTATTTACAATATTTGAGATTCTACGAAGCATCTCGTGATGCATGCGTAATTCAAAGCTAACCTAACGTCTCCCGCTTGTCGGTAAGGATGGAAATAATTGCTCTATAGGAATTAACGGAAAGGGACAGTCCAGACCTACCCATTGTTTACCTAGGTAGGGAGGATCGATCTATTCTCCAGGAGTCCCTAGTGCCTACATACCTGGGTATTTATTAACTTGATAGGTATCCAAGTCGATGGACATCAGGTACCTGGATGGTTTATAAGGACGGATTTAAACCGAGTGATTGTGGCTGCTGCGAAATACCCTCCTCGTCCTTCTCTCTTTCACAATTCACGGAGGCCCAAAGAGAATCATGTCGCGAATAGCGCCAAGATTTAGGTCTGGCCATGGACAGTAACGTGAGCTCCAATCATCATGTATTCTGGTTGATAGGGGCCTTGTCAGTGGAGAGGGCCAAGACGACAGTGTGCCGGTTTTCCGGATCCCAAGCCACTTTGCCTATGTACCTAGGTAATCATCAGTTATAATTTTACAAGAATTGAAGTATCTGCTTACAAATACGTACCTTGATAATGCATAGGGCATAGGGGTGAAGAAAATCCCAAGATGAGGCTTCTTGTATGTATCGATATCCTGATAAACATGTCTTTTACTTTTTAGAATCTTCTACCCACATAACACACTTTGTCTTCCGAGTAAAAAGAATATTGCTTAGGTACCTACTCAGGTAGATGATCTAAGGTATGCCAAGACTTTCATGGGGGCGTAAGTGATGAGGTCTGTAATGGCAAGTACTTAGGTGCCTAGGTACTATCCCGTAGATGTTTCCTGGCCAGTCAAATGCGACTATTTGGTGTCGTTGATGCAGTAGGAGGCCGCCAGAGCTACCTACCTACCTAAGTACCTTAGGTACCTAGGTATTCATTGCTTTGCAAACTAGCAACGCTGCTGAAGCAAATGTAGCAAAAGAAAAAACTCGGGTTGAAGAGACAGAGGAATTAAACATTAGCCGTATTATTAGAAAATGATATCTTAACATCGCTACTTAAGTATTATTCAGCAACTTCATTTGACCTTGTGCGTAACGAAAAGTACTTACCGACCTGGTAATTATTTAACACCGAAGCAAGACCGAACAGCTGCTACCTAGGTAGACATCTACTTAAGAATGAATACCTACCTACATGTAGGTAAACCGAGCTTACGAAGAATATATGTAGTTATTTTAAAAGTTACCTCGGTAGTGCAATAAAGGTATCATAAGGAAACCTCGGATAAGGACATTTTGATACCATGGTAGACATAAATAAGTGGTTAAACTCAGAGGCCTCCGGTTAGTTCACGGCTATGTATGATACGATAAGGAATTCCAATTGGAAAACATACCTGGTGACAGTATGAAGAAACAATGTTTGACCTACATATGAGCCTACACAGAAACGGGATGCTGCTTTAATTCGAAAGCTAAAGCACTATGTGATGTATGTGTTCATGGTGTTTAACATGGTGTTGACAAGTTTAGACCTACAATCGACGTCCTTACTTACCTAGGTACCTACCATACCTACCTGGTATAGGTATATGCAAAATTGAGATTATCTGACTGTCTAAAATGTTAAACATTATCTAGGTAAATTCTCAAAATACCTACCTAGGTATCTAGATACTTTACACGAGGAGATACCCAAGTTGCTACCAAGATAGGTTCGTGGTAAATATTAATATGTAATAGCCATCGGTCACAGTCATGTAAGTGAGATATCCATCCATCCGCAGCTGCTTCTTGCCTTAAATTCTTATATGGACAAAGCCAAGGCTGGCTTCCGTGTCCCGTTCTCATGCAGACGATTGAACCTGCCGTATCTTACTCCGTCGTGACTCGTGTACCTCCAGCAGCTACTTCCCATTGCATTCCCCGGTTGTTAAACTGCAGTGCACATCCATATGCATGTACCTGGGTAGCTCAAAGCTTCGGCGGCCCCGCGCTTGCTTCGCAGAGAATCTCCTAGGTATTACCTGGTAGCTACTATGACCAAGGTACCCACCCCTAAGCCGGCTCTTCCTTGCCCACCTGGGCACACCCAAGCACTTGAGTCTACCAACCTAAACACACTCATCAAACTTGGCCCTTTTTTAGCCCTTCCAGCCCTTCTATGTCCAAGTCCTCTCCACCTAGGCACTCGAGCCACCATGTCTTCTTGACTCTTGAGCGTTCCCTCGTCTACCCCCTTGATTGAAATGCCTCTAGGACCCGGATTACCTACCTATGGTATCTTCAGACTTCTCGAACTCGACTTCTCGCCAACTGTATTACATACGCGCTCCTCCGGCATTGCGAGATCAGAGGGGAATGCTATCCTAGTTGTGCGTCAGATATCCAACCAAGCTGCTAGGCCTTAAGCAGAATTCTAGTTCCATCTCTACCATCTCTATACACTATCTCCCAGCCTTAGACCGATCGGGTTCTTCCGACCGCCTCTCTTTCATCTTTTTTTGTCAATTTTCTCTACTTCATTTCAATCCAATTTGATCTGTGTGCCCGTTCGTCACGCACTTTCACCACAATACATCAGAAACGGCAATTATCGACCGGCAATTAAGGTATGTACTTTCCGGTATATGCTCTTGTCTCCGTAGCCCTACAAGCACAATATAGCTCTCCGAGATCAACAAGGAGACGAACAAAAGACTGCCCCGACTGGCCAGGCATACGTAATAGCGAAACTAGCCTTTACCTTACAATACCTAGGTACCTATCTGGGCACCTATGTCTAGGTAGGTACCTGGTAGTAGAAATCTTCATATGGTTCTACAAGGTACCTAATCTTAGGCGCCTTCTATGCTATTACCTATTACCTAGGTACCCACTGATACATCAGCCAGCATCCACCTACCCCGTCTTACCTTACCCTGCTACTTTTTTCTTCTCTCCTTCCTCTCAATCAGAAGTCTTCCCCAGTTGCTGATACCCGGATAAGAACTGCATCTACTCTTTCTCTCCCTCTACCTTATTGCTCTTCTCTGTATTCTAATCCTTCGACTAACTTTGAGCGCAATCACTCGACCATCACCCTCATTCACGAGGGTTCAATTGAGCCGGAACCTGTATGTAAGACTAACTTATTCTCATATAGACAACTTCATTTCTGCGCTTTACACCCTGGCGCCTGTCAGCTTATAAGCAGGTCGCCTAAGGACAGCGAGCATCTTAAAAAAAATGCGCTGGGAACATATTCCCTGTCTTTCGAATACGTGAAGAAACTGAGAAAGAAGACGACAACGGACTGTTTTTGACCTTTACGAGGAGGGTGCCAGTCCGGGCACCCATAACTAGCCGGCTATGTCTCCTCTTTCTCGCTCTTCTCAACCCCCGGCGAATCGCGCAGCGTCTATCAAACCCGAGACCGCAGAAAGTCAAGCCTCCGATGATGAGGATTCCGTCTTGCAAACTCTAGCAACCGAGTCTCCGGCTGGGGACACGCCGACGTCTGCTGCTCAAGGGAACTTCGCTGGAAGTTCTAGCGAAACTCCGTCTCTCCCTCTTCAGAAGCGCCGGAGGGTCACACGCGCTTGCGAGTATGTAATTTTAGAGTTGATTCCCCTTTTTGATACTTTTCTAGAGCTCAATATCTTTCATAACAACCTTTCCGGGGCCTTTCTAAGCTCGCAAATCAAACACATGACGCCTCGGCGCTTGAATGTCGCTAAGAAATATATATCCACTAACCGTTTGCCAGTGAATGTCGTAGGAAGAAGATCAAATGCGATGGCAAGCAACCATGTACTCACTGCCAGGTGTATAGCTATGGTAACCTTCACATTTCTCTAGTTGGTGATTCTTTAGCTTGGCTGATATCTTCTCGCTAGACTGCACATACGACAAGCCTTCTAACAGGCGCAGGAATCCTGCCCCGCAATACATAGAGGCGTTAGAAAATAAATTGTCGAGAGCGGAGACGTTGCTACGCAAATTCATGCCAGATGTCGACCTCAATGATCCGAGTCTGGACCCCGCCGTCCAGCAAGAATTTCGTATCCGGGAGCAGGCTAGAATCCGAGCTGCTGCGACTAAGGGGAAGCAATCCGGGTCGTCGTCCTCCGTAGATGCCCAGTTGCATTCCATGATCGAGACTGCTGGCCAACTCGACCTCGACGAGAAGGGAGATTACGATTTCCACGGCACTTCTTCCGGCTCGGTCTTTTTCAAGAGGATGAAGGATCATTTCCGGGGCCTTCTAGGCAGAGACTATCAAATCCCATTTCTTCCTCGTCCGCCTCGACCTACCGGTATCGTTACTCTTGATTCTCCTCGGCCTTCGTCAGGCTCGCGAGCGCCGCCAAGTCACGGTGCGAACAAATATGATTTACCTCCGAAGGACAGAGCCCTTGCGTTGTGCTCCGAATCTCTTAACAATGCGACGTGTCTCTTACGAATCGTCCATATACCTTCTTTCTACGAAATGTTGGATGGGCTTTACGACAAGCGAGCAGATGCGTTTGGCAAAGAAGACAAAAGGAGTTTGGCATTAGCATGTTCTGTCATGGCACTCGGCTGCATGTATAACATCCCCGAGGACGACGGCTCGGAGACCCCGCCCTACAAGATCGCAGTCGACGAAGCGTAATATCACAGCCTCTTCTACCGAATCCGTAGAGTGTTTCAACTAACTTGTGGATTTTAGGATAAAATACTATAGTACGGCGAGGATGCTACTTCAGGATATAACCGAATGCAGAGATCTCACATCGCTTCAAGCGTTGCTTTTTATGATATTATTTATCCAGTCGATATCAAATTTAAGCACTTGCTATGGATTTGTAGGGATCGCTCTACGATCTGCACTAAGGATGGGCTTACATCGACATCTGCCTCACATTAAGATAAATCCTATAGAATCCGAAACGAGACGGAGAGTATTCTATATATGTCGGCAAATGGATACTTATGTTTCCGCATTATTAGGCTTTCCGTTACTTCTCAACGATGAGGACATAGACCAGCCCTTGCCGACCCCCGTGGATGATGAATATATCACGAAGGACCAAATACTCATTCCACCTCCGGGGACCCCTTCCTTTTTTGAAGCTTTCAACGCGCATGTAAGGTTGATGGATATCCTGGGTAAGGTTGTGAAACACATCTATCCGCTGAAGGGAATCGAGCAGAATGAGGTCGAAGGTGTTGGGGAACCCTCATCCTATATGATCAGCTATGGGAAGATCAAAGAAATGGAGAAGGAGCTTCAACGATGGAACGAGGACTTGCCGTTTACCTGGCGGCCGGATCCCGAAGGTCCTGTTGAATTTGTCCGGTAGGATACCCCACGGAACGAAAATTACCCCTGAACTTTACTAAGTATTATAGGGTACGCAACCTCTTGAGGTTTACTTTCGCTCATGTGCAGATGGTGTTATATAGACCTTTCTTGCATTACGTTTCCCCGCGCATATCGGCCGGTAAGGATGTGAATGAGCGCGCTTATGCATGCGGAGCTGCTGGCATCAGTGTCGCCCGAAACATTGTGCACATCGGGACAGAGATGCGTAAGCAAGTCCCTCTCGTCGGACCTTATTGGTTTACCCTTTTTACCGAGTTTTTCGCCGTCATAACCCTGGTCTTCTTCGTGTTGGAGAATCAAGACAAGCCAGGGTCCATGGAAATTCTTGCAGATGCCGTCGCGGGTAAAGAGATGATTAGTGAGCTCTCGGGGAAAAGTATGGTTGCGGACCGCATATCTAGCTCTTTAGTCGTAAGTTAGGGCTCCACGGTAGCGCTAGTAAGATGTCACTAACGTTAGGAAGATGCTTTTTGACCAATTACCGGATAACCTCAAGGAAGTAAAAGCACGGACTATGCCGTCTCGAAAGCGTCCTGCGTCGGGAGCATCGCGGGATAGTAACAGCACCTTAATCCCGCTTCCTTCGACGTACGCCACCGAACCAATACATTCCCAGTCTGAGGCAGCCAATCGATCTCAGGGTATTTCCGCAAAAAAGGCCGGGAAGGCTCCTGCTAGGCCCATCCACCAAGACATGTCTATGACCGACTCTCCCCTACCACAACCAGAACTTGGTGGCGCATTCGCCTCCAGCTTCCAGTTCTCCCCATTGGATTTATCAATCCCGTCGCCCGATTCTGCAGCTGCCAGCGCTTTGCATGAGCATAGTCCGATGGGCTTAGAGCATCATGAATTTAGTACGGGCAACCCGATCCACCAACTCGACGCTGTTATGTTTCCCTCAGATGATCCCTTAGCATATCCCAACCAACCCCAAGTTGATTTCGGTACTCATCAACCTGGTATCCCCAATGCTAACACGGGAGACATTTCGCATCACGACCCTTCTCAGTTCTACATACCCAATTTTTATGAAGGCATCGAGGGGCAGCTCATGGGACCATTGCCACCGTACTTGATGCAATCGCAGGCTCAGCCTGGCTTCAACTTCCCGGCTCAGATGTACTCGGATCCGATGCTGTTGCAGATGCATACTATAGAGCACAGGCATTCACAGCCGCAACCACAGCTTCAGTCGGGCCAATCACGGTCGGTGCGACGACGGGGCCAACAGTCGGGGGATATGGATGGGTTACTAGCTAATACGTCGTGGCAAGGAACGTTTTCCCAGCATGGAATGGACTAGGTTTATGAATAGAGAAAGGATACCCCTCTGCATGATTGCAATACTGGCATATCTGCGAATCTTTGCTTCTTAGACGATCGAAGGATTTGGAGTTTGGGGGAATCAAAAGCGTCTAATGCTTGGTGTCGGATATGGATCCCTTTCATATTCCGGATGGCGATTTTCATATATAATATGGATGTCATCCAAAAAACAAGACACTTTCGACTTTTGAGTCAAGCCTTGCTGTTTCGACGACAGTAGCAACGGTGATCTCTAGATATTCGGCGGGATGCCGCCTCACTACGTGGTACGGTGGGAGATGTACATAGATCAGCGTGAGTCAAGGGGCGTAGCTTGGCAGGTATGCCATCCTACAGGTCACATTTTCGAAGGAGGTTGTCTAAAGTACGTAGTGGTGATATCAGGGCGGACGGTCGGTCGGGAAGTCGTAGCGATCACGCCCATTCCGCGATGCTCGCCTAAGTACTCCATCTGCCCAACGTTTTGTTGGTTCACGTCGGACGCGAATTGAGAAGAAAAGGACGAGCAGGGACGAGCAGGGACGAGGTAGCGAAGTCGGAATGTGTATTTGTTGGTCCAGTAGGTGGAGACCAAGTGGGCATGTCGTCGTAGAAGTAGGTGGACCAAGGGGCGAGATCTCCAGACCCATCAGACGACCCCTGTCCCTTCAGGTTCTTCGGGCTTCCTAAGGGGCTGCACGACGGCCTTAATGGAGGTCACTTGGCCTCGGAGGGCCTTCAGTGTTTCGAGGAATTGTCTCCTTCGCACGTGTAAATTGGCTATAGGTATTATGCTGAGATGCGAACCGAGCTCCGCCACGTGAGGCCGTTCCAACCAGGCTGAACCAGCTAAGCGGCTGCATAACCCCATGTTGTCAAATAAGATGAACCGCTCCAACCACACGATACGTTCACGCCCCTGGCGGCTTTTAAATATAGAACGTGTACAACAATCGTCACCCCACCGACGATGCTGTCCTTGCTCTACTCGTCGGGAAAACAACTTCTTAACTTCTGAGAAAGAGAAAATCTGTAAAGATGGAAGCTATAGATATAGACCACGACCTGGTGGTCGTCGAAGAGTTCGACGCTCTGTACGTGAAGCCTGCCATCCCCATCACCAATTCCCCTTGCTGCTGATACCAGCAATAACCCCATTCATCATGTCTCCCACGACGATGGACCCTCATAGCTTTCGCGATCACGTCAAGTGCAGGACAAAAGGCTTGCTGCAAAGCGCCGTCTCTGCTGCTGTCGCAGTTGTTTTGAGCATCCCTTTCATATCGAAGTTACCGCTGACAGACGTCGTGGCTCGCAGATCTGTAGAGGTCAACGTCGCGGAGTTAGAAGCGAAAGACGGTGAAGGTCTAAAGAGATATCCCGGTGAGTTGCGAATCCCTTCTCTCAGTCTAATTCCCTCGAGCTGCAGGCAAACTCTGCTATTCATCTCCTAGACCTGCATATCAACCGTATCACCTCGTCAAACTTCTATGTGTTCATTTCACATATTTTCATTTTCAAGATTTGAACGCGGTTTAGGTTGCATTTTATCTCCAATCGATGAAATCTAGGAACAACCCCAGCTCCCTCAGATATATCGGAAACACACCACACCTTCTCAAGCCTCACAAGACCTCCCCTCCATCCCCTTTTCAAATCGAGTAGTAGTACGGCATATGCCACGCTAGCTCAGCTTACTGTCCTCCCGAACAACGCATCCCAACCACCCGCATCAGCATTGTCTCACTTTACCTTTTAAGTCTTTCTTCGGCTTTAAACCTGATTGGTTCTGAAGGATGTGCTAACCGGATTTAGCAAAACAACATGCGAGGAAAGTTGCCAAAGAGCTCGGTACTGACAATGGCCTCATCTACTTGCCGGGCCAGCTGGAGTCCACATGGGAAGATTCGGATCAAGGGCCACCGTTTCGGCAGCGCCGGTAGTAAGTCTACTCATACTCATCGAGCGAATTTGTACCTCGTATATGCCCCCGATACTGACTGGAACGCATAGTTTCTACTACCTGACCGGCGCCGACTTCCCCGGCTGCAGCGTCACGTATGACATCGCCGCGGACAAGCTCACGCTGTGGGTGCCGTTCACGCCTCCCGCCACCATCCTCTGGTTCGGGAATACGCCCTCGCCCGAGGACTGTCTGGCGAAGTCGGACGTCCACGACGTCAAGTACGTCGGCGAGCTGGCCGGGTACCTGACCGCGCGTCTCGCCACCGTCAAGACGCTGTACGCGCTCCGGCCCTCGCAGCTGCCCAAGTTCGAAGGCTTCGAGCAGATGCGGCCGTCCCTTAAGATCGACGTGGGCTCGCTCCAGCCCGCCATGGACGAGGCACGCCTCGTCAAGTCCGAGTACGAGGTCTACATGATCCGACGCGCCAATGACATCTCGTCGCTCGCCCACCGCGGCGTCGCCAAGAAGATGAGCGGCTTCAAGAACGAATGCGAGGTCGAGGCCGCCTTCGTCCAGGCCTGCACCGCCGCAAACGCAAAGACACAGGCCTACCCCGTCATCGCGGGTTCCGGCCCCAACGCCTCGACGCTGCACTACGGCAGTAACAACGAGTCCCTAGCCGGCCGCCAGCTCGTAGTCCTCGACGCGGGCGCCGAGTGGTCCTGCTACGCCAGCGAGGTCACGCGCACGCTGCCCGTGGGCCCGCGATCGAAGTTTACGGCCGAGGCCAAAGCCGTCTACGAGCTGGTGCACCGCATGCAGGACGAGTGCATCAAGCGGATCCGGCCCGGCGTCGTGTTCCGAGACCTGCAGCTACACGCCACGCTGGTGGCCGTCAAGGGGCTACTCCAGCTAGGCGTCTTACGCGGCGGCACGGCCGAGGAGATATTTAAGAACGGCACGGGAGCCGCCTTCTTCCCGCACGGCCTGGGCCACCACGTCGGGCTCGACGTTCACGAGTTGGTCTCCTCCCTCCCCTCTTTGTTCAGCACTCCCCCCATTCCCTTCAAACCTCTTCCTTTCCTGAGCCCGCAGCCGGAGCCTCCTGTTTTCACTCCCTTTTCTGATTCTTATCTCCTCTCTTCCTCCTCCTCCTCTTCTTGTGTGCGTCGTAGTAGTAACCATGGTGTGTCTTCTAGCGTTCTTAGCAGAGATCTCTTAAGGCCTGCTGGCGAGGGCATGTGGGGGAAGCGCCGGCCCATCGGACCGCAGTCCGTACGCGCTATGATCAAGCAGGCCGCGAACGAGGCGCCTCCCTCGTCGCCGACGAATTCCTCAAGTAGTAGCGGTAACTCGCAGCAGCAGCAACAACAACAACAGCCGTCCACACCACCTAACTCGTCACCCGCGCAAGACAGCGCCGCGCCGCCCCTCCCGCCGCGCTCCTCTCCATCCCCAATCCCCGTCACCGCGTCAACAACGCCGCAGCCAGCCTCCCCCGCGTCCTCCTCATCCTCATCCTCCCCCGCCCGCAACGCCACGCAGTCGCCTCCCCCCCCGCAGCCGCAACGGCACAACACGATCTCGTCGGCGCAGCACCAGAACATGCAGCAGCAGCAGAGCATCCAGCAGCACCAGCAGCAGCAGCAGAAGAGCGGCAAGAAGAAGCGCGCGATGCACAACACGCTGCAGCCCAGCATGATCGTCACCGTGGAGCCGGGCGTGTACTTCTGCAAGCCGTACATCGAGGCGTACTTCCTGCGCCGCGAGGAGCACGCGCGCTTCATCGACCCCGTAGTCCTCGACCGCTACTGGGCCATCGGCGGCGTGCGCGTCGAGGACTGCGTCCTCGTCACCGACACCGCCTGCGAGGTCCTGACCACCGCCCCCAAGGGCAACGAGCTGCTGCGCATGATGGGGTATACCTAGCCGCGGCCGAGCGGGGGATGGGATGACGGGATGACGAGCGGGACGAGCTGACAAAAGGGAAAAGAAGGGATGAGATGAGATGAGATGAGATAAGATATAAAATGGGATGGATAAACGAATTGCACGAGTTGACGAGGAAATCGCAACGTCGACACCACGTACTAGGAACATACGGTACTAGGCACATACACGGCATTAACATTGCCACTGTCATTTTCTATGTTATATTTTATATTTTTATCTATTTTTCCAGGGAGTTTTTGTTTTCTATTCTTTTTTTTCTACCGTTTTACCATTTTACCATTCTACCTTTCGGAAGTTCGGAAATGCATGGGTTGGAGCACATCTTGTTGTCTTGTATTTGCTGTACTGTCTTTTCGGTCTATCTGTCTGTCTGTCTATTTGTCTGTCTGCATCGTCTGGGTCGTTTTGGAGTTCGAGTTTTTCGATATATATTTGCTTTCGGGGAGCGGGTTCCAGAACCCCCTTTTTATAAAACAAAACCAGCTCTTTTGAGGTGCCGTACATACACCATACATTATACACCATACACCATGTTGCATGCGCAATGATCTTGATGCCCCCCTTTTTTTTCGCTTCGTCGATAGTGCAGTGTTCTGTTCTGTTCTAGTTTTGTTTTTTGTTTGTTTCGTAGATATAGAAGATATAGATATGGACATATACAAGGGTTACTTGTGTCAAGCTGATTACTATCACACACACACAGAACTCAGGAGAACGCTTCCAAATGGTACAAATTCATGCGCTACGGAATCAAGGCAAAACCCAATCATGCAACGTATCATCCCACATCCAAATATTTTATACAAAGCCCTGCGCCGCGCCTTGCCTGAACCTAAGGTTGTTTGTTCTACATGGTTTTCCCGGTAAATTGACTTGACTATAGGTATTTCTTGGGCATTACCTTCTTCCGCTCGTAGTAGATGTAGGCGGCCACTATTAATATCTGGCTCCCGATGATGACGAAGATCAGCTTGCCGTGCTTCGGGGCGGCTTGGACTGCCACGTGCTCCAGCATGGTGCCGTGGTTCGTGCCTATGAAGCTCTTCACCGCGTGCTCCGAGTCCTTCACCTTCAGGTTGATGTCGCTTCGCATGTCCCTTAGGTCCCGCTGTAGCTTGGTGATCTCGTTCTGGAGCGAGTCTAGCTTGTCTAGCTTGTATAGCAATTGCTTCACCTCGCTGATACCCTTCGAGGTTTCCTCGTGCCGTTTCTCGCCGAGGGTGCCCAAGCTCGTAACCTGGCGGAATATGGTGGAGAGGTGATGGTTGGTGCTCTGCAGGCGGTTGTGAAGGTCTGCAAACTGAGCCTTGGAGCTTGTGATGGCCTCGGCGCTAGCATCGGGAATAGTATCGTCGAAAATATCATCTCCGTTGTCGTTGTTGTTGTTGTTCCGGTTGCTAGCCTTGCGGCCGTAGCTCGTCTGTGCTTGCGCCTGCGCCTGGTTCTGGTTGGGTTGTCCTTGTTGCGGAGGCGCATCATGCTTAGCATCGAGGTTCTCCGTCATAGTCACCATCTTGAATATCTCGAACGAATCCGGATTGTCTCCTGCCGCAGCCGTGATACCAAAGAAGTATCCTGGCGGGATACTGATCTTGTCGCTCTCGAAGCATAATCGGCCATCAATCTCGACCTTGAATACCTGCGATGTTTGCCTCAGCTTGATCTGAGAGGGTCGACCTAGGTTGCGGTAGGCAGTATTGCAATGTCCGAAGGCTAGGCTGTCGACACTCTGGTGGGATTTGAAATCCGTAGTCCCATCGTTCAAGAAGCCCCTGATCATGCCGCCTGAGCCACCATGTTGGTCAATAACGAGGGCCAAGCCGTCGAATCTGTTGACGGTGTAAACACTTGATGCACCAATTTCTTGGTTCCCTCGTCTCGCAAGCCATATGTTAAGGTTACCGCTCCCCCTCTCAGGACCATTCACTCGGAAGTCGACGTCAGCTACCCATGTTGAATATTTATTCGGTTGGTCAGCCCATATGGCGCCTCGAGTGTTACCGGGATGTGGCGGTGTGATGATGAGTTTGTTGGAAAGGACTTCGGGGACTTCTGGTGTACCCTGTATGGAGAAGCCTGGTACGGTTGCTTGCCCTCGGTCGTTTATCCTGGTGTTTCTATCAGTCTTCAAGTATTGGGGCGGTACAGCTATTATTTTAGAAGCCTACCGGCCAGTGTAGCCAAAGCTCAGCTCGCTAACAAGGAATTGTGCCTGTGCGTCAACTAATTTCGCAGTTGTAGCCAGGCCAAAGGCAAGGGTTGACGACTGCAACAGACGCATTCTTGGATATTAAAAAAGGAAGAAAAGGAGGCCAGTCAATATGAATAAAACAAATATGAATAAAGCAGAGGTTGTTGGGAAGCTCTAATAGATATATTAAGTGGTAGATTGAGAGATTGGCCTTTTTGAGCAGCTAGGTAGCTAGGCAGTTTGAAAATGCAGAAAGTCAAGAGAATGAGAACTCCAAGTGAATGTTCGTGATGCTCATTAAGAGGACACTTTGCACCAAGCTATGGATTCTAGCCCTATGTCGTAGCTCAGAAGATGTGGGGAGCTTGGCTACCTGAGCGACTGTGGCTACTTGGGTAGGTACTCAACAATCTAATTGGAGTAAAAATTAAGGAGAGACAATCTCTACTATTTCAAGCAGAAGCACTAAGGTTAGTGAGCATTGCTCACGAAAGATCGGAAGATGAAGAAAATTCCGTGTAACTGATTCAAGGGAGAAGTGAAAGGGAAGAAACAAAAAAAAATAAAATAAAAAATAAAAAATAAAAGTATTGAGTACAAGGTTCCAAGGTTCCAAGGTTGTTGCAATGTGGACAGTTCAGCCTTCTCCCCAGGAAAGAGGAAAGGTGCAACTGTTTTACTGAAGTACGAGGTACGAAGTACATTTGGTAGGTACATACCTATCTCTACCTACCTGCTAACCTTCTACCCAAAGTTGGAACAAAGCTTGAAACCGTTGGTACCTGAGTATCTACGTACCTAGGTATCTCATCTATACTTCGCGCTAACGTCACAGCACCTGGGCACCTGCTTGAGCCTTGTACTATGTACCTACTTTGTACCTATCTGATCCTTGCTTCATATCATGCTAGCTGGTTAGTTGGAACGGACAAGGGCTGGCAAGGCGGCAGCTGGGCGGCATTGTGCGATTGGTGTTAGATCGAGTCAATGGCAATGGATAAGTGATCGACTAAACACGTGCACGGACCTTCTCATACGTAGTACTGCTGTATTCCCGGTACCTACATATTATTAGTATGTAGAATTTTCTAGGTCCTTTTTTTACTTTTTACTTTTTATTTACGGATGTCGCACATCGGTACCAGTACGTACCGAATCATGTGGAGCTTAACGTCCTAGCCTCAATTGACTTCAATTCTTCAACTAAGCTACGTCGCAGCAAACTGCTGCAACTACCATCTCATTCTTTTTGTCCCGTAACGATTATGCTAAACAACATCTCGTTACACCAAACCATGAAATTAAAGAGCGCCGAGAAATGTCACGATTCTCAACTCTAAAAACTCCAAATGACTGAAATATACCCTACCATTGCGCATTGCGCAATAGTTGCGACTGCTTTCAAGATCCTCCTCTTCCCTGCCTAGTAAGTCCCGAGGTCCTTCTCTCTACTACCTACCTAGGTATTTAAGGTATATAGGTAGATACCTACCTAGGTATATATGGGGATGTCAATGGCTAAACTTTGCCCAAGCAAATCCACCGATTTCGAGGTGCACCGCAACTGGTTAGCTATCACCCATAGCCTACCGCTGTGGGAGTGGTATTACGAAAAGACTTCAGAATGGACTCTTGACTATCCTCCCTTCTTCGCGTACTTCGAATGGATCCTTTCCCAGGTAGCAAAGCTGGCTGACCCTGCCATGCTTAAAGTCTACAATATAGGTTACGATAGCTGGCAGACAGTATATTTCCAGAGATTCACCGTCATCGCCACAGAACTGATGCTAGTCTACGCTCTGCAATTGTAGGACTTGATAGCTACCTTACTATTCGACTTGTTATACTAATGTATAATCATAGATTTGTCGAGTCTTCACATGGAGTAACTAAACGCGCAGCCCAAGCTGCTGCAATCTCAGTTCTCCTTTCACCGGGTCTCCTCATCATAGACCATATTCATTTTCAGTATAATGGAGCTATGTATGGTATTCTGATATTGTCCTTGGTGTTAGCCCGCCATAAGTCAGGCCTTCTAGTTAGCGGCCTCATCTTCGCAGCGCTACTATCCATGAAGCATATCTACCTCTATCTTGCGCCGGCATACTTCGTCTACCTGCTTAGGACCTACTGTCTCTCGCCCCACTCCATCTTTCCAATCCAGTTTCTCAATTGCGTCAAATTAGGATCCGGCATTCTCAGTATATTCGGGCTGGCGTTTGGTCCATTCGTCATTAAGAACCAGATCCCACAGATCTTGAGCCGGCTATTTCCATTCTCTCGTGGACTGTGTCACGCATATTGGGCGCCAAACGTATGGGCCATGTATTCATTTGTGGATCGGGCGTTGATATCTGGTGAGTAGTATCCTAATTGTTCATGGTACATATTGACTCGTGAGATTAGTTGCGCCGCGGTTGGGATTACCAGTCAGGACGGAGGCCATCAACAGCGTCACGAGGGGCCTAGTTGGTGATACAGCTTTTGCAGTACTCCCTGAAATCACTCCTATGATGTGCTTTACACTCACTCTCCTCTTCCAAGTTATACCCCTGGTCAAGCTCTTCTTCCGTCCTAATTGGGACGCTTTCATCGGGGCAGTAACACTCTGCGGTTACTCGTCATTCCTCTTTGGATGGCATGTTCACGAGAAAGCTATCCTTCTCGTGATAATCCCCTTCAGCTTGATTGCTCTCAAGGACCGACGGCATCTTAGTGCATTCCGTCCTTTGGCAGTGTCTGGTCACGTCTCGCTTTTCCCACTACTCTTTACCCCCGCGGAGTTTCCAATCAAGACGGTCTATACCATATTCTGGTTGGTTTTATTCTTAATGGTATTTGATCGCACAGCTCCTGCTTCGAACCGGCCTAGGTTCTTCCTATTTGACCGTTTCAGCATCCTTTATATCACGGTTAGCATACCGCTGATCGTATACTGCTCATTACTGCACCAAATCATATTTGGTAAGAGCTACGAATTCCTGCCTCTGATGTTCATGAGCTCGTATTCGGCCATAGGTGTGGTCGGCAGTTGGGTAGGGTTCATGGTGGTCTACTTTGCATCATAAACAAGAACTTCTCGAGGTGTTAATGCCTACCTGTATAGAGCAATTGCGTGCCGAGGTAGTTCAATGAAATATCTTATTTGTAGCTTGATTCTGATGATACAATAAAGAGTAGTGTTTTCGATAATATATAATAGATAATATATGTTGGTCGGAATTCTCGGAATGCTTTTATGCAAGGCAGGTAGGTATGTACCTAGGTATGTAGGTGACTAGGTTTTCCACCGTACCTAGGTATCTACCGATAGGTACCTAATGGGGTGTGGGCTGCCTTGGTGGCAACCTTACCATACACAAGGTAGCTACCTAGTAACTAGCAGGAGGGACTAAAATTCCCTGCCAGGCTTCTGCTAAGGCCCAGTCTCACCAACGGTCTACCGCCCTTAACAAACTATCTGGACACCTACCTAGGTAGGTACCCAAACAGAGACATCTTAATCAACATGCAATTCTCAAGGCAGCCAAGACCAGAAAATATTAAATAAGGAAGTGCAGAGACATCTTTTTGAAGAATTTCCACATCAGCTGCATCGATGTCTCTACGCGACTTATTATACAAGCAGGTTGTCGTGGCGGTACGGTGTTGATATACGGCTGCACTCTGGTTGATATTTGTCACAAAGACACGCAGTTCATCAATTAGCTAAATCAAAAGGCGGGCTTCAATTTAAGCTATTCCGAGTTTTGTTCCGACACGTGGTTGACCTGAAAGTGGCCTTGCTACTCCATTGTTGAGATCGAGGGAATTCGACATAAACTAGCCTACATGGGACCCAGGATTCATAGGTGCTTATATATGGTATGTGGAATACGAGAATCGGCGTTAAATAGAGTAATTGAGTACTTGTTCGATTCGTCTGGAATTGGCGATCCGAATGAGTATAAGAATGTTGTTGAAAGTTTGCGTTGTGATATAGTAGTGAGTAGAGAGTGACGATGGGGTAGGTAGGAGTGGTTATCCCAGGTGGACACGACTTTGAGGCCCATCCCAAATAAGCGAGTGGGACCCACCTGCGGAGATGGTTTGAGCCAGTCAAAAACAGAGTTGAGTGGCTTAACCCCCGTCATCCCGGGGTCTGGCTCTACATCCCGCCCGCCATACATAAAAGGTACCTGAGGTAGCAGCTCCCCTTCCTCCCTCCTTGCCTTTCCGCCTTATTATTTTTTTAGTCGACCTTCTTCTTCTCCTCCCCCCCGTCCCCGTCTTCAAAACTTTCACTACTACAACAACAACTAATCGTGTCGCGTCCGCCAATCTGTCCCTTTTTTCGAGCAGCAACAACCACCAAGTTCAACGAACTTGAGTATGCATGACAGTCTAGACGCGTCTTATACAATTCTAACCGCGTTCCTCACTATCAAAGATTTGACAACTTCACATGTAAGTCGCCTGCCCCCCCATCACCTTACCCTACCCCTACCCATCATCTCAACCATGCGCTTCCCGCGCCATAACCTTTTCACGCTCCACCAATTTCACAACAACATACAACATATCAGTCAACAAACTTCCACCACTCCAATATTTACTACCTTATTCATATCTTCGTCTTCGAAATTCACTTACACGTGCACTTACCAGACGGAAGGCTGACTTTCAGCCTTGCAGGGTTCATTGTGCGGCTACCTGCTGTGACAACCTTTAACTTTTTCTTTCCTTCCTTCCAAGGCCGGTAGGCACAATGGTAAGTTGTAACTAGACGATTGTTGTGGTAGTAGGGAAACAGCAGCTGATCTTTATAGGTCCTATTTAAACGCAAGCCGGTGCAGTTCCTGCAGACCCCACCGGTTGACGATGAATCCGTAGAGGTAGGTAACATATATGCCACAATGTTACATAACATAACACAATTCTTGCACATCCATACCTACCTAGGTACTAACATGACGACTCTTCACAGGTCTGGTATATCCCCCAGACCGGGGAGGTATTTGTGACCTACGAGGAGTATTTGAACCGGTAAGCACTTATCCCAAAACTATGAACCGCTCTAGTATTATACTAAGTCTCAAGTAGAATGGACTTCTATAACCAGGTCAGTGCTATGACTGGATTACTCTTACGTTCCATGATTATTAGCTGACTCATGTAGCCCCGGTTTATTTGCCAGATTACTGGCCACTCAGGTCTAACCTTCTTCGAGGCTTTAAAGAGTGAGGTAGGTGCTTTAAAGATTTTATTATTGTCTATATCTATGTTGACGTTGCATCTCCGTTCTAACTAGTAATCTAGCACAATGGTGCTCAAGAGGTCGAACAGGCCTTCCCCGAAGCACTCAAAGCTCCAGTTCTCCGTCGCGTCCAATTTCAAACGATTTCGCGTATCGATACTTTAGTTGATATGGTCTACGATGAGTTCAAGGCGGATTACTACCCGGGCGAAATAGTGATGATACAATCAGCGACGGGAGAACGCTCAGCGGGAACGGTGAGAGACAAGTCCCGTCTGGGGAGCAAAGTACTTCCCGATGGAACACTCACACAACCCTTCTCGCGTTATATGATCAGCATTGACGGTCGACCTGATCAGGAAGTTTTGGTAGACGGTGGCCAGATCTACAGGGACAGGAAGATATTCACCAAGTCGGTGCTGCGATCTTTTATCAAGAAGACGGTTACTCGAGAGGCCTGGACTGGCGCGCCCTGGTTAGTTAAGCATAATGTCGCGGCGCAATACCATATCGATATACGAGTGCCGCCTCACCTCCGATACGACAGCAAACTGCTCGAGCGAAAGCAGCACCAAGCACAGAAGAGAGCATCGCACCCGGCTAACGGATTGCAAGAGTTGAACGGCATTGGTGCCAATTTACAAAACTTCGGCCCAGCTCGATTACCAGAGCTGAAGCCTGCGCCGAAGAGCCACAAGGCAGTGAAGGGTCACCACAATCAGTTATCGCATCATCAAGACTCTGACGCCCATAATGGTTCCTCGATGTTCCTCGCACAGAACCACGGGCCGCTTCCGTCGGTACCAGGGAACAATCCTTTCCATTTCCCTGTGCCGTTTAGAAACAACATGCCCCCACCGCTTATTGCCCAGCCACAGCCGGAAGCGCCGCCACCGCCCCCTCCTATAAAGTATCCCATTGAGGATTTGCAGCTCGAACCACGCGACGATTATGTTCGCCCGGCACTAAAATTCATGTGTAGTGACCCACCCGAGGGCGTTGTTGACAGCGGTGCTCGGAACGACAAGATCCTCATGAAATCTATTGGGCCGCTGTTAGAGACGTGGGATACACTGAACATCTTCTGCGAGGTCTATAAGCTCGACTCATTTACCTTTGATGACTTTATCGAGGCAATGGAGATATCCAAGGAGGATATCCCCTGCCAATTATTTACCGAGATACACTGTGCGCTCCTCAAACAAATAGTGAGCTCTGAAGAGGACGGCGGTAAACTTCTAGTGGATCTGCCGGATCTCGACGAAGATGAAGACGACGAGGAAGACGAAGATGAGAGTACAGCTGCGACCCCCGAACCAGAGCCTGAACCGAAACCGACGGGACGTGCTACTAGAAGTAGCCTCGCGAAACTCGAGGCAGAGAGAATGAGGGCTGAGGCTGAGGCTGCTGAGAAGACGCCAGAGCCGAAGGCTAAACACCGTGCTCCGGATGTCTTAGCCAACTTTGACTGGATTGATCAACTAAAGAATCGTAATTTCCAGGATGGCGGTTGGGAATTAATCATGGTCGGGCTTCTACACCAACTATCTAAGAACCCGAAACAAACGGAGGCCTGTGAGGAGTTGCTAGCACATCTTGTGCCCCCGGACGTCGAGCCGAACCAGGACACGGTTCGCCAACACTACAGCATGCTCGATCTTAATCTCCGCGTCTCCGCTCTGCAGATAATATGCCTGTTAACAGTCGACACGAAAGCTTTCCGCGGATATATGGACGAGTGTTCGGACACTATGACGGGCTACAGGAAGGAGAAGATCGAATGGCAGAGACAACGAAAACAAGCGTACGTCGAGACTTGTTGAATATTACCTAGGTTTGATTTATATACTAACCCGTTTCGTAGCATCGAGGATCTAAAGGGCCTCAACGATCAGCGCAAGATTCTCCTCCCGGAGAACATGCCACCCTCGCCACCAGCCGAGGAAGTCGAGGTCGCAAAAGCCAATGGCGATGTGAAGATGGCTGATGCCGACGAGTCGCCTGAAGAGCCGAGTGAGGAGGCCGGGGACAGTGATGTAGACGCCAGTGCCCGCCGAAACACCCGACGGGGTGGTAATCGCGCTGCAGAGCGTCAGCGAAAGCGCGAGGAACAAGAGCGAAAAAAGGAAGCGGAGCTGGCTGCCAAGATGCCTAAGCAATCCAAGCAATTCGTGAGGCTACTTAAGGATATCCAGAAGAAGCGAGACATTGTCAAGAAGTGTGAGGAGGAGATAGCAACTATTGACAATGACCTCCGAGAGGCGGATTGTGCCCGGACTCGAATTCTCGGCAAGGACCGATTCTGGAATCGGTATTACTGGTTCGAGCGCAACGGCATGCCATATGCTGGTCTACCTACTAGCTCGACGGCCGACGCGGGCTACGCGAACGGTTGCATATGGGTACAAGGGCCCGTTGACATGGAACGAGAAGGATATATAGACATGCCGGCGGAGTTTCAAGAGGAGTACAAGGCCAAATTCAAGATGACGGTACCTCAAAGAAAGAAGATGGAAGAGGGTCGCACCAGCGTGTTCAACGCTTGCCAATGGGGTTACTACTCTGAACCCGGCGAGGTAGATTCGCTCCTAAATTGGCTCGACCCTCGAGGTTTCAACGAATCCAAGCTACGAAAGGAGATCCTAACCTACAAGGACAAGATTGTTACACATATGGAGAGCCGAACGAAGTATCTCGGCACTACAGACGAAGATGACAAGGACCCAGCGAAGGACGACGGGAAAGGGGAAGCCAAACGTATGGCAACCCGTACGAAGATGCAGGCTAGCCCGGAACCTACAAGCTTCCGGTGTCTTAACTGGTCCAACAATGTTGCCATCGACGAATTTGGACATCTACATAGCGAGCCACCCCCTCCACCGAAGACGAAAGGCCGCAAGGCAGCACGAAAAGGCCGGAACTAGTTTACCCCTCGACACATCCGGTATGTTACGACCTATCATGACGGGATCGCGTAAGATGGCGATCGGTTCAGTTCTCAGTACATAGACACACAAAAGGGCAAAGAGTTACGAACAAAACAGGCGGTTTCTTCTTTTTTTGTTATAACTGTTTAGAGGACATCTACGAGTAGAGAAAAAACCCTTGAGGCTTGCACGGCGTTCAGGACTACGGCGAAGACGTCTATGCGGGTGACTTTCCATTCTTCTTATTTGGATGCGCTACGAATTGACATACGACTTTTTACCATAGGGGTTAGGGAGGGCTGAATTCTTTTTTTTTCCCACGAAGCAAATTGGCATTGCGCCGAGGAGGGCAGGAGGGGGAGGGGGAGGGAGCGGCATACCCTGTACATACGACGGCGGATGGAGTGAGATAGGCAGGGCAAGGAAGGCGAGGCCAGGCTAAGTAAGGGGGGAGTGCACAGCTGGTACTTGTATGTATGTACCTCGACTTCGACTGTCTGCAATCCAAGAGAATTGTAGAAACGCGATGTTTTCCGCCACACGGGTGGTTTTTATGATGTGATGCTGCGTGATTGTTGCGACTCGGCATACTTGCGTCCCGTTTTCGATCCTCGCGACGATGTAATCATATCGTATCATATCGTCAAGGCATGGTAGAATACGTCCTACATGCCTCCGGTAACGTCTTTGAAAAATTGCACTTCATACCTAAAATAAGTTGACCTCGTGCGTATATGTACAGTATTTCTTACCACTACTGGTTGTTAGGAGGAATTAGTTGAGGCGGTG
The DNA here is from genome assembly GCA_902806575.1 of Jackrogersella multiformis. Lineage (NCBI taxonomy): Eukaryota > Fungi > Ascomycota > Sordariomycetes > Xylariales > Hypoxylaceae > Jackrogersella > Jackrogersella multiformis. The sequence continues at coordinate 610,261 of CADCXD010000002.1, read as the reverse complement.
TCTTGCCTGGCTACTAACCTCCAAACTTCAAAGCGTGTAACGACGCCCTACCTGCTTAGACTAGTTCGTATTCATACCAGCCTAGATGGATAGGTACTATCACGTACTTATTTCATCAAGAAAGATCTACTTAGTAAGGCTTTCTCGTGGTAGATTAGGTAGATATATATCCGTAGTATACAGTATCATATCACAGAATCACAGCATTAAACCTGGACACCCAGTATCGATGGTTTTTTTGCGAGGCACTTGTGCCTCTAAAGCAAGTTTTATTTATCTGGGAGAGCTACTAGATACACGCACCCCGGGCCACAAGCCCCTTTTCCCGGCCTGATGCCCCGATGCCCTATGTCAGATCAGTGTGATGCGAATCAGTGTCATGAGAAGAAAGGTGCTCTCTACTGCATAAAGTCAAGGGACATAAGAAAGAAGGGGGTATCTGGGTAGATAGGTAGGGTCATCACATCCTCCCTTCTCGGAAACCCCCCGTGAGAAGCCTTCGTCGTTGATTTAGTTACAAGGTCTGTACCTTGCGATCGTTGGGAGAGGAAATAGAAGGCAGGACAGGAACAAATATCGTGACTTCCTCGAGAAGCAAAATCGTAGCTACAAATCCGCGTTCCGAGGACATCTGGATCTTCTCCTTTTGCTACTGTTTGGCTATGATGCCTATGCCATGGAACTATTGTTCCGTGAAAACTAATGCTCCTAATTGCGCGGAGTCGAGCGTACTCACGAAATTGTGAAATGGTCACTTCCAGACTTTATTGGGTTAGTATCGATAGAAAGTGGTGTGAACTGCGGCAGATCAGTCGACATCCAAGCAGATCCAAAAACAGCCAGCCTCCATGGAGGCGGAATGAAATCCAGTGTTGTTGAATAAGGCGGCAATGCCGCCTGATACTCAGCCTGCGGCAGCAGCTGATTTTTGCAGTGTAGGCTGAGGTCGCTTCGCCGGTGGAGGGTTGCCCTAAAGTGTCAGTTAGTAAACTCCCCAAAAGGTGAAAGGTTGCCTTGGATATCCTGGCAATAGTCGTGATATTGGCCATCCACCACTTAATTCTACATACTTCGGACGAAGCATTGCGCTTCATTGCGGCCGCCCTCTTAAGGGGTCGCGTTGGCTTGACTTCGCCCGGCTCGAAAACATCGTTGGGAAGATTCGTACTGTAAATCCTAAGTCAACTATGGTAGCATAGAGCTTCGCGGGTACTTACTTTTTCACGTGCTGGACGCTCAGGTAGTTCAGACTCGGCTCATACTTTTCCCATTGACCGCACATGGACTTGAACGCGTCGACTTGGTAAGATAAGTTCAATGACTTTGCGCCTAGCATGTTATCAAGCTTAGGTTAGGAATCACAAAGAAGTGTTTGCTGGCTCAAATGGCCTATGGGGCATACAAAACGGGGAAGAGAAGGAGGCCAGGGTTTAGTTTGGGTAGGTTAGGAGACTTACCTTCAGCAAGCTCAAGGCCTACGTAATGTGTCGTAGTATAAATCTTCGTTCCGAGGGAAGATGCGTCGGGAATATTCTCCATCTTTACGTTCTGACCGTCGTGGTCGGACTTGATGTCGAGGCTCGTCGGTTCGCCGTTCTCTACCTTGATATCCGGGTTCGATTCTATTTTGACCTCAGTTTTGACTTCGACGCCATTGTCCTTCTTCACCTTAGAATCATCATCATCATCACTATCGTCATCCTGGATTCGATAGGTCAAGCCTCCATTTTGAACCTCTTCGGTTTCCTGGTCATTCTTGACTCTGTGCGTCCTCTCATACCCTTTGTTGAACGGGCGAGCAATAGCGACGGAGTCGACTCGATCCAGTTCACCCACTAGAACACGGACCTTCGATTCCACGAACCCGGACCATATCTTATGGGCCTCTTTCGTGGTGCTGGTTGCAATAACGGCTAGGTAGTACTTGTGATCTGTAGTGAAGAATGTGTGTTTTACGAATAGATCCTTCCATGCAAGCTTCCCGGCTCTTATCTTGTTAGTGAGATCAAATCCGCGTTCTAGCTCACGCTGTATGATGGCCATAGTAGAATGGGTGATATTGAAGGTAGCACACATCTGTGGATAAGCTGGCGTAATAACGGGCATTAGATGGTAGCTGTCGCTCTTGTAAACCTGTAGGCAGTTAGCCAATGGAAGTTGGAAATTTGCGATATTTTGCAAAGGAGGAGAGCTCTGACCTTCGGGTTCCAGACACGAACATTAAGCGGACCGTCTTCGATTTTCTTCAATTGGACAGGCTGAGGCCACTGCCATGCTTTCATGATCTGGAAGAACTTGGCAACGATAGTAGCGCTGGCAGCTTTCGGATACAGTTGGCAGACTCGCGCTACCATCATGGCCCATACCACACCACCCGGGAAGCCGATAATGTTGGCGTATATGGCCCTACGCTGAGCCCACAGCTTAATAGCTCGAAGGGCAAGACGAAAGGTGCTCGGCTCTGGAACCAGGTTAAGAATCTCCTTTGTAACCCTCGTTCCGTTTAGAGAACGAAGCTCGCGATCATCCAAGCCGCGCAGATATTCGTTGTTAGTCAGGTTAAGCTGACCGTGGGGTGGGAATTGCTTTAACGTGGCAATCCTCGAGAAGATCAAATCAATGCTGATTCCCCAGTATTCGAACTTGATAATGGGTACAAAGGCATCCTCGACGGCAGTCAGATCAGTCACTGCGCCTTTGGGTGCCATCTCTTGCAGTAACGAAGGGAAGTATTGGAAATAGTCATCGCGCGTAACGTAACGAGGAGCCGTGACAAGGGTATCGATATCGGAGCCAGGACCATAGACACCTAAACAATAGCTTCCGTACGTGAAGACTTCTCCGCGTGCATCTCGGATGAGAACCTCATTTTGCGGTTCCTTCTCCTTTGCCACTCGTCGCACAAACTCGTCAGCCATACGTTGAATATCGGCCAGAACCCTCTCTCTGGCGCAAGAAGTTGTCAGTAAGAATTAACCAGCAGTTTACATCATTGTCCTGTTCCCAACTAACCTCTTCTTGGTCTCGGTTGCAGATTCGAAGGTATTCTGTCGTCTCAACTCCTCTAAAAGGAGATGCGTGGAGTGTGTCTCGGCTGCGGTTGGAAGTTGAGCTGAAATCGGGGGAGTAATGCCCCAGACATGTTCCGAGGTCTCCATGACGCGTAGGTCGAATAGGATGGAATATCTGAATTAAATGATGGATGCTAATGACTACACGTCGAATGTATTATCTGTAGTGGTCTAAAAATTAAAAAGAAGGTATAATAGTTCTGCGAAATAGCAGAGTATAGTGGCGAAAGGGTTGGAAGTTGATGGTGTCCCTAGTATGCGGCATCGATTTATGACTTCAAACGATCTAATGACGCTGCCATGGGTATCGTCAGTTGCGTCCGTCGGAGTGTTCGATGGATCGTCAATTATAAATGCCTAGGCAAACGCCACAGGACGCCTAGATTCAAAACATATGAAGTGTGTCACGAATGAAAAGGAAAGGGACGCGGGCGGTAGAGACGATGATACAGGTGATGAGAATCGATGTTTGTTTCGATGATGACAAGAAATTGGAGAGGGAAATCGGGTAATCAGGTAGTCTAGTGTAGTCAGCTAGTGTATGGAAGTCACCTAACCTACACTAGTGTAGAGGTATCGATACCATAGTAGCGTGCGCGCTAAGATGAGCACTGGGGAACCTGTACTACCTACCTAGGTAGGTACCTAAGGTACCTCTACCAGTACCTTGGTACCTACGAAGTCGACAGTGGGACCGCACACCAACAAAATCCTTCAAATACATACCTAAAATAGGTACCTAGGTACTCAGGTACATCGGTATTTTTAGCACAACTGTACCAACACCTACCTAGGTGTAGGCACCTATTCTGGGTCCAGTATTAGGAGAATATGCAGAATCAGGCCTTTCGATTTTGTTTTTCAAAGTAAAAATTTTTATTCTTTGAAATAAAATTATCTACCGACAAATTGCAACCGCCGCCGCTCTTAGACACACCAGCTTTGCATATCATATGCCTTTCATCACTCTCTACCTACCCACCTACCTACCTAGGTAGGTAGTATAAGAAAACCAAGACAGAATTGAAGCTGGGTGTATTTGGTAAGGCCTGTCCTATCTTGAACTTTTGAGTAGAGCTACTATACTCGATCGTTTCATACAATTATGGTATAATATATCCTGTATCTCAAATATCCATCCTCCAATGCCTCGCCCACTCATCTGCAAGTTGAACAGGTTCCATATGCCAATGCTGCCTCGATAACCAGAATGCCAGCCCGCCCATGACCCCGAGACTGCCCATAACTTCTAGGGCAACCCATCCCTTCGCTTTCAAGTCGGCTGTGACCTGAAGCAATCCTAATGGATCTTGATGCTGTGTCGTCTTCCTCGAAAGCCTACGCCTAGGAACCTTCGCTGTCTCTGTCGAGCTCTTACCCTTAACCTTGTTTAGGGCTACAAGCGTGCCATTTTGCACACATTCATTCAGCCTCTCTGTAAGCCATACCGCACGCTCTCCACGGGCAAGTGATTCATACCGAACCCGCTCACTTGCTATACTACGCTGGAGATCAGTAGCCCAATCTACCACATGAAGCTGCGGCGGTTCACGATCCCGATGTTGGTCATTAAGGCGAGTTAGTGCTAAGGTTGAACACTCCCTTGCCCGATTTTCTGGCTGTAGTGCTAGAGCAGATGGCCTTGCTGGGCCAGGGGGAGTCATTGGCCTATACAAATGGCGCGGTCGTGATGGAGTGGTATTCTTCCACTCGAGATACTTCTTCGCTGCGGCATGCCGTAGCCAAGATACTCCATTCGGGCTGAATACGTTATCCACAAGATATCGCAGTTCCGATGTCATTAGGGGTTGGACATAGTCCGGACTCATAAGAAGGCTCGCATCCATTATATCGTCGTCTGACCCAGTAGCACTGGACACAGCATAAGGAACACTTGGCAACAATGCCGTAGATTCCTGGCTACCTGTTGGCGCGAAGCTAAACACCTTGAGGCCTGCCTCTCGAAGTTGGCCGGCAACTTGCTCTTTACATGCTACGAGCTGACCTAGCGAGATCGAATCGGCTCGAGTTAGTATGGGGATGACATTCGTTAGGGGTGTCAATCGGCGAATATATTCTAAGTCGACTGGTCTCAACTCTTTATAGAAGGTTAGCATCAATATCTCTTCATATCAGGGGCTGGCTTACTTTGGGATATGAGATAAAAGACGACGTCGACTTGAGAGCCTCCGCCACCTCCAAGCATATTTAACATATCCGAATCGCTCATAGAATCTGAGGATATCTTGTTCAGGTGAGATTCGACATATTCGACACAGGGAATAATGGTCTCCATAGCCTGAAAGAAGTCAGTTTCTCTCGCTCAATCGCCAGACGAACCTAGTCAGACTCACCGATGAACCATCGCCATAACCAGGTGTATCTACGAAGCATACATTACGCTCGAGAACGCTGTCGCCTAGGCTCTTCCGCCTTTGGGAGACATGAGGCTCATCAAGCATAGACCACCACTCCGGATAGGGCTTAGTACTAGCATATATCTCCGATATACCGGGTGTTGGGTTCGAGGCCCTTCTAGGCAAAGCAATTTGGCTTTTATGTATATTTGGCTCTGTCTGGGACGGAATAGGATCAACATGAACAATATGCTCGCATATTTGAACGATTGCTTTGACCATAGAGGTCTTACCGACACCTAAGGCAAAGTCCATTAGTCAGAGCGACGAAATGGGGTTATGGGGCACCCTACCGGAATCACCAGCAAATAAGACCTTCAGTCGCCCCAGACTCTTGCCCGTCTCGGTGAAGGGGCGCCGACTTGGCATCTTGATACTGGGCATTACCAACTGTGGAGCACTACCGCTATCCAGCATGCTCGAAGGTCCATGCTCGAATACATCATCATCGAAACTAATGGCGTGTTCCGACAGCGATCCAGTTAAGGAGTTCCTCCTTGAAGATGGACTGCTGAGCACGGATCCCGTGTATGATGTACCTAGCATGATGGGGGTGATGGGCCGCGAAGGCGATGAATGATTACGGGATCTCATCGAGGCCGGACTCTGCGTAAATGTAGAATCTCTCGACATCGGGGAGTATACGGAAGCATAATCTCGATCTGAGCGTACCGGGGTGTGCCTTGAAGATTCGTGGTCTTTGTCATCCTTGCGGGGAGGTGGGACGACAACAGAAGCGGCGGCTTTTCGCACATCGAGGAATCGACTGTGCGGGTTGGACTGTTCGAGGTATGAATCGATGGATGATTCGTCGGCGAGGAAGAACGACATCTGGCTGCTGGAGGCAGAAGTCATGAAGTGAGCGGAATCGTGGTCGGCGGAACGCTGATGACGCCCGAAAGCATCGTCGCCGGGGAAAGGTCGCATTATACAAATTAGTAGAAAATCACGTCTAGATGGAATCAAATGTTACAGGAGCTCATCGACACATCAGGTTATTACAAGATATATTTTATCATAAGGTAATTCTTATCATAAGGTAGTAGAGATAATAGGTAGTACAATAGGGGTGGATGGTTCGATATGAATTGGCCAAAGGGAGTGATCACGGGTGAAGGTTGAAGGTTGAAGTTGGTGAATGATGACATGAGCAGGTTTAATAGCCAATGGTGTCAAGATGGGGTCAAGATGGGGTGTTCTCTTTTTGGACCGTGTGCTGCGTGTGGTTGGAGTTGGAGCTGGTTACAAATGAATGGCTGAATGAAGAACCGTCGAACCTTGGAACACCCCGTGGCCACCCCGCATCAAGATAGTGTTGAGCTTCTATGGTAGTACCCAAGTACCTATTAACGTTAATTGTAACCTTTAACCTGGTACCTCCTAATTAGGAAAACTTAATTAGGTACCTACTTATCTGCGGCAGGAGTAAACCCGAGTACGAGTTTTGCATTGGTCCTTTCAATAGTGTACCTAGGTTCGCCGAGTGTCCATGTCGTACATTCATGTACAACTCCACATTTGGCTTTGGTGAGAGTTCGACGGTGCGATCATTGTTACCGTGCGTTAGGTACGTAGTAATGTATGAGCAACGGCAGTACTATGGAGGTATGTAGGAGATGGGCACCTGCAAGTGGGCGGTGGGGACTATATAAATGTACTAGATCCATCTATCTACCTACGTACCTAGGTACTGTAAATGACATGCCCCCTGCCCAGCCTTGTAGCCTATGTACCTTGTAGCGTACCTAGGTACCTTCTACACTACATCCTGGTAGTGTGGTAGGTATGTACCTTGTACACTACCTAGGTACCTACCGCCTTCCCATTTGCCCCTCAACTTCTAACCGCCAACAAGAATCCGAGAATAAATTACCTACCATTTTAATCCTAAAGTAAAGGATAAGGATACGTAACGGATCACAATTACTGAAGCATAAGCGCCCCTGTCAAGCCGTAATCGTCGAAAAAAGAGTATTGTAACTCTAAGGTTACTTTACTGTCGCTTATTAAAAATTCTCAACCACCTCTGTCGTTTTTATCTTACCATCTCAGCCCAGAACCGCGCCTTGCATTGCGACAAGGCTATTTAATCCTCCTTTTCCCAACCATCACCACGATTCCCGAGGACACTCCCCCCGTGTTCATCCCCCGCGTACAACCGACGTCTTTGGATCTTCTTGGCCAGACTAGTACCGCTGGGGGTATTTTATTCGATAATAGATATACGTCACGGCCACGCCCAACTCGCGACAAGATGGATGCTAAGAGACATCCAAGCTCTTTCCAGCAGCTCGAGAAGCTAGGAGAGGGTACATATGCTACGGTTTGTCTTCTTATAGTCTTCCTGTCTTTCTATATAGTCTTCTTGTTTTCTATAGTCTTCCTATATGTTTGACCTGTTAGTTATACGTAGTTGGTCGAAAACTGACATTTGGGCGCTGTAGGTCTTCAAGGGCCGGAACCGCCAGACAGGCGAACTTGTCGCTCTTAAAGAAATCCACCTCGACTCGGAAGAAGGCACCCCGTCGACTGCGATTCGTGAGATTTCACTTATGAAGGAACTCAAACACGAGAACATTGTCGCCCTCTACGATGTCATCCATACGGAAAACAAGCTTATGCTAGTCTTTGAATTTCTAGACGGAGACCTAAAGAAGTACATGGATACCCACGGGGATAGGGGCGCCTTGAAGCCTATGACCATCAAGTCCTTCATGTTCCAGCTGTTAAAGGGTATCGACTTTTGCCACAAGAACCGCGTTCTCCATCGAGATCTGAAGCCTCAAAACCTGCTTATTAACGGGAAAGGCCAACTCAAACTTGGAGACTTCGGCTTGGCGCGCGCCTTCGGAATTCCTGTTAACACCTTTTCGAACGAGGTCGTGACCCTATGGTACCGTGCTCCAGATGTTTTGCTGGGGAGTCGGACGTATAACACAAGTATCGATATTTGGTCGGCGGGCTGCATCATGGCCGAGATGTACACCGGCCGACCACTATTCCCAGGCACGACGAACGAGGACCAGATCATACGTATCTTCCGCATAATGGGTACCCCGACCGAAAGAACCTGGCCTGGGATCACACAGTTCCCCGAGTACAAGCCGAACATTCATATGTATGCCACGCAAGATCTTAGAGCTATCCTGCCTCAGATCGACCAGCTCGGAATCGACCTTCTGCAGCGAATGCTAGTTCTTCGCCCAGAGCACCGTATCAGCGCACATGATGCCCTTCAGCATCCATGGTTCTCCGACCTGGCCATGCAACACCAGATGCAGCAGCAGCAAGCAATGCAGGCTCAGGTTAGAGGCTACGCGCCCCCAGCTGTACCATCGCAGGGTGTGTACGATCCTGGATACTAGCCAGGTTGTAACGACCTAACGTTAGATTACGCTGGAGAAACTTGCTGTGACGAAGGTGTAAGAAGCGGTCAGTACCTGGGTTAGCATACGGCGATTCTGGACGGGGGTAGTGATATGGCTAGTACGGCAAGGATTATGGATAGGCGTTCGGCTGATTCAGTTTAACGCTCGATCATAGGTCATGGCTGCATTCATGGGCATCATGAAGAAGATTATTTGCTACTAATGAAAATGATATACCCCATAATATGAACCTCCTGCTAGATATTGATGATTTTTTCGCTTTGCAGCTATACATACCTACTGTCAAGTACAGTGACAGGGCCTGATTAACCGATATGATGACTGTAGACTGGGTTTTCCCATTAGAGACTTATGAATACGTTCTACCCTTGACCCATTTTGACTCCGTCACTCTTGCGATGATTCTTCATGAACAAACCTCACCATTAGAACATCATTATAGTTGTATGCTAATGCCATTCGTGGCCATGAATGAACAAAACTGAGAGAATACATAAGGTTCGGAAAGGGGGGGTTGGTTATACTTCAGGGCTATCTATATAAACTGCCGTAAACAAATTCCCTTACTACCAAGCTAGAACGACGGCAACACTCACATTAAATTCTAAATAAGGATATGTGATGCTTAGACAGTAGAAGGGCACTTGTAACCCCAAAGCAAATCCTCTTTAAATATTATCATATCCTAGATTTCCACCCGCACTAAGTCACCTTCATAGCAACCAACGAAGAACCATCTACCGAGTCATAAACAGAGTTTATCATCATCAATTCTACTCAACCAGCAAACCCACGAAGAAAGCACGCCTGGCTCTATAAACCATACTAAGCCACCAAGCCCCTCACCGCAATGGCGACAGTTCCTAGTCCCTCTTGTTAACCCAGCTATCGTCGACATTGCTCCTGAAGCGATCCTTCTGCGGCTCCCTCGCCCAGGTCTCGGCCAGCTCGAAGCCCGGCTCATCCTCGTCGGGGTATCCCAGGCTGCGTCTGACCTTCAGGACCTCGTCGCGGACCCGTCTCGCGACCTCGATGCGCAGGTCCACGGCCTCCTTGCCGTACTTGAGCTCGTCGGTCAGCTCGCCCATGGCCAGGTCCCGCGTCTCCCTCCTCTTCTTCTTCTCGCTGCGCACGAGGTCGCGCCACCGGGCGCGCAGGTCGCCGAAGGTGCTTTCCGCGTCTAGAAGCTCGCCGAAGGCGACGCGGAAGCGGACGGGGAAGCGCGGGGCGAACCGCGGCCACGCGCGGTCCTCGGGCATGGCCCGCTGCGCGCCGTCGACGAACATGGGCAGCACGTCGGGCATGGGCTCGCTCTCGAGGATCAGGCGCGACACGCCCCACTTGAAGTAGCGCAGCAGCGTCTTGGGGTGCTGGTGCACGCACGCCTCCGGGAACACGTGCACCCAGCTGTGCCGGTTGCGGGAGTAGGCCGACGGCGCGGCGTAGCGGTCCATTCCCGTGGTGGTGAAGGTCAGGCCGCCCGAGGTAAAGGGGTCGGTTACATCGTGAGGCCCGTCGTGGGATCCTTCCGATGGTGCTGGAGCCGGCGTAGTGAATGGCTGGGCGGATAGAAGCCGAATCGCCTGTGGGATTGTGGACTGGAAGAGCCCTCCGTGGGCCGAGTGTTGCGACCTGTGAGTTGGCAATACCTGGCCCGAATAGAAGAAAGATCCGATAAGCCTAACTATCTGGGTTAGTGAAAACAAGACTCTTCGGAAATCTAGAGAGTACACATACTTATTCTTGAAACATATGTCGTGAGCTCCTAAGCCCCATCTAAGGTTAGACGGATTGAAGAGGTATCGTAGTGGTAAAACTCCCCATATGATAGGATCGTCAAGACTAGACGACGAATTCATAAGATTGAGGTCTGGAAACGAATTTGGTAATATGTATATTCACTTACACACTGATGTGATTTGATACTAGTATTGGAATTAGTTTTTAATACTATATGAAAATGATGATGGGCTACTGATGTAAAAGTCTCATACCAGTAATGAGACCTCGCTGTCTCTTCTCGACGTCTTTCCTCTTATCTAAAACGTCTAGAAACCTCTCTAAGCCGACTACCTCGACTGAATTCAGCCCGTACAGATAACCCCTCGAGATGGCGCCTGTCAATCCCATAAGAATGGAAGAAGTCATGCGCCATGGTAGACTTGGCTGCTGAAGTGGCAGCTTGTTGGAGCTAGACTTGGACATGTCGATTTCGTCCGATGCCATTGACGCTTAGAGGTGGAGTCAAACGGCATAGTTTTATATAGGTATATAAGAGTGAAGGTAACAGAGAATGAAATTGGCATGAAGGACTACATGTTATAGGAGAAGAGATTCTGGCACGATGGAGATGACATCTATGATAAAAAAAGTAAATGTTAAGTTAATAATCTTGGAGGTACCTAGGTACTCCGTAACTATTGCGGAATGCGGAATGCGGAATTTTCTGGCGGTTGTGTAACCTGCACCTGCAGAGACGGGATGATCTTGCTAAGTTGGATTAGGATACGGGCTACCTAGGTACCCCTAGGTACCTACCTATATCGATACGTCGATATTTCCCGGGGACCCTTGTAGCTAAATACATAAACCCTTGATAACTGTATCCTTCTCTATTGCATCGAATTTAAATAATTCAACTTTTATATTCACAGCTTCAAACATCACATCAACAACCTCAGAAGGTGTCCGCTCTCCAATATGTCCCACAGTAAGTTCTTCTTGATTTTTTTCTTTTTCATGATTTTGTTGTATTTCTTCTCACTGCAACATCATAGAAACCCCCAATGACAGCAGACAATATATAACTAACCTTCCTCCCTCCAGGCAAGCGGAACACATCGCGAGCAGTCTTTACCTCGCACGAGCGAGACCTGGCCCGTCGAGCATGGAGCTCGACATCGGCACGTCTCTCGCGCGAGAGCTTCCTGCCATTCTCGTCCTGCGGCCTTTGCCTCGAGATCGCCCGGGACCCCGTGTCGTGCACCCACGGCGACGTCTTCTGCCGCGAATGCGCCCTCAGCAACATCCTGGCCCAGAAGAAGGAGATAAAGCGATTGGAGAAGCTACGCGAGCAAGAGGAGCGCGATACTGGTGAAGAGAGAATACGTCAAGAGGAAGAGGCACGCGAGCGCGCGGTTCGCGAGTTCGAAATGACCCAGATTGGGTTGGATGGGAAGGCCAGGAGTGGGAGTAATATCAACAATTATATCTTCATCAAGAACAATAATATCAGTACCAATGCTATTGAGGGCCCGGGTGAAAGCAGCAAACTAGCAGCGGCAGACACGTCAGATACTGGGAAGAAGCGCAAGTTCGAGATGGACGAAGAGGAACTAGCACGAATAGCCAAGGAGGACAGGATCAAAGCCCGAAAGGCAATTGAGGACGAGAAGGCAGCGAAACCCACCTTACCATCATTTTGGACACCGTCGATAACCCCATCATCTAACACGAAAGACGCCCTACATAAAGTAGACAAGAAACCGAAGATCACTCCCGTATGCCCGGCATCGCCAGAGGACAATCCCCATACATACTCGCTACACGCGCTCGTGACGGTCAACTTCACCGAAGAGGAGGAGGGAGGCGACGAGAGCAAGAGCAAGGGCTGTCCGAGCAACATGAAAAAGCGCATACGCATATGTCCGTCGTGCAAAAAGGGACTAAGCAATACCTCGAAAGCAATGCTAGCCAAGCCCTGCGGCCACGTCCTATGCAGGAACTGCGTCGATAAGTTTATGCGTCCCTCGCGGCACAACCACGACCCCCACGCGTCGGCGGGTGATGCTGAGAAGGTGAGGTGCTATGTCTGCGAGGCGGACCTTACCGAGAAGAAACACGCCAACGGCGGCGACGTGGGCGAAAAGGAGAAGAAGAAGGATAAGGAGAAAATACGACCCGGACTAGTCGAGCTGAAGAGCGAGGGTACGGGTTTCTCTGCAGGGGGAGTCAACCAGGTCCAGAAGCTCGGAGTGGCATTTCAGTGTTAGACATAGACTCAGCAATTATACCGATGGATATCATGGTTTCATCATATACTCGCCATAGTCAATACGAATATTACAATCTCACAGGTATAACATAGGTATTCACAGATCTTAGCTCAAAATAATCAAAGAACCCAAAGGCATTAGCAGCAGCGAGACGACACTCACTGTGCCCATCATACCAGATCTCCATTAAAAGAACCTATAACCAAGGTTATAACCCATGCTATCGTATCGTATCGTATAGTATATCCCATCCTATAGTCATTCCTATAGTTATGCCGTCCTGGTACCCAGCAATAAGTTGTTGATGATCATAAACCACGTACATGATAAGTCGTCTTCCTCTTTCGCTCTCACGCACCTCACCTGATCACACCGCATCCCTTCGACCTCGACCTCGACCTCGTCCTCGACAGACGCCAACTCCGACCCCTTCCATGCATGGTAGATTACAATTAATACAACCCTCCAGGTTTTTACAAACGTCAATTCTCTTTTCTTCTTTCTCTTCTTTCCCCTTCTCTCCCCCTCCCTCTCCAAAGAAGAATTTTCGACGGATCAATCTTCAAACCCGAGATTCACGAAAAGAAAGAGATAAAAACCCAGCCCAATCCCAAACCAGATCCCAAACTAAAAAACTGACCTTTTTTCGCCTCGCTCAGATGATAATATGATTTTAAAAAGAGCAAAATGATTTAAAAAAAAATTGCCGAAAAATATAAAAATTCAACGCTCGCTCGCTCGTTCACGCGATGCCCACGCAGCAAAAGCAGCAGCCGCAGCAACACACGCCGAACCAACACACGCCATCGCCGTCGCCGTCGGCCACCGCCACCGCCTCGCGCCTCGCGGCAAGTCAATGCTTGATGCCGCGCTGGGTGCTGTCGATCATGTTGGCCACGACGTTGACCACGAAGTCGTCGAGCGGCTTCATCGGCCGGCGGCGGCGGTCGTAGTTAGCGTTTCTGCTGCTGCCGCCGTTACCGTTGCTGGCGATGTTGTGGTTATTGTGGTTATTGTTGCTGATCCGCACGGCGCGCGGCAGCGACGACGACGACGACGACGACGAGCTCCGCGGCCCCCACTCGTCGGCGTTGTCGAGGCGGTAGCGCAGCGCGCGGAGCTGCTGGCGCGGCTGGGCTGGCGGCGGCGGCGGCGGGATCGCAGGGCTGAGGGAGACGGGTGCCGGGGCCGAGTAGGCGGCTGGTGGTGGGGGCAGGCGTGGTGACGGGGGGGAGTAGGCTGGCGGAGGGACGAGCGAGGATGATGTAGACGAAGGCGAGAGCGAGGATGGTGGCGTAGGTGGTAGCAGTGCTTGTCCGCTCGGCGGCGGCGGCAGCAGCAGCGATGATTCGGACAATGATGGTAATGCCGACGATGACGGAGGAGGTATATCCAGCGCCTCCGGTAGAGCCATCACGGGCTCCGGCGGCATCACCAACCCCTTCACCAGCTCCGGCGTCGGGACTTCCGCCCCAGGCATATTCACGCTCACGTCCACGTCCACAGTCCTAACCACTCTCGTCACATCCATGTCGACCCTCGCCCTCCTCGCCTTGACCTCGGCCAGCACGCCGGCCGCGATGAAGTACAGCCTGAACAGCAGGCGGTGGATGAGGTCCTTGGCCAGCATGGCGGTGCCGTGGCCGAAGAAGGCCCTCAGCAGCTCGCCCTGTAGGCCCTCGTACAGCGCGCCCGCGCCCTCCGTCCGCGCGATCCGCACCGCCGTCCCGAAGACGCTCTGCCGGCTGAAGTTCTTGACCGCGCGCAGCGCCTGCGCCTCTATCTTCGACTCGTCCGTGGAGTTGCGCTCCGGCGGCGCGACATTGTGGTGCGTGACAACCGCGGTCGGCTCGGCGGTCTTGGGGGAGACGGCTCCGTCTTCGGGGGCGCCGGCTTCTTCCCCTTCTTTAGGAGCCTCGGCCCCCTGTTCCTTCTTAGCCTCCAGCTCCCTCGACGCAGCGGCCGCCGCGGCAGCCTCTTCCTTGACATCTTCCACCTTCGGGCTCTTGTATTTCGTCGACGCGGCCGGGGCGCCGGCGTGCATCCTCGCCTTGGCGGTCTGGAACGGGTACGTGATCGTGCTGGCGATAGCCTTGCTCACGGCCGCGAGCAGGAACGTGGCCGCCGGCCCGGGTTTGTCCCACCTCTCGGCGGCGACGGCCTTCGTCTTGAGGAAGTCCTGCAGGAAGAATGTGATGCTCGGGTTTAGAGCCAGTATCAGGTCCGCCGAGTACCCGGACCAGAGCCCGGTGAACCCGTTCTCCTTGCGGATGGCGCCGACGACCTCCCCCACGCTGATCTCCCCCGTCTGCTTGCGCGTGACCACGTTGGCGATGGGCGTCGAGAAGAACCGCGAGCACGCGCCGGCTATCATGCCGACGACGAGCTCCTCCAGGGCGCCCAGCCCCGGCACCGGAATATCGTATTCTCCGCCTCCCCTCCTCCTCCGGCTGCTGGCGAGCCGGGAGCTGCGGAGCCACTCATAGAATAGAAAAAAGAGGAAAGAGTCCAAGACAGACTTGGCTGCATCTTGGCCCAGGCCAGTATAGAACGCTTTCGGCCCGCCACCGGAACTCCAGATCCGCGAAAAAGCTTCGGTGATGCCGCCGTGCGTAGGTTCCCGTGCTGGACCCGTTGCTGCCCCTCGACCGCTCGGATCTGTGGTAGTGGTACTTTCGCCCTTCTCGTTGTGACCGTTGTGACCGCCTCCCTCTCGACGTCGCTGTCTTTGAGCTTGAAGGCGGGTAGTCACTAAAGATAGAGGATATAGAGCGCATGTTGAGATGAGCGTGCCGGCGGAGCCCGAGACGGCGTGGTGTAGGGCCGGGAGTAACTTGTCCGCTTCTGCTGCTACCGCCGCCGCCGCCGCTGCTGTGCCTATATAGTTACTGGTGAAAGTTGAACGTGGCATGGTTGGTTGGCTATCCAAACACTCTCCTCTCTCCCTGAGCGCTGAGTGGTAGGGGGTGGGGAGGGACGAAAGGAGACCGTATAATGGTTTATATCTTAGGTATATCCAAAGAGAAGGAAAAGGAAAAAAAGGGAAGCAGAAACTAATGTTCCGATTTGAGCGCCGGTGTGCCTAGGCAACCTAGGAAACGATTATGAAAGAACAAGAAAGGGAAAAATCTCGACGGCGGTTTTTACGACCAACCGAATCTCGAATGAGATGTTGGGATGGTGTATGTGTGCGTGCGTGTCTGGTGAAAAAGCGTGAGCCTACTTGCGGCCCTGTGGTGCCAAGAGGTTGGTTGATGGCAGATCACGGTTAAGGGGGGGAGGGGACGAGCCCACCGAGTGGTATATAGTATATGTGGTGTACCACCCTGATATCTGTTTACCCGCCATTGGATCGACGAAGTCGTACAGAAACGACAGCATATTGTTTGTTTGTGTGTAGACATACGAATGGAAGAGATTCTGGCCGAGGCTCGGGGAATACAGATACATCTTGCGACAGGGACATCGACGACGACGTCATTATCCGAACTGTACCGGTACCAATACGCTATACGTAATATTGTACGATGTTCAGGATGTTCAGGATGCTGTATGCTTATGCTATATGCTGTATGCACTCCATACGGACCGCAATGGGGAATCCCTTAGTAACAAGAGGTACCCCGCCCCCCTTTTTGCTTCCAGCCACTCTAACCATTTCCCACATGCATAGGTACTTTTGAGGCTGGCCGTCCCGTTCAAAGACCCATACGCCCCCATCGCCAATCCCATGGGTCCAGCTTCGGTTGCCGTATATCCCAATACGCATAGGTATGGTAAAAATAACATCATAAATTAAGCTGTTTTCGCAAGGGGGTTTTCCGGACCCAAATTGACCAGTAGGATTCTTACGTTAGAATCCGGAGAGATTGGTGAATTTACACGTGTTCAACCCTTCCGCTTCATTCTGCTATGCAACCTTTAGGTTAGTTTAGGCTTAGGTCCTCTATACCGCCACTTCGGGCACCGACACGTGTGTGGGTTGCAGCTCGCAGCTCGCAGCTCTCAAGCCTAACCGCAGCTTGGAGGAGGCATGGGAACTTCTATTCCGAATCGCTGCCGTTCAATGGATGACTAGTATTCATACGAATGCTAACTATGTGCGGCCTATCGCGTTTGAAGCCAATGTTAGACCAGGCGATATCGAATCACGAGATTCCTGCTGACCTGTCACGTTTGCTCAACGCCCCGAGTTGTCCTGGTAAAGGAATCCGAACGCCACAGCCGCATGCCTTCATGTTGGTATTCCCCAATAAGCGCCTAAAAATGACAATGACTGATCCACCCAAATGCACTCAATTATCCAACCGCAATTTACACCCTTGCCATTGGGAGGCATAACCTCATGGGACGTCGACATAATAACGGATATAATGATGGCCGGCTCTACCCTAAGAATTGTTGCCAGAAATGAACAGAAGGTGAGCCTGTTTGTTTGTTTACTTTCTAAATAGGCTCATCCAGCTGGACCAATGGGCGAAAATCTGTGTTGGACGTCGCGTACAGAGTCGTACAAGTCGTCAATGCTAAGCACGGCTTGCTACTGACGGTCGTCGTGAGGTGGCCTGCATGCTAAAACTCGAGGATCTTCTTACACCCATGGCGCCCATAAGTCCTAGGTCTGGCTCTCCGGGTGCATCATCTAGATCCATATTCATATCCGTGTGTCCATCCGGGAGCTTTCGAGCACCGAACCCTACCACCTTAAAAATATTAGTACGCCCACCGTTGGTTGCTGTCTGAAGCTGCTCGTGAAGACGTGCAAGCTGATAAGTCCTCTTGATAGGCGCGAATATGGGTTGCGGGAGGACGGGCTGCGGGTTCCATCGAGCTAATGCACCCATGACCGCCGCGGTCTCCTCGTCAGAGTCGACTGGTCCGGCATTAGCGTCATCGTCGTCCTCTAGAGGAGCGTTCGCATCTAGCGCAGCCTCTGTTGAACGTTAGTCGCGACGGTCAATAGTCTAACCGGTTTGATGGTTTCTTACTCTGCTGCTTTGCCTGGTTCTTCTTCTGATACGCGGCGAGTAGCATATCGTAGGGAAGTGATCTACCGGCAACTGCACGCTTGGCTCCCATACTGTGGCTCTTACAAGTTAGAGACCGCGCGCAGGGTTGCCCGTTGGGCAATATAACACCACATTGCTTCTCGACATCGACAGGTCCTGTAATCAGTTAGACGCGACGTACACACTTTAACCGTAAGCGTAAGGAACTGTAGTGGTTAGGTACCTTTGGGTTTGGGAACTTTCGGCTTCGGTTCTTCCTTTTTCTTCTTGCTCTTTGGTCCCTTCTCGGCGTCGCCGTCGGCTTTACGCTTCTTGCCCTTCGGCTCGCCGTCCGGCTTCTTCCCTCCGACCTTCTTTGTAGCCTTCCCGCCCGTACCTTTCTTTAGAGATCCATCTTCATCATCATCACTATCATCATTCATCTTAGCATCGCCATCTTCGTCGGCTTTTCGAGCTTCCTCCTCTCGAGCTTGCTCTTTTGCTCGCTCTCTTGCCTCTCTGGCCTCCTTCTTGCGTTGGGCCTTCTCTTTCTTGATTCGTAGACACTGCGCGATATGCTCCTTCGCGGCGGTTTTGATGATTCCCTTCTTGCAATGCTTGCATTGTTGAAGATTCAGGTTATCCTCAAGGGGTCTTCCGGTGGCAAAAGTTTCGCGTGAGCTCTCGTTTAGTTGATTTACTACAGGTCCGGGAGATAGTGTGCCGAAAGTAGTAGAAGGGGTTTCGGTGGCTTTGGACTTCTTGTCGTCTGTATAATTGGACGATACCTGTTAGCTATTGGCGCGCTATAAAGTTATATCATATATACCTAGGTATATATATAATAACAATAATCTCATGACAATATTGTAATATAGACAGACTTACCGTCGGCAACGCTACCATCTCTCCAATTGCCAGGTTTTAATTGCTTCGGCACAGGCTTCTTTAACTTGATCGTACCGTTGGGCCTGTCCTTTATGACTTTCTTCGAGGCGACGTTGATGGTGCCCTCGTCGTCGAGACCTAAAACGTGGGGAAGGCATTCGCATTAACAATGGCGCGCTGCTGCACTACGATTGACTGACAAATAAATAAATACCTTTTCGCCCCTCTCCCCCGGTCGCCATTTTGACAGGCTTCCGGGAAGTTTGGTTACATTTACTATTGTATTCGGATATGCTATCGGCATAGCACTCATAAGATGTGATGGAAATTTGATGGGCGACGATGTTTTCAATGATGGTTGACGTCGGGATGTTGTTGTTTGATTGAAGAACGTCGAAGCTTCAGTCGCAAAAGGATCCTTGTAAATTGGGACGCCTCGTTTGGTTCGTCAGTAACATATAAGGTTATCGCTTATCAGTTTAGCCGCAGAAATACCTTACGTGCCCAGTACCTACCTACATGTAATTAGGTACCATCCTAACTCTACCTTAGTAGGTACCTAAGTACATACATAGAGGTATCTAGGTAAGTTCCCCTCACAGTGCCCGCACATAGCACGAAGTAGGGACTTAGGGCTAACAGCTCTAGGTTCTGGCGCTAGTGTGTTAAAGAGCAAATACCTAGATACACGCTCTTAAAGATTTAAAAAGCTTCAGAGATTTTTAGTAGGTAACAGCAACACCAAAATATCAACCGGTATGTTTTCATTGACCAATTACATGAAACTTTATTTGAATTAGTCTTGCTTACAGTGTAAATCTGTTCCGGATGTACGCATATGCCTTGTCATATGAATCGAGATAATTTCTGTGTTTTTGTAACATACTCGCCCCCAGTACCATCCTTATGAACGCCGTTCACCTACATGCTCTACCCCGAATATGCCTAAAAGTTGAGTTGATCATGATGATCCGGCCACGCCTGCGAACGCCTTCCCGGATATCCTGCCTACGATCGGCATTCTATATCATTCCATATGCTTGCCTTTAGTCCTCCTCTCGCTCGAGCTTCACTTCTCGTTCGATAGTCTCTTTATCTAATCTAGTTTGATGCTCTTCCATGAGCTTTGACAATGCCATGGCGTGCTGCATCCCCATCTGCTTCCAGACCACCTGCAGCACATTGTAGGCCCATTGCCAATACTCCGGCGGTACGTTTGGGGCGCACCCGGCTATTGTAAGATGCCAAAGAAGGCTGGGCAGTCCCACGGCTCCGGAATTACCAAGCCCGCCGGCCTCAAACTCTTGAGTGACCTCTGGGCCGAGTACAGGATGGTGCCAATGTGATGGTGTACTTATAAGGATGTCCTGAGCGAGTCGCTCGATTGTGATGTAACACCCTGTCCTCCGAGCCGTAGGTATAATCCGATTGCTTGAAACAGGAAATTCCGTGAAATATCCAACGAGTTTTTGCATTCCAAGAATACGGGCCCATCGATAATGGTTCCATATCCGGGCACCCCAGACCTGACCGTACTTATGCCACTTTCCACGGAAAACTGCTGGCGGCGGATACTCTCCCCAATTTTCTTCGAAGGGGAATGCTTCTAACAGTCGGCCTTCCAGGCTGTCGAATATGTCGTCTAGTAGAAAAATTTGCTGTGTGAGATCATCCGTAGTCGGATGCCCGTCGACGAGTACAGTAAGCTCTGATACCTTCAACAATTGGATAAGTCGAGCGATGGCGAGGCCTAAATCAATGGAACAACTCTCCGGAACCCCGTGCATCAACTGCTTACAGAATTTGAGAGTTTCGAAGAAGGCAGGTGGGAGAGGTGTATCCATCATCTGATAAGGAATAAACTAATTTGGTCAGTACCTAAACCAAATAGGCGGAAGATGATGGTACGGTACCATTGAAAATAATAATTGTACGATGCCATGTGCGCCGCTATTCGGGGCTTGCGGTAGAGGCAGTACAGATCGTAATACAGCCACCGCACCATTGATATGTGTACTAGCTGAGCCTACCGTTCCTTTGGGTCCTTTACCTTGGACAACCTGTATATTGTGAGTGTTTTGTGCCAATATATACATATATTCGGGGGTATTGTTTTACCTCGAATAAAGCGAGTGTCACAACACTTCGAAGGCGAGCTACGAAGGTGGCCGGTTCGTTATTAGCAATTAGCTGCCCGGTCCGCTTCAATGCGGCGACATATTTAGCCCGCGCAAGTAAGTTCATATTCTTGTTTCCTAGCAAATTAGACATTCCTGCGAGACCTACAGCGACCATAACGTTCTGGGCGACATCGGCAGTCGAAAAGTACTCTGCTACCTGGTCGCGTGTTCTTGGGGAGTCCGGGTGATTCATAAGATAGCGATTAACATAGAACTGCATTCCCTGCTGTTCCATGTTCAGATCTACTTTCCTGGGTATCCTCTTAGGAGGAGTAAGATTGCGCGGCGGCAGGGGAGTGCTAGCCGTGGGGCTATCCGAAGTGGAAGTAGAGCCCGGCGACTCGTGTGTCCACGTAGATGCGGATGATGCGGACGATGAAGATGAGGCCGAGGCCGAGCCTCCGGCTGGGTCAGTAGGCGAGCTGGAAGAGCCCCATTGAGCATGTGCCTTTTGTATGACCTTGCTGCTCTCATCTCGAAACATAAGCGATAGTTGGTCTCTATAACCGGGGCATTTCTTGCCCACCCGAATGCACTGGGAACACTCCGGCCGTTTTTTATCGCACTATAACATCATAGTTAATTATGGGTCACATTATCGATTTATTGATTTACTGTCCCGGTAGGTTGGATAGAAGGAGGCGGATAGATACGAAGCCACGCGGCTAGATCTTGTAGCATCTCTAACACAACGCCGCCAGGTACACGTATCTCACCTGCATGGTATGGCAGGGAAGGTGGGTGCAGGTAGAGGTAGAGGTGTCTGACTACTATAGTAGAGGTAGTGACTCTATACGCACCTTTATACGTCGGGTCCGACAGCTCTGGCAGCCCTGAGAAGCCTTCCCACAATAAACCATTGTTGTGCGAGGACGCCAGAATAGGCAAGCTGAACGAGCAAATCAGAAATGCCTATTAGACCTTAGACCTTAGTCGTGCGTATCAAGTTTCTTGCCTGCGTAAGTGGCAGTCGTCGTTGGTCAAGATTACTTGCTGTCGGGTATCGAAAAGGGAAAGCAGCTCGTGGGGAACGAGAAAGGATCATGGTTGTGTGGACTAGTGACCCTAGTTTTTTTACTCCTCTTCCCTCCTCTCGACTCTATAAAAAGAGGCTTGCTCGCCCAGTGCAGTTCCGGCTCTCTCACAACAGCTTTTCTAGAGTCTCTCCGAAGTCTTTCGTGCCGAGTCCGGACGGATGCGCGGCACGTGTCCTCGAGATGGAAAATTAACGGCAACGTCGGCGGCTTTCAGCAACCTTCGATGTAACTGAAGGATCATCAACCGATACCGCTAGCCGGTTAAAGGATGTTCCTTTTGGGATGTCTCGAAATTATTCTTATAAATCAGGTCGCACAATACTATTCCCAAAAAGAAAAGAAAAGAAAAAAAGGAGAGAGTGAGTTTTGTCTCTCATAAGAAGCAAAGGGCAAAGGAAGTATGTGAATAGGTTCTAAGGTAGGTATGTATGCTGGACAGGTTCACGGTATTCGGAAGTAGATATACTGTATGCTCTCCTCGACCTTGCTGAGAGAAGAAGTTACCTAGTGTAAGTAGTTAATCACAACCTGGAATCCTTCGATGTACCGCGGCCGCTTGGCTTCCTATCTCGCAGAAGGCCGTACCCGTACCCGTACCCCATTAGTAATATCTGCAACTTCCTTTTCTTCCCATAAGAAGCATCATTTCTTTAGAAACTGAAAGTGTTTGAAACTCGAAAGAGACGTGAAAACCACTAGCGCCACCAAACAGGAACTTCCCCGCTTTGGTTTAAACCCAATCGTCTCTCTAATGTGGGGGTACCCAGGGTTAAAAGATACATGGTTTCGGATCAACCGTTGATCGAGGTCGATTATCCTGGTAAGTTCTAAGGCGTGAACGGAATTTCCAGGGTTGAGCTTCGGGTTTTACATGCAGTTGCCTGTAGACGGAATTCGTTGGGCTGTGCAATTGGTACATCCGTACAGAGGCAGAGGCAGCTAGGCAACAACATCGAACCTCCTGTTAAATCAAAATAGAAGACGCTAAAATAGGTAGGTACATGCTAATTTAAATATTAGCACTAGTGACTAGCTAGTACTTGCATTACGGTAATTGATTTATTATAATAAGTGTTAACTACATACTTAGGTACATATGTAGTAAGTTTAGTAATTAACGTAACATATCCATACTTAGGTATGTACCTAAGTACCTACCTAGGTAGTAGGTAAGAGGTAGCGAGGGTTTTACGATTATTTTAAAGAACACGGGATCGGGATCTACGTCATTCGAACTATATGCGCCAGCTTTACTTTGCTTCTAGAAGAGTAGCCCCAATTATAGTGGAATCGCTAACTAAGTACCTAGGTACATATAAATATCCTCACTCAGGTTTACAAACACTTATATCAACTCTTGCAACATACTATCGCCTGGGCTTATGAGCCGGGTGCTACGCTGCAAGAATCCGGATGTCACTTTCCGGTGTGACATAACGCCGAGAAGTCGAGGGGCTTACAATACCAGGCAAGTCAGGCGAGTCGAGCATCACCAAAGGAGCCCCTTCATATTGTTTCCAAGGTTAGGTATCATATATTCTTTAAAGAATTTCCGAGTATTATCAACTCACTATATGCCGAAGATATTTAAGTTATTATTTAGAATCTCTTCACTTTTGAAATAATACTAATACTAATATTAACAACAACTCAAATTTTAGATTCCATAAGTGAACTATTCGTTGCGAACCACGAAAATAGGTATATGAGGCTTAATTGCCTCTATTATCATGCCGGGATATTAGCAGAGCTGTTAAGAGGGGTCTTGAATTTCGAGTTGTTAGACCTTAAATCTCTGAGTCCAGCCTAGGCTGCACAGGGTGAGAAGGGGAATTTTCGAAACGAAAAACTTCCCGAACCCGGCATATTCCCCTATGACAGCTCACCCCTGACGGATGAGGCAATCAATTTCGCTCTAATTCGTTATTATTGTGATGAAGTTTGCATTCCTTACTTGCATACAAGCTAGGTAGCATTGCTGCACCTGTTATATCCTCAAGGCTTGACAGGTGATGATCCTGTGTTTTGACGACGTATCCCTAGCACGTCTTAATTACTCCCCTTGTCAATAATAGATAAACATGCCCTGTAGAATATCATCCAATCGTCCGGTATTAAAAAAACATGAGGCGAAGTCAGATTCACGCTAAGAAGATCGAGTGGTTCAGGGTGATAATTCCTTGTTGCCATCATACATCGGAAAATAAACGCGGGTGACCAACATCTCGGTTAGCTTCAAACGAAAGCATATCACATCTTGTCACGCGTGGAGCGAATGAACCGCCCAGCCTGCCTACCAACGATCCCCGAGTTGATATTGGCTTGAGTTCTCCAGGCTGCCAAGTTCGCTCGCATGTTGTCGACGACGACGACGCTGAAGGCATTCAACTAACGTAATACCGAAGTATGTACTGCGTATATCTCTGTCCTATTGTGGGTACCGGAAACATGTCACCCTATCTAATGAACCCCTGATTTTGTATCGAACTAGAATATGCCTTAACAATAGACATTTGTTTGATCCGACCCTGACATTGTAAAGCAAACAAGAACTAAAAAATCCAACTCGAAACGGGTGAATCTGATACGCCTTAGTTCACCCTAGATACCCCTATATTTCTTGCAATGGAGTGACCGGGCTGTCATCACCCCCTAACTGCCATGTCCCAGCTGGATTCTTGGGGACTCTGAACCCCATGAATGGGACGTAGGAGCCAGGGAAAAAGAAACAGAAACTACAAACAACTAGGAACACCGGTAAAGTATCCAAGACATACATACTGTAAGGTGCTCACGTTAGCCTAATGTGATGGAGAAAGGTCTGTTAGTCACTTACTAGAACTCCTGTTGCATCACAGAGCCATTCGAGCCCTGGGCAAACTCGACTATGCGGAATACAGACCGAATCTACCGATCAGTGTCAGAAGGTCCATATCACCGACTGGAACTAGACAGCTTACCAGAATCAAGATACAGGACACGTTGATGGCATAAAGAAGGCGTCTCCAGTTAGGGTTTATCTTCCGTGACGACCCTTTCACGAAAACAGCCCTACCCCTATCTACTTCTTCTAACCTCCAGTCAAGTCCCGCTTCGAATCGTTGCGAAGTGAAATGAAATCGAGCGGCAATAACTGTGAAAAGTCCAAAAGCAGCCATTTGTATCCCGAGACCCGCGAGCGCAACATTCTTGCCTAATTTTAACTTGTCTTGTGCGTTCTTGTCCGTGGCCTTGGTACTCGACACGCTAACAGCACCGAAGAGTTGGACTAAAAGGGCGACGACATCGAAGG
This sequence comes from Jackrogersella multiformis, assembly GCA_902806575.1. Classification (NCBI taxonomy): domain Eukaryota; kingdom Fungi; phylum Ascomycota; class Sordariomycetes; order Xylariales; family Hypoxylaceae; genus Jackrogersella; species Jackrogersella multiformis. Next base: position 585,004 of record CADCXD010000002.1, on the reverse strand, counting down.
TAACGAAGATGGGCGTAACCCAACGGGCTGTTATCGTCAGCGGGTAACCGAATTTGCATCAAGGGTGAACATACGAGGGATCCACAGAAATCTTGTAGTTCTCTCTTGAGCGGGAACGACGTGGAAGACGATTCGACCGAAGACGACATATATCGCGCCAGCCATAAGAACAGGGGCGAGAATGATCACACAGAATTGTACCGCGTATAGGTTCAAACTAGTTGGATTTCCAGCAGACAGGATCCGAAAGGCATATCCAACGACTTCCACTGTGGTAGACATGTTAGAACCCCTAAAACATTACTAAGTATTCGAAGAACATACTGAGGATCGCAAGCAGCTGGACTGTCCACACCCACGATCTCTTCCGAATAGTCATGAAAGACGACCAGATGAGAGTAAGGCCGAATAAACCGCAGCATACCGCAGCTACCGCCTCGGACGGATCGTAGTCATAGAAGGAAAGGTTTCGATCTTTCGACGACATGTCAACAGCGTGAGATTCGGATTAAACCAAGCATTTAATTAGATAGAAGGGACAGTTGTCTTGGATAGGTATTTTTCTATAAGTCTGGAGAACTATAGAAGGTACATTCAACAGCCAAACTTTTCGAGTGCCTAGGACAACTTCAATATCTATAAGGTAGACCGTAGGACTTATTCCTAGGAAACCTCACGTCGCATTCTGTGTCCCATCATTTTCCAGCCTTACTGGCTGTGCTATAACGCCTAACAAGGCACCAAGATTGCAGGCTCCTACCGGAAATTTAATAGAAATAACCATGGTATCAAGATCGGGATACGATTCGGAGGATTCTTTGGAGGCCGAATATAGACGACAGATGCATATGCACCTCGCTTAACATTTGTAGGCGTTAAATACGAGGGTGAGCCTTATCAATATACCTAGAACAGCTTACGCGTCGCGGTCCCGGATATATTTGTTCATTGAGGCTGAGCCACCAGCTGAAGCTGCTGTCAGAAGCTGAACTCCCCGACCATCATAGCCTTCTGAGCATTGTTATCCGAACTACCCCTTTTACGTATCCGGAGTATACTCCGCTAGGAGCTAATCACACTATTAAGGAGTATAACCACGAATAGTTTATATTTCAAATAGTTCGAAAAAGACAGATCAAATACTATAGGTTGTGCCTTATTCGGACTATCTTTAGTTGGTATGTAAGGCAAAAAGGTGGCAAAGGGGCTACACCAAGGAATCGCATGCCACCCATTGGAGCGACCACCGAAGCAACCATCACTCATATGCCATTTTCGTCCTATAAACATTTAATCAGTAAATAATTGATTTGAGAATGGAAGTAATTGACGACCTCACCAGTCATCAGTAGTCAGTGGGTAAAAGCTTCCAATCATCTGCCGGCCGGGATTCAGCTTGATGAAGGTGACCTGCTTGGTCAGTTTCCTCTTTCGATTATGTTTCAACTTCCACTTGCACTTTGGATTGGTCGGGTCGGTCACTTCTTGGATCGTTCCGAACATATATGGCGCTCTTGCGCACGAGATAATGGTGGAGCGGGCACTGGTACTCTGTCAGAATCTTCCATTATTGCATAGTGTAATGGGGCACGAATAATAAAAAGGGGCTGTGTTTAATATACTTCTTAGCCGTAAGCCGCACACCATACGGAATAATGTGGTTGGCGTAACCACTCGACGTTTCAACCACCAGGCTCGGGTCTCTGCCATCATCCAGCTTCTTCAAGTTCAAATTCAATCTCCATTTGTTGTCGATGTTCTCGAGCACCCCTTCGGAGAATATCAACCTAGCAAGTCCGGTGAGGTCTCGGTGGCCCTCGTCCAGAGGCTCGAAGAATATTTCCTTGACTCGTGACCGCTCGAGTGCGTCCCAATATACTTCGAAGTTGTGATGGCGATATTTCCATAAGCGATTCTCATAAGCTGTTTATCTCTCATTTAATAGGTGTAAAAAGGGGGAAGAAAGAGGATATATATAGTAGGCATGAAGGGGACAGTAGGGCCAGTGGTACATACACGGGCTTCGGCGACTTAGATCGATAGTATTGGTGCGCGTGGCAATCGCCGTGACTCCCCTCGGATTGGAATATATCTGCTTTCCGTCGAAGGCAACACAGGCGCAATCGACGTCAAAGCCTGTCAGAATCTCACTGATTGACCTGTAAAGTCTGAGGATGATCTGATAATTACCGGTCAGTCGATTGACCTTGTTTGATGTTATTCTTCTCGTGGGGGGGGGAAATGGAGGTGGAGCATATTGCAGAATATAATTTTCTCATTACCTGGACATGCCGGAAGGGCCATCGCGGCGCGATGAGCGTGATGGCGTTTTCCGACCGTAGCGTCAGGGCGTTGCTGGAGAACAGATGCTGGTTCTTCCGCACCACGGCTTCGACCTCGATGATGCGTCTGACGGCCGCCTCTTCGCTGTCGATCCCGTATAGGAATATGTCGATATCGCTCGTGCTCGCAGTATTTCTAGGAAGCCAAATCAGTTTCGTCCATCTAAATAGACCCATAGATACCCGTACTGATAGTAGGTCTCAGCTGGATTTTCTACTGCTGGGTTATTCTGTATGTCTACATCTATGCGACGGGACAGCAAGGGGAGGAGCGCGGAAGATCCAGCCACAACAAGGTTAGTCCAATCTTCATTTAAAACCCAGACAAATGTCGTTAGTGATTTGAATAATTGATTCTTAAGTCTTCAAATGTCATGACACTTACCTAAACCTGCTAAGATGCCTATCTTTGGCGATAATTGATTAGCTGGCAATGAGATTTATCATGACGCAGGAATGTATGGCAATGTTGACTGACCGTGAGTGAATCCATCAAAATTATCCTGGTACTCCTCGAACGACTGGGCAATCGCGAGGCTGCCATCAACTTCTCGCTAATGATCCTCCAATGGCATTATGTACCGACTCTTGTCGGCCAACTGATAATCCAACGTGCGAATCTTGAGCAGACTTTCTTGCCCATCATAGATTGGAACGAGGTTTGAGAGAGAGTCGATCTCTGCGTCCAGTCGCACGAACTCATGGCGTAGCCACTTTTCGTAAGACATATATGGCTGCAAGAGAGTGCGTGTTGGAATCTCATGGTGCTGGTCAAGGTATGAGATGAATTGCGCCGGCGGTGCAGGAATCGAGGGAGCAGGCTCGTAAGTTCTCGGCTCGACTTCCTCCTCTACGTCTGTGGCTGACCTTGTGGCTCCATCCTCCGATGAGACCGAAGTATTATTACCATCCGCATTATCAAGGATCTCTAGGCTTGAAACCTCTGTAGTTTCCGTCCTCCTTGTACTTGAACTATATTGAGTACCATGTAATTTTCTTGACAACTTAGTTTTTAGAACCTTTACGTATCTTCGGAAGCCGCCCATGGCTCCTAAGATCCCTACTCAGGGATTTATGGTGATAGCTTCAGGACGATATTCGACGTTTCCCAGCGAAAAATTTTAGCAAATTTATATACTTGAGATAGGTATTGTACTTATTGCTTGTCGCGCAGCATATGTACCTTGTCAAGCCACTTGCATGAGGGTACGGCATTCTAGAGCATATGTGGACAATCTTGATTAGCTGACATCACAGAGGCGAAGTAATTGACAACATATTTTTTGCTCTCGTTTTTTCAGCTCTACGAAGATTCTTATTATTTACAACCAGGAACCCCGGGCTGTGGCGCGTGGCGTACCATTGCAGCGAATACAATTATGAAAGGCTCCCATGAGGCACGATTAGGCATGGCACTATTAGGCACGGCACGACCCAAACACCGGTTGTGCAAAACCTGCGAGAGATTAGATCTGGATGTACTGCTTTGCGACGAAACCAGTCAACAGTCCGTCGGTAGGATTTCGAAGTATGAGGATCCAGACTGTCCATTCTGCGGTCTCATCTCCGCCGCCGTTGATCGCGCCTGGGGAACAGCCGAGAGGGATCGAGCAGGGCAATGCGAGCTCCTCATTCAAAGCCGGAGTCCTTTATCAGTTAAGGAACATGGCCAAACACGACACCCCCAGCCAAGACTACTGCTGGCGACCGATCAGGAGCCTCCAAAGTTCCACCATAACAAGGATCCGCTGAGACAAGTCGATAGGACGAAGACAGGATTTATTATCGCGGAGATCGAATCTCTACCGAGTGATGAATCGGAGATGAACTACCTTCCGCGCAGAGAGATCGGAAAGTACGTCGATATTGCGCTTATGAAAGATTGGCTCGATGAGTGTCAGAAGCACCATCATTCCATGATCCCTACGAAACGAAGCGTTAAAAATGACATATTTCAGTCTCAGTTCCCCTTCCGGCTGATTGACGTGAATAGAGAGTGCATAATAGAGAAAAATAGAAGATGTGATTATGTGGCCTTATCTTATGTTTGGGGTGACACTCCCATCTTCAAAACACTCCAGAAAAATATAAAAGATTTGAGGGCGTCTAAGAGCCTATCCAACTCAAGATCGGAATCGCGACTGACGGGGCGGATTCCCCTCACAGTTAGGGACGCTATGAAATTCACGCAGAAAATTGGGATGCGATATTTATGGGTTGATATCTTGTGCATCGTACAAGATGATCAGGAGGATAGGGAACGGCTTATCACACGGATGGGCGATATATATAGCTCTGCGGCTGTTACTATCATCGCCGCAGCAGGCAGCAGTGCAGACGCTGGGTTGAGCGGCATCAGTCCGCGACCGGGTCGTCCTATCAGTCCGGTAAAGATCGTCGATGACTCGGATGGGACGGTTCTCAACTTGTCGCTTTGCCTGTCATCTCTATGCGAGGAGGTTCGAAGGGAAACCTGGAACACGCGAGGCTGGACGTTCCAGGAGCAGTCGCTGTCGCAACGCTGCCTCTACTTCACCGCAGACGAGGTCTTTTTCAACTGCAGCGAATGCCAGCGGAGAGAGGGCTATGACTATGCAGTAAATACGAATAATGTTAATAAAAAGGTGGAAATTAAGGTCAGGACGGGGCCGCCGTGGTGGAACAGGAACCTCAGGCGCGATCTCGACCCGACACCGTACTACTACTTGGGGGACACAAGTGGTGAGAAGCTGGACGCGCAAACCTACCAGACGGCAGTGCAGGAATACACACGGAGGAATCTCACACATCCCGGCGACATATTCAACGCTTTCGAAGGTATATTCAACAGGTCTGAAAGATCTGGAAACGCCTCCTCGGAACAGTTGAGGATCTCTCAGGCGCAGGCTATCCCCTCCCATTTGCTCTACCGGGCGATACTCTGGTTTCCCTTGCCAGGAACGAAGAGGCGGCGGCTAAGCAAAAGCAAAACTACGGGACTAGCATGGGGGTGGACTGAACGGTTCTCGTTGTGTTCGTGGTCATGGTATGTTAGATCCATTGATTACCTGTTGTGTTGATCACCTGCAGAGCCACCAAGCTCATTAAATCCAGTACCTACCCAGCTAACGCAGGATAATATTTAGGGCTTCTTGGGCTGGCCCGGTCGAGTTCGTGTTCGCGGATAATCTGTGGTTGCCTAGGAAAATATCACAGGCTCCTATCAAGCGGGTACCCCTATACGTGCCTATCGTATGTTGGCATTACGGGGGCTCGAAACGCAAATTCTGGACCACAAGTGTCTGGAAAACTGCCTGCGAAACCATAGACTGTGATACTACTGAGCACACTATCAAGGAAACTGCTCGCAATAGAGATTATCTTCAACATCGCGTTGGCATCGACGTTAAACGATTGATAGACGGGGCATGGCGAAGTAGCGTAAAACTACCGGACAGTCTAAACTGCGGCGAACTTGGATTCTTCGCGCCGTATGTGGCAGCCCGACAGTTCCATGTGACCATCACGCCGGGGGACCTCGCTGGAAGCTTGGATGTATGTGGTCACCTGGGAGAGTTTAGGTTCGACGGCGGAGACGAGCTGATAGATGAGCTTGTTCCCTTCGTTGCTGCTGATACGCTCACAAAGACGTCGGATACGCAATCGATATTTCTGGGTTTGACTACTCGTAGGGGCGTTTCGAAGAGAGTTGGAATAGGGTATGTATACTATTCGGATGCAAGTTTACCTAAACCGCAGTGGGAGTACCGGTTTTTCAGATTTAGGTAAGCGAGCACGTATTGGCTTTGCCTTGGCTAAGCGCTTAGGAAACACATTCTCATGCAAGCCACAATCACAAGCCAAGTTTCCCTGAGCAAGTGCCATCGTTGTCAATAGATTGAGTCTGGTGGCGCGGTTCATTAGTCTAACCGGCCCCCCTTTTCATTCCGACCCACCCTTTTCCGTGTTTTGCCGATCCGGATCGCCGGTTTATAGTGGAGCACGACACCGGATTTCTTTCAAACCCTCCTTTGTGACACTTTGCTCATTTCACTCTACCTAGGTACCTAGGTAGGTAAGGCAGGCAGCCCGAATCCAAGGTACGGCTGACCATTAGAAAGTTATAAATAGGGCTTGCAGCACCAACTACCTAGGTGCTGGCTGGAGCTCTAATTCCTGGAATCCACTTGGAGTTAATATAATTACAGGGAGCTATACGCTATAACACGCCATAGTTACAGTGGCCTATAGGCCGTGCCCCTGATATGCGCTACAACCTACTATTATTATAGTGACTTTAGCACTGAGATTCGGCTAGGTAGGTATGCATTAGAAGGTACCTTAGGTAGGAGTAGGTACCTAAGCCCTTGTATTATAGACAGTGTGGGGGTGGATTACGTAATGCGTGGTTTAAGTAAGATCTTGTGTTTTGAAAGTGAAGTTTAAAACCTAGAGAAACAACAACATTACAACCTCTACCACAACAGCTATAAACTAGGATATGATAAGGTATATGCGCTATAATTTAACTCGCGGTCTTTAGAGCCCACCCCCCTTGAATCTGCACACCAAAGTGGACGTAAGGAATCTACAGAGCCGGTGCCGTTGGGTCCTCGACTAGCTCGGCTCGAAACTCCCCGTCTACGCTGCTTGTATCATCGTTCAGCCACTGATCTCGATGTTTCTCGGCAGCGTGATGGAGTCCCCGGCTGACATAACCATCCTGCAAACCTTTTTCCCGCAGAAACTCATACAGCATCTTGGCCATGCTCACGCACAGCCTGTCCTCCACTTTCCAGAGCGTACCCACCACATGGCAAAATCCGGCGAGTTGGAAGGCGTTCGCCAGGTGGATGCTTTCGTCCACGGAGCGGTCGTCCTTTATCCGGCTGGTGCCGCACGCCGAGAGGTACGCGAGGAACGGCGCAGCGGCGTCGAGGTCGGCGTCTAGGAGGCTCTGCACCGTCAAGGGCGCACTCTTCCAGTCGCTGAGCCGCAACGAGCTCTGCAGTGGTTCCGTAGCGTCTGTGTAACCGTGTCCGGCGAAGTGGAAGATCTGGCAGGCTTTCATAGCGGATAGGACGTTCTCCTTGGTCCGCTGGGGCCGGTTCTCGGGCGATGCTTCCAACGAAAGGACATTGAGCACCTCATCAACCTCCCTACATGCGTATGGGAGATCCCCCATATCCTCCGTCTTGTCCATGGCCACAGCCACGACTTGACGGAGTAAATCCGCCTCTGCCGGCGACTTCCGGCGTTCTTGTTGCTGGCGACCGTGTATGATGGACTTTACAGACGAGGCGTAGGACGAGACGACCATATCTAGTGCTGATTCATCGTCGTATCCCAGCTCGTAGATGCCGGCTGCGTGGAGTGGGAACTTGGTCAGCTTACCCGTCGGTACCCACCATATGCGAGGCAAGGGGCAGTTAGACTTGGGCTCAGTGAAGCCGATCTCATCGAGCACCGGGTGGGCTATATCATTCCAGAGCCATTCGAGCGTTTCGGTGTGGTCCAGATTCTCGATATGGCCATCAATATCCGCCGAGGAGACATTCCGTAGCGGCAGCGATTTGATCCCAGACTGCTGCACGATCAAGGCATCGCACCGGTGGACGCTCACGTTCAGTATGACAATTTGACCATGTCTTGCAGCCTTGATCATGTCGGTTTCAGATGCTGGGAGGAGAAATGACTCAAACCCCTCAATTGACCTGATTTTCTCAACGAGATCAGCTAACTGTACATCTGCCTGGCGCAGCTGTTCTGCTTTAACTCCTGCGGCCGCTGATTCGCCGCCCACCAAGTACTCCGAGTTACGTGAATCTGGCGAATCCAGCTGATCTCGCAGATCGAGAAAGGATGCCGCTAAGTCTGGGTGGCTTTTCTTTAGCAATGTGATGTCGTGCTGCTGGAGGATAGCTCCGGCGATGATGGCCCGACCCATCTCGAGGCAATTTATCGCGGCGAGAGTCCCTTTGTTTAAACGGAGGGCAATAACCGCCGCATCAGATGATATCCCGACCGCGGTAAAGAGAAGGTATCGCTTGTCCATGTTTTGCAGAGAGCGTGGCGTGAGTAATGGTATCAACTCTACTGTTCTCTTGGCAACGTCGTATGTTCGCGGATCGCTAAGGACGTTGTTAGTGAGTAGAAATTCGCGCCCTGCTTCCACTCGAATACTGACGCTGGAGGCGGAGGAGTGTAGAGCCTCGACCAAACGTGCTCGGGTTTCTTGAAGGTCTTGAACTTGTCTGGTGGCTGCGTATCTTTGATACAAGTGACGTGCAAGATTCATCGATCGTCTAGCTCGGTGTAGATGATCTTTTGGGGTCGCCTCAACGCCCTCACGCATTGTATCGATGGCTTTATCAAGGTATGATTTATCCCCACGGACGAGGCATATATCTCCTAGCAGCAACCCAAGATTGTTCAAGTACGCGGCTCGCTCGGTGTGATTAGAAGGGGTCTCATCAGCGACTCTTCGCGCTATATCATAGGCTTCCTCAAGGTGTGTCGTATCATAGGTGTCTTTGTCGTCGTTTTCACCCTTGTGACTGTTTTTTTCGTCCACTTTACGCTTTTTGTGGGCAGTACGAATAGTTTCCTCGAGATCCGCTGGCGCTCCGGTACGGGCGTACATATCCCCCAGTTGGAACCCGAGGTTATTCAGCCAGTCCTGTCTTTCTGGGTGGTCTATTGGTGTTGCAACAATGGCCTCTCGCGTCTTTGCAATCGATCCTTTCAAGTCTCCCATTTCCCCAGTCTTTTTATATCGATGTCCTAGATAAACTCCGAGCAAACTTGATACCTTGACTTAATTCGGGTGGTTTGCCGAGACGAGATCGCGAGCGTCGTTAGTCACACAAATGGCATCATTGAGGTCCGTTTCGTTTCCTGTACGGTGGTGCCTTTCGTATAATCGCCGACCAAGGTTGGTTAACCACACAGTTCGATCACGGTAGTCTCCTGGAACAGTATTGACAGATCCTGCAATCTGCGAATAATAGCCTCGTCAATATCTTCCAGTGCTTGAGTGATAGAAAATTTGTCTCCAGGTCGAATTCCAAGATTATTCAATAACTTGGCTTTATCTATGAGGTATTCTTGTGGGATCACCTCGGGATCATTATGCGTTTGTAGTTGGAACCCGAAACTGTTTATCAACTTGGTCCTGTCCACATACTGGTCTGTCTTGATCACATCAAGGGCCTCCCGCGATAGGGAAATAGATTCCTCAAGGTCCGACATCTCTAGTACGGGACCATATATTGCCTAGTTGAAGGCCAAGGTTGCTTCGCCTTCGATTATGCGCTTGCGTCCGGGAAGCGACACGGCCGCCTGTCCTACTGCCTGATCGAGACTTTTCGGGACTCTGGCGCCGGCGGGTTCCGGGGCCAATTCGAGGAAATCTATGAGCGCATACGCACTAAATTCAAGCAATATTTTCATGACCAAAATCCCATGTGGTACGGGGTCAACCAGCGTGAGTTCTTCGGGGTTGCCCGCATGCCGGAGGGTAGTGGCCCTCTGTACCCGGTTACCCAGCAACCGGGTGGTCGATTGCAACTTGAAGGCGGCGAAGCCCATGGTATCTGCATCGGTGACCAACTTGACGTACTCGAACTCGGGTATCTAGTAGTGGTTAGTAAAGTTAGAGGGCTAACCTCGGATTTGAATATCCTACACCCTCCTGGTGTTGGCATGGGAAAGGGTTGGCTTGCTAGGGCGCGAACCAAGTTCTCCCTCTGCCGATATTATATCCAGCTTAATCTTGGTATTTCAGATGACTTAAGTCGCTGCGAGGAGATACAGAGCAGGAGGCCATGGCTGAAAATGCGATTCGACGAGAACGAACCGCATGATCATCCCCCTTTCCAGATTAACCCCGTCCCCACATCCGGGGCCGCGAGATACAAAATTCGAGATGCTTCAAAAGAAGTATTCAAGCACGTGGACGCAGATTTCTCCGATCTAGACTATGCACTGGATGCTGTGGAGCACCTAGCCAAGTTCCGTCTGTTCAATGAGCTCTCCAATGAATCTTCCACAATATCCTGCGATGTTAGGCTGGTCAACGTCAAAACTGGGAAAACATTCAGTCCTAACACCGTAGCCGAAGCTACCCACAAGGACCGGATGAGCCTTGCCATCGATAACACGGGGTCTGACATCCTCTATATCCACCTCTACAATATACTTCCCACCTGGGACGTCAAGAACATGTTAAAGGGAGGCTATGATGTACTCCAACTGAAATCTCGCCACAGAGACCCGAAACCTGTCAAGACACGTTTCCAGAGACGGGTGCCGAAGTCGTACAAGATAGACATGAATATCCCCGAACAGCTGATTGAACAAGGCCACCAAGAATACGTGGACATTATCAAGGTGCTCATCACGAAGCGACCCACTTCATTTGAGCCCTGGAGACTACCGAAGATAGGTGACGCCCTAAGTCATAAAAGTCCAACGCTCCGTGGGGAAGAAGAGAAAAATGGGAGCGATTTAGAGGACTGGATGGCGCCAACTTTCCTTGTTCACATCCGCAAGGACAGTACCGTGGTCGAAACGCCGCCCTAGATGCAGTCCACTGCCGCAAAACTGCCACGTTCCAGTGCTCCATTTGGTATCGCAAACACGAGTCCCATTGAATCTAAAGTTACCTAGGTTTCCACGTGGTTTGAAGTCTCCCGAGCCTTCGGAGTCATCTCTAAAATACATGGATCTCTTCGCACCCTATGATTACCTAGGTACATAATCAAAGGGTGAAAATTCTAGTACATAGGGAGCGCTCCATCACCTGGAGCTACACTCTCTAATATAGCATTATCGATCTATCGCCTATAAGACTAAGGGACCTAATCACACACTCCCTTGAAAACTTCACTAGATATTCAACATGAGTCGCAAGGAGATGACTAACAGGTGGCCAAGCGGTATAGCTTTCTGTTGAGTTAACCTAGACAAGTGCTTGTCATGGTCGCTTGTGCGTCTCGCCATACATGTTCTTGTTTATATCATAGATTAAGTGAGCCTAGATAATAGGGCGCCTAGATCCATGTACGTGACAGTGTGTGTTGTAAGTCTAAGTAGGAGCTCAAACCCCATGGGCTCAGATGAGCCATATATACAAGAACAGCCGATTATATAAGCGGGTGATCTTTAGAGCACAGATCCTAAACTGTGATACCAACTCACCAATACCAAGAGATCCTGATAGTATAGTCAACTTCAAATTGGGTCGCGTACCTCGGTTTGAGGCTGACGGTTTGCGCCAACGTGGCTAGGGTAGAAAACCCTCCCGCGTTCAAGAATAGGTAGCTATCAAGGATTGAGTAGATTGTACTTAGCAACTACCCTGGCCCTGGCTTTTGATAAATATCGAAAGGAAAGGTTTTCAGATATAAAGCTAGTTTCGTAGGTAATCTCCCCCCTTTTCATAGTACACTTATACTGGTGCATCGTCGAAGCGCATATATATTCAAGGTATGCATAGGTAGCATATATGCAGTATTACACTATATATATCTAAATAGTCACCTATTAGTGTACTGGTTCCGAGCCATGGAACTGCCCTGGTTCTTTTGTCTAATGTAGACCGCTACTTTAAGAGATGCCTCTCAGGTCGCAATAGAGTTACTTTGGTTACCTTTTGGTTAGGTATATGACGAAATCTTACTTCGTATCCTAGTGAGGTAGAGATCATTCCGCACGAATTCCCCTACCGCCGCATCGTGACCCGCGGTACTTACTAATCGACATAACACCATTATATCTACATTAGGTATGTACCGTACATGTTATTAGAACGGGATAATAGGAAGATTCGCTGTACGCTATTAATAGATCGGGGATTTTTTCATACTAAGAAGATTGTAACTACCTAGGTAAGTGACAGCAAGCTTGCGAGGAAGGATAAACAGTTTTACGTTTCTAAATCTCGAATATAATGATTTATGCCTACCCGTAAGCTACGGAACTAAAGATTCTGTCAAGCATTATAACGAGAAGATTCTCCGATTTCTAGAATTACCTGAAAAAAGATAAGATCGACTTTTTAAAAATCTAGCGTTTATAGAGCTTACTGAAGATCTTATCGACTAGGTTATGGCCTGCCTTGAAGGTTTCGTAAATCGCATGCGTAAGAACGAAGATAACCCGATTATTAAAAAGTGTTAACCTAGGTAGCTAGGTAATAGGTAGCATATTAACAGAGACGTCTGCGCCGCTGTTAGTAATGGTTATAAATTGGTGTATTTAATCCAGGGGATGTTTAATTAAACGAAATAAAGTGGCTCGCGGCTCGTGTATTAATAGAAATTTCGGTATATTGCTAACCGTGTCTTAATATTGCTTACGAACTCCATATATTAATGGAGAGCTTGGTAGATAGACTATTTACTTGTCGGATGCAGGGGTTGAAGTTGAGGAAGAAAGTCACTTGAAAGATAGCGTACATAGTAGGTATCCGTGGATTCCGATTCCAACCCAAACGGGTCACATTGAATAACGGAACTAGGTCGTGAATTGAGGGTCGTACTACATAATAGGTTGCCATTACGGCCAGCTTTTGTCTTGTAGGTACGACGTGATGTTTCGGATCCAGTCAAAAGTTCTGAATTCCCCCCTGATAGGGTCGCTCGTAAGTTCTTCTATCGCCCCATTGATAAAGTCTGCCTATATTAATACTTCTCGAATCCCAAACTAAAATATAAATATAAATATAAAATTTTTAAAGTTACCAAGTAAAGCTGATTTTCAGATACCCCATTGGGAGGATACAAAAATATATATTTTATTTGTATTTTATCGCGCTGCTCGACCCTCATAATGGCCCCTCATGCCGGGTTCAAAGTCGTCATCGTTGGTGGTAGCATCACAGGCCTCACACTAGCAAATATGTTCGAAAAATTCGATATCGATTATGTCCTGCTGGAGTCTCACGATGACATAGCTCCCCAAGTTGGTGCGAGTATTGGCCTATTTCCTAATGGGCTTCGGATACTCGACCAGCTTGGATACTACGAATCCATCCAGGCCCTCTCTGATGGGAGTTGTATAAAAAAATCGTGGACGCGCGACGAAAATGGGAAACTCCTTTTTAGTACGCCAGAGTTGGCTGTGCACTATGTACGAAGGTCAGTTGAATTCTCATTTCTAATATCCAAGTACACGCTATTGACAAAACTACTTCAAGATACGGCTATCAGGTGATCTTCTTGGACCGCCAGTGGCTCCTGCAACTGCTATATGATAAATTGCAGCACCCGGAGCGGGTTTTGCTAAACAAAAAGGCTGTCAAGATCGTCCATCATGAGCGAGGAGTCGAGGTCACGACCTCGGATGGCGATAAGTACTCCGGAACCTTGGTTCTGGGTGCAGATGGCATTCACAGCAGCATCAGATCGGAAATGTTCCGCATCGGCAAAGAGTTACAGCCGGGATACTTCTCCCCAGACGAAGAAGATAAGGTACCGTGCAAATACATATGCAGCTTCGGTATTGCCCAAAACGTTCCTGGTTGGAGTTACGACGAGGCGAATACGCTCACAGGCCATGGGTACAGTAAATTGCTCGTCTCCGGTCCTGAAAATCGAATTTACTGGTTCCTCTTCGTGAAATTGCCTCAAATCAAGTATGGAAAGGACATACCAAGGTATACCAAGGAAGACGAGTTGCAATTCGTCAAGGAACACTCCGAAGAACTCGTCAGCGACAAGATTACGTTTGGTGAGATTTTTTCGAATCGCCTTTCGTCGACCCTTACTCCTTTGCATGAAGTAGTCTACGAAAAATGGCATTTCAAGAGGATCATGGTTTTTGGTGATTCGGCTCATAAGGTGAGTGTATACATATATTGAGACACTGTAATGGGTCGCGATAGTTACTAATCGCCTGTCTTCAGCCAGTCCCACTGACAGGTCAAGGCGGGAACGGTGCCATTGAATCTGCCACTGAATTTGTCAATGCCCTTTTGAAGAAACGGGATAGCCGATCAGCCGGTCTCGTTGACCTAACAGACCGCGACATCGAGGATGTGTTCGCACAAACACAATCAGCCAGGATGGAAAGAGCCAAGTTCATTGTCTCAGATGGGCGGGAACAGCAGGACATATCCGCTTATACAAACCCCCTATTCTCGGCACTTTTCTGGACCTTCGCAGCCTCATTATCCGGGGATGAATTCATTCTCCGGAAATCAGGTGGTGTCTTTCACGACGGAACGACACTGAAATATATCCCGGTTCCTCGCCGTCGCCATGCCCTTCCCTGGACGGACGAGCTTCCAGCGAAACCGATTGGCACGGTAGCGACAAACTGTGTTCAAATAGGATTTGCCGGAGGAATGGGATTTCTACTTTGGCTTGCTAGGAATTCAGGGATGGGTATTCTCCAACCTACCACAATGGCATCAGTATCTGGGAGCGATCTAATGGCACGGATTCGTGTATTATCGCAGCTGATCTCGCCATCGCTACTATTCACAATAGAGGGATATCGAAAATGGAACGAGAATACTGTGCGATCTTTCCCCAGTCTCTATACCATCGGCATGCAATTTATAGGCATCGACTACATCATGCCTCTGTACGGGATCATCAACGCGTTTCACGGCTTGGGGCTCAGTACGGGCCGTCGTGTCTCCCCGGAAGTGGCTAGAGTTCTGCTTCCTGCACTCACGTTAGGTTGCGTCATCCCCTCAGCATCGATGTTCCTTTCGACGTCCGATACCAACAGATTGTGGCATGCGGCCCCCTTTTTATTTTCTGCACTGACGTCCGGATTGTCTGCCGGCCTAGCGTGGTGGAGAAGTGGAGAGTTACCCGAGGAGGAGAAGCAGAAGGAGAATGAGGAGGAAGGTGAAGGTCCTGCATTTGATCGATATAAGACAGATGATGCCCCCATACTTGAATCGTCTTATGCCTGGATATTTATCATTCAAGCTGCGGTTCACACAGCTATCACCGCATACTCGCACGTTCAACCGGGCGCATCTGCTGCTCAAACTCTTTTGGCTGGCAACTGGTCCATATCTCGCGCTGTCCCCATGTTGGTGGCTTCGGCTAAGCGCGACATGACCATAGCCAATGCCGCTTTGTTCGCCAATAGCTTGTATTCCATATGGGAGATGCGATCTCTGGGCTACATTCAAACGCGCCAAGTCTTCAGAGCCGCTACCGCGGTTATCGCTGGGCAGATCCTTGTTGGGCCTGGAGCTGCTTGGACTGGATTATGGTATTGGCGTGAAGCTGTTCTTGAAGGTCTCACCCAAAGGTGGAAGTTGAGAAATGTCCCATCAAAGTAGATGGGAGAATCCAAATCTGCAATATCGCGTCAAATTATATCGTCCTTTTGTCTGTTTATAGGCTAGTTAATTCGGTGTTGATAAAGAGTGATGATATTTGCAGATTGGTTTTTAAACTAGCTGCTAATAACTACATACCCCCTGCACACGTATTTTTATTGTAATTTTTCACATACCACCTTTTAACCTTTGGTATTATAAAATCCAGTTATTGCTGCAGGTATATACGTAGCTCTGTACGCATATTTATACGCATATTTATAGTAGGCTTTGCGATAATATAGTCCTTATAGCAGGAGACTTCGTGATCGCCTCCGAGCACTGTAATGCCTCCGAGCCAGGGATAAAATCAATGCCGAGACGACAAGCTTATCGTGTATAATGGCCATTATAAAATAATAGGGTAAAAAAACAATATAAAAGAGATGTTATTGTTATTGTTATTGTTATTGTTAAAAGGTTGAAAGTTACCAAATGCGCTCATCACGACTGGTATTGGCTTCTGCTTGCTCTTCTCCTTCCACTTTGGTACTGCCTTGATGACCATAGTCAATTTCTTGGCATATGCGGGATCTGCGGTGAGTATTCAAGTTACCCATCGAATTCGGCACCGCGTTGCCCGGTACACGAGTCCGGTTGTACACACGCGATTAGGGAGAGGGCCACCGACTTGCCACCTCCGGTCGCCTTCACCCAGAGGACTTTCGAGTAGGTGCTCATAGCCTCGAATAAGCACTGCTGGTCGGTGTGGAGGCGTGCGGCCGAATTTCCCACCATATGCTGGAAGCTGTCGTCCGAGATGAACCTCCTTAGGGCGACTCGGCCCTCGGCCTCTTGGGGAGACGAGAGGCGAAGGCGGGTGTATCCAATCCGAATAGAGGTTGCTAGAGTGCGGAAGCTCTGAAGCATCGGTTGTATCTTTCCCATGTGCTATCCTGTTAGGCGTAGGTGAAATTTACTGCAGCTGATGTATATGTAGCTTGGGCATCTATTGCTTCCATGAGCTCCTCGTCCTCTCGGGACAGCCCATCCTCCGCGCGCCTTTCTCGATAATTTATGGACTTATGGGATTCATGGAAGACTTAAGTACGCTCATGCTTTGTATGTCGTCATGGCTCGATACCGAGGTGTTCCCCTTCTCGGTATCATTCCTGAGCTTCTTCTGCTTGCATACATAACATATGTGTCATAATGCAGACCTTGCGATATGAGTAGCAACGACGTTGTTGCGCAAGGAGCTCTAAACCCTATCTCTAGGTACGGACCGCGGTATACATACAGTAACATGCCTCTGTCTACAATGTCTCAAGTGTATCCCTTCGCACGGAGTATACCTTGAATGGGCCGAACCCTCCGTCTGGTCCATCCCCGATAGATCAGGGTTCTGACAATATGAAGAACGAGGCCAGGGCAATAAATGCGACATCGAAAAATGACCCCATAGCAACCCCAGCTATTTCAGAAGTGCTGGGAGTTTTGCTTGATAAATTCGTTGGCTGGCCGTTGTCTGCGGGTAATCCATCGCTTCCGGTGCTGCTTGGGATGTATGTAGGTGAGGTAGATGTAATTGATAAGGTACTCGATGCTGAGGGAGGTGCTGATGAAGAGACTTCTGCCCCTGATGGCATCTTGGCCTGATATCTGTTCATCTCACAAACACCATCCGAATTTCAGCGATATCCCCATGAACAGCACATTGAGCTGCAGAATTCTGCCGGAGCGTTCAGATTTCGATCTGTACAGCAAGGATTATGAACGCTTCCGCAAAGTAGTGTCTCCATGCTGACTTGATATTGGATATAATTAATTAGTAGTGGTAATGGTAATCACCTAAAATAAGTAGAATTAATTATGCTTTACCGCTTGATGATAGGGTAAAGATATGAAAAGAAAAAGAGTTAATAGAGAAAAGTTGGTGTCTGTCTTTAGAAGTGAGTTTTAGTACTAAGAATGGTTTTCAAGAAACTCGGCGAGGTATAAACCATAATTACCTACCTAGGTAGGTACTTATAGTACCAGGCAAGGTAGATTCAACCTATACGGTTACATAGTATTAGTATACCTCATTATATCCAACGGTTAGGCAGTTATTGGTTACCCCTATTTGGATTTCAACCTATGGACCTCCATCCATGGATTGGTTCTAGGTAGTTAGCACTTATATAAGCTAAAGCTTAATATTAGTCTACCTAGGTACCTAGTCATATCTGTAACGTCGATGATAAGTACCTAGGTAACATCTGTTATCTTCATTTTATTGAATTGTAGACGAGTGACTTATACCTGCTGGATGAGATATCAATTTCACCAGGTGGAAGGTGCCTCAAGGAATTTTTTTTTTTTTTACGCGTCAATGTTGCGAATGTAACTTGTATCTTGTAGCAGCTAGGTAGGTACCTAGGTAGGTAGGCATTAGTAAGTCCGGAACAGGGAAGGAGCCTACATACGATCCAAGCTCTAGATTAAGCTTGGTGGCGTGTGGGGAAAAGGGAGTTTACCATGATCTAACCTACCTTGGTAGGTACCTACTAGTAAAGCACTAGGGATTTAATGGAGGAGGAGAATAATGAAATGCCGATAAATATCCGGTAACCTCCAATTATTTCACGATTTTTTTTCAATTTGATGGAGCCCCCCATCAGGCGAATTTCTAGCCAAACGTTCTCTCGCGAACTTTCAAAGGTGCCCACGGCAAAGCAAAATTAATTTGGCATTCCAGTCCAGCCCAAAGCCCAGGTTCTTCGACGGTACCCTACTAAAACTAGAAGTACCTAGACATTGTCTTGTTGGCACCACGGGTTTTTTATATTTAATATTTCAACTTCCAAACTTTTACATGTTACATCCCCATCACCATCACTATCGCCATCGTTATTCATCATCTCTCTTTGTCTTTGTTCTGTTCCACTCCATCGTAGTGCGGACATAGATCTCTTTCCGTTCCGTTTCGATACGTTATACCTTATTACGTTAGCACGCGCCGCGTCCTACGCTAGTATCTAGTGTAGTAGTAACTAGTACCTAGGTACCTAATAGTTTGTTCGTTCGCGCCAGCCCGCATCGCATCGTACCTTCTCCGAACTCGTCCAAACAATTCTCCAAATCAAAAATCACGTCGAATATTTCTCCACCACAACTCTAATAAACCTTGACTCCATTTTATCCAGCACCCACTTCCACATTTTCACACTCACACTTACACTCACAATCACGACTTACCTTCCCTTCCCTTCCTGTCCCGCCACTGAAAGGAAAGAAAAGACAACAACTCTTTCCTTTTTTTTTCATTTCAATTTCTTAACGAGACTTAACGAGACTCGGTTCTATCTCCTTCCACCTGATCCGAAGTCTTTCCCCGATCTGGTTCTCGAGAGACACGATCCCCTTCGTGCTTAAGATTTCTTGTCGCGCCACTGAATTTGGGACAAAGTTATCGAACTTTGGTGTGTTGTATCGGTCACTCGTGGATTCTACGGTATTCTCGTAGTGGTAATTGTTCATTCTCACAGCTATTACTGAGCTATCCTTATATCGTCGAAATTGTCGACAAGACTGATTCTGCCCGACCAAGCGCGCAAAATTCTTCTTCTTTCATCACTCAGCAGCGCAATCATGGCGACAAACGGCAATCTCGTTGTTCACCCGGACCAATTCCCATCTGGCTCTACCACCACTATCGCCACCGGCACCATTCCCGCTGCCGACCAGACAAGTAACTCGAGTTCTAACAACAATCTCGGAAAGGATGAGGTCGCTTGGTTTTTCGTAGAGCAATACTACACTACCCTAAGCAAGAACCCTGAGAAGCTTCACGTAAGTCTCCATTGCACATTTGTTTTATCGAAACCACTCCTGCTGATCACAGGTCTAGCTATTTTACGGAAAGCGCTCTCAATTCGTCTATGGTCTCGAAGCTGAGGTCGCCAACGTTTCAGTCGGTAGACAGGTATGTTCTCTAAAAATGTTTTATTGCTGGGGACGTGTACTAAGACGCCGCTTTAGAACATCCAGGACCGCATCAAGCAGCTAGACTTCCATGATTGCAAAGTCCGCGTCTCCAATGTCGATTCTCAAGCCTCGTACGACAACATTGTTATCCAAGTCATTGGCGAGACTTCCAACAAAGCCGGCGACCCGAAGAAGTTTGTTCAGACTTTCGTTCTTGCCCAACAGCCGTCTGGATACTTCGTTCTGAATGACATCCTTCGATACATTGACGATGAGGGTGACGAGGAGCCGGTTGAGGCTCCCCAAGTTGAGCAAACAGAACCTGCGACTCAGATCGCTCTGGTGGTGAAGGAGGAACCAGAAGTGCAGCCCGCGGAGACTGTCGAGAAGCCTGTTTCGTTCGATGCTGGTGTTGTCGACAAGAAGTTGGAGGAAGTCAGCGCAACTCCTCAAGAAGCTGCTTCAGCCAATGGTGACGCAGCAGCCGAGACAGCAGCCGGTGAAACGGCAGCAATCCCAGAACCTGCTAAGAAACCGGAAGCCGAGGCAGTTCCCGACCCTGATGTGACCAGCCAAGAGATTGTTGAAGAGGACACTAAGGAGCCTGAGAAGCCGGCCGACCCAAGCCCAACACCTGTGCAGGCGCGTCAGCCGCCCGCGGCCGTCGCGGCTGCGGCTCCAGCCCCGGTCCCCGCTCAACCAACGAAGCCAATGACCTGGGCGAGT
This sequence comes from Jackrogersella multiformis, assembly GCA_902806575.1. Lineage (NCBI taxonomy): Eukaryota > Fungi > Ascomycota > Sordariomycetes > Xylariales > Hypoxylaceae > Jackrogersella > Jackrogersella multiformis. The sequence goes on along the minus strand of CADCXD010000002.1, from coordinate 564,700 downwards.
AGGGCTGCCGCCGCTGCGGGTCCTCGGCCTGTGGTACCTCTCCCAACTAAGTCAGCCACTCCTGCAGCTATCCCACAATCGCGTCCGGCCGCTGCGGCCCCGCCAGCAACGTCTCAGCCATCTGTTCCAGCCCCAAGCTCTGAGGCTGCGGCCCCTGCTGCGCCTGGCAAAGAGACTTCTACAGAATGGCAAACAGCTGGCAGCGACTCGAAACGGCAGAACAGACCTCAGTCGATTTCTGGACTCCAAGCCGAGAAGGATGGCACTATGGGATACGTGAAGTACGTCACGGAGAAGGTGAAGCACGAGGATCTGAGAGCAGCATTGGCACAGCATGGCGAATTAGTCTACTTTGATATCAATCGCCAGAAGGTATGTTCTCCGGTTCTCCTTAACATGTTCGATTGCGGTAGATGATCTAACCTATTATAGAATTGCGCATTCGTTGAATTCGCTACAGCGACCGGATATCAGGCTGCTGTAACCGCAAACCCACATGTCGTCAACGGAGAGAATATTGTTGTCGAGCCCCGACGTCCCAAAGCAGGTGCCTATGGCGGCAGCAACTACACTGCTGGAAGGGGCACCGTGCCGAATCGTTCAGGACGTGGAGGTTTTGAAGGCCGCTCCGGAAGTCAGGGTGGACGTGGCAGCTTTGGAGGTCAAGGTCGCGGTAGAGGCGGCGCACCTCGAGGCAGAGGCACTTCTCAAGCCACGACTGCATGAACACCCTCGTAGTAAAACTACGGAGTCTTACGAAGTTAAGTGGACATGGGGCTTCCTGTGGGGTTGGAAATTCCCGAGAACTGAGGAGTTTACGTAACCATGCCTGAGAAAAGTGTTAGGTGTAGGTTCAGGAGTTGAGATAAGGGAGGGTTATGGCTTGAGCCCGAGCCTACGCGAGCTACCGCCTTGTGGGCGGTGTCTTCGAGAGGCGGGTTTCATTTGAGCACGCATATATCATTGCACCATCCTTAGCTAATGCCACCTCTACTTTGGAGGTTTGTACATTGATGGACGGCTGGAAAAGTTTACGCTCATCTGCATGGAAGGAGTGAAAGGGATGATATTTGGAACTTCAGGACCAGACTTGTACAATTGTACAATACGGGAAAAGAAATCATGATATCTTTAAGGTGTACTAGTGAAAAGTTATTAGTAAACGACTATACTTGTGTCGGTCTCAAATTCTGGCCTCGTGTTCTTTCGTACCTACTTACCTCCTGGGTATCTACCTAGGTACATATGTAGGTAGGCCTTAGACCTCGTCCGTTTACTATTTGATCGGGAGAAGAGCCTAGCAAGATTCGACGATTAATGATTCAAACGGGCAACCTTGCTGGTCACGATGTTGATCATGTTCCTTTATATTGGTTCTAAATACTTACATGGTCTATTATACAAGTGATATATGATATCAGACGTGTAGATTCGGTATGCGACCTTGCCGAATGAGACTATGCAGCGACCCGGGATTATTAATTTATCGCCTACCGGAGCATCCTAGACTGATTTAGGTGAGCCAGTGATAGCATAGTCAAAGTGCTACTTGGAAAGGAATAAACTACCCAGGCAGCTGCCAAGTATAGATGCTCACTTGCTGTCATATATTACTTCTGTACCTACCTAGGTAGGAGGTAGGTAATTAAAGGACACAAGGGGGATAGGGGTTTTTAGGCTTTATCAGAATTCCTGAACAGAAGATTTAAAACATAAAACCAAACTACAGTATGGCTTTTCTCCGTCGCAAGTCCTATATGAGTATTCTAGGGTACTTGATGCTGTAATTATGACTTCGTAGAAGAACAGGTGTATATATCATGGTAAAACTAAAATTGGCATTATATATGTACCCCTTAGAATTACAACCATTTTAACATAGTACGGCTAACTAACTCGTACGCCACAACGCCAGACCTATGCATCATCCCCTCCCGTCTCCCAGAACTCGTACAATCGTAACGTTGATACCGGCCCCGATGTTAATGTTGACGGTCATCCGGTAGCTAGAGCAATAGTAATAATAGGCGATATAATATCGCTCACGGATCAGTCATCTCGGCTTCTACCGCCCTCGTCTCCTTGGCGAGGTCGTCGGCGACATCGTCGATCTGGCCGTTAGCGCCGTCGATGTCTTCGAAGACCTTCTGCAGGAGCCCCATCAGCGACAGGATCTCCGCGCGCTGCTTCTGGATGTCGCCGAAGAGCTTCGCGTTGTGGGCCTGCACCGTCTGCAGCTTCGCATTGAGCTGCGATTGCTGCTGTGTTAGGTGCGGCGCTAGATGCGCGGCCAGGATCTGGTCTGCGGGGAGCATGTGTGGTCTTTTTTTCGGTTAGCCTAGTACATATTGTATGGAGTTTTAAAAGAAAAAGAAAGGAAGAAAAAAAAGAAACAAAATGAACTAGTCTAATACAGTAAAGACTAGTAGGTAAAATACAAACAAATAATTGGTTTAAAAAAAAGAAAAGAAAAAAAAGAAAACGTACAACACCAGGGATTCTCTAACCGCTCTCCGCCCCACCCTAACAGACAATCCTCCGGTATCTGGCTTATCTATGGGAGAGCGGACGGGATCCCGAGTATTCCGAATCTTATGTACCAGACGAGGAAAAAAGGAAAACATCCATCTGCACTTACGGAATAGGCGCCTCCGTCCCAACGACACCGGCGTCGTCCCTCCTGCGCTCGGCCTCGCTGACCAGGCTCTCGAGCTCGTTAAGCTTGGCCACCACATTGCGGGCCTGCAGCACGGAATCGAATTCTTTCTGTAGTAATTCCAAAAATAAATTGTATTAGTGATAAATTTCCTTGACGTTTTGTTTGATGTTCATTTTTCATTCGCCACGACTCGACATCGCAGGATCGCGCACTTTCCTTTCCCGCTCATTATATAATGAGTATAGCAGATGTCGCAAGAGATTTCCGAGATAATAATAATAATAAAAAATAAGATAAAATTGAAAGAAGAAGAAAAAAAGCCTACCTTGCACAGCGCTCCCAGCCGGTCGACCATCTGCTTCTGGACGGCGCGCAGGACGGCGGGGGCCTGCGCGGCGACGGTCGGGTAGCAGGCGGCGAAGTTGTCCCAGCTGATCTTGCCGAGGGTGTGCGACAGGCTCGAGCCCAGCACCTCCTGGAACCGCGACGCCCGCGGCCCCGGCGTCAGCGGCGTGTGCCGGGCCGGCAGCGGCGGCGAGTGCTCTCGCTGCGGAGCCGATGCTGGTGCTGCTGATGATGATGGTCCTTCCCCGCTTGCCATGTTGCGTGCGTGCGTGCGGGTCGTAGATGTGTAGGTGAGTGAGCGAGTGTGTTGATCTGGGAGAAAAGGAAAAAGAAAGGTCGGAATTGATTGCTTGGTAAGTTGATTTGCTCGCTACTTCATGTAAGAAACGGGGTCCTGTAGGTTTATGGGGCTTAGTAGCAGTGTATGTTATTAATTATTGAAGGGCGAGAGTGAGATTATGCGATAACATTAGACATGATACTTCTACATGTGATGAATGATTCAATAAGCGCGTTGCGATCTTTGAACCGCGATTTTGGATTCGGTAGCTTATCGATACGTCGCGTCTGCACGTGGGCCCGGTCCGATGCAATTAAGGTTACCTAAATTAACGCCGGCGTCAAACCGGGGTACCTAGATACTTACCTAGCCTCTATTCCGTTACAAACACTAATAAATACAGAGGTAGGGTAAAATTAACCCAACTTTTAGGCCGATTCGAAGTCTCAACTTCATATTCCTATTTCTTATGTAAACAGGTCTTGAGACCATAGAAAGGTACATTTGAGTCTATCAATCAAGGAGCCGTACGACTTATCATTCTCTCTTTATGTCCATCCATCCATCCAATCAGTACAATACATAAACACTCAGAAAGAAACAACCAATGAGACCCGATATCATGAGATATCATCAGATATCATGCAAAACCTCTTCGACTCGTTCATATGCGATTCATTCGTGGGCCATAATTATTCCGAACGTCGTAATCCCATAATAAGATGGATATTTGCCGGAAAATGCTCCCATGAGAATTACATGCCATCTCGTGGACGAGTCGAATCATCAAAGTAGACGCCAAAACACCGAGCAATGATTGTTAGGAATGATTAGATGCGATCGTCGAGATATTAGGAATAATCGACCGTACCCGTAGAAGGTCTCTGGTCTCTCCTTTCGAGTCGCCTTCGTCGTCTCCGATCTGCAGCTGAAGGAGCTATCGAGCCTGCTGCGCCTGTCGGTCCGCTAGGCGAAGGACTCATAGCGCTCCATCCCGTATGGCTGTCCGGGGTACCTATGCTAGAGATAGTCGGGTCGGCCAAGGTCCTGCCGCCAGAAGGACCTGGCTGACCAGAGTAATAAGCTGAATCCTTCCCTGCTCGTCTGCCCCCGGCGTATTGGGGTGTTGGTGGCGACAGCGGCTCAGAAACTAGTCTTTCAGCTGCAGCCTCGTCTGCGGTTCTGTGCGAACTTGAATCGCGTCGGTATCGTCGACGGCTGGCGGTTGCCTCGCTGTCAGAGATACTGCTGACGGAGTCCGACCTTCCTCGTTGACCGCGCCGCGCTGCCGCCGCTTCTTCTTCGGTAAGACGACGCAGTGTTATATTCCTATCGCGGTCGTCGTGGTATCTCACCTTCACACTAACAGGTTGGCTAGGAGGTTGGCTGCGATCTCTTCGCCGACGTTCTTCTTCCTCAGCGGCTAGACTCGCGGCGCCAGCAGCTGCAGGAACGGCAGCACCTTCCCTGTAATGCCGTGATGAATTCTGTCTATGCAGTCCACCGCCGCTAGATGCGAAAGAATCGGTAGCAGACTCTTGACGGAGTGGATGAAGCACACCATGTGGGTCTGATGGCATAGGCGGCATTGAGGTACCGTCATTCCTTGTTGATCGCGACCTTGACCGTGAATGCGAATGTGTATATGAACTCGGAATGGGAACTGGTACTGGCGCACCTCCTGATACAAGGGGCGGCATCGGTGGCCCACTAACGCTTGTTCCTGGAGGACGGACTTCAAGCATGGATGATTCCGTGTCGGCGGTAAAAGTTGTAGCGGTTAGAGCAGATTGCGTTGGTCGACGTCGCGATGACTTCGTTGGGGTACTGAGACCATCCCCTGTAAACTTTGAGCCGCGACGGCCATTCCGTCTTTCCTCCTCTTCTTTCCGCCGCTCTTCGTCTGTTTTCTTGTCTTGTCGATCCTTCATCTTCTTGGCGAACCAACCTAATCCAATGGCACCGAGAATACCTTTGCCAACTTTACTTTCCTCGCTATCTACAGGTCGCCTTGACGGGCTCACATATGACGAATAATCCGAGATGTAGCTGCTCTCTGCAGGAAGTGGTGGGCGGGCATGCGATGGGCGTGGCGTCACAGGTTCTGTACCATCACTCAGGATGGTTGTAGTCGCAGGGTTTCTGGGACCGGGCAATAGCGGAGTGCGTGGCCTTGGATGGAGTTCTGTTCGGTCGTCGCTAAATTCGCTCTCAGTATACTGATCAGTGGCGGGTTTTCGGGGCCGGTTCGGACGGCCAAATCCACTAGGCGTATCTGTCGGGACTGCTGAGTACTCCTCGTCGTCATATCTCCGCTTCTCTCTCTTTTCCCGGGCTCCCTTCACCAAAGCTCCGGCCCCAACAAGCCCGGCCAAATCAATCAACCAATTCGTGAGGCCACCTTCGTGGCGGTTTGTTCTCTCCGTCCTGTCGGAGATTTTTTCATCTGACAAGTAGCTCTCAGAGCCTCTGTGTGATGGAATGACCTCGGGTGGACGACTACGACTGCTCGGTTGAGATCTGCTGCGGCTTTGATCACGTTCAGCTTCGTCGTTCTTTTTCCCTCGCAACAGCGCCCAGATACCAGCCCCTGCTGCCAACGGGCCCAATAATCCCATTCCTCGCCCAGATTTGGACTCCGATGCTGTAATACCACCCTCAGAACGTCCGCCATGGATCATCAAATCATCACGATCGCGATTGCTCTCGTGTCGCCAACTGAGGACGAAATACATTAGAACCAAGATCGCCATCCACACAGCGTACAAGATGAAAGTATACAAAGGAGACCCATAGAGCGTGAGTCCAAGGGGGATCTGCACAATTCCTAGTATTGCAATCGCTCTCCCGAGCCACCGATGAAGCATGAGTCTAAATGACTTCCTACGGATATGCTTCACTAGGCGGCCTCCGACGATTTGAACCATGATCATGACATATATGGCCAATCCGATTCCATGGTGAGGGTTTGTCAAACTTCGATTCGGACCCACGGCGAACCACCCAAGTACGAATACGACAGTAGAGAGTAAGACGGCGAGGACGTTCAAGTATGCATGTAACCGAATAGAAGAGCCGTATGGTCTAAATCTTGCGTACATAACCGCAGCCGGTATAACGAAGAGAAAGGTAATGACAGCAAAAATGCCATGGCCGGTGATCAATTGGTGATATTGTGGTATCGTTGAGAAGCGGTTGCCCATACCTAGCAGAGAGGTTAGTAAACGATACTACTTCGCAGCGATTCCGAATATCAGCTTACCATTATATCGCATAGTATCAATATTCAGCCCGACGAGATTTGGTAGTAAGAAGGTATTCTTAGTAAAATCCCAAGTCCCATCCCCCACCACCATCGTGTCCGATGAATAACTCGACGACCCGGGCGCCGATAGCGCATCGGCCGGGGCCATAGCTGCGGAAACGCTCGTCAACGGACAGATCCGATTAAGTTAAGGTTGAGGCGCCGTTGGAAGATGATAGGAATGCGGGAAGACGGATACTTGGAGGGTTCGGAATGTAGGGCAAGCCAATGGTGGACCAGGCTGGAGGAGGTAGATATCTGGACCTATCTACCTACCGATAAATTTATTAAGCAGCGGGTTTCGACAAAAAGCGAACAGCTGCAATTGGTTACGTCTTTCTCATGAATATTCTGATGGGCCGGAGCCACCACAGACAGATGAAAGGTAGTAAATGAGAAGCAGAAGAGAAAAAAGAGTAAAATAAAAGAGGTGAATTAATCCTTGAAGGGAAAGTTCCAATTTGTAACTTCCAACTTCCAACTTGTCATGCCAAAGGTAAAAATAAGTTCTTAGGTTGTCGTACGAAAGGGGAGAGGCTGCCTTGTTGAGATGGAAAAATAAAGATCGGTGACCTGGCACTGCATGCAAACTACTTAGCGGACAGGGGTACGGTAGGAAGCTCCCACCTTCAGCTGGTCTTGCGTTGTTTTCAATGTCGGGTTGCGGGGTGACGAGAGGCCCTTTCCCCACTTTAGGTAACGGATACTATTAAGGTAACATCAACCAGACGGGACGGATTACTTGCTCGTGCATAACGGATATCCATAACTTTAGTTCATTTACCGTTTCGTACACTTATTCTTTTAGTGCTAGTGTTCTTTTAATGACTAGTGTACCTACACTAGCAGACTAGCAGACTAGCAGACTAGCAGACTAGCAGACTAGGTAGTCGTTGCCAGCCTGCACAAATCGACCCACCAGAAACAGACCAATTATCTAAATCACATGGAACTTGCAAGCAAGCTAAACGGTTCCACGTGGAACCCGACATTTGACTTCCCGGCCTTCCTTGCTTAAGCATGATTTATGCGGCATACATCGGCATACAACTAACTGCCCAGGTGCATTTCAGGTTCACAATTTACTCTTTAACTTCCTCTACTTCTTCAGACAACATGTTCCCTTTGAATAATTATTTCTCAAATATATCCATATAGCCTTCCACAGCTAGCAACCATGCCGACCGCTCGGTTAACGTTTCTATACCCTCATCTATTCCGAGCGGCTCGTTTCGGCGAGTCTTCAGCCCAGAGAGCGAAGGTCCGATGTCGCAAGTCTCTCAATGATTGCAAACCGCGCATGTCGGCCTTCTCATCGACAACTCCCTCCAGACAGGCCGTCTTTGAAAGGCATGGCAAAGCCGTAGAGCCGCTGCCGATTATGCCAGATGTCGTCAATCTCCCAGAACCCGGCACGGACTTATCGAAGCTATCGAGCTCCAAACCAGCGAGTAAAGAGGGTGTTAGTAAAGAGAAGGAGAAAGCTCAAGCACCTGGGCCTCAAGAGTCGGAGGATAAAGTAGCAAAAGAACCAGACAAGAGCGAGGCTACTTCACAGGGAACACCTACAGCCTCCGCACCGTCGTCCCCAACTCCCCAACAAGCTGCGACGGAGGCCAAGATGCAGGAGAGCGGCCCAATGGAAGCGGTGCTGCATATGCCACCGCCCGAGCTGACCCACCACCTTCATATCTCGACACCGCCCTACGTTCATCATTTTGATACATACAGTCTGGTGAAAGAACTAGAGGCCGGTGGGTACACTGAGGTCCAGGCCATCACGGTCATGAAAGCCATTCGAGGACTATTGGCCCAGAACCTAGACGATGCCCAGGAGGGGCTAATCAGCAAAAGCGATGTTGAGAATGTGGGCGCATCGTTCTAAATCGGCCCCTCGTCGCTTGCTAATGGGGCATAGGAAACATATCTCTTTCGCGCTGCTTGCTCGGAGCTCAGTGCCGAAGTTCAAAACAACAGGAAAGGTGCCGATGAGACAACACGCCAGCAGCGAACCCAGCTGCAGCACGAAGTCGATATTTTGAACCAGAGAATGAGCCAGGATCTCATGACGTTGAAAGATGATGTCAAAGGCATGTTCAACGACCGCAGGATGAACGTCCGGGAAGAGCAGAGGACAATGGAGAGCACTGTTTGTTATCCGTTATCGAGTACTTGCTCTCTCACCTACTAATCGTTTCCTAAAGATTCAACAGCTCAACCTAAAGATTAGTGTAGATCTCAACAGTGATTCCAGGTCAGATATCGAAAGTCTCAGATGGGTGCTCATTCGCCGGTCCGTATTGGGTATTATATTTATGGCAGTTCTGACGCTGGGGACTCTACGCTACGCTACGTATGTCAAACATGAGAGGCAGAAGGAAGCAGACGAAAAGGCTCGTCGAACCGAGAAACTGAGGAATAACCATGGAAGGGAAGATCATGCTCGTCCGGTAGACGCAGCGGAGATTTTGGCAGCCAATTAAATATGATACCCATAGAGATAGACAGTGATAGCAAAAGTAACATGTGTTTCATCAGGCCATGGATTGCGTTTCGTATGAATATTTGCAGTGCCTAGAATAATGTGAAGCCGTGCGCAAGTTAATAACCCCCCTAAACTGTGATATCAATCAAGGTAAACCGTCCCGAACGCCAACGCGCAACATGATGAATACTCGACCAATGCTGAATTAAGTGCCGATTATTTTCTAGTTTCTGCCCTTCGAGTCGGAAGATTCCTTGTCTACGGCTTTTCGTAACCTTTCCTCTTGCCTCTTCCAATGGCTTCCCTCTTCGTAGTCCTTGCTTATCTTCAGCGCACTCCGCAGCCGTTCGCTCTCTCTGATCTTCGCATCGGCTAGTTCGTGGACTTGATGGGCTTTCAGCGGTTTTCTCGGCGCCGCGTCTCTGCCGCCTTTGTTCATCTTCGCCTGCAGCTCTTTCCGCAGGACGTCGCAGCGTCTGTCGATCTCATCCTCGTCGACACTGTTTCCGCAATAGTTAGCTTAGTTGTTCGGGAGCAAGCGCGCGCGCGCAAACGGGGAAACGTGCTCTTCTTCTTCGAGTTGGTCCCGCAGCTCGAAGACCTTGACCTCGACCTCGCGCTTGCGATCGTGCTCCAGGATCTCCTTGTCGGGCTGGCGCTGGCGGTGCCTGAAGCTGTCGAGGTCTTTGGTGTTGTAGGGGGCGGCTCGGTCGCGCGGCTTGAGGTGCGCCAGGTTGCGCTGGACGTAGCCGGAGGTTCCGCTTCCACGAGGCGTCGAGAGTCCGACGTTATCGGACATTGTGTCGTTGGTCGTTCGAATTATGCGATCTTCTTAGACGATGGGGTTAAAGATAATGTACACTAGCTGTTCTGGTACTTGTAGGTCGAAGAAAGCTTGAAGGTGAAGGTGAAGAGAAAGGAAGGCGGTAAGAAGTGGCGGAAATTGAAAGGTGGGTCTTACTGTACGTGCCAGCGTATTAAGTTACAGTACAGTTTAAATTGAAGTTACGGCTATTAATACCTATGTACCTAGGTAGGTACCCTGAGGGCCACAACTTTGCCCCGCTGCCCCGCCATACGTAAGGTTCGAGAATCGAGGTAGGCATGAGTCGCAAAGAAAACAGTCATTCAGATCCTACCTACCTCACCAAGTACCTAGTTAGCTTCTAGCTCCATGATATAAATATCTAAAAGTATAACGTTCCTCCTTAAATAATCATAACCCGAATTTTATATCCCAAATTACCGAAGACTTGCTCTGGTGCCTACTGGAAGCTGAAAGTGTAGAAAATGCCTGCACCTACATCCACTAATACGCAATCATCGCCCGGGACTGCAAACTCGGCGCCGCAGTTCCCCCCGATCACAAGGGATCATATAATTAACTGCTCATACGACTCATGGTTCCCTAAGTAAGTAAGATCTGTTTATTGGACAAAAATATCTATAGTACACGTGTAACTAACAGTCTACTAGATACCGCACATCATGTATTAAATCACGGATAATCCCACTTTCACCCGAGTTCATAGAGTACATCCGCGAGGACGGTATTATCCTCGCCGATGACGATGGTGTTGAACCAGAGGACGACGAATGGGAATCGGCCCCTTCAACGTTCCGGCCACCCGTTGAAGAAGTTGATTCAGACTCTGATAGCGACGAAGAGGAGACACCGAGGTTGCCGCCAAACCAGAGATTTCCCGACCTGCATCAGACTATCAAGGACAAGATCGCGGAATTAGGCGGCACGGTGGCGCCGAAGCTGAACTGGACGGCTCCGAAAGATGCCGCCTGGATATCACCACACCAGAACACGATCAAGTGTACGAGTCCTAATGACATATACCTACTACTAAAAAGTTCGAATTTCGTCACCTATGACTTAGAGCACGCCTTCGACGACTGCACGCCCACCAGCAACCCATCCACATCCGCCAGCTCCGAGACCGCGCCCTTCAAGCCCGTGCTCGTGCTGCGGTCGTACTTCAACCCGCACACGGCCATGGAGTTCCGCTGCTTCGTGAAGCACCGGAACCTAGTCGCCATCTCGCAGCGGGACCTAAACTTCTACGAGTTCCTGAAGTCGCTGCGGGCGGACATAACGGGCCGCATCGGCCAGCTGTTCAATAATAGTCTGCGTTACACGTTCCCCGACGGCAACTTCGCCTTCGACGTGTACATTCCCGAGGGTGACGACGAGCCCCTGAGCCGCGCCCGCCTCATCGACATCAACCCCTGGGCCCCGCACACCGACAGCCTGCTGTTCGACTGGCAGGAGCTGCTGGAGATGGAGGTCCCCGAGGGCCCGGTGCTGGGCGTCGTCGGCGCGGACGAGCAGGCAAGGTCGGCGGCGGAGACGGACGAGACATCCGAGGATGACGATGAAGAGGATGACGACGACGACTTCGCGCCGGAGCTGCGGCTAGTCGAGAAGGAGGACCCGGCGGCGTTCAACTTCAGCTCGCCGCAGTACTCGGCCCACAAGCTGCCGAAGGACGTAGTGGACGCAGGCCTAGCCGGCGAGGGCGGCATGCGCGACTTCGCCCGCAAGTGGAAGGAGATGACCGAGTACAGGGATAACGTGGCCGGCTTGGAGATCGGCGATAAAAAATAGGAGTATGCTATGATTAGGTAGTTGGAGTAATACAAATGCCGTGCCTACCTAATCTGTACATGGTGTCTCGTAGTTGGGTGCGATTGTTGTATTTGATGTGAAATTCAATCAAATAAGTGCATGTAAGTTAGTTAGACGCAATAGGCGTTTTGCTTATATAGAGATATTTTACTGGTAAGTATGAGGATATATATAAATATCAAATATTTTGAGTATTTGGAACGTTGAATTCTTTGAGATACATGGTACATGCTTCTTTTCTTTAATACCGATGAGGTATTCAGTATTGGGCCTGAGATTAACCAAGTGGTTGAGTTTTATACTCGGGGTAAATATTTTGCCAGACTGGGCAGCTAAATCGAACTGGTAGATTTATGCTTCAGATATGCTGAATTTATGTGTTGAATGATATAGTTTTTATATCGAAAGGGGAGTATGTGCTATAAGGCGTATTCGGATTGCTGGGAGAGTAGGGAATGCCGACATAAGTATCATCAGAAGGACGAGATATACGAATCTAAGCGATATGTACGGGAGTTGAAAGCTTATACCTAGATGGACACCTACTTCAAATACACCCGTCTCAACAGTTCAGTTACTCATATTCAAGATATTCCGTAACTACACATTAACATAGGTAGCTACTATCTCGATATCCGGGCTTCAAGAATCCGCAGAGATAAAGAGACTACCTCGAAGTAAAGTCATGCAAATCATCAAATAATAAATTGTCTTCCTTTTCGTTAGCCTAGAAGCCTGTCATTTTCCTCATCATAACATTTCATCCAACTCCAACCCCCCTTCCTAGCCCCCAAAACATCCACCCAGAGCGCCGTCCCGGTAGAAGATCTTAGGTTTAGGTACCTAGATAGCATGGCTGCAAGAACAGGTGCTTCGTGTAACCCGCGGACCTTACATCACGACGCAGCAGTCGCCGAGCTTGCGCACGAATTTCGTCAGCAGCCGGTCGATGGGACCCGCCTGCCCCTGTCCCTGCTGGTGCTGCTGCTGCTGCTGCTGCTGGGGGCGGTGGTGCGGCTGCGGCTGCTGCGCCGCGTGGTCGATCCGGTTACTGCCGCCCGCGTAGCCGTGACCGCCGTGCTGGGCCGGCGGGGGTGGCATTACCGCCTCACCGCCTTCGAGGTTGACTAGGGGGGGCTCGTAAGTTTATATGTCATCGACAGGCAACACACACACACACACACATAAAAACACACAAAAAAAAAAGGAAAGATAACTAAATCTGGCATCACGTACCGTACATGCGGCCGCTGTTCTCCTCCGTCGCGTACTGCAGCCCGAGCTCGCGGCACACCTGCTCCACGCGCGGCTTGAGCTTCTGCACGTGGTTCGCGCTGTGGTTGCCCTTGCCGACGATGCTGCGGGGGGCTGGTTAGCGCCTGGATGCTCGAGGAATAGCACATCACAGCACAGCATAGCATAGCATGGGATAGGATAGGCAGGCCTGGTCCATTAGGTAGGTATCACGTACACGTGGAGGTGGGTCTGGCCGTGGGCCTGGGCGTAGCGGATGCGGCGCTCGAGGATGTCCTCGGCCTCCTCGACGAACTGGCCGTGCAGGTCGATGGTGTCGTCGGCGACGCGGCCCGTGGCGTTGTTCTCCCGGAAGATGTACTCGCTGGCCTGCTTGTTGTACTCGTCCATCTTGGCCGCGTGCCGCTTGCCCTCGTTGCTGAGCTCCTTGGCCTCGGCGCCGTCGCCGCGCTCGTATGCTTGGCGCGACTGTGGGGTTATGTCATGGCATGGTAAGACTTTGTTTGATACTGGTAGGTAGGTAGGTAGGTAGATTCCATTAAGAATCGGGTAGATAATAAATAGACATATATACCCGGTCGAAACAGCTATTCCGTTTCGCGGCTTCCTCCCGCGCTAGGTCCCGGAGCCGGTCATATTCGGCCTCGGCGTCGTTGCTGGGGCCGTGGTTGAAGGCTGCGGTAGCGATTCGCCAGTCATGTGTAAGCTTACGGATCTAAGATGCTACTCGGAGCGTTGTATTGTAGATAGGGGACGAGGGACTATGGTACGGTGGTGTATGTGTATGTAGTAGCTACCATACCTCTGTCTCCCAATCGCGTCAAAGGAATGGCCATGATGTCAACGATGCACGGCACGGCGGTGAGCAAAAATGGTTCTGCGTGATGAGATGTAGTTGTCTAGGGAGGCAATTTAAGCATATGCGGCTATATGAATCGGTAGGCTACGATATTATATCATGTGAGTACAGTGAGCCGCAAGTCTCGAAAAAGAAGCATGCTAATAATGATAATAAAGGCTAGTTGGCGTTTTTTTCTCGCTTCTTTTCTTTTTGCGGAAGCTCGAATTGAGCTAATGATGCTGAGCAGGGCGTAAATGATCTGCAGCTCAACCCGCTCCCCGGCCACTACTGTTGGTGTGGCTGGGACAGGCTTGCTTCGTTCTCTATGGAGGACTGTAAATTCCACCGAGACTTGACTCACAAATCACCAATCGCCAACGGCATGATGGTATCCGTATGTAGGTGTATTTTAGCGTCCGAAAACTTAGTCTTTGTTCGGGTGACTGCATATAGGAGACGGGATGTCATTTAGCTACCGAGGTGCCACCTTAACCTGCTTGCTGCAAGATGACATGTCGAGGTATGTGTCCCATCTGCACGACCCGGATGCCCTGACAGCTTTGTGATGGTTCATCTCATGCGGGTAAGTGTTGATTTTCCGGGGGCTTGTAAGGTTCCAGAAGGATTCTTTGTTCATGCGTCCAAGCATGATCCATCCTCAACTTCGAAACATCCTTATGCCAAACCTGAGAATTATATTAGTACGGACATGAAGCTCAACTGCATAGAAAGCTGGTCCTAGCAAATATCCGACTAGGTGTACTATGTAAGTAGGACATGCCTACCTATCAGGTACATTGGCGAACTTGTTTAAGCCTCTTCTTAGTGTTGTAGGTTTTAGACTACATATGTAGTTTTGATTGATTTATAACAAAATTAAGAGTACATACACTATATATCTTCCGCAAGATATGAGATAAAGAAAACAAAACTAAAATCTCTAAACCCTGATTAAACACGAGTAAATTCGATAAATAGCGTCATCTGGCTGCAATAGTGTAGATTGCAACTTCGGAGAAATGTACTAACCTAGTTAATAGGATTGGTTGGTTTCCTAAGAATGCAGATATGGTACCTATTGCAGCCTCTAGGCCCTCCTACGATTGTGGATATGTGGATGTGTGGGTGTGAAAATGGGAGGAATCGTTCCGAGCCTTTGAGGCTGGGTTGACTGTTGACGAACGCAAACAATCTTCATTGATTTACAATGAACGATGATCTGTACTTGATGCTTGCACTTAAATAGCTGCGTTAATATGAAATCGGGAGAGACGGCCTCATCACGAACGAATGGGGGTTGGCGTCAGGGGCGGTAGCGCTTTAACCTGTAACTTATCCCACCTGACTACGTAGGGAGATGGATCGACTTCTCGCGTGGGTGGCATGGTTTATCAATATGGCTAGGTTAATTACCTAGGTCAATAACCTCGCTGTCGTTTCGAGTGGCCGGGGGTGTGTAGTTTAGGTACGTAGTATATCTTGAAACTTAAACGATCCTACGCGCATACATCTAATAGTACCCAGGCAGCCAGGTAGGCAGGCAGATAGGTACCTACCTAGGTAGGTAAATAGGCATTTTCAGAGAGGGGTCTAAGCGTAATAAACCCCTTCTATTATCATAAGAGCGTTAAGAAGATCGTCACCTGCTCTATGAAAATCAGAATGCTTATATCTAGTGTAAAGAACTTCTAGCAATGTGATATACCAGAGCAGTTAAGTAGGTATACCGCGTATTATATATTGGAGATAATAAGAGCTACCACTTATACTTTATCATCTATCATTATTACCTAGCATCTTACCGCTCCTAAGGTACTGCGGGTCTTGGAAATATTGCCACACGGGCTACAGCTTAGGCGTCTTGATTGGACAGCTTATTAGAAAATTTCGAGGCTCAAAATAGCGAACCCCTAACGACGATTCCGGTGATAGTTGAAAATACATATGATCTACTTAGGCAGCTAGGTACCTACATAGTTAGCCCAACGACCAATATAGCATTGAAATGTAACAGTTAAAAGCAAGTCAGTATCTACCTCGGCACATATACCGGGTACCTATGCTGGATCATGTTTCGGTTCGTGAATCAGGCGTTGGGATGACAAGGCTGGTTCTACAACATGTCAGATCATTCATGCGACTTGCTATTTATTATCTTCTCGCGCAATTCAAGATCTGGTGGAGTAAATTTGCTTCCTACTTACCTACATAGGTAAATACTAATATGTAATAGTGTACTGACTACATAGTAGGTAGGTACGTAGGGTAGTAGGGATAATGGAGAATGATCCGACCCCTATCTTGTCTCTTTTTCTAGAAGCGTTGCTTGTAGCACTTCCAAGAGTTAGCCCCCGGGCTGATCAGAACTGCTGGGTACTCCGCTTGCGTGACATTATACATATTGCGTATGCATTTGTTTCATGGCTCACGTAAGGTGCTGCATAGCTAGTTTTATTGTCATACGGAGATATGTATGCATGTGTAAATAATTTAGTGATGGAGGACGTTTATTCGCTCCGGCGTATATAGACTTGCAAGTGTTGGGTGGTAGCGAGCGGACCTGCAGCCAGGCTTAGACAAGGGGTTCGAGGCACACTGATGTCCCGTGGTAACTATTTTGGCCATTCAGCGAATTTTCCTCGTCGATATACCGCGTTAAGAACTGCAGAATAGAACATCGTCCTATGGCATAATGACTCTATGATTGGATACCTACCTAGCCTAGGTAGGTACACATTGTAATGTGTGCATAGGATTGCGGCGAGTCCGGGCATCTGGCAAGGCTGGCGGCGCGCTTCTTTCGATCTGCGATATATCAATACAGTATTGTGGTTACTGTGTATGAAGTAGTGGTTCTCCCCAGTTTACATTTACCAAGCCGTCGGTCATTTCCTGTGATAATAAAAGCCGGACTTTTCTGTGGATGAAGCTTGCTAGTCCCATCAACTTTTTGTGGTAATTTTATCTCTGCATCTGCATCTGCATCTGCGACTACCTTTAAACATTTGCTGACATGAGGTGAGAAAGAGCCGTAAGATATCCATCGATGACCTACTTACCTACTTACCTAGGCACATCACCTAGGTATCCATATATGCCCCCCTTATGCGTGAAGAGGAGGAGCTTAGTGTAGGCACCGTAGCGGCGCTGGAAATTGCATTAGAACCTTAGCCACATACGAGCCAAGAAAGGTATTCGCGATTGTTGAAATTCTCCATCTCTCGGGGCAGCTGGATACTAATTTGACTTGAAGTATGATCGAAGTTGATATCTTGATTTTCTGTAAGGGCTTCTATCCATGGATCTATTATATGGATGTTTATTGTAATTATAAGTGACAGTGCTAGTCTAGTAGGTATAGATGTGTAGAAAGACAGGTTAGGTACCTAACTTGCACAATTAATATCTTACTGTACTTACCTAGGTACCTACGGCGGCCTGGGTGGGCTGTTCAGCAGGTGCTGTGCACATTTAATGTTTCTGGGTACATTACTTTGTAGGTGCATACAGGTAGGTACCCTCTATCCACCCCACTAGTCGACATCTGGAATAGCGTTTGAACCGTTCCTCGCATAACTAATTCGGTACCTTGTAACTGCCTAGTAGATACCTAGGTACCCAGTAATCTGTGATTTGTCTAACCGTCTTTAGTCAGAGTCTCCTCAATTTCTGCCAGCCCCAGCTTTGGCCTGTTCACCCCATTTCCCTAATTGATTTATCACCCCCCTTCTTTCATCCCCTCCCTTCCTAAAACTATTCATACACTACAGCACTACAGCACAGGGGCGTTCGGCAACAAAAAAAAACTAAAACTAAACTAAACTAGGTAAACTAAAAAAACGGCTTGATACCTAGGTACCTAGGTAGGTACTCCCAAAGCCGCTCCACTTGGTCATCCATTCTCGCCCCGTCACAATCTCTTGCGCGGCCACCCTTTTTTTCCTTCTTCCTTTTCCATCGTCAGCTTTTCTCATCAAGTTCGCTGTTCCTTACCTTCGGCGAATTTATCACTACATCTTACCCATCGTGAGTCTGCCTGTCAGTTCAATTGGCAGTTACTGGTAAGTTATTTTCTTATTTATTTGCGCCATCAATTCACCTCCATCTCGCGACGCAAACTACAAGCACAACTCCCACCATCCAACTAGGCGCAAGCACTCGACCTAGGTATCAGCTACCTGGGTAGTCTCTTGCTTGCTTATAGAATCGCCACAGCGTTTCAGCCATTTATCCTGAAGCACCGCACAGCATTGCAAATCCATTCTTTAGCTGAAGAATCCTCCATTCCCACGATGATAATATCTCCATGGCCATCATTTTGAGATAGGCCTGGTTTTTTTCCATCTTTTATTCATCGATACGGTACGCGTGATGATTGAAGCCACTTTGCTAATATCCCTTGCATCGATATAGTCACGACTCGACCTACGGGGCTTCTGCGATACGCCAGATTTCCATTCATCGCTATATTTATTTAATTCGGTGCAGTCAAATCTGTCAAGATGGGTTGCGGAATGAGCACGGAGGAGAAGGAGGGCAAGGCCCGTAACGAGGAGATCGAAAATCAGCTGAAGAGGGACAAGATGATGCAGCGCAACGAGATTAAGATGCTGCTTCTGGGTAAGTACTGACATCCCTTCCCTAGCTATAGATGGTGAAAATCTAATAGTACTAGGTGCTGGTGAATCCGGAAAGTCGACCATCTTAAAACAGATGAAGATCATCAACGAGGGTGGTTATTCGCGCGACGAGCGGGAATCCTTCAAAGAAATCATCTTCAGCAATACAGTCCAGTCTATGCGCGTCATTCTCGAGGCCATGGAGTCACTAGAACTGCCGTTAGAGGACCAACGAATGGAGTACCATGTCCAAACTATCTTCATGCAGCCCGCCCAAATCGAGGGCGACGTTTTACCTCCGGAGGTCGGGAACGCGATCGAGGCTTTGTGGAAGGATCGCGGTGTCCAGGATTGTTTCAAGCGATCGCGCGAATACCAACTGAACGATTCGGCGAGATAGTATGTCCACCACCATCATCCCATGCCCTTAAATGCCGAGTAATCTAACATTGATGTCTGTAGCTATTTCGATAATATCGCTCGCATTGCCGCTCCCGATTATATGCCCAACGACCAGGATGTCCTCCGGTCTCGTGTCAAGACCACTGGTATCACCGAAACCACGTTCATTATCGGTGATTTGACGTATAGAATGTTCGATGTTGGGGGTCAACGATCTGAGAGAAAGAAGTGGATTCACTGCTTCGAGAATGTCACCACTATCCTGTTTCTGGTGGCTATTTCCGAATACGACCAGTTGCTCTTTGAGGACGAGACTGTCAATCGTATGCAAGAAGCCTTAACTCTGTTCGATTCGATCTGCAACTCAAGGTGGTTCATAAAGACCTCGATCATCTTGTTCTTGAACAAGATCGATAGATTTAAGGAGAAGCTTCCTATTAGCCCGATGAAGAACTATTTCCCCGACTACGAAGGTGGCGATGACTACGCAGCCGCCTGCGACTACATTCTCAACCGGTTCGTCAGCTTGAACCAACATGAAACCAAGCAGATCTACACGCATTTCACATGTGCGACGGATACGACGCAAATTCGCTTCGTTATGGCTGCGGTGAACGGTATGTTATAATTCTTGCAATATTAGTTGATGATTTTCGCCGCTAACTATGCTCCCAGATATTATCATCCAGGAAAACCTCCGTCTGTGTGGTCTTATTTGATTGCAATCAAGGGCTGTTCATTGAGACGAAATCCACGATAGAAGAACAAACCAACCAACCAGAATATCCTATCGCGCACTCGACGGTTTCTAGTCGGGCAATAAATCTGGCTGACGACTTGACCTGTATTCTCACTACGAACTGGCCGGCGATCTCCTTCGATATGTTTGTTTTGCGCCTGAATTATCTCGAGTACTCCTTTAACTGCGCTTTTCTAAGGTCGTCTTGCCGGCTTTACCCGAGGTTTCAGGACACCGTTAATCACAGGATCTAGGAGTCGTGGGGGGGCAGTAGGGCAGACTTTACATCTAAAGTCAATGGCAGACTACATATCTTGTTTAATTATGAACTTGCGGTGACGCCGGCCTCTGTTTCTTTATTTTTCTTTTCTTTCGGGCATCAGGTATGCAAGATGCCTGTGTAAATGGCCGAGCTCCGGCCAGGGGTTGTTACTGAATGCGGCACCTCGAGACCGTTGAGTAAGGGGGAGGATGACTGATGAAGCTATACCATGGAGGAAAAACAGGGTCTAAAGAGACAGATCCTCAACAGAACGGTTGGATCTGTAAAGATCAATAAAACCAACCAGTATTTTAATATGTATACCCTTGCTACAGTGTCTTGCAGTCAGTATTTGAGAAGTTTAAGCGAATGGATTTGGTTATGTTCAATCCTTGATGAAGTGCAACCTTATGTGTCCGCTTTAGATGGCCTTTTCACTTTCCTAATTATTTATTCCTCTTAAGAGGTACGGAGCTTCATGATCTCTAAACCAAGTAGATTAACGACATGGTATAAGGTTACTTATATGTTAAAGGATTTTTATAATCTCAGGGTTTTAGTATAGAAGAAACTGACCTGTATTCTTATTTGTATACTTACTTAGGTAGTTAACATAATCCAATTATATGGCTTTTGGATTTTCACTTCATTCTCTTTAAGGACATCCATTCCCATAAAAGTTTATCGCTGCGAGTTGGAGCCGGAGCTGTTGTATTACCTAACCTGGAGCAGTGGAGGCTAGGTACCTGCATATACCCGGTTACATTAGCGTTGCCGAGTACCTACCTGCATATGTACATATGTATATACTAGGTATGTAGCTGGGTATCTCCACTATGCAGGTAAAGATGGGATTATGTAATTCAAACTGGACCCACATGATTGTCGGTGCGCACCATAATTTTTCTTAACTCTCAACTGTTTACGAACTGTACCTTAACATTTCTTTTCTCCGATACCCATACCGCAGCTGCTGACAGCTGAAAATCTTTCATCTTTTTCATCCACATCATCAATCGGACTACCAACTGTCAGCCAGCAGGCGGCTTTTTCGTCATCACCTGGCCCGCAATGAAAGGCATCATTCAATCAGTCCGCGGCGGTCGGCCCAGCAAAGTCACCAAGCCGACCGGAACACCACGCGGTCGTCCTGGTCGTCGACTCGGCACATCCGATGCCAACGCTCACGCCCACGCCCACGCCCACGCCCTGATCAACTCAGACCCTACCGATCTTGAGCAACAGGATGTCACTACTGATGAGGATCATGATCATGACCATGATCACGACCACCACTCCAGCTTTGATCATGAGGCTACTGCCGTCGCTGCCGCCGCCGCTGCTGCTCAACACCATCAGCAGCAACAGGAACAGCATCATCAGCAGCAGCAACTTGATCTGACTGCCGCTAGCATCCTGGCGAGTAGCGTCCACAGCTCCAGTGATCAACACCCCGATCTTGGAGATCCTCACTTGGAGGATAATGGCGCCGGTGTTCCTACCACCGAGGATCTTGCTGATCAATCCGGCTACAGCAACGTTAATGTTGAGAGCGCATTAGCGAAGCGATTAGCTAGAGAGCCCGGCATGCGTCATGCCCACCAGCGACGTCCTGAACAGGTTCTCAACCTAGCACGACGAAGTAACGTCGAGGCATTGTTCGCACACATCGCCGGCGAAGAGGCGCCTCAGCCTTGCAAGAACTGCCACAAGGGCCATGGCCCGTGGACTAGCTGTGTGATCGTCGACGGTCAGATGTGTGGCAGTTGCGCCAATTGCTGGTTCAACGCTTCTGGTGCTCGATGTTCCTTCCACGGTATGTTACCATTATTGACTATGGATATGAATATTACTAGGATGCTAATTAACTATATAGAGACCCGCAACCCCCAGGCTCATGGAAGCCAGATGCTTGGAGGCGATAGCCTTGCCTTCCCTCTCCCCACTGCACCCTCTACCGCAATGACGCCCTTCAACTTCGTCTCCGTCCCCGCTTCAGCCGACCCGGTAGTTCGCTATACCGTCGAGCAAGCGATGGCGCAAGTTCGTGCAGCTGACAAGAAAGCGAGATCTATCCTCATGATCGAGGCCACCGCTCGACAGCTAGCATTCCAGATTTCGCAGTACGAGGAAGCTGTCCAGGAGGAACAGAACCAGGCTGGTGCTCATGGAGCCTCTCAACAAGGCATGAATGAGCAAGATGCGCCCTAGGTAGGACAGCCTCATCCCCCTGCACAGATAGAAGAGGCCCAAAGCATTAACGCGCAGTGGGAAGATATTTTTCCTCAGCCTCCGTCTTTTGGTCCTTTGTCTTATGGACCTCAGTTTGGATGACCCGATTTCTACGGTCCTCACTGAAGTCTATAGAACGCCCCGACGACGAAGACTCTCCTATTCGAAACTCCATCTACTATTGCTGCGAGCTCGTCATTCTCGTACCCCCATCTTACGCTGCTGCCTGGATCCTTCGCCATGGTTTTGCCTTTAGGCCTTTGGCAATACTTCTCTTAGCAACCATTTGTCGTTCTTGAGTTGGAAGAGATTCGTTCGTAAAATCGTTGGTCGCATGGTACATATGGAACCTTGGGGGCGGAATGTATATTTGGCCATCAGTTTTAAGGTCGTTGGCATGGAGTTCAGGAGGTGATATGAGGTTTGGTCTGTTTAGGGGATCCGGAAAGGAAGGGACCAGCGACTTGCCTCTGCAGTTAGCTGATAAAATGCGCGCGATGCGCGGAATATACCAATTTCACACCAAGAGCTCGTATACAAAGTGACTAAATGTTATTTCAAGACTCATTCTGCATGGTTGTAAGTAAGCACAAAGACGGATCACTTGATCTCTATCTGGAGGAAATACGCAAAGAGCATAAAGCTTACGCTGGTTCGAAATTACTTCCGATTCGTTGAATCCAGGATATATAAATTAAAGGTGTATTATTTACAGTCGTATTTCTAAGTATTCGCGTCGAATCTTTGTTACCCACAGGCTTATAAGCTACCTAAGAGCAACCAAAGAGCAACCAGTTTTGATTAAAGCTGGCGTTTTATACCGAGATCTAGGAACTTGATCTAGAGGACGGACTAGGCTGAAATGTCTCGCCACGATGTCGTAAATCTCTAGACCGCATATTTGACCTCGTATCTATACTGATGAAACGCCACGGCAATCACACAGTAGCCTTCCGAGCATTAAGCAAATAATGGCTCGTAAATAGGGTATCATTATTATATATTAGATTTCGTTAGTCTTTGCAAGCCTTACAACTGAATGTGGGATAGGCTCGATGGGCTCATGAGGTGTGGCAGGATTCCCCTTTGATCCCCAGTGCCTGACCCTATGTAGCTCTCGTGATCTCATGTAGCTTTATTGCGATAAGTGGCAGGATGACCATGCTCCTTGGCATATTTCCTGATCTTGGAGTATATGTCGGGCAACACGAATATCCATACGAGCGGCAAGAGGCAGCACATAAGGGTATCGACAAGCCAATTGTTCCTCGCCGAACCCCCCAACTGGCCCCAGCGCATGAGGCTCCCTAGGAACGAAACCGAGATGAAGTACTGGCCCCGCTCGAGCTTCCGGATGGCGGAGGCGGCCACATCGTCGGGGCTCTGCACGGGGTCGCCCTCCTCGATCTTCTTCGTGACGCCCGGCTTGGTCCTGTTCTCGCGGTCGAAGCCCGGGCTGCCGATCGACGCCGGGTACACCACGTGCACCTTCACCTCCTGCGGGTACATCTCCAGCTCCTGCTTCAGCGTGTCGGCCAGCCCGCGCAGCGCGCACTTCGACGGCGTGTACGGCCCGTACCCGACGACCGGGAAGAAGGCCAGCACGGACGATGTGAAGACCAGGTGCTTGGGCTCGGGGGCGGCGGGCGCGTCCGGGGCGCACCACAGCCGGAGTACGGCGTGCGCCATCTCGGCGCTGCCCCAGAAGTTGATGTCCATCTGGCTGCGGGTCAGGGCCAGCGGGGCCTCGATCCAGAAGTCGGGCGTCGAGCAGCCGGCCACGCACCACACGACATCCAAGGGCCTGCCGCCGTTCCAGGCCACGGCCTCGGCGAGCAAGGGGGCGGCGTAGTCGGGCTTGGAGACGTCGGCGGCGAGGAAGTGGAACCGCTGGGTCTCCGGGTCGCGGGCGGCGGCTCTGGCCTCGGCCACGACGCTCGCGAGCTTGTCGGCGCTGCGGGAGACGAGGATCACGTTGGCGCCCTTCGCGGCCATCTGCAGGGCTGCGCTGCGGCCCATCCCCTCCGAAGCTCCCGTGATCAGGATGGTCTGCGAGAGAGGGAGGGGGGAAGGTTAGAGATATATGTTCGGAAAGATAGCCGGGTAGGCTGGACCGCGATCACGTACCTTGCCCTCGACGGGCATGTGGTTCTTGCTCGAAAAGGCACCCATTGTCGTTGATATGGATATAAACACGACTAGAAGAGCAATTGAAAGGGTAGTCCACGAATAGGCGAGAGTGAAGTCCATGGAAGAATTAGGAGATGTTAAAGAAACATCTCGACTTGTAGTTGTTCAAGTATGAAATTAATATATTGTTGGTCGTGCCGTAATTAATAGCTTTCTACATCTTATCGATACGGAGCTAGGTCAAGTGGGTACCTGGGTAGGTACCTAGGTATCTGCCCTGGTGTACAGTACGTATCTATGTACCTAAGTATAGTTCGTCCTACGATAACGATAAGAAATTCAACTGACGTGGGGAGACAGGAAAAAAAAAGTTTCTTCCTACAATTCATAGTTCAACATTCTCGACCTACAATCTACGCACGAAATCAAAAACGTACCAACACCAATTCCTTTTCGCGCGATCTCTTTGTATTTAAAACATGGCAAAGAAGAGAAAGGCATCCGGTCGCCCCTCGCAACCAAAAGGGCCACACGAGTACGATCCCGCTGATGCAAGACTTGGTCCGATCACTAGCTACGAAGATGTAGCCGATTCCGAAGATGAATACTTCATGAACAAGGACCAGATCCTCTTCGACGATGGTCCAAAGTCCAAGAAGCAGAAGCGCCTAGAAGAGGAAGAGGGGTTCTTGGACAATTCCGACGAAGAGGCACTTGCCTACGATGACGAGGGTTCTGATGACGACCAAGATGATAACGCTCGGAAACCTACGAAGTCCACCAAAAAACGACGTGATGACGGATCTGGATCTAGACAGGAGGGAGGAGATGGAGAAGAAGAAGAGGGCGACTCTGGTTGGTGGGGTTCCTCAAGAAAAGAATATTACAATGCCGACAACCCGGAAACGGAGGCCGACGCATTGGAGGAGGAGCAGGAGGCTCGGCGCTTACAAAAAAAGAAATTGGCAAAAATGTCAGAGAGTGACTTTATTTTTGATGAGGCCGAATGGCTCGCCCCTGAGGCTGAGGAGGCAGACCAGGACGAAGTCGTCACCGAAGTCTTGAAGGATGTAGAGATTCCTACCGACATGGGCTCTGAGGAAAGATACCGTCTCCTACGGACGAGGTACCCAGAATTCGACTACTTGGCAGACGAACTCCAGCAGCTTCAACCTCTACTCGTGACTGTTCAAAAGCAGGCGGAAGGGCAATCCGCTAAGTCGCCAGCGGTTATCAAGTACCGGATCCTTGGCTGTTATGTCGCTACACTAGCTATGTATTTCGCTACTCTGACATCGCCAGCCAGAGACGCTACCAGCGGAGCTTCAAAGGCACTTGGCCCCGCCGAACTACGTGACCACGAGGTCATGGGAACACTGCTTGAGTGCAGAGATGCGTGGAAGAAGGCAGAGCATCTTAACATTTCGGATCATGCGCGGGCAACTGATAGCATGCTGTCTCCACCGGAAGAAGAACCTTCGGCGATCGTTGAGGATATAAAAATGGATACAAGCTTTCCAAATAAGCCGAGTAAAGAGTCTATAAAGAAGGCGAGACTTGTGGCTAAGACCAAGGCTAAGGCAGAGCGTAAAGCGAAGGCTATTGAAGAGTCGCTTGGCGACCTCGATGCGCTTGTTACGACCAAGAAGAAGTCGAAGAAGACAAACGTTGAGGTGGCGACAAGAGATGGCGACTCGGATTTCGGAGAAGAAGAGACCCTCGATGCTAAAGCAGCCGCCGACAAAGCAGCACGCAAGAAGAGTCTCAGGTTTTACACTTCGCAGATTGTGCAGAAAGCCAACCGCCGGGCGGACGCTGGCAGGGATGCAGGTGGTGATATAGATATTCCCTACAGAGAACGCCTGAAGGATAGGCAAGCTCGCCTTAATACCGAAGCAGTGAAGCGTGGCAAGAAGGGCTCCAATATCGGTGTTGATCTCGGAGACGCTAGCGATGAAGAGGACGACCGGATTGCTAATGCGGTTAGAGACGACGAAGATGAATACTACGACATGATCGCCGCAAAATCAAGCCAGAAGAAGGCAGACAAGGCGGCCAGATCAGCAGCTCTCGCGGCAGCCAGCAAAGCGGATCGGGTCGTGCCAACCGAGGTGGTCGGCGAGGACGGAAAGCGCAAGATCTCGTACCAGATAGAGAAGAACAAGGGACTCGCGCCGAAGCGGAAGAAGGAGGTGAGGAATCCGAGAGTCAAGAAGAGAAAGGCATACGCCGAGAAGCAGAAGAAGCTCAGGAGCATGAAGGCCGTGTACAAGGGCGGCGAGGGCCGCGGCGGATACGGAGGCGAGCTGACGGGTATCAAGCCCGGCTTGATCAAGAGTGTCAAGCTATAAAGTTAGATACTGCTAATATCACACCATGCTTCGCAATGTTTACTCCGTATCCTTCTTCGGCATGCACACCCATGCCGGGTATTCATATTGTCGAGACTCACTTAAGGGGGGCTTATCAAGTCGACCCGAATCGCATAGCAGAGCAACATTTCTCGAGCTTTGGTCATACATATATCATTGGTGTGTTACACCCGACTATCTAGTTGCACAGTCAATGGTAATACAACATAGGTATGTAAAATCGGAGTTCCGATGGATGATTTTCTGATTCGGATTATTTCTGAGCTATCTTATACGGACCTATCTAGCGTACCGCCCACGTGTCGTTATATTTAGATGGACGAAACATACGTACCTGGGTATGGATAAGGATTAAACGGCTAAAATGCACCGTTCCATGAAAAAGGCGTTGTCATCAAGACCCTGCTTTTGCCAGATTTCTCTCCTGCAAAGCTCGTAACCGCTCATATCTAGATTACCTCTTTCATGGTGCATCAGTTCAATGTATGGAGATACCTAGCGTTGTGTACGAGGACAGCTTGTTTCCGGCCTGCTGGGTTCCCGCCTTCTCGTTGCATACTCCAATATCGCAGAAGACGAAAGGAGCACAATATAAATGTGACACCTTGGCGAACTTGATGCTTATTCTTTGTTTCCATATTTAGGGTTAATCGCCTCTGATGTCAGATGTCTTATTAAAGACAGTCTAATAAAGCCAATAACGCCACGAAGAGGATAATTTGGTAAGGACATTTTTGCATATTCTAGATCGGATGACTCGTATATTCTTGAGGCTTGGGGCTGGTTTAAAGAGTCCTGTGCGTCTTCTCCGAGTTGCGTAACGTCTGATTCACACCTACTGATATCTAAACCGCTGCCTCTTTTATTCTCGAGGGATAGGTATGAAGCATATTCTTTTCTCGGCAGTGGGCGTTGCTAGTATAAGCATTGCCGTTGCAAAGGATATCTACGTAGCTAGCGGGCCTGTCGTCCGTCTGGCTTTCACCTGTGATGCCAATGGGAGTTGCTCCTTGGAGGAACTTGGCTCGACGTTGGAATGTGGATACAATCCCGGTTCGTTAGAGCTTGGCCAAGAACCGGGTACGCTCTTCTGTTTAAACGAAGCTCTCGAGTTCGCTGATGCTGGCTCGGTAGCATCATTATCTCGGAAATCTCTTTCGATACTCGATAACGTTACTACGGACTATGGTCCAGTACAGTCAACCTTTTACGCCCCGGGTCGCCTAGGCCTAGCCCACTACACGGGGGGCGCGGTATCTGTTCTTGACACGTCAGATCCGAGTAAGATGGTAGAGCTTCAGAGTTTCCATTATTTCATGGACAAGCCTGGCCCTAACTCGACACTCCAAGACAAGCCGTATCCCCACGGGATCATCGCCGACCCCACGGGAAAATTCGTCGTGGTGCTAGATCGCGGCGCAGATGCCCTACGGACGTATTCCGTGGGATGGGACGGCAGGCTAGTCGAGCTCGGCGCGCACCGGACGGAACCCGGCAACGGACCACGCCACGGGGTTTTCGTCAAAGGAACTAGGAAGACGTTTTTCTATTTCCTGGGCGAGCTCACGAACTCGCTGCACGGGCTCGAGGTCTCGTACGAGGAGAACGGCACCCTAGGGTTCAAGCAGTTCTACAACGACAGCGCATACCAGGCCGGGTTCGGCGACGCCGCGGGGGTCGCCCTGCCGGCGGAGATCGCGCTGGGGGGAGGCGGCAGGCACCTCGTCCTCTCCACGCGCGACGACGGCCGGAGCTCGTACCAAGGCGAGACCAGCGACACGATGGCGTCGTACAGCGTCGACCCCGAGACCGGCGGCCTCGCGCTTATAGGGCTTACGGCGTCCGGGGGCCGCTGGCCGCAGAGCTTTGCCATCAGCGAGGACGGGAAGCTGCTGGCGGTCGGGAACGCGTACAGCGCGCCGGGACGGCTGGTCGTGTTCGCGAGGGATCCCCAGACGGGCGTCGTAGATGACTATCAGGCGCTGGCTACTTGGACTGCGGATATGCTGCCCGGTGGCCAGAGTATCACAAGTGTCTTGTGGGATGACAGAGAGTAGTTACAATGGGGCTGTAGGATCTTTATCTTGACACATTCACTCTGTATAAACCTATTGGATGCAGTATTGGTCCTCTGGGGCTAGGAAAATAACATGATTTGCCTTCTTTACTGATAGGTACTATCTATCTCTTGCCAGGCTGTCTTCAGGTGTCGATGATTGGATAATATATCAGTTGTTAACTGGCCATGTGTTGAATGCAGGTTGTCTACCGAGACCGAGCTTGTAGCTGTGTAGTTGCAGATGTAGTTGTAGTTGTAATGTTGTAGTGTAGTTGTATTTTGTAGGTATTTGATGTTAGTAGAGCTCCGGCTTTCAAGGTTGTGTGATAGCCTATAGGAATGGAATGGGATGAACCTAATTGGCGATAACCTTGGAAGGCGTCGGGTATTTATGGGTCTTATTAAGCTTCTTTTGTAAGGTTCTAACCTTGGAAGTTGGTACCTACGATACCTAGGCAGTGGTACCTAGGTACTGGGGTGGACCCCTCCACAAAGCCCCAAATGCCTGTGACCTGTGACCTAACACCTAACCTACCTAACTAACAGCTAACGGCCCGTTTAGGGGAATCGACAACATTGAAACTTCACCTTCGACACAATCAGCATCTAACCTTTAGAGCTGTGCATATATCTCCAACATCGCAAACCCTTATGATACTATTATGTAGAACGCGATAAACATGCCCGACTGGCGAAGCGACTATCTCACTTCCTTGCAACAGGCAGAGAGGAATAATCCCGTGAACAAGGACCTTGTGCAAGCTTGTTAGCAGCCCTGTCCCATTCCACCTGTTTGATTGTTGCTTGCAAATCCCTCTGACAGGTGCGCCCGCAGGCTCCCAACTCGCTGACCGTGTAGCCGCCCTCGAGGCCGAGAAAGCCGTATGGCAAACCTCGGCCGCCAAACCGCCGTCTGCGTCGGAAAAGCCATCATCAGGAAAAGCTACCGCCACGACCGAGAAGACCAGCGGTTCCGACTCGAACCTCGCACAGCTGAGGCTGGACCTCGCCGAGGCACTGCGGTCGAAAGGCCAACTGCAGAACAGGCTCAAGACTGCCGAAGATGAATTGCTGAAATTGCGATCGAAGACGAGGGTCGATACCAAACGGATCAGCGACCTAACTTTCGAGAGAAATGCTCTTTCGGGAAAGCTGAAAGACCGCAACGAGGAGCTGACCGGCAAGAATAAGATGCTGAAGGTATGGACCAACGGCATACCAGGCAGGCAGGCATATTGCGTGCTGCGGCTGATGCGTAACTATAGGACATCCAAGATGAGAACTTGACCCTCAACATCCAACTAGACGTCACCGAGCAGAAGTCGTCGAAGCTCGCAGCCGAAAATAAAGACTTAGTGAAGAGGTGGATGGAGCGGATGAAACACGAGGCTGATGCTATGAACATGGAGAACGAATCGCCAAGCACTAATAATCGGAGGTGAAGCTTCAGCATGTTGAAAGCATCATCACGCTATATTGGAATGCCGCACTCTATTTATGAGACCGAGGACCTGTATAGTAAGTGCCTGTTTATGAATATTTCGCTTGGTATTCTTTCAATAACGCTCATCTATGCAAATATGGTATCCTAACACGCTCTCATCTATCCGCTGTCCAAATTCTATACAGACGAAAAATCTGCTGACTCCTTGTCTCTCAGATCTTTTGCCATTCTCGGCTTCACTTCTTGGTTGAGATGTAGTAGTCGCCTTCTGCTGCAGCCCAGCTAACCCAGTTCTCGTGATACCGGTAGTGCTGGACGTCTAGGATACTATTCGCGACATCGTTGATGGCGGTTTTGTTTTCGTGGACGAAGGACTTCAACGATATGATCTTGCAACCCTTCTTCAGATCCAAGAACATATTGATAAGAGCATCGTTGAGAGTGGAAGTAAAGGCCTTGTTGTTGACGAGTATTACGTCAGCCTCTTTCAACTTTTCCAAGATCTTGGTACTGGTCCGGAAGTCGCCTCTCTCGAGGTGAACCCTCCCAGGCGCGACGCCCCAGAGGAGACAACGGGATCTGAACTCTTTCTCCTGTGCTTCGGCGAGGTTGTAAGCGTTCTCCATCATCTCGCAGCCGTAACTTCGACAGCCAATCTCGAGTGCCGCTTGAAGGACGACGTTGCCCACACCAGACCCCAGATCTATGAAAACTTGGTCGGAAGTCATCTTGGTTTGCTCGACGAGCATCTTGGTGATGAACGGGTGCAGCAACTCTCCGTAGACATTATCGCTTCCCATCTCGTATTTAGTGAGCATCTCTACCTTGGGCGCGACAGTACGGTCGTACACCTGAGTCAGGATAAATGATACCAAACTAGGCGGAAGATGATGCAGTTCTTCTATATTCCTTGCTACCGTGCCATTCTTAACCAACTGTAATAGCTTGTCGTTGTAACTCTTCAGTGCCGTCCTGAAAACAGGGACATCCCTATATTTCTCGCTTATTGCACGCTCCATCAATCTTTTGAAGCTGCCGTTATGGTCGATGAAAGGTTTCGCTTCGTCATCAGTGAGATATGTCTCGGCCACGTGTTCAACGACCGACAAAATGTCTTTGACGGCGTCAATCTTATCCTTCTGCCATACCAATTCATACCTTCCGAATGGTTAGCCCGCTTCACACAATGCCCATAGATAATCGGCAGCCTTACCTCTCACGTTTGCATCGCGACGGATATTGCAGCTCGATCGCGACCTCGTCCGGCTCGGCGCCTTGAATTGGAGGGCACTTCGTAGCGACCGAGGCAATATCCGCCGCGTGGATGATGCGCGGGTCCCTAGTCTCGTCGCCGAACGCCTTCTTGTGGCGCAGCTTGCGATTTATATCTAACGATCTCGTCTCGCTGCGCCGCAATCGCTTGCGGAACGGATCGCCATCGTCGTCTTCCGATTCCGAGTCGTTCCCGAAGGCGGGAGAGTCCCACGGGGTGCTCGTGACGGCCTTGCGCTTCCGCACGAGAGCCGAGCGCTTCTCGTCCGAAGAGGACGGGTAGGGCGACGCGCTCTTGGGCCGCGACAATCGAGGGTGAGGCGAGGGGCGGGGCGAGGCGGAGAACTGGCTGGAAGACGCGCGCGGGCCGTTGGGCGTCAGACCAGGCCGAGGCTTGCTCGGGACGGCGACTCTTTCTATGCGGATGTCTTGCGGCGCGGCTTTGAGTTTCGACTTGTGGTTAAAGATACCCATGGTTCGAACGGTGGGCGCGGGACGAGCGCGCACGCGGCAGGGTGGGGATTGCTCGAAAGGATAATAATGCAATAATACGTAAGATCTTTGAAACCTAGGTGTGCTCCTTGAGAGTATAATATGGTATTATATTGCGATAAAAAGCGAGGGAGTGGACCGCGAGGATCTAAGGCAATGCATAAAAAGAAATGAATGGGTGGGAATTGAGCAATGAACAAGAAAGTTCGAAAGGAGTGCGACGCAAAGATGCGAGGGTGTGACGAGGCGAGTTTAAAAAAAGATAAAAATGATTCGATTGACAAATTCTAGGCAGGTGAGGCCTGAAGGTCTAGGGGACCCAGGCAGCCAGGCAGCCAGGGTAAAGAACTCCCATCCATCCCATCCATCCACTTGGAAAGTACGCGCGCGTTGTACATAGGTAGTACCGTACGAATTAGGAATGAGGCGGAACCGGCTCTGCCAACGGCTCAGGTCTGCGCCCCACTTCTTCCTACCGACCTGAGCCTGCTGAAGCGGATCGATACTTGATGTACCTCCATACGCTAGGCAGCCCATCAAAAGTCTTGGCGACCCGGTTGCCTTGCATCGGACAATTACGATTAATAGCTTGTCCTCGCTTAACCGCATAATATCTTGCATTATGTGACAATTAGGTACAGGTAGGTACTAATTGCATGGCACGTGCTACATCTATGATAGGTACTTAGGTACCTATATTCTTTCAGAAGGGAATTCGCTCAACTCACTCTACTTTTAGACTACCTACCTACTACTACGCAACTATGCGTATTTGAGATTTGTTATTAATGACACCGTTGGATCTACTCGTGTCTAATTGATCACACTAAGGAAATAGTAAAGTTATTTCTCATCTGTGTCTGGGTTTTCTCCGGATTTATGATAGGTCGCTGTCGGTTCCGTGCGGTTACGCCGTGTCTACCTAGGTATCTTATTACTTCTAGGTATCTCTTTGTTCGTTCTACCTCTAGAGCAAAACAGCTCGCTATTTTTACATGGTCATATATCCTCTCCAAATCGGCGATAATGCTCGGAAAGACGATTAAATGCGAGAAGCGCCGTGGTCCTATAGCTAATATCAGGAGTCATCCGACAATGACTTCTGTGAAGCGAAATTACCGAGTATTTCAACTCTTGTTAGGCATGAAAGAGTCCTTAGGATTTTCAAAGGGATCGTTTATTTATATAATAGGCTACGTTAAACTTCACCATTGTATGGCTGTCGTCTTAGTTATAACTCCTCCTGGGCGAGGCGAAAGGCTCCAAGTCAATAATGACGGTTCTCCGTCAAAGCCAAACCTGTATGAAAATATTACCGGAACGGGAACACCCATGAAGGACCCTTTAAACGCTTGCTTTGACATTATTGCTTAGAGGTTGAAGATCTAGTATAACAATGGCGCTTTATCCCCTGAATTGCTAATATTACCAGCAATTATGGCCCTCATGACAACTGTTTGCTGAGAGGTCTTTTCTATTAACGAAATTTACAATTATTATTACTATTATTATAGACCATAAAAATGCCAAAAGGAGGAGTTATTGGTTTACTTACGGCGTTGGGCCTTATGGCTCGATTCGCCAATGGTCAACTCGAACCCGACTGTAACCCGCTTCATGCGGATTGCCAACCGAAGACGGCCTTGCCGAAAGACGATTACTTTATCGATTTTACGAAGCAGACAGATATACCGACAGACTGGACCATTGGGAATTCTGAAACCGTCAACTTCACTTCCAATGGAGCCGAGCTTTCTTACGCGAATAAAGGAGATGCACCGAATATGTGGACCGACTTCTACATGCTTGGCGGCCGTTATGATATCGAGATGAAGATTGCTCCCGGTCAAGGTGTGATCAGCAGTGCGATGCTTTGGTCAGATACCCAAGACGAAATCGATTATGATTTCTCCGGAAATCAGTTTGGTCAGACACCTTTCCCGCCTCAAGATGGGATGTGGGCTGTTGAAACCAACATCTTCGCACAGGGTAAGATGTGGGATGGCGCAGCCACTCACCACAAAGATTCGTATAAGCCAGCAGAGCAGTTCCATAAGTACTCCGTGGAATGGGACGAGAATCACATCAACTGGTATGTCGACGATAAGGTCGTCCGCAGCGTCCAGGCGAAGGACACTCCCAGCGGTTCCACCTTGCCTCAGTCTCCAATGAAGCTCCAACTTGGTGTATGGGGAGGTGGGGATCCAAGCAATAACCCCTTGACTATTCAATGGGCTGGTGGCGAGATCGATATGAAGGGGGCTCCGTACACCATGTATGTGAAGAGTGTCAATATCACGAACAAGTATCCGGCCTGCCAATATAAGTACCAAGATAAGGTATGTAAATCACCCCTATGTTATAAAAAAATCGCTAATGATTCGCAGAGTGGTAAGATCGGTTCTGTTGAGAAGGTTACCGATGGCTGCGACTTGCCCGCTAGGGTCGTCAGGAAGAATCCTGCCGTTGACGGGTATTCTATGAGTCCGCCAGACTCGGCCGCTGAAGGAGTTGGACCATCCACTGCAACCCTTCCGTCCTCCTCTCCTGAGACTGGCTATCCCACATCTGCCGGGTATCCTACGTATGATGCTAGCCAGCTTACCTCTGGCTACTCGTCTGCTTCTGCCCAGGATTTCGATACATATCCAGCCAGTGAACCTGCTGGTAGCCCCTCGTCTTCTTCGGCAGCATCTCCATCTAGCAGTCGTTTATCCACTTCTTCCCTTGCCGGATATCCTACCTCCCAGGCTCAGTCATCGTCTTCTGTTGTCCAGTCGTCTACTTCTTCAGTTGCCGAGTCCCCTGCTACGTACCCAGCTTCGAGTGCATCATCAGCCACTAGTGTGCTTCCAATTAGCTCGTCGAGTAGCAGTGGATATCCAATGAGCCCGCCGACTACTAGCAGCTACGGAATTTTGAGCAGTCTGAGCTCATACATCCTGGGATCCAGCAGTAGCATGCTGACTGGGTCTAGCTCTAGTGATATCAAGGATACGTATCCTACAGCCTCGCTAGCTGCGTCTGGTTCTACCCTTGCCAGCAGCAAAGACACCAGTTCAAGTGCTTCTTCAAGTGATTCCACGAATGCGTATTCGATGTCATCTGGTAGCGCGACAGGTGTAGGCAGCGTTGTTACATCCACGATATACTCAACGAATATCTACACGGTCACGTCTTGCCCGCCGACTGTGACTAATTGCCCAACTGGGAAGGTTACGACTGAGCTGGTCTCGGTATCGACAACGACAAGTTCTGCCTCCAAGGCGGCAGAATCCGAGCCAGCTACCTCCAGCACTATTAATTATGCCAGCACTGCAACTCAGCTAAGCTCGTCCGTGAAGCCTTCAAGCTCGTCAGAGATCGCATCGACGATCGAGACAGGAACCTTACCTTCCTCTTACCCAGTATCATCACCCTCTTCTTACCCAGGATCCTCAGCCTCTTCTTACCCGGTATCCTCAGCCTCTTCTTACCCGGTATCCTCATCCTCTTATCCAGGATCCTCAACTTCCTCTTATCCAACCTCCGCGCCTGTCTCCTCTTCGCAGACAA
Source organism: Jackrogersella multiformis (assembly GCA_902806575.1). Taxonomy (NCBI): domain Eukaryota; kingdom Fungi; phylum Ascomycota; class Sordariomycetes; order Xylariales; family Hypoxylaceae; genus Jackrogersella; species Jackrogersella multiformis. The sequence goes on along the minus strand of CADCXD010000002.1, from coordinate 529,316 downwards.
TGCCGAGCACGTACAGCGTTAGCAGTGAAATTACGACGTCGATATTGTCTACCGTATACTCGACGAATATTGTCACCGTCACGTCATGTCCCCCATCAGTGACGAACTGTCCAGTGGGCCAAGTGACAACTGAAACAAAGTTTCTGTACACTACCATTTGCCCGGTTACGCAAACTATCCTCGATGGCACGACATTTGGTGGCACGGTGGCTGCGAAGGAAACCCCCTCATCATCCTCAATCTTTACCTATTCGCTTAGTTCGTTTTACCCGTCGTCCGTTGGATCGGCTGCTTCATCTAGATCGAGCAGCCTTTCACATACGAGTAGTTCGGTAAATTCGGCGGGAACTAGTTCTTCAGTGCCCAGTTCCTCGGTTCTCAGTTCCTCGGTTCTCAGTTCCCCAGTGCTCAGCTCTTCAGTGCTCAGCTCTTCGGTGCTTAGTTCTTCAGTGTCCAGTTCTGCAGCACTCAATTCTAGCAGCACTTATCCTGTGATTAGCTCGGCAAATTCTATTGGGACAAGCTCTTCCGTTCCTAGTTCGAGCAGTGGCTACTCTACGAGCAGCCCAGTAAACTCCGTTGGAGCAAGCTCCTCGATCCTAAGTTCTAGTGTTGTCGTTCAAAACGCCACGGTGTCTACCTCCGGAAGTGTATTAGCAGCATCATCGCAGACCTACCCAGCCTCTTCCGGTCTGATTTCTAGCTCTGCGACTAGATTGACTACATCCACAGTGTACTCGACAAATATTTATACGATCACCTCTTGTGCGCCCGACGTCACAAACTGCCCGGCTAAGATAGGCCAGGTTACGACGGACCTCGTCTCTTTGTATACGACTATCTGTCCAGTTACCGAGTCAGAAACCACGGCCTACGCGAGCTCCTCAGCGCTTCCGGTGGCCACCGAGACTTCTGCGCCAGTCCAGCCAATTTCTTCGTATGCCACGCTGAAGAATGCTACAGCTTCTAGCCGTGCTTTGACAACATCTATTGTTTACACGAGTAGTATTTACACCGTTAGCTCCTGCAAACCTGGAGAGGCCGAATGCTCTTCCAAGATTGGCTCAATCACAACCGAGACTGTTCCTCTTTACACAACAGTCTGCCCGGTCGAGGAGACTGAAACAGCGTTGTCACAGGCTACTACTACTAGCTCAAATATTTCTGTTTCTCCGGGTAAATCTAGTGCTAGTCAAGCTGTGTCGTCTTATGCAAGGAGTTCTGTATCCGGTTCTCTGGTTGAGTCAAGCACTTATCAAGCCGCGTCATCTAGTCAAACATCCGCACAATCTTACACAGCATCTGCGCCATCTTACAAAACATCTGGACTGTCATATACTACGTCTACTGTTTACTCGACTAATGTTTATACTGTCACGTCTTGTGCCCCAGGTGTCACTAACTGTCCTGCGAAGGGTTCCGTAACTACAGAAGTTGTCGCTGTATCTACCACGGTCTGTCCCGTGTCGGACAAATCGCAAGCTACCCCAGCCTCGAGTATTCCTTCGGCTGTAGGGTCGCAATACACCACTGCCGCTATCACGTTCAGTAACACCTTGAGTGGCTCAGTTATCGTGGTGACCTCGACCATCAGCTTCATTGATACTCCTACACCAACTTCGTATTACCCAACCCAAGAGGCTGGCACAACTAACAGTGCAGGGACTGCCGCTTTCGCTACTAGCTCGCCCGGAGCCCATCCTAATATAACCAAGGCAGGTACAACTATAACCCTTGGTACATATTTCACAAGCTTCATTGAGTACGACACGATTACGCAGCAGCCCCCAGCATCTGTATCTTCCGGTGCTGTTCCTACCAGTTACTACACTGCGCCCTCGGCATCCAACGATGTCCCAAGCTACCAGATGAGCGCAGGGTCTAGTACCGTAGGAGTGGGACCCACATCGGTACCTGTCGCCGCCAGCGCTGCTTCAAGGTCAGTTTCTCTATCTTGCCTTTTCTTAATCGCCTGCTCAGTATTCATCAATACTATCTGGGAGTAACTCAACTGACGGTGGTTCCTGTCAGCTATCCTACGGCGTCGTCTCAGGGCATTCCTAAGAACTTACCTCAAGGGTCTTCCTACCCCGAGTCTGATCGTGACTCGACGGTAACAGCGTCCACCACGAACACTCGTACCGTTTACAAGACTCAATCTTCTGATTTTCCTAGCACGTGTGCGTGCGACCAACCGACCGTGTACGTGACTGTTACAAGCACCGTCCAACCCCCCTATCCTAGCAGCTACCCGACGGGTACTGCCCCGACAGGTGTCGGGGCGGACGCCACGAGCGCCTATCCTACAAGTAAGCCTGGTGCTATCCGCAGGTGGCTCAGGCGCGGGCATGGTCACGGAGACGGCCACGGCCACTGATGGGTTCAGTCGAGTTAGGCGGTACCGTAGGTTCGGAATCCATCTTGCACATAGCCACTCTATTTTACTTCATAAGATCTACTTTGTCGGCGGCGGGTTTTTGAACTTAAAATTCATGTCGCGTGTGTAGTTACGGCTTCTATATATACTAGGTTAGGGATTTAAAAATAAATACGTTCTGCATTTTCTTAACTCTTTCTTAATAGCGGCTTATCTGCACGTGGTGATATTTTGACCTGGGATGAGAGACTTACTACGGATAAAATGAGAGGGCACGCCTAATCATTAGATTATTAATTATCAGTACCTAGGTAGGTAGTTATGAATATGTATAGGGTGATTACGTTCGTTGCGCGTAATTTTAACGCTGAAGAAGCAAAAGGCCCTCGCCTGGTAAGAATTGTGGATGCAGTAATGAGTAATGCTGTTTCGCAACGTCCGTGATATCATTTTTTCTGTCAATTCCTTGGTCTCAAAAAGTATCGTGTTAATGATTCTTAACTTTTATTTGAATGACTTGCCAGGTAATTTATAATTTATAGATTATAGCCTGTCGTAATTCTCATTCCTTCGTTAATATATCTTCGAACAGAGGTCCCTTAATGAACGTTTAAACTAAAGTATTATCTAACGGACTTCTTGGATATGTGGACCTATATACACAGATTCCTGGTAAATTTAACCTGTGCAGGTATATAAATATAGCTTAATTACTAATATCTTCTTGATGCATGCCCATTGATTCCTTCGCCAAGTCTATAGAAATCCTTTGGTCAAATAGTTTAACCTAACTTAGTGCCAGTCTTAAAATAGGTAACCTTACTTCATATTGCGGTTCAGACTATTTGAGGGCTAATAAGAACTTAGACTTATCGTATATGGCCTTATAACTGGTTACCTTTATGGCATATCTCTTGCGACACATTTATGCACTTAAGTAAATGAGTAGGTAAACTAATATTCTCTCCTTAACTCTGATGTACTTAACCCTAGTTGAATCTAATTGGCTAAATAGTTGTGGCGTCATAATGTGTTACGGCTTATCAAAGTCTGATTGGTCAATTTTATTTAGCTAAGGTTTAAGTTTCTCCGCTTGGCCTTTTTACGAGGATTTGTACATAATTACACCTGGATAGGATCACTGCTTTTATATATACCTACCTACTACCTAGGTAGGTAACTAAGCTTCATTCAAAAGTGCAATTCGCTGAGTAATCACACACCTACCTTGAGGTAAGCACAAGCCTTTTACCGAGATGCGTAGTGTTCCTAGGCCTTTAGCTATAAAGGGATAAGGATTCTTACGTGATACCCAAATTGGATCATCGGCCCGCATGATGTTGCCGGATTGTGTCGGCTGGCGGACATAATTATCATCGAATATGCACGTCTGACATTCCACGTAAACACTGTCACTCGAACAGTGCAATAGGGCCGAGATCGAGGGAGCGTAGCTATGCGGCGGTGATGGCTAATTGCTTAACCTACCTAGGTACCTAGGTAGCTAGCATTATGTACCTAGGCTAGGTAGGTATTGTTGAGCCTCCTTACTTTATTCTTTTGGTATATTTGGACTTGATTCCTCCGATGAGGCGATGAGGCGATGGACGATAGCGGCCTGTCGGTATACCCCACTACATGGGTGTGGCATCCATGTCGCCTGTCTAAATATATAGAAGCTGGAGAGGGACGGCACTTCCGGCCGGAGAATATGTCTTCGGTTTCTTTGGGTAGGACAACTTCGTCTTTTATATCGTACATACTAAGCTCTGATAAGAACTTGGCTGACCAAAGACGGAAGTATGTACCGATCAGCTGCGCTCATAAACCTCAGCTCTAGGTACCTAGGCAATATATTTAACAAGTGGACTGACTCTACACGTCAGTTCGTATTCATGTCGATCCTAGGTCTGGACCAAAAGCGTAGTGATTATTGTTTACCTCTCCAAACTCCCTATTCGTGATCATCCTTAGCGTTCGCAAGTCCTTACTACTCATCGCTGTCCGCGACCCGATCTACAGCCATGTCTGGCGTCCGAAACATCACGGTCCCGTGGGTGCCGCTCGATGAGTTCGATTGGTCCTTTGCTCGCACCGGTCCGCTGCCTTGGAACCTGACAGTATGGTGGGGATGATTCCGGACTCCGAAGTCCATGCTTTATATCGCAAAAACTACTTACCTAGTGACTAATTAATCGTAGGTCTATCATAGCAGTCTTCACGGCCTTGCCGATCTGGATGACCGTCGAGCTCACCTTCTGGGTCTTTTACACCTTCGAGCGATGGCGTGAGGTTTACTTCTGGTCCGTGCTGGGGACAACATGGGGCGTCACGATCCACGCCATCGGCTTCGTCCTTAAGTTCTGCGTGCCGGAGGCGAACTGGGTCCTGAGCACCGTGCTCTCTGAGATTGGCTGGGTCGCCGAGGTCTGTGGCTTCAGCATCGTCTTGTGGTCTCGACTGCACCTAGTGATCCCGTCTCACACGAGGATCCTCCGCTATGTACTCGCCATGATCGTCATCGACGAGATCATAATCGGCATCCCGACTATCGTGTTCCAATTCTTGATATCGAACTCCGCAACGCACGATGCTTACCTACAACATATGGAGATCATGGAACGTATCCAGATCATGGTTTTTTCGGTGCAAGAGACGATCATCTCGGCCGTCTACGTTTGGGGCACCTTGCAGCTGTTGAAGTTGTCGCTCAATACCAAGGCCAAGACCACACTGGCATTTCTCATTGCCGTGCAGGTGATCGTCGTTCTAGCCGATGTGCTCGTCGTGGTGCTTGATTATCTTCAGTATTACACACTCAAGGCCGTCCTGCACTCGTTTGTCTACGCCTTCAAGCTGCAGGTTGAGTTCGTCGTCCTCAACGAGTTCAAGCACATCGCCAACGGCGGGATCACCGGCGGCAATGGATCGCTTGGAGAGGTGACCGGTGGCGTTTTCTTCAACAACGAGCTCCCCGATCTGCCTAAAACCAGCGGCAGCCCCGTACATAACAATTCTGGCGTGACGGTGGTGGGATCGGCTCGAGGAGCACCATCGTCAAGGACGACTGGGTCGGACGGATCCGGTGCGCAAAACAAACATTCGGCGGAGTCCGATGCTTTTGAGCTTCAGTACCTAGGGGCGTATGGAAGAGCTCTCTGATTCTATTAGCATTATGAAAGGCGTTTCTTGTGGGGTTTGGAATTTGGGAATACCCCGAATGACGGCTTCGGCGGCTCTGTACGCTTTAGTCTGACATATTGTTCCTTCACGGTGGATAAGCGATGCATTTACATAGGAGTTCATGCTTTTGGATGGTATAACACTGGTTAGTATAAAAGCTTAAAAAATTCGACCTGAACTGGTATTCTGGTTTGAACTGATCTGTTGGATATGCTAGGATTGACTACATAAGTTACTTCTATATCCGACTTCTCTAGGTTACCTTCCCCCATATCTGTTTCCACACTCTTCCCGATGACTTTCTGCAGGTTATGCCGTATATCGGATGAATTCAGAGTATGGTGTAAAACTCGTACTTTCGCAAGTCTCTGATGTCGATCTGGGGCCATTCTTCTAGCCTAGGGGGGGGTTTCTCGGATACGCCCCGGGTTAACCACAATGAACTCGTAGGGCTTACAAGTAGGTGCCTCGCTCTCTTCACTTACAGTATGCGCCTATCACTCAAGACGGTAGAACATCAATAAGAGGCGTTATTATGCAGGCTGTGGTCGATTTAATATTTAGGGGCTATGTGGTCGTCGGAAGGGGTGTCATGTGATTTCCACATAAATTATATCTATATCTACCTACTCGGGTACTTAGGCTTAAGAGTCTAATGAAGATAAAATAAAGAAAGTAACTGCTATGCTCTCATATTATTGTTCCTTCACCAAGAAAACTTCTCATTGACCCATTCTTCAGAGAGTTTCCATAGCCTCTCAGCTCCTTCACTGGAGACTGCATATGGAGTCGCCTTGTCAGAAATTTGACAATCAATCAGGTAAGCACCGTAATTCTCCTTGCCGTCCTTATCCTCGGGAATTCCCAATTTAGGGTCCAAGGCAGCCACAAGACTTGTCGATGCTCCTGCTCCCAACGTCTTGTATCGGAACTCTCCCTGCTTGCTCATGATGTCCACTGCATCCACAATTGTTTTGGGGGCATCCCGGCCCAGTTCCGTCTGGATGATACCAGGGTGTGGTGCTACCGAGAGGATCCCGTATTTCTCGTACATCCTTTTGCTTAAAGCAATGCTAAATAGCACAAGAGCTACCTTGCTCTGGTTGTAACCCTCGAGGGGCAGATAGGATTTCTCCTCCGGGTCCACCTCCCCCCAAAATCTATGCACTGCGTAATTAGGCTGCTCATCCTCGGGGAGATCTTTGTTTTTCTTCTCGAACCTGATATCGCTCCACCGCATCCGTGCTGCTGTAGGCGAGAGCGAAACGACGTTAATAACACGGGTGGCCCCCTTTGGGCTGCTCTCCGCCGCCTTGATTAGTTTTGGCATGACCAGGCAAGAGAATAAATAGTGCCCGACATAATTAGTCGCGAATTGCATCTCTAGCCCATCCTCGTTCATAGTTCTGTTGGGGAGGGTCATTACAGCCGCGCTGTTCACGATGATGTCGACGGTGGGCACGTCTGACCAGGAGAGAAGCTCAGCAGCGGCTTCCCGGACAGTTCTCTGTGTAGAGAGATCGAGTAGAAGAGAGCGGTATTCCACATTACGAAACTGGGCATTGAGCGTGATGATAGTTTCTTGGATTTTTGATGGAGTTCGGCCGGCGAGGATAAGACGGGCCGGAGACTGAGAAGCCTACATAACGAATTAGAATGTTTTAAGACTCAACGTGAATATAACCCTACGAAGGCTTGTAAAGTCGAGAACCTGTTTGCATGTTTAAATAAGCCTAACTCTCAGAAGTTACTTTATATCCTTATGTACTAACCCTACTCCTCTGGGGTTCACACCAGTTACTAGAACAGTCTTCCCTCGGATTCGTTCAGCAAATGCCTTTGCAACTTCCAAGGCTTCAGTGTCATGGTTAAACTCGGGGTGCGTTGTGGTTGTCATTTTGGCGTTAGATTCCCTATTTCAAACTAGTTGCTCAGTATAAAGGGGTGAAGGAAACACGATAATATCTAGAAATAATATTTATGAGAACTAGATCTCAGATTAACTTCATGATATATATACACCTATGTAAATATATTCACTAGATTTTAACTATCGTCATTCTAATTTCCTATTTCCGACGTTAATAGCAATGTGACCTCATTCCAAGTCTTGATGGCTTTCGTGTCCTCCCGTCCTATTGATATTTTTTAGAGGAAGAATGGATTTAACGGGAATAATCAGTCCACCCGGGATAATGCAAAATTGACACAATGATTTTGTAGGAATGCCCAGTTAGTAAAGCTTTCGGAATTAACGACAGAATATAAGCAATTCCGAGACGGCCCCACGGCTCCACGGCCCCGGAGCCGTCAATTACCCCTGGGGTCGACAATACCTACCTATATGTAACATGGCCATTATTAAGTGCCTGTAAAAATACCTAATATAAAATTCCTATATCTAAGTGAAAGTGAAAATCATCGACTAGGTAACCATGATAATATTAAAGCTTAATAGGTAGTTTGTAAAGAATTATTATTTTAAATAACTTACCTTGGTACGGTTAATCTCGCGTTTATTTTCTCTTAATAGGATAACGGACGATAACGGGGAAGCCGCCAAAATACCTACCTAGGTACCTAGGTAGGTACCTATGTAGATAATAGGTAACCTTGAAATTTTAAGGGACTTCCAAGGTTAACTGAAGTATTAAATGCACTATAATTATAACGCTATAACCCCTGTACTTACAGGGAGTATTAAAGCTATGACAGTGTATATCTAGCATAAACGCCATATACTTACACAGTATGGGTATTATCTTTAAGAGGCATTCTAAACCGTGTATGTATTTTACGAAGGTTTCATGCTGTGTTGATAAGATCATACATACCAGCCAGTGCTAGTAATGTTACGGCCAGCTTTACTAAGCAAGTGGGCTTGCGATGGGTGTGATGTCTCTTTCCGAATTCCGTACATTCCCGATTGCGTGAAGCGGAGAGCGGCGGCTTAAATTTCAGTCACCGGATCAACCCAAATCAAACGGAGAAGTCGCATCGCCTGTGGGTATTGGCACTATGTATTGGTACTGTATTGACACTGTACTGATACCATGTATTCACACTATTCATACTATTAGCACTGTTCTCCGCAACGCCGTCGACGCAACAGGGCGGGCGGGATGTCCCGATCGTACGATGCTCAACGCACATGTACCTAGACAGGTTCGAGAAAACAGGCCACTTGAGTGCATTTCTCAATTAAGCTCGTTAGACAGCATCTGAGTGCATTGCGAAATGACTCTGAAACTCTTTTCCATTTGTCTGATGAGACGAGAATGGCTCGGTGTTTATGGTGTAATAGTTTGATCTCTAATTTGCCTCGGACGACTTATCGTGATGAATCGTAAATCCCGGCTGCTGCATCTGCGTATATAGTCCCCCCCATCTAATCACGAATAGAGATCCAGTATTTATTATATCCATATCCATCCATCAGATTATATCAGATCACAAATAACAAGCACAAGCCTGTAACAATTCTACAATTCTACACTTCTATAATCACCACTACTATCAACAATCATCAACATAAGACAAAGTCTTTACATCAATTACACAAACACAACTACACAATGGCACAGACAATCACCCGCATCAACACATCCCAGACCAAACCTATTCCCATCCCAGCGCCAAGCAAGAAGAACAGCGTAATCCTACCAGAAATCCCACTATTCGCATTATTGGAGCCCGGGAGCCCCGCCCCTAGCGACTGCGAGTCCGCCTTAGACGAAGACGAAACCGCCTACGACATGTACCACTCACCTACACATCACCGGAGGAATGCACTGAGCTTCGAAGAAGGCTTTGAGTTCCCCATCTTTCTCCGCAGGCGAATGTCCGAACCACGATTGAAGTAGTTGAATCTATCTTTCCAGTACCCGTGCCGTCGCTGCTATTGACGGAACTACGATGCCCTACGAGCCGATGCCGGGCCACTGGCAAGCTCAAGAGACTAAAACGGGAAGTCTCAACGAGATGTCGTCGCACCACCGCATCCGAAGTACCGGCCTGGTGCCGAGTAATAAAATCAAATGGGGTAATAATCATCACGGATTAGTGGGCTAGGCAAACTGCTTTCTTTGTCTTTCGGCGTTTGAAGGAAAATTGGGTGCTACCAGGTTGGAAGCAAAAGCATATTTTGGGGCGTTATATTTATCACAGCCGGACAGAACAGAACGGCTTCGTGTTAGCACTACGGGTGCATCTTACCAAACTTGTTTTACTACCTATTATCGGTGATTCCACCCTATGCGCCAATTGCTAGGTATCATTTATATATTTATAAATTTGAAGACGCTATGCTCCTCTTTCACAATCCAATAATTAGCATCTTCTTCAAATTCAATGTCCATGGTGTCGTATGATCTTTTAAGAGTAGATGCACTTTAGCCTGGATAGGTCTGCAGGATATTAACCTTGGTATCCCGAGGTGATGAATTAACTGGTTCATGTTATCCTGACTCGCGGCTCACGGTTCTGATAAAGTATTTGTCGCTGTTAGGGATAAGGGAAGAAAAGGGGGAGCGTCAGGTACGCGTCGTGTTTAGAATATCCCGCCCATATAATATGCTATGCCTTGAATGGTTGATTTGGGTTGTTATATATGAGAAATGTATTAAACAACGATGGCCATGGAGGAAACTAATAGCCTTGGAGATCTAAGTGCCGGGAGCACTGTTATTACCCAGCGTATCTAGGTACCTGTATTAGTACTCGACTACAGGTCGCCTAAGAAATGCTCGTTATCCCACCCCTTTACTTTTCTTCAGCCCTTTTTGTTTGACCTCGTTTGTTTTATTTGTCTAACCTACTTGTATCTTTATGCCTTAGGGTTCTCTCGCGAACAAACATTACAAGGCCCTAACCACCACGACTGTCACCACAAATTTGAGTCATTCTTGGGATATAACCACTCATTTTTATCTCGGCAGTACCGTTGACACCTCTTCATCCTTTTCACTCACAATTAAATTTCCCATACGCACACATTTAAATCCCATATATCTCTATTCCGTCATTCTCCTCTCAACACTGTACACAGGAAGGCTAAATACCTTACAAGCTTGAATTCACCATTCATCTTATAGACGCGCGAATAATAACCCACGCACTTCCCTTTCTGCACTTACGCGTCCTATTCTACCAATTTTGAGTCGAGGAATATTTATTCCGCTTTAGAAATAAACGAGTACGTGATGTTTTCTTCTTCTTTCTATTCTACGCCAACCTTTCCATTCAAACTCTCCCATGACATAATACATTCATACTAACATAAAACAGATCGGAAAAGTTACGCCCAAGATGGTTAAACATCTTCTAGTCGGAAACAGTCAACGTCACCTCGTAAGCTTATCTCTTCTACTGCATACTTTCGTCAACCTCTCCCAGCATGTCCCCTATTTGACATATCTTCTATACGTGGCAATTATTTTTTAAAAAAAAACGCGTCACTACGTGGTGTTTTTATATGAGTTAATGATCTAAGGCATGGGTCAAGAGAAAACAATTGTATTTTTAACTAACGGAGCATAACAGGCTCATGGCGAAGGCTTCGGGCGCGACAAACTCCAAAGAATTGAAGAAGACATGAACGTCTTGGTTGCCGTTAAGAGCTCAGAGGCGCTGCAACAGAAACTCAAAGAACTCTTACCAATCCTATTCGATGTATGCGATAACATCGAAGCTGCCAATGGCAGCCGTTACTCTGGTGCCGGCCAAGAAAGTAGGGTTGTCCAACCTACGAATCTAGCCCGGAGCCCGAATGAATCTGGCAATTCACAAGGGACTGAAGAAGGAAACATTGGCGCTCCCCACCCGACGGCCAGGTTTAATCTTCCTACCGTCATGGCTATTGCCGCGGCTGCGTATGCAGCCGGATACTCAGCCGGATCCGATAATGACTGGCCTGGTGTTATGGACTATGTTCTGATCGGGATTATCGCCGCACTTGCTGGACGCGTCTTAACTACCTGTTTCTACAAGCAGTTCTAGATCACCTACTTCTAGTTTATATCTGAGTTGCCGATAGATGGAATTGGATTCTCTAATAATTGCATACCTACCTAGATACATACATGTAAGGCAGTTCACACTTCCATATACAAATAGATGAAAAAATATTCATACACACATTCTACCTACTTCTGGAATACTAGTTAGTTATGACAACTGTTAATATCAAGTTTCTATAAAAGATATTAACTATGGCACCTAAGACACAATAAGGGTGAATTACTTTGTCTTGTGAACACATTCATGTAGTCTGGCTATATATAACACCTTTCAACATGAATTGGATACCAGTGCATTACTCTCCTATCGCTAATGTTTAAATTAATTTATCTAGCAAAGTATTATTCTGTATAGATCGTAATATTGTCGCCCGAAATACCTAGGTGCGACAGGCGACAGATGTTACCATGAATACCTACTCAAAAAGGAATGTGGGTCTTCCATTCATATTAGTTGATTGGCTAGAATTACTCGCTGAGGCACAGCTAATGTTTTCAAGATTCAGGACTTCCCTTTGCCCGTCCACGGATGCTACAAGTTAAACTGTTGCATGTTGTTACGGATATACTTGTCAGGTACCAGTCTTCCGTTCCCACAGCTTTTAACGCGTTCCTTTTTTCGTAGAAAATTCCCACAACCTGTTCGGTTATTAACGCGTCGCGGTGTAAACCACCACACTAAACACAACCCCACCCACTCTCCTAAAACAACCATTGTAAGTAAGATCCCATTTATTTTCGAACAATATCCCTACTTGACTACCTGCGGTATTTGCCAGTTCCTAACATCGTCGTAGGTACTCACAGTTTAAATACCCTCAAGCTTGTAATGCAATAAAAATCAAGATCTTGTCACATATTGACCTGATACTTGTACAAGACCTCGTTACTCGCCTTACAAACAGACCATGGAGCAGCCTCCCGTAACGCGCCCTCGACGGGCTCCTCTACCGTCCCAAGAGGAGATGTGGCAAGAAGCTCAGCGTACCGATCCTCGGTATCGTCCACAGCAGACTAATATCGGAGCTTTTATCGACGATTACGATCCTCAATCGGCTCATCGACAGATCTACTGGGACCGCCAAATTTACGAAATCGAGTCCTTGGAAGAGATACTAGCCGAGGTAATCTACCGAGACGAGACACGGCTTGACCACGCGAAGGAGGTCCTTGGGCGACAGCAGGGGATTCTACTGTCGCTATTCAGGATGCATCGGATGTGCATACTGCATATGAAAGCGATGCAGGATATGTTGGAAGAGGATCAGGTAGATCGAGACACCCGCGTGCCCGTTCGTCTCTTGCCGCTAGATACGCGTCAAGTACGAGAGTTTCTCGAGATAGTAAGTTTATTTCTGGCCCCCGCCGGCTCTTTGCCGTATTATACCCAAGTTTGCTAACTGGTTCTCAACAATTTAGATCCTTGCTTCGCAGCTACTCATCATCATCTTCATCATCATAAGTCACTTCATCTAGGGAATTCTCGACCACTGCGGGACCGAATTCAAGAATCAGATACGAGAGCCCTAGCACCGATTACGAAGTTATGATCACGATATGTATACTTGATACACAACCACGATAGATTTTGAGCTCTGTTGGGCATGATTCCCTTCATCAACTCTAATCGAGATGGTTGACACTCCCACGCATCAATATACATCTCTTAGACAACACTCCTCTCAATCTGATACGCATCTGCTAGGTTACCATCTGGTTCATGCATGTGGCCCATCAGACTCCTTAGTAGCAAACGCCACGAGGGAGAAGAGAACTTAGCGGCGTTTCGCAAGCTTTCTATTCTCCGGGCTTCTAGTATATGCCGATTTTATATTTATGCACCTCATACAGGGGCTATGACGAGTACAGACGGGTAGTCCCCCAATAGCCAGACACAGATAATAATAGTAACCCTTGTAAGACCCGAGCATACTTTCGTAACTTTTAACACCTTCCTCTGTCTATTGTATCTTCTCTTTCTACTTAAGAGCCGTGAACATTACAACAATCCCCATGCGAAAACTCGGCGGGTGATCTTTAATCGAAACATAATCCTCTAGATCTCTCCCAAGGCTCTAACAACCGCTATTACTTGAGAAAGAAGTCCTCCCTGTGTACATGTGCCTACATGATGTTTTGTCGCCACGACTCGACATCCAAGCCGACTTCTCACTCGTTTCCGGATCCAACCCTCTAACGCTCGTGATGTTCTTGAAGGTAGTCTACCTTGATTGTGAGGATATTTCTAGTTGCTGGAGACATATTTTTAAGTAAGCCATTGCGTTTTGGTGTTCAATGCAAGTATATGCTCTGCTGACATAATAAGGGGCAGCCAGCGTGGAAATATTGTTAGGGGGTGATCGAATTCTGATCATAGAGAAAATCCTGAAAGCCGGGAATTTCTCCAGTCATCTGAAAGACAATTCGAACATGTATAGCTAGGTATATTAACTACCTAGGTAGTTATTTAGATGCTTCGTCAGTACCAATATCGTACGGCCAAGGTTTAGTATAAGTAATTGTCGGCTTGATGCCCGTTTCTCGCTTGACCCTTGAAGCCATAACAAGCCCAATAGCTGCTCCATTGTCATATAAATTAGCATTATATCGAAATCCATCAGAGTCCTCCAGATCGTCAGTATCTTTATATTGCCGTTCGAAGGCACACATTGAGAAATCGATTAAGAATGGTTGAAATGTACGCTCGTCTAGTCGGGCCACAACAACACTGCAGTTGCAAAAGTTAGTAACAGTTTCTTTAGTGCGAAGTTTGGATGTTTTAGGTATGCCTTAGGAGAAAGAACTTCGCGGCCTGATCTATTTGAAGATCCGTCTCCTGAGACAGATCTTGAAAAATAAAGGAATGGAGAAGAAAGGAGAAGCAAGGAGAAGCTTTGATGGTACATACTTCCTTGGTGCACTATCCAAATTCAAAACACCAGCTAGGTTGACCTCATTTGCCACCTCAACGGCATTCTGTATTATCTCTTCCCATAATAGGGGCTCATTAGGGAGATTCGAAACCATTTCCGTAAGATTGAAACCGCGGATCTTTTCAAGCAAAATACCAGGGATTTGAAAATAGGTAGAAGGAAGGTCGGGTGGAAAAGATGGCATATCGAGAGTAACCGATGATAGAAACCGGGGGACGCATCGGCCTTGGAGAGCTTGCAGTTTTTCGTACGCTTCGACCTCGTGGGAGTAATGGTTTCGGGCCTTGTGATAGATTATGCCTTCCCTTTTCCCAAGCTTCTCCCACTCCGTTATGTCTTCATCGCTATCCGAATCGTAGTATATTCCTTTCCCTACTTCTTCATCTTTGCCCTTTAGATGAACAAATAGGTCCTCGGTTAATCCCTTTCGCAGATAATCCTGCCAAGCGGCTTCGGCATTTTGAGTATGTGGCTCTTCTGGGACATATGGTTGCTCCTTTCGGATCTCTCCAAAACGACGATCAAATAGTTTGAGAACCGCATCTTGGAACCCTTCCCCTGTTCGGATTCTGACGTCCACGACAACTGACATAGTGATTAGGTATACGCTAGTCACAGTCACGGATATGTTCTCCCCTTCGGAATTCCTCAAATTCATTACATGACCCACGATATAGGGGTTTGGTGTAGTAGTAGTATGATCCGTGGCATCGTCGGAAGGCATGGTATTGGGACTGTCGTTATATAGATGTTTGAGGCAAAAAAAAAAACCGATATATTACTTCGAACCTCGTTTGAATCAAATACGATTTTATATATAAATATCTGAAGAACTAGGGAGTAGCTATGGGCCCTCAAATATTAGTATCCACCCCGGGATTGAGAAACGGCAATAGGGGGAATAAATTAGAAGAGTTGCGAATATACTCACAAAGTATGTGAAAATTTGGAGTGTAATAACTACCCCCACTAAACCGCATGAGTCAACGAGGAGATATTTAGAACCAATAGATGTCTCTTGATTCAGACCCAGTGAGGTTGCAACCAGATGGTGACAATCCGAAAAATCCGGCAATACTCTTGGCAAATAATACAGGGGTAGAAATCTACCACGATTTCCATGATAGGTTGATAGCTCACGCTAGGATCGGTAGTTATGGGAACAGTTCACACACCAGGTAGGAGGTAGGCTTCACATAAGAAACCGACTCCCTAACCTAGTAGAGATCGAGATCAGTGCCAAAACTGAGCTTTTACTAGGTAGGTATTAACCGTAAGATAAAAATCTTTAGTTATCAAGTTACTAGGACTTGGTTAGCTTTACATGTTTATTTATGCGTTTTTATATATTTAAATAATTAACAGATACCCGCAACTCCTCTTCAATGGAAGGATTAGATGAGTGCTTAACTAGCAACTTCCAGAACGTACTTGCGCCGGCGCTCCTCAGTCCCCGTCCCGGTCACCTCCACCTCCTAAACACCCAGCAAACAAAGCCGGCGCCCGTAATCCAGTGGCCGAATGCATTCCATCTGAGCTTCTCCCCCCCATTCATCCAGACCACCAGTCCGTCGCCGAACCTCACGAGCGTCAAGATCGCCGCAAACGTCGTGACGGCGCCCTCGTTGCCCTGCCGCTGCAATTCCATAAGGGTCAGGCCGTAGCTAAGCTCCCGAATGCCCTTGAAGTACATAAGCGGCGATACGAGACCGCCGCTAGAGTCGCTGCTCTCACCCTCAGGAGGAACAACTTTGATGACAGGTTCAAGTGGTAGGCCCATATGGCTGTATTCGTTTCGCGGCGAGAGGAGTGCCATCAGGCCACGACCGAAGCAGGCAGCGCCGAGGATGTATGAAGGCAAGGGGGAGAAGGTAGCCATTTTGTATCGAGTTAAGATGGTGACGATATTAAAAAACGAACGCTTGCGCTAGGCGGATAAATGAGGTAGTAAAAACATCGTTGAAGTTACCCAGGACGTCTAAAGCAAGCAAGTAAGCGCAAATGGGGCTAGGATCGCTTTGGCCGATTGGTAGGGCTAAGGGGTTAATAGGATGCGCCAGGTCAGCATTGTGGAGTATCGGGTCTAGTCGGATATCCGAGTTCTTAAGACTCCTTCTTAATTAGATCATAAATCTCGTCTCCAAGGTTAGTATGCTGAGGTTAATAGCATCCGACCTTAGTGGTATATCAGGGTCTGAAGACTTTTCATCAGCTCAGCGACGTAGTGATAACGACGGATGAACTTGTTGACACTCTGAGGTTAGAATGTTAGTATTTAAAACCGAAATACGAGATTTAATTATGATAATCCGCATATTCAAGGCTTAGGAATTAAGTTGAACTACCACGAGAGGGCATCGTGGACTTGTTCTAAGCCCTAGCATCTAGATGTCCAGGTTAGAAATCTCGCGACGCACTCTAACGCGGGTTTACAAGGGCGAAGTGGCGTCAGTACTAACGATTTCACCTACATAGGAGATAGCAAAAGAAGCAACCAGGCAGGATGTTAAAAGAATCAAATCATTAATTCGTATGGCCATGGCCGGGACTACGCCGGCACGATGCAATCAACCACCTCCCTATCTAGCAAGCGCGCGTGATGCCAAACTATGATACATACAAAGACGGCCGAGAATCCATGGTAGACCGTCGCGTAAAGAGTAGAGAGCGATTTTTCCTTGTTCCTTTTCCTGAGACTCCTAGTTCGCAGTATGAACAGATCAAAGCATGCGCGTTGTGTCAGGGGTAGGTAAATGTTAATGTTTGCGCAACCATTCATCTCGAAGGCGAGAGCGAATGCTGGGCTCTCAAGAAGTATGGATTGGGTGAGAGCGATATCAAAGGTTGCGGTATCCTGGAGTAGCAGATATCCAGCCATGCTGTACTGCACTGGATATGAATAGGGCAACGCGAGGGCGTGCTTGTCGCAGTACCGCTCTATAGCGCTGGCTTGGCCGCGGCGCTGAGCTGCTGAGCTGTTACCGAACCGTCGCTGTTGGGACCACCAGCGGCGAGGATCTATTGTCGCTGTTAGCCATCACGATCTATTATCTCAAAGGTAGAGTATCGTAGAAACGTAAAACATACCTCGCTGCCCATCTCGCGCATCTTCATCTCCTTCTCCATTTCCATGACCTGCTGCTCCTCAGCCCAAGCGAGCGCCCATGGCACACCCAGGATCAGCGCCGAGGTGCTGATCACCCAGAGAGTTCTACCGCTGAAGGATAAGACGCCGGTAATAGCATCCGTGGTCGCGTTGATCTTGTTGGCGATGGAGGTTCGGGTCTGGGGAGGAATGATGTCACGGAGCGCATAGAAGCGCTCGGATAGTGTCTCGTTCACAGGATCGTAATCGGATTCGTTGGAGATCTCCGAATCTAGACAGGTTTAGAATTAGCCAGAGGGAAGCGGGAATTAGACAATTTCGATTACCGGTGTCAGTGTAGTCTTCGTCATTCTCCTCGGGGCCGGGCTGGTCCTCTTCGAAATGCTCGTCAACAACCTCGGTGAGCTGAACCATTGTGTCGAATTCTGAATAGAATCCAAAGATGATCTCGTCGGTGCTCTCTCGCGAAGCTGGGCGCAGTGCTGGAGTGTTAGGAGGTGCGAGGGGATATTCTTCAAGTTGGAATTCGTTGGAGATATCTTGGTTTTGGTCTTGGAGATGGAAATGTTTAAAATGTTTAAAATCTGAATGGTGATTCTCCACTTGGTCATAAAGATCCACTAGATCATATAGATCTGCGAAATCTAATTGGCGCATCATTAACGGGATCTCGGCGTTTACACGCACAGTTGCCGTGATTTTTTGTGGTTAGATTGGAGATGTGGAGTGGAGGTAAATCTAAGTATTGCAAAGTCGACGACCCGCAGGTTTTGCGCGAGAATTAACTTGCTGGTACCTAGCACCTGAAACCCCCCACTATCAGACCGCGTGGTTGCCGTTATAGCGAGGTTTTGGTGTTTTTACAGCGCCTTCCTCCACTACCTCCTAGGTGGTCTACAGCAGCCCGTCTGCCAGTCCACAACCATTATCCTCTGCCTTCAACGACTCTATCTCTTTAACACGAGAGAAAATCTAAAGCAACACAAGACGAAAGAAAAAGGAAGAAAATTAAGGAAAATTAAGAACAACAAAGGTGCGCGATGATATTAGCAATCGCAATTATCTCCTAGTTAACATATGACGTCATCTTGCGAAAACGACTTGCGCACCCAGAATTCTCTACTACGCTCGGTCTAATACGACGAATACCTCTCGTAAATGGTGACTAGATTCAACAGGACTTTACAGTACCTACCTAGGGTATCTAATAGATCTACACTATGTAGATAGTCCAGAATATTATAATTTACATCAATCCAATCCATCGCCTTCAAATACTACCTAGGTAGGCACAGGGTATCATATACAAACACCACGATCAACCAAGCCTTCATTACTAGCCAGTGCTAGTACCGATTACGATTACGATAAACATGAATGTATGTATGTATATATGCATTATTATTAACTTATACTCATAACCTATATCATGGCCAGATCCTCGTGTATATACGTCGTGCCTAAGTATGAACTGATAGACTAACACCCGTACCGTACGACGACACGTCCTCCTCTAAAACTGAAAAGATATTTACTCTACCTCATGCATATAGTTCTACTTGCTTCCCCCCACCACCACCATTCGTTATTCCGTACCAACATATCGTGATAATAATAAACCGGAACTAAACTCACATACGGCATGTGCCTCAGCCCTTGTTGGGCGGGGAATCGGCAAATCGGATTCCTCGTCGCGTGGGCGGTACTCTAGGGGTATCATCGTCGTCGCTATCGCTGTCATCGGCTGCAGTGCTCTCCACGCCTAATGCGGCCTCTCTCCTCCTGCGCTCCGCAGGCGTCTCCCCCGCGTCGTTATCCTCGCGGACGCTGGCAAAGGCGGCAAGTCTTCGCCGTCTCTCTACCGCAGTCTCCGGCGTGTCAGAAGTCGGTGCCTTATCCGAGCTGACCGTTGCGCTGCGTCCTCGGGTAGGCTCCTCTGCCGGAGGAGAAGGAGACAGACTCACGTCTCGAGTGCTGGTGCTTGCTTGAGTTATGCTGATATGGGGATGGGCCAGAGCTGGGGTTTGAGCGTCGGGTGAGCTCGCTTCAGGGACCCCCGTTGCCATCGATTTCACTGCTGGTGTGGCAGTAGATTGACCTACCACCTCGTGGCGAGTTCTAGCGTCCAATTTCCGCACTTCGCTGAGAAAATCTTCCTTGTTCATGCGTCGTCCTACGCCACCAATTGTGAACCGGATACCACGGTCATCCTCTGAGCGCCTCCCAGGAGGAGAGGCATCGGCCCTCCTCTGATCAGCAGGACCACCACGACCAAAACCTGGCCACACGCCTGTTCTCGTCCTCACAGGTTTATCGGGGCGAGTTTGGGTGGTATCCTGTGCGGATTGTCCGGACGGCTCTCCAGCCGTGGGTGCGGCCTTGTCAGATGGCTTGACGAGGCCACCCATACCCATATACTTCAAGCTTGTAGCAACATAGTCTTTGCCGTCGCCGCCATCGGCTGGTAGGTCGTATTTCCTCACAACTTCTCCATCCTCGTCTTCGACAATAATCTACAGATACGTTAGTGATACTGCGCCACGCCTAATCAAATTAAGAATTGTGCTTACCGTGTTGCCGAATTGGTATGCCCTAGCCGGTTCATGCTTTCGCTGGGCCTTCGACTTGTCCTTGCGTTTCTGGGATTCTTCCTCACGCCACCTTCCAATACTCTTCTTGAGTGATTCGTATGTCCACCCAGGCTTCTGAATCTCAGCTTTGGCCGCCTCCTTTACGTTGTGCAAATCTTGGCTTGTTTGATGCCCAGTTTCCTCGACCGCAAGAACTTGACCGTCGTGGTCCTCAATTATAATGTGGTCGCCCTCGTCATATACTTCGAGCTCGTCATGTCGTCCGCGCCTGGATCGCTGCTCACGAGCCGCCTCACGTCTTAGCTCGTCTTCCCTTGTTACGTCCACGGTCTTGTCGGTGTCCTTTTCGCTGTCTTTCTCTCGAAGTTCCTCTGATGGTGAACTAGGACTATCTTGCCGTGGAGACATAGGCGGTACGGAGTCGGATGGCGACATAGGCTCTGTCATGTCGCTTGTGCTCTTTCGCTGGGGGAAGATGGCCGACTGGCTTACGGGACCACCAGGTCCAATGCCATCATCCCACTTCTTTCTGCTGCGGCGCCGGCCGGATACGGACGAAGCGCGACTTCCCGCCCTGCTTGGGTTTTCTTCTTCGCGCTGGCGACGTAGGAACTGCCCAGGCATTCCAGTGGGCGGTAATGTGCCAGGTGGAAAGTCAGGCGACTTTATCTCTTCGAAATCGGTGTCAGACATGGTCCGTGCTTGTGATCGTGACTGTGATGAGATTCGTGGTAAGCGGCTCATCCATGCCGGTCCGTCTTCCGGAGCGGTAGTAAACGACATGGTGATCGACAGGGTGTTGATACGCTTGCCTAAAGTAAACACGGCTATCGAAGAACCATGGACCAGGATGGAGGATATCACCATGAAAGTGACAATCGGCCAGACAAGAACAATGACATTGTAAAATTCGGCACCCGGTCCTGGGAGCTCTGCCTCCGGAATGGTATGCTCATTCTCCAACTCAGCACGAGCAAGTAAAGCGACAAAGATCGCGCCTACGCCGATGGGACCGAAATGCCCAGCGAACAGAGCCTCACGCCAGGTCTTTATGTCGGGAATGATTGGTTTGAGCATCAGCATGATTGGGATTCGACGGAACAAGATGACGAAGATAGCCATGACGGATAGTCTCCAAGCGGAAAGGCCAATGTCCGCATTATTGTACTGCTCCCATGGAATAATGGTGCCAAGGTAGACAAAGTAAGCCAAATTGAGCAGCAAGTCGATAACGTTAGACACGTGGGACTCCTCGGTCTTCTCACTGAACCAACCGTCGTTCGAAAACCCGACACCGGCAGCGAATCCGACCAGCAAGTCGTCTACACCTAGAATACTACCTGAGCCGGCGCAGAAAAGAGCCAACGTGAAATAAAAGACGAGAAAGCTCTCGCGATCGATCAAGTCGCGCTTTTCAGCATATTTAATACCATGCCGTGCGATATACCCGACCAGAAAGCCGTAGACGGCACCAAATATGCATTCGTAGAGAACGGTATAGACGAGCCAGTGGTATGTTGTCTGCTTAGCGTCTAGATTATCCTGGAGTAGGTAGACGGAAAGGTAGATGAAGGGGAAAGCCATGCCATCGTTGCAACCGGACTCGGCCGAAAGTACGTCTCTTAAATGTTTCGGTACCCGTTTCGCAAACTTCCCCTTGCCTACGACGGAAGAAGCAAGGACAGGATCGGTAGCCGTAACGCAAGCAGCAACAACTAAGCTCTCGAGCCAAGACAATATCGGGAACAGCCACCAGACGATCAGACTAGTAATCAACCATCCAAACGTCATGACGGGGAGTAGCAAGAACACGACAGATTTCCAATGCTTCTCCATGTAGTATTTTGGCAGTTCTACTCCGACGGCAAAGCATTGGACGACCAAGACGATCCGGGAGAATTCGAGGGTAGTCTCGTCGACATTGCCCCAGCTCTCCGGATCGATGAGATTCGCAGCATGGGGACCAAAGATAACGCCGCATATAGTAGCAACCGTCGCTTCACCAATATACATGCGCTCCTTAATAACGGAAGAACAAAGCATAAAAAGGGAAGTGAAACCCCCCAAGATGATATACACCAAGTGGGGTTTGGTGATCGAGAGATGATCCCACGCCATTGTTTATCGCCGAGTGTCGCGAACGACTCGGTTCGGGAGTCCGTGGGAGAAGAACGAAGACGCAGGACGGAAGACGAAGAAAAAGGACCGTAACCTAAAAGTCGTAGCTCAAGGGATCAAGGGGGTCTTTGATCGGACGAAGGCGCAAAGATCGGGACCCTTGTGGATAAGGAGAAAAGTCCAAGAGGCGAGACAAGACAGGCGACTCCAGGACTTATGGATACTGACCTGGGACGTTTCTGATCTAGATGCATTCAGGACGATGATTGCATGCCAAGTGACTGGCAAATTAGCTATACAATGGGGCCCAAGACAGTGAGACAAGAAGCCGGGTTAGCCGCTAGATGCGAGATTAGAGATTCGTGATTCGAGATTCGAGATTCGACGAATAATCTCTCTAATACATTTGTTTACGCGTAGCGTAGTTGGCGCTCATGGGGGGGTGCAAGTGGTGCCTGAGGAGGGAGGTGATGAGCCGGCGGCATGAGCATCAAGCAAATAGCATGTGCAGGAATCAGTTAATTTACCTTCTTGATGCCCAGCAGGAGACTTGGGATCAGAAGGGAAGGGGAAAGTAAAGAAAAAGAAAAATAGGTAAACAATCAAAGATGGGGGTCTTAGTTGCAAGTACAAGAACAAGAAAAATAAAAAAGGATAACACGAACAGGAGAAGCAAGTGGCAGCATTTAAGTTTTTGTACTTTAGGTTGTAATTGGAAAATAACATTCAATTTTTAGCAGCCGACTTGCAGGCCACAGAGATGATGAGATTTACAAGGCACCTACCTACCTGCAAGGTTACTTCAAGGCAGGTAGGGATTTTGATTTTGATGATTTTTGACGGGCCCAATTCAGGGATCCTAAGTGAGCCTAGCCCGTCTAGTGCGTCTTGGTGGGGGGGGCTTAGGCGTAGAATGCAGGGATGCCAGGAGCCGGAAGAGCTAGGATGGGAACTGCGACCATCTAATAGGCCTAGAAGCGGTGTGTATCTTTTAAGTATTATGGACCGGCCCAGCTCTCGCCGCTTTTTACCTTGTTAGCACACATACCCTCGGCGCGGAGGCTTCGAAGAATGACCCGGCTTACCAACAAAGTACTACGTAGTAGTCTTTCGGAACGAGAAACCAACCAATGATTTGATACAATTGAGGCTCAACCGAACAAAACGAAAAAATAAATAAACTAGCGTTGAGCGGGCTAGAGCGGATGATGAATATGCGGAACGTACAAGATTGCGGGGAGGACTAGGAGGGTTTCTTCCTACCCTACGGTCCCTACCTCTTACTGAGGTACCTACCTCTTACTGAGGTACCTACCTCTTACTGAGGTACCTACCTAGGTACCTAGTATGTACGGAACTGTAAGTACCTAGCCTAGGTAGGTAATATTTGTTTGTATGCGGATATAAAGCTTCCCTTGATCCATGGATGTGTTACAATATACTACCTCAAGTATAATATCTACCTACATATAGATCAGGAACGGTAAACTGCAAATGAAAATGAAAATGAACCGCCGGAACGTTGTCGATACGGCTGATGTCTTCGACGCTGTGGAACTTCACATCATTCCACAACAAATATTGCACACCTGCTAGATGAGTTAGGTGGTCGATGAGTCGGAAGACGGAAGAGGGTTGTTTGGAGTTGCCTTCTTGTTTGAGCCGAGGTGCCGTTGATTCCCGGAAGATTGGGCTGATAGGTAGGTATCCAAGATACCGTATCTTGGAGTGCCATCAACTTCTCGCGGAGGGGGAAACTAGGGTAACGATGTCATAAATTCAAGATGCGTCTCGGGATAAGCGTGTGACTGTATGATAGAGGATACCTTCTAGGTAGTGCAGTATAGACAAAGTTCACTTTACTATTCCGTACATGAGATAGAAGATGCCTTCCCGCAGATCATACCTACTATATCAAATTCTCGCATTTCGACGTACGATAAGTGAAGCAAGATTCCCAATACAGTTATCAAAGTGAAGATTTTGGTCAAGGCAAGTAAAGATATGCCATTCTTAGGTGCTAAAATACTAAAGCGGCATGGCGCTAAGCTATAACCGGGAAAGCCTCCTTTCCGTCCGAGTACATAGATGATACTTTTTATTTTAATACCCTCGTGGTATCCGACATAATAGTATGAGACCCTTGTCTCTAAATGTTTCTTCAATCAAATTCTATTCGATGTTTCCGTCATATCTTTAAAACAATTCTCTACTATTATCTATTAACCAAATTTTGATTGGATATATTTTATAATGTCAAACAGCATTTTCGCCTACCACGGCATCGTGCCACCCACAGATCTAATTTCGAGAACGATCTTTAATATACTTTTCGAGTTTGAGCATGATGACTCGTAGCAGTGGCGCAACACAAAAAAAAAAAAAACCGAAGCTCGTGGCGCATTTTAGCGACCACATGGGCTGATGGGCAATGATCTCAATGGTCTCAATGGTCCAACGTGACATTTTAGCCTTCTTGGCGGCTCTTAACACCCCAACCGTCCCCATCAAATTGACGTCGTTTTCTCCTTCGCCTATATTCTTATGTCTACTAGTAGTATGCTTATGCTTATTAGTAGTATTCCTATGCCTATCAGTAGCATGCCTATATACATACCTAGTATTCAGTTCCCTATCACACCCTTCCACACCCGGATTGGCACATTGGCACATTGGCACGTCTACGTAGTAATGCATGGGGCAGACTCGGCATTCTGGGCATCAAGACTCAAGACATTGGCAAACAGTATTCTTCACCGTCTTCCGTTTGTTTTGATAGGTAATGGACATTACATACACGTTATAGCAAGCTTTGTACAAGCTTCTCACAAGACATGCCTAGGCTTTAACCACGTTCCTCTCCCAATATTATGGTAACTTATAGTATTAAACAATTAAAAAAAAAGCCATGATAATACTACGTAATAGAGATTGTTCAGTAAATATCCCACGGCCGAATTCGTCACGGCTTCACCGCCCCCCTCCCCCTCCCGACATGTTCCCCGGTGCTGCCGGAGTCCGGTTGTTTCACGGGCGCACGTGGGGGTATCAAAATCCCAGGTTCCACTACGCATTCTGTTGCTTCCATGCGACGCGCAGCACAGCACAGCACAACACAACAGTAGTCTAGGTCACGAGGCTATTTGGACGTCCGTTTGCGGCACGAAGATGCAGGACGCAAACCATACATCCATACATGGTTCTTGTATTCGCCGGGCTCGCTGCGGATTACGTGAGCACAACCTTGCAAATTTCCTATCGCCCAACATATGCTGTCTTCTCAATTCAATCACACAAGCTCAATATTAGCTCATTGCCTACATGGGCTGATAGGGTAGGTAGATAATGGTTGGTTCTTTGCAATTATATGATAGTATAGTCGTAAGACCCAACTCTTGTAGCGTTAATCGTGAATTGTCCTGTCTGTACAACCTGTTAAATGTTCCACTGTCGTCCCTATTTTTAGGTAGGGTCTAGGCTCTACCTGGGTACACCCAGACCGGGGTAGTCATTATTCCGCATGAATTGGAATTTCCTCCTAAGCGGCCCGAGCCACATAAGACCCAATTTCCATCCAATATTTCATACAATATTTCATAGCTGTTCGTTTGCCCCACTTTTACGCATCTTAAGGACTTCAACCCTCACCAGAAATATATTTCAAAGAGCATTCTATTTTCTAGATTGGACTGTACAGAGTGTAGAAATTCTTATTTACAACCACTTACGAACATTTCCGTTACCTCCTTGTTTTCTCAGTTTAAAACACTCCTGTTATGGATTTTCATGGACTATGGTCTCTGATCCTTGAAAAGGAGAGCCCATCTAGAAGTTTCGATTGCATTGCTATTAACATGGATAGGAATATTCAGCCTTCTAGGTACTATATAGAAAGCGGTGAACTAATTCGATTCGACAGAAATGACTTTGCAGTTCGATGTGATAGCTACATACCTACCATATTTAAATTCCATCTCTAAAAGTAGCACAACAGCCGCCACCGATATATATATTATATGAACAGACATCATGAGGCGCGTAACTTTCGCCGGGTCAGATGAATCATTTCTCATGTGGACTAAATGAACTTGTTTCAGCCTCAAGATCTAGACGTTCGACGGTTTCTTCCAGAAAATTCATCTGACGATGTACGAAATATAATTCCCCATTCACAATTACTTAGGTACCTAAGTATGTATCCGTGTATTCCGTGGAATCATATACCTGTTATCTGCCTTATTCGAAAGTAACCTACTTAGAAATAGGGGTGGAATTTCAAAATGCTACTTCAACTATAGTACCTAGCTACTTATTAGAAGCGACGATAATGGACGCACGAGCTAAATTATCCATCGATGTAGAAAGGACATCTGGCCACGGAAAACAGTCTAATCAATTCGATGATTGGAGAATCTTCTGTGTTGCAATGCTACCTAGATATTTTTCAACATAACACCGGAGAGCGATCGTCAGCCGTAACGCCCCCCCTTTTCAAGCAGACCGAACCAAGCCAAGCCCCCCTCAAGCCTTAGCCGGGATGCCCTCGGCCTTAGCCGCAACGGCATCGCCGAATTCCTCGCGGCCGCCGGCGAACACCTTATCGAAGTCGTACTCGCTCCAGCGGATATCCGGGTTGAGGCCGGCGAACTTCCAGACGCCGCCGACCTTGCGGTACCAGTGGACGTTGGTGGAGTGGGCGTGGCCCTTGACCTCGACCTGGGCGCGCGTGGCGTCGGTATAGCGCTGGTGGGGCACGCGCAGCTGGTGCGTGCCGACGACCTCCGTGTCCGAGATCTTCTCCCACTTGCTGCCGCCGATGAAGTGCTGCGTCTTGAGCAGCGGGTCCCCGAGCACCGCCGGGTTCGACACCATCGTTACGAACTCCTCTGCTGGCATCGCCTCCCAGAGCTTGTCCAGGAACGACCGGTAGTCGATCTGGTTTCGGGTGCGGTTAGCTTATGGGAGAGCTGCCATAGGTCATGATATTTTAAATAAATAAAAACGCACCCGTAGAGTGGGCGCTATACACTTTCGCAGCCTGGCCCAGTCCTTGGTGTCGTAGCTGTCAGCCCACTCGACGAGGCAGGCCTGTAGGCCGAGGTAGTCTAACCATCATCAGCATGAACATCTCGAAAAGGGGACATAGTATGTTCTTTGGGGGGGCTTATTGGCCGTACCCTCAAAACTGATATTTCCGGTGGTCATCTTGGGCGATTGGAGAACTTATACCGTGATGTACTCAATCTAGATTCTGTAGTGGTGCCTGTAGGTTTCCGTTTCGGTCTCAGCGGTCATTTATGTACTGTATTCTTCTAGGCTACGATGGACACGGAACCCCGACACATCCGGAGGCTGAATAGAAGTGTCCGCTCCAATGTTAGCGCTTCCCTTGTCATAACGAACGCCATGGTGTTCGTGCGCGATCCTTCGGCATGAGAACCTGGTTGCAAAGTCCGCTCCGGAGTTCCCCACCTACCTACGATGTCAAAATCTCAAAATCCGGGGTCAGACTAAAGTCTCAGCCACGATATAAAATAACTTAGTTAAGAATGCCAGTTGTTAATTAGTATTGGTCAATTTTCTCGTGCTCTTGATAATATATATATATATGTTCACTGCAATTGTGTTTCTAAGATACCCGACGGCGCTATGGTTTCTTTCGTACGGGGCCGGGAGTCTTCAGGTACACGTCGAAAAGCTGTCTGACATCCCCGCACAGCTTGTGGACTGTTTGAGGTTGCACGATGACTAGATTCTCACCTTACACGAGTGAGAGTGGTCGATCTCCTTCCATTGTCAGATCTTCAGGTTGTTGGTGTATGGAAGCAAGTTGAAGGTTATATCATGAGAACACTCTATGGCCGCACCTCGTTTTCGGCGAGATATCAACGAGGTGATTCCGTAAAACGAGATGCCCAAATTCTAATCGAATTGGACATAACCTTCCTAGGATAAAAGAGTATTCACCTGCGTTTCTTTCTATCGCATGTCTCCGGGTGCCTACCACCAGGTGGTTGCCTACCTATCCATTCAGCAGAATAACTTTTTTGTTGGTGACAGCCATTATCAGCTTACTCAGATGTCACCTTTATTGTTGCCAACCGCTTCGTACAGTAGCAGATAGGAAGGTATTGATATAACTATTAGGTGGCGACTATGGTAAAATTAATAAATCTTCCGCATATCCTCAAGCGCATCGCGAGTTCGGATCGGAGCACTCACTCTATTGTGGAGCAACGGGCCGGGATATTGAATCGTACGGGGTAGAATGGATGGCGCCATGCCCGGCCAGGAGTCCGTTCTTTGGTTATTAAATCGATCCTACGATTCCGAACCCCACGTTTGTCATCTTGCATAATAGTGCGGAGTTCACGACCTCAGATAGGCAGGTGGGCAACGAATGCCGCGGATGACGTAGTTTATAGGTTAAATGCTACAGTACTAGGGATTGTCGATTCTGGGAAGATAAGAATGTGCTTCATGTACCTACCTAGTTAGGTACCTGGAAATACGTATGGATATCACTAAATCGGGTAGACCGGGCGGTGCCTAGGTAAGTGGTGGAACGATGGATAGTACCAGGCGGGATCCCACCTATTACCTAGCAGCCTCGGTAGGTACTAGGCGAGGACAGGTTCGATTCCTGTTGGCGCTATTGGTATCTCGCTGGTAGCTCGATTCTAGTGTATTGCATATGTACCTACCCCTAGGTAATTTAAGCCGAGATTCGCTCAGCCGTAGCGAATTTAGTGTTCGATCGTTGGCGGGAAACGCATCTGAGTCTAAGATCTTCCATTGTATCTTCGTAGAGAGGACGAACGGCCCAGGATACGGATATTGTGGATATTTACCAGATAGGTATTTAAATCCATCCCATCGCCCTCGAAAAAGGTTGATGTTAGTCGTCGTATTTTCAAAATGTCGCTCTACATCTCAGCATTCCGACAAATCTTCCCCGGGAAACCTACCTATACCGAAAAGGATATACCGGACTTGGTAGGGAAGACGTATCTCGTCACCGGTGCGAATACGGGCATTGGCAAAGAAATTGCTCGGATTCTGTTCTCTAAAAATGCCGTGGTTTGGGTGGCAGCGCGCAATGAGGAAAAAGGTCGGAATGCGATTCAATCCATCCGCGAAGCACATCCCTCGTCCACGGGAAGGCTGGAATTTCTACTTCTAGATCTGAGCGATTTAACCACCATCAAAAAGTCGGCCGAAACTTTCCTCGCAAAGGAAAAGCGGCTCGATGTTTTGTTCAACAACGCAGGGGTCATGTTTCCTCCTCGAGGCAGCAAGACAGCTCAGGGGTATGAGTTGCAGATAGGCACCAACTGTCTAGGTCCCTTCCTCTTGACAAAACTTCTCACTCCGACGTTGGTCGAGACGGCGAAGGTGTCACCGGAAGGCAGCGTTCGCGTCGTTTGGGTGTCCAGTTCTGCCGCCGAGCTTATAAATCCCGTGAAGGGCGGCATCGACATAGACAAACTAGACTACAAGCAAGACATATTCTACGCGCATAAATACGGGATCAGCAAAGCAGGAAACTTCTATCACTCAACCGAGTACGCGCGGAGGTACCGCAAAGATGGCATTGTTAGTCTTGTAAGTACCTATTTCGCCTGGAAATTATCCCCCGTATCGCTTTGACCATTTGACCCGAGCGATCTTCGGTAAAGATGGAAAACAAGATTGAGATTAGACTCCCCTGCTAGGTCTAGAATGCTCTACTACCTAGGTACTAACAGAGGTTTACACTGCCTAGTCGCTAAATCCCGGCAATCTCAAAACGGACCTTGATCGCTATTGTAATCCGATGGAGATGCTCTTTAGAAAAGCTACGGTATATCCTATCATCAATGGAGCATACACGGAATTATTTGCCGGTCTCTCCAACGAAGTGACGCTCGATAGATCGGGCGATTGGAGTGAGTTTATCGTCTCTTTATCGGTACTTATTATATGGATATTCGGTACTAACATAGTCTATCCTTAGTCGTTCCATGGGGAAAGTTTAGTCCCATCCGACAGGATCTCATGCAAGGATCGAAACCCCAGTCAGAGGACGGTACCGGCATTGCGCAGAAGTTTTGGGACTGGACAGAGGAGCAGGTGAAGCCGTACGTGTGATTATTCGCTGGGAACAATAAACGACATTGCATATACCTACATGCACGCCTACCTATATAGTATATATATATATATATATATATATATATCTACATATTTATATCTACCTAATAGAACAGTCGATTCGGGGTCGTTCCGGACTCTGTACGACATAAGCTGCGTATAGGCGCGTCCGAGGTCGTAAGATTATCCAATTCGAATCGTACATTCGTTGCCGAGGGGGTGAGTAGGCCCTTTGTTCGTAGTAAGGCAATCGTATGGGTCACATTCCAGGGTCTCCAACCCTTGTCACTTGCATACCTACCTACACTACCCTACCTACACTAACTATACTAAGGGATCGTCACGAATCACAAACCCTGGCTGATTCCAACCGGAAGGATTCCTTACCTCCCTATAACCCTTGCAGCTAACCAAGCCGGGTGTTACAAGACAAGCCCTGGAGGACCTAACAAGAAGAGTGATGGAATAACTACCGGTAGTTGTAAACATTTAACCTAGGTAATATACTTCACCTTTCTAACCTACAAATATATATCATATCTATTGAACAAAGGAGTATAGAGTGCTCTCCTTTCTTCTAGCTACCTAGACAGTTTCCATGATAAAGAGCTATGTAATTGGTCTTATCACTACTAGAAACGCTACTAGCATAGTAGGTATCGACAAGTTGATAGAACCTGTACCTGGAGGATCTTTGTCCTGTCGGCATATGATAGAGAACTTACTATGAAATAGTTTAGCCGACGTCGAATGCTGCATATACGGAACATCGAGGCGCATACGCAGATGCGCATCCTCTTCTACCCAACCAAAGAAAGTCGCGGAGAGTGCTTGAAGGCTTTTGTCTTCCACTCGTCGGCGAGTCCGTATCGAGAAAGGCCGATCATAGAAATACCGAGTCGCTCCGGTTCGCATTAAATTCCTTTTGAAGTCGACCTTCCTTCCATTCTTTCGACGGAAAACTATTTCGACATGAGACATAAGTCGAGCATATTAAGCATGCTGAGCGAGCTAATGGGTTCCGAAAAGGATGGCTCTATACGCGTTAACGTATCACCACAAAGCGAAACCGAGACGGTGTCGATTGATGTCGAGCCACCACCAGATGGCGGCCTGGGATGGGTTCAAGTCTTCGTTGGACAGTAAGCGAGGAAATCAAGTCGTCGCGATATCAAATCTTGCTAAATTGCTTCAAGTCTCGCTCTATTCAATACCTTCGGCTGGTTCAATAGTTATGGTATCTTCCAAGACTACTATACGAAGGAATTAGGATTAGGATTGTCGGCCGTATCATGGATCGGAAGCATCCAGGTCTTCTTGTTAGCCTGCATTGGCATGTTCTCCGGCCGCCTATTCGACGCGGGTTACTTCCGATCGCTCATCGCTATCGGCTCCATTATGCAGCTGGTTGCCATTTTTACGGCATCTATCTCGACCGAGTATTGGCAGCTCTTCTTGGCGCAGGGGGTTTGCGGTGGGATTGGCGCCGGTATATTGTACTGCCCCATCATCTCATCGGTTGCTACGTATTTCTCTCGAAAACGAGCCCTGGCGATCGCCCTTACTACCTCGGGTGGTGCTACCGGCGGGATAATGTAGGCAATGATTCAGCAACAACCCCCTTTTAGTGGATTTAATAGATACCGCTAACATTTATAACCTCGAAAGATTTCCAATCATCGCCCAGCAGCTCCCGGGGAAAATCGGGTTTCCCTGGACTATGCGGGTCATGGGGTTCATAGTACTATTTAATACCATTACCATGCTCATTTTGGCACGGAAGAGGTTATCGCCTCGGCCAAGGGGCCCGCTCGTCGAATGGGCTGCATTCAAGGAGCTTCCATACACGTTTTACACGGTTGGCGCCCTTTTTCTCCTGATGGGCGTATACCTAATATATAATTACGTCAGTTTCACTCTTCTTTTTGAACCGCCTCTCGAGGGTGTAACTAGCTAACATGTCTAATAGATTAATGTATATGGGAGAACAATCTTAGGCATGGACAGACAGTCTGCGCTTAACACGCTCTTGATCGCCAACGCCGTCGGAATCCCCGGCCGGATCGTGCCGGCGTTAGTGTCTGACGCCTACTTCGGACCTTTTCGCACGTTGATCCCGCTCACGCTCGGGTCATCAGTGCTGTATATAGGTTGGATCGGCGTGCGAGACCAGAGCGCGCTTTACGCTTTCGCGGTGGTATCCGGCATAATTAACGGCGGCGTCCAGACTATAGCGATGGCGGGTTTGCCGACCCTGACCAAGGATCTGAGCAAGGTCGGAGTTAGAAGCGGTATGATCATGACCATAGGCTCGTTCGGCTGCCTGTCCGGCCCGCCTATCGCCGGCGCGCTGATAGATATCGCGGGCGGTCGGTTCCTGTATATGCAGATCTGGGCAGCATGCGTTATGTTCGTGAGCTCATGTTTTGTTATTGCTTCGTGGGTTGCCCGCTCGAAGCAGGAGAGAGGATAAGATACCTGCCTAGGTACGGTATGTTAATAGATGATGAATTCTGATTCTGACCTATCAATTTCTACCTAGGTGTAGTGGATCGTATTAGATGCACATTTATGCAGGTAGCCTGAATTATTTTCAGGGTTATTCGATTCTCGCATATGTTTGCGCCTTTCCGACTGGTTGTGACGTAAGTGCATATGAGACACGACAGGGATCACCTATGGTAGGGCTCTCTCATAACAGGTAAGAGGGAAAATACACAGCGATACCTGCCTGCTCTACCTGCCTTATTTAAAGAAGAATCGGTAACCACGACCAGCTCTATATTTTCACTTCGATTCCTTTATCAATCTTTCTACGACTAACTAGTAGTAACTTAAACGTCGACCGTAACGGTACTACCTCCACTTCAGCAACTTAGTGTATTGACAACTTTAAAGATGACCGGGATATTCATGCCTCCTTCTGGCCTAGTTGTCGCCTCCGGACCAGCCCCCCGATATTCAGATTACTACTCCTCAATTATCAAATTTATAAGAAATCTACCTCTTAACCAATATATTGTTAAACATAAGCATGCTCGCCAAAGCTGATGCTGTATACGAATTTAAAGCTGCTTACTTGAATACTCGTTAAGCTCAGAGTTAACCTCGTCCCAGAAAGCGCACGAGGCATAGTCTACCACGCCAACAGCCATCGCATCACCAAGTACTACACCTATACTCCCATTCGATGACCAGGTAGGCCACGTACTCTGATCGCCCGGCCTCCCAATATCCGCCATATTTGTCCAGGCGCGGCTCATATCGTGGGACAACATCTGCTCTGCCTGCGTCATGGTACAGTTCCCATCAGGTGGTGGCATTCCCGTAGTGAAATTAAACACGAACGGGATCTCGCTCGAGTGCGTCACGCCTAGAGCCGGTATCCATGCCGTCTCTATAGCAGAATACCACGAACAGCTGGGCACGTGGGCGAACCTGTAACTCCACACGGGGATGCCATTCTTTTCTGCCTGTAGCAGTGCGCGGTACGACGGGCACTTATACGACACTTCCGTGAGGATAGTCTCCATGGCTTTGGTCGCCGAACCATTGAAGGTCGAGGCCATCGAGTAAGTCTCATTGACGCGCGATGCCAGTGGACCGAAGTTATATGTCAGAAACGCATCGTATTGTGCCTCGGTGAGTTTATTCTCTAGTGCCGCCGCGCCAAAGGCGCCAATGACGAACAGTGAGCCCTCGTTTGCGTTGGAGCCAACTATCGCGGGAACTCTGAGCCCAGCGCTTGACGGTTGCTCCTTTACTACTTTACCGTCGATCAAAGCTGTCCAAGTGCTTCGAGTGCCGTTGTTGACTATGGCCGTGTTGACAGTTACTACTTTCGGGGCCGGCATGGCATTCGCTGCGGTTTGAAGTGTCGAAGTTGAGGTAGATCGGAGGCATGACAGCTGGACAATTGATGAGAAATTATTCCACCATATGGGATATATGGGAGGGGATTTATAGCATACATCTTGCGTGGTGCAGTTCATCGCAGAAAGGAATTCTGAGTACCAGACTTTCGAATCGGCCACTGTCGCCAGGTCTCTCCCGGCCCCTGACTCCAAGGCGGCAGCTCGTATTAATTGCGGTATTTCGGGCAGCGTTGTAAGCACGAAGGCGTCAATAGCGCCGGCGGATTCTCCAAAGAGCAACACCTTTTCCTACGACATCATTGGTATCAGCCGGGAAATTATGTGCGTCGTCCATTTTTGGGATGATGTGATAGGTACTTACCGTATCGCCACCAAACTCTTCGATATTGCTCTGTACCCAACGTAGGGCCAGAAGTTGATCCTGGAGGGCATAGTTGCCAGTAAGGCCGAGATCTTCCAATGCCAGAAAGCCTAGCGGACCCAGACGATAGTTAACCGAGACCACGATAGAATCCATAGCCGAGAAGCACCCATTATATGTCGGATTTGAAATCCCACCGCCCTCGTTGCTTCCTCCATATAGCCATACTTTCACAGGCAGCTTTGACTTTGGAGTAGCGGAGGCTGACACCCAAACATTCAGAAAGAGGCTGTATCAGTGCACAATGCTCGGTCAGTAAAGACTTCTCAACTCCAGCGAGAAACACGAAATCTTACCAATCCTCACTCTGCGCCCCCGTTTCGCCGAATAGGCCCCCTGTGAACTGGATACACGCCGGCGCGGGAGTTGTGGCGTTGATTACCTTGGTCGAAAAGCTCTGGTAGGGCTCTGGTGGTGCGAATCGCAGTTCGCCGAGAGGCGGCTTGGCGTATGGGATCGAAAAGAAGGTATCTACGTCTGTCGTGCTACACTTGCTGCCCTGAAGTGTTCCGCTCTTCGTTCGAACAACTTTGGACTCGACTAGACCAGCGAGGGTTAACAGCCCGGCTAAGGTGATGCTTCTCAAGTACATCATGAAGTGCACGAGCAGTCAATCCAGTTACAGAGTCGTGATTAAAAGCCTAGCAGTGGACAGATCGCAGATATGCAAAACGAGTGTTATACTTCGCAAACTCACTTTGAGACTATAACGTAGATATCAGTTGCTGGCTTGGCAGAGGTTCATTGACGAGCCGCAAGCTTGGCACTTTTTAATGAGCATATGGTCTAGGTAATCAGGAGTGTTCTTGAGCTGCTGTATATATTATATGCCTTGGGGAAATCCCTGCCATCGTACTGGGACCTACATGTTCATGGAACTATTTCTGTACGTGCATGTTGACTGTTGTAATATTCCACTACTGCGCCTTGCCGCCTAAGGTTAGTTGTCTAATAATCTGATTCGTGCCAGTGGACATTATCTACATTCAGCCGAAGCTTGAAGGAGTTGGTTAGTTGCGAACTAGTTCATAATACGGGCCACAACCGAAATGATGAACAGCCTACACCCACGGGGAATATTGGAACAACGTAATTTCTAGGGCTTTGGGTTTTGTAAACTCGCATTCGGAAAACGGTGGTCCTTTTAGCTATTCCCGGTGATTTCTTCCCGCCTAAAGGTGCCAAGCCCCTCTCGAGATCCCAGGATCTGGTTGGGCCGGCTCCATCTCGTGGAGTCGTCATATCATAAGATCCTTGTAATAATAGGTATTATCGGAACGGCCCATAAATTCAGCCCTATCATCAACGGGGTTGACATTTATAGGCACCTACATATTGTTCGCTATTCATGCTCAGTCAAATGAGACGTTATTTCTCATGTTCCATTCATTACCCATCATATGAACAAGGGGTTAGCTCGGGTTCGGATTCGCACTCGAACAAATCCTAGAGAGCTGAATTGATTAA
The DNA here is from genome assembly GCA_902806575.1 of Jackrogersella multiformis. NCBI lineage: Eukaryota > Fungi > Ascomycota > Sordariomycetes > Xylariales > Hypoxylaceae > Jackrogersella > Jackrogersella multiformis. The sequence continues at coordinate 493,095 of CADCXD010000002.1, read as the reverse complement.
AAATCCTCTGGACTCAACATCATGTTACATAAGTACCTAAGGTAGGTAGCTATCGGTTTAACAAACAAGATACCACCGAGATGGATCCTCTATTTGGTACATATGCTTGATATATCTGGCAATCTAATGAGATTGGTTCAACTTATTCGCCTCTATACCCCCTATGTTTTCCTGGCCTGAGCTGTGAAAAGGTAGAAATTGGTTATGAAGAAATAAGGTCCTGAAACCAGTCAAGCGCAACATGAGCGCTTAATACGCTCGCACCAAGTGAGCAATGCTCCCCCGCGCCGTCGATAGACTCGAAAAGATGATAGGTAGCGCGGTCGCCCAACTTCTCTGCTAGTAGTTTTGCCTGGCCCGGGAAGAACATATCATTCTGCGCATCGCCGACGAAAACGGGAGTGGTGATATCTTGAACGACGCCGTCCAGTGTGTATTGCTCTGTTTTCTTGATCCATTGGAACGCACTGGTGGTCTTGAAGGCCCATTGTCCTTGCTGAAAAGCCCACCGCGCACTTGTTGGAGTAGAGGAATTAGCGACGAGCGCGGAGACAACGCTGTTGAACTTCGTTTCGTTACCAGACTCGTAGAGCGCAGTTAGTTGCGTCCCGAACTGGTCGAAGAGGCCCTGTTTAAAGGAATAGATGCCGTCGAAGGCGATGACTGCTGCAAGACGGTGGTCGAAGGCTGCCGCGCGCGGTGCCAGGTACCCTCCAAACGACAGTCCCCATAGTCCGATCTTGCCAGAATCGACATCAGAGCGCGACGAGGCGTAGTCGATGACGGGCGAGACCACCTCCTCCCACTCGGGAATGAAACCAAGCCCTTGCTGGCGTCGTACCGTGGGCTGGCCTGGGCCTTCAAATGTAATCACGTTCATGCCGCGCTGCAGAACTGCCTCGCCTATCGAGTGGTACATCTCTTCCTGCGAGCCGTCGAAGCCATTGCACATGAGCATCGTGGGACGAGGGCCCGGTAATCCGCTGCTGAAAAAGATGGCGGGGATTTCGAAGCCCTTGCCTGGTAGCGTGACCCGTTCACCAGGTATTGGTAGTAACGCAATGGCTGAGTTGAAGGCTGACAACTGCTGGGACCATAGCGAGTAGATTCTGGAGTCGTTCCAGTTGCCATGGAGGAAGAAGTCGGCCGAGCGATAATAGGTCGCTTCTCGAAAGAAGGCATTCCTTGCCGATACTGGGTATCTGCTAAAGTCAATTGTGCTCGCGTCGTCGTGAACTCGGCTAGCGAGGTCATGGAATGCAGTGTAGAAGCTTTCGAAGTCTCCTGGTGCGATTTGGTTTGCGGCTACTAGCACTTCGCCTATGTCTGCGCCTTGGTAGGGTGTGAGAGCCAAAGCCCGGAGAATTTCGAAGTGGAAGTCCTCGTCGGAACTTAGTTGAAGCATGGATCCTGTATTTGTGCCATTCTCTCTCTTTACTGCCTGGAACATGTGAGACTTTCGTGTGAATGAATACCCCTGACAGCATATGTTAATTAGTAAAACCAAGCGGCTATCTTTTACCTCACCAAGACGGATCAAACACATACATTGACCAAACTAAAGCAAAGCAGAACAAGTAACGGCGTATTAAGAAACTTCATGATGTTTCGGGGATATGTTTTTTTTTCTAGGTACCTAGGTAGATACGAGGTTGATGGATTGGCTTGATTGATGAAGTATCAAGTGATAGCTGTTATTAGTTAATACTTGTGAAAACACACCTGGGCTTTTATACTTCATCTTGAACTTTTATGACCGTGAATAAATTTTCTTGACACCGCATATAGGTAGTTATAGTTGATCGTTATAAAACGAGGCGCAGCGTATGTCATCTTGAAGCTACCTATTTAACTCCAGATAGGGCTAGATTTATTATATAAGCGACGACGAGAACGAGAACGAGAACGAACCCGCTCACTCCACCTTGACTTCCAGTGGCACAACATGGCTATGACGGACAATACCATGGAATACATCCATACTTACTGCTCTATGGCCTCCAATGGCCATGCGAGTAGGCTCTGCCATTCGTCGGATAGCGCGCCAGAAATAGCGCGGACCTCATCAGCTCCTACATTTCCATTCCACCACACATCACTGAACCTTGCATTAATTCCGAAGTAGTGAGCGAGTATGACTAAAGCCCTAGGCGATCCTTCTTTCACCAGTTCGACGTATCGCTCGTCGACCAGCATTGGAAACAGACACACCATTCTAAGGGCGTTACCCGACAATCCTTCGGTATCTAATAATTCAATGGTGCCGCATATATAGCTGAGTGTGTGCTCATAAGTGTCCTGGATCTCCGAATCCCAATCCTCAGTTATCCGATGTTCCCTGCGACGCTCTAATAGATGCCGCAATCTTTGGAAATTGTTTTGCTTCGGCAATTGTCCTTTGTCGTGGAGGTGCGAGGTTGCGTTGATAAATTGATATGCCACCGACTTCGGATCTGGACCAACCCGTCTGAATGCATCGGTGAACGTAGCAGTCGAAGTTCTCGCCAAAGCTAGCCAGTGCCACGGTGGTGTATACGGCTCTCGGTTTCGCCCTTGCAAATGAGCAAGAGCAATTACACGCATCAGACAGGATGTCAAGCAAACTGCGTCGGCTGTTTCCTTGTTGACCTTGGACACCTCTTTGTTGTGCTCTCGGACGGCCATGGAAAAGTACCGGATGGCAGCATTCTCGGCACCGCCTTCAATCTCTTCATCTCTACCAAGTTTGGATATATGCAGTGCTGCGAGCGTATACATGGAATACAGCAGCGCATCAGAGCCAAAGGAAAGCCTTGGAATTATCCGGGCATAGGCAGCCAGTGTAAGTTCATCAGCCGCAATCGAGCTGCCCGTCTCAGTGACGTATTGATGCATCAGTCTCGCTTCCAGCATTCGTCTTGAGTGGTTCTCTGGCGGGTCGTTTTCTTCGAGGCCATGGGGAGACAGCTCAGCTATGGTCGACTTCGGAAAGGCCTTTCGTGCGAATGTATCGCGATCATAATTGCAGAGCAGACCATGCCGCTTGCAGTTATGGCAGATGGGCTTTGCTTCGTCACACTAGAACACAACAAGATCTTAGTTACCTAAGTTCACGGTTTGAGCAGAGCACTCAACATATCACTACTTAGGTATATATATATACCTTGACTCTTCTGGCGCGGCATCGTTGGCAACCTGGGGTTTGTCAGATTATGAGGCGGGAAGGGTCGGAGTTCAGAATACGATGCATACCGAACATGGATTTTTTATGGCCCAGCTTCGGCGCCTTCCGGGGCTGTGGCGGAAGACGAGAGTTGGATTCCATCACAGAATATTGATCTCCGTGAATGCAGGGAGGCGCCGTGGTGGAAATTAGACTGGCTAACTGAATTTGTGGAAGGGTGCTTCTAGATATAATGCCTCAGCCAGCTCTCCAGCTCTACCGAGTAGGTAAGCCTCCTGAAGAAATCAGAAATGATGACACGTTCTTCAGCTGAATCGACAATATCCCCCCAGACCTAAAAAGGAATCTGATTGGAGTAGCGAGGCCTACGTATCATCACACACAGCCACAGTGGTCTCCTACTAACCGAGAAATCATGAGCTAAACTCTAGGACTATTAATATCTCGAGAAGAAAATACTACCTGGCGATCCATTTCAAAAATCATTCTGGTTTGAGGACTGCGTCTATTATAAAATATAACAATTTTTTTTAGATTTGCCTCAAAGCTTTTCTCCAAGAGATCAATACATTTTTCCGACTTGGTACTTACGAACACCATGTTTGCAATAATACAATATAGAATACTCTACGAGGGTGAATCTATTAGCACCAACAACATGAGCCGACAATCTATCGTGGCAACCTGACATCGGAATCTGCGACACCCCTCTTTCTTTTCTTCGCAGGCTTCCCTGCCTCGTTCTGATCGCTGATGAAGGGGGGTGCATTGTGGAATACTTTACTTTCCTGTTGTGTGCGCTTCTTCCTGTCGCTCATGAATGTCTCAAATTCGTCTTCCTTTACATCAATCGCCTTACAGAGGTCCTCTTCGGACATACCACTAGATCTAAGGAACGCTTTGATCCTCAACTTGACTTTGTCCGGTGGCACATATGATTTCCGATCCAGATATTCCATGCGCATCGCCTCGATACGACGTTCGTTTCTATCAAGCTCCTCCTGCGCGCGCTCTACATCGGCATCAGAGACGGGCAAGGCGTCTTCGCTCTTGCGCTTCGTTCCCCGTGCGTACGCCGGGAGCTTTTTCTTGCCCGTCTTGGAGTTGGTCTCATACAGATCCAAGACGGCGGCCTTGACAAATGCCAACTTTTCCGGGTCCATCTCTTTCATTTCTCTCTCGATGTAGTCCCGGAGATCGGACCACGAGATGTTCTGAAAAGTGTAGGGCCTGCCGTTCTTCATCCTTGGCTGGTTCGGGTCCGAGAGAACCACCGAAGAGTGCGGAAATTTACTCCTACGATCGGCGCTCTTCTTGACGCAGCGGTGCTCTAGAATTCTGGCCTTTTCAACATTCCAGCCGGCGGCGAGCGCGACGTCCGCTAGGATGCGACGATTGCGAGGATAGGGCCCATACGAGTAGCAGGAGCCGCTTAGCTTGAGAGGTTGACCCTCCATGCTTTTTAAGCCATCAATTCCTTCGTATTTCCCCCAGATCTTATCGTCGTCGTCGTCGTTAGGCAAGTCTGCGGTGATATTCTCTTTGTCTTCTTCGTCGCGGATTTGCTCTGCCTGATGAGCATCTCTCCTGTTCATCTCTCGGGCGGCTTCGAGTACCTCTTCCGTGATGACTGTGATCATTTTTATTTTAGAAATCGACTGAAGAGTCAAGACAGTGATACAGTGAAGTAGTTTGCTTTAAGAACCAGTGAATAACAGCTCATGGGAGACCTTTATAAGGGCTAGGATGATCAGATGTTAGTAATGCCACTGATGTCATTGAAACGCGCCCCTTGACTATCATCGCGTCGTGAAGTAAATAAATGTAGATCGCGCTATGGCTCGTGCGCTTCATTACTCTCGATCCTTACCCCCACGTTTCGATCTTGGTAGATTTTTGAGAAACCCATTACGCTACTATTGTCCGCCCATTGATATCTTCATACCAACTTCATGGGTTATGTCGAGTGAACATATTGCAGGATATGTAATCGTTTCGTAGCGGCTGATATAAGACCTAACCTAGGCTCGAGCTTGGCTGCAATAACATCATCTACGTACAGTTCGTATTGGCATCTTTATGAAATCGTGAAAATGAATTTAGTCAATTCATACGGTCTAGTGGTTAGTTAGCATGTTTTTGGTATCTCTGCCTAGAGGATTCCTAGTCTAATTTGTATTAGGTAGTGAACGAGTATCATCGTGAATGATGCGGGTTCAAGGCATCAGATACCTACCTGCAATCGCCTGTAAAGCGGGGGATTCGTCAACTCGAAACCTCATGCATCATGCTAATACCCCACTGTACACTACGCCCTGCTGTACCCTAGCCTAGGTGCCTGCAGTGTTACCCATAAAGTGATCGAGGCCGCCCGGTCTGCATATGGCCCGGAACCACGACACAACCTTACCTACACTTTGCTCCTCAAGGAAGAGGCATTTTCGTGTCTCAACTCCGATTTATAACTCATATTCTTGCTACGTGATTCGTATTACGTTTCGATATTGACCACTAACTTCTAAGTCATCATGACCCGTAGGAAAGCGCTCCTTATTGGCATCAACTACTTCGGTACCGACCATGAGTTGAACGGCTGCATCAACGATTCTGAGAATATTCGCAACTTCCTCGTCGAGGAGCGAGGCTTTTCTCCGAGCAGTCACGACATGGTCATGATGTCGGATATCCCTGAAAACGAGGGGACTCCGTTTTATCCGACGGGAGCCAATATCATGGCTGCCATTAACTGGCTAGTAACCCGAAATCAGCCTGGCGACATCGTCTGGCTGAGTTACTCTGGCCATGGAGGTTAGTAGTTACCGTCATAGGCAATAGTATGATGAGATTTGTGTATGTGAAGCTAATCCACCTGCTCAGGTCAGGTCAGAAATGATAGTGGGGACCGACCATCAGGGTGAGTAGGCTGGAGTAGAAAGACGTATTAGCAGCTTCGATTCCTGATTTAGGATAGGTTTGACGATACGATATGTCCCGTCGACTTCGCTGAGAATGGGCAGGTCACGAGCGAGATAGTGAGCTCATACCTACATATTTAATCTATCGCACTGCGTCTCCTGGGTTTGAGGCTAACCTAGATCACCGAGTAGCTACATCGAGCTATTGTCTCACCGATGAATCCCGAGTGCCGTCTTACCATCTTATTTGACTGCTGCCACTCCGGTTCTGCATGCGAGTTGCCTTACGTCTACCGCCCGGATGAAGATGGCAATGTCAACATGGTCGACACGATTAAGCAGGGCATCGGCCTGATTCGCGCGGCGGAGGGGCTCTTCGAAGGCGGTTTCTCCGCGTCGAAACTAAACGACGCCAAGATGCTGCTTGGCGGTGCGACAGACTTCTTCAACGGGCTGCACCATCGTCGGGGTGAAGATGTTGACGAGGACGGACTCGCGCCCGAACAGTTCGAGGAGCACTGGGAAACCGAGGACAAAGACGTCTGGATGTTTTCGGGGTGCGCGGACAACCAGACGTCTGCGGATACGTCGATTGCCGGCATGCCGACTGGGGCGATGTCATGGGCATTCATCAGGAGTATGAAGGAATATCCAGAGCAGTCTTATATCAACGTGCGTTCTAGGCCCCGTCTTTAGGCAATCTATTGCTGATTGTTTTGTAGATTCTTCAGAACACTAGGGAGGAACTTGCGCAGAAGTATTCCCAAATCCCGCAGCTGAGCTGTGGCCGTAGATCCGATTTAGACCAGGTCTTGGTTGTAAGTAAACCCATATCGGGTTCTGTCCCAACGTTGCAGCATTGCTAATTGGAATAATAGCTATAATCAGGTTTATACTGTTTATTAAGAGGTGTAAAGATTGGACTCGAAATCTTTGAGAGATTGTTTGTATCAAACGGTATCAATCACCGACTCTTTATCTATGAGAAGTGGTCAGTTAGATAAGTCTTATGAGCAAACGAGGTATATATTCATTGAATGAATGAAGTAGAAGACGCGGCAGGATAAGATCTGCCCCGTATCTTAACTTTATGTTGTTTTAATAACTTCATTTTGCTTTTGTGGTGTGCTTAGCCCCCCTACACCCATTTAGAAAAGGGGGATGCTTGTACCAAGTACGAGATATCGGATATGTACCTAGGTATATATGCAATGTAACTAAGTAGGTAATCGAGCTGGAACCGATGGATGACAGTCACGTGATAGCAGCGACTGCAATTAACTTCTAGGTACTTGTGAAAATGCCCTGAGCAAACAACTCCACTTTTCTTTTCCTTATATCATACATAAGAACATATCTAATTATTAGCAAAACACAAGACGCCGCGTCTCTGTGGGAGGCGTTAGACGTTAAAATATATTCAACCAATGTCTTTAATCCGATCTTTCAATTATAAATTCACGCCGAAAACCTCGAAAACCTCTTGCTGATTCAAATCTCTTCACATTACTTACACATCTAATACTCCAATTTATACTATTAATAGTTCTCCTATCGCAAAGCCTCGAGGCACTCACAAGACAAGATGAATAGAAATTCTAATATATTAGGTAAATCCATTCACTTGCCTTTTTTGCTTTTAAATCCATTCATATGATTTTCGCGACACATATTTCCCCGAGCCGATGGATGGAAGCTATGTTGCCGTCAACTTAGTCCCCAGTCATGGTATGCGTAGGTTAAGGAGGGAGCATCCGTGGGTGCGTCGTGAAATAGGAGAACGCAGCTAGCATAGGGTATTTAGAGATAAGCGAAGTCGAAGACCAGGCCAGAACTTCGTATGACGCACCCTGGGATTCGCTATGGCTTTAACATCGACTGAGACTGTTGTCGTATCGAACACTTCCTCGGTGACTATGATCGCCTTGGACCCTTCTAGTTTCTAAGGAAACCCTGGTACACCAAGAGCTCTGTTTTGCGAAGCAGGTCCATTTAAGCATTGAATCTCTCCTCTTTCACTCTTACCCTTTCATGAATTTACTTCTACTATCATCATCATCATCAATATCAACCCTCAACATCTACGCGATACCAGCTATTTCATCTCCACACCCAACATCCAAACATCATGACTTTCCCTTTACGTTTAGACGAAGACATCGCCTATATAACCCGCGACCTCCGTTACGCGACCATGAGTTCAACCGAGGATGCCACCGAGTCAGACAGTGACTCGGACAGCGACTCGGATAGTGACGACTCGGACGACGAGGCAGTAAAGTCTACCGCAGATGAAGAAGAAGAAGCTGACCGCGGCACCATTCTAGACCGCCACAACCGCACCATCGCGCAGATCCTGACGCGCTTCCGCAATGTCATCATGGCCGCCACGGCGCCCCTGCCCGAGTCCGGCAACGTCATCGAGCACGCGGCGCTCAACCGCATGACCATGGAGACCGAGTGCGCAGCCCTGGTACGTATCTATCCTCTTCCCATACCTTCTTTTCCTCTTCTCTTCTCTTCTCGTGCACGTACCCATCCACCCATCTTCCTGTCCACCCACCCCACTAACCGCACCCCTCCACCAACCCAGATCTCGGAAGTCGAAGGGCTCCTCGCCATCAACCGGGAGATCAAGGCGCTCTGGATCCGCGGGCCGCTGCGGCAGCCGGGCGAGGACGACGGGCGCGAGGCCGAGATCGACCGCAAGGCCGAGGGCGTCGCGCGCCTGTACGACCAGGTCCTCGAGATGCGCGACCAGGCCGTCCACCTGCGCGCGCAGGCCCGCGCCCAAGGCGCTGCTGCTGCTGCCACGTCTACCGCTGCGGATGCCGCTTCCTAGGATGACAAGTCAGCCCGCGAGCAGGAGACGAAGCAGCAGACCGGTGGTGCGCAGACCGCGGGGGGCGCGGTGGGTAGAACTGCGGAAGCTGCTGCTGGTGATGGTGATGGTGGTGGTGGTGGTGATGATGATTCTAGTGTCCAGAGTACTGCTACGATGACTAGTGGTGGTGGTGGTGATGATTATAGCGTCCAGAGCTCTGCTACGATGACTAGTGAAGCTTAGGGGAGTTCGAGATATCCATTCCGCGGTGGACTCGGAGTCGGCGGGTTTCTACGAGGCGGTTAATACGACTATGTGCCTGCTAAGGATCGACGCTCGAGGATACCTACGCCTTCTATTGGCTGATTAATTAGCTAAAGTTGCCGAGTGCCGACGAATCAATTCATCAACTTTTCCGAGTTCTATGAAACCCATTTTATTTTCCTCTGGATCTGTGCTTCTACCATGTAAGTATTTACGCGTTCCAGGCAAACCCTAAAGCATCGCGCCGATTCTAAGGTGACATGGAGCTAAAGCCGTATGGGAAGTTGAGACATCTAGCCCTCCTCTCCTTCCGGATCCTCCTCCTCTCCGTCTCCCAGCTCTTCTTCCAGCTCCTTGGGTATAGCCTCCATGGGTCCTGTTCTCGTCTGCGCTACGTCTATGCCTCCGGCTGTTACCCAGAGGAAATACCCCAGCTTGTAGTTATCGATCTGGTGGAAGAACGTGTGGAACCTGCAATACATTAATATATGCCGTACTCACATCCTCGCACTAAGAGTCGACGCATGGAATGACTTACGAATTCTCCTTTTCTTCCAACTCGAAGATGTGACGATAAATCTGCGAGTCCTTGAACTCACGGATCTCCTTCTCGTAGTTGCCAAAGTCGAGTTCCGGTAAATTGTACTGGTCTCTAGCACGCCTGTTATATGTCTCAAACACGGGTCTTTCCAGCAGCAGGCCGAGACTGGGCGCTTTAGGAATGCTGATTGAAGTAGATTTGTAGCTCTCATTGATACGAGAATAGGGCGTAGCGCACCGGGTGATGAGGACTGCCATGCCGACCATCTTGCGAATTTGATGCATCATGAAGGACTGCCCGTGAACCTTCAGAGAAAGCCACTGCGTGTCATTGATCTGGATAGGTTCCGGATTTACAATAAATGATCGAATAGTCCGCTTTGACGAGGGGTCCGAATGAGTTTTCCGAATAGTGTAGTTGTGGAAGTTATTGGTACCCGTGTATCGGTCTAGCGCTTGTTGAAGCTGGGATATCCTCTCTGGCGCGACTCGGTAGCGTCGCTTGGCCGTCACATAGGCTGTCTTGATCTTTCTCAGAGCGCGGTCTACGGGGTGCATCTCTTTAGCTTTCGTGATTTCCGACTCTTCCGACTCTTCCAACTCTTCAGTTTGAGTAGTTGTGGTGTCTACGGGCGTTGAGGCTAGCTCTGCCATGACGCTCGATTCATCTCCTGTTAACTCGTCTTCTGGTTTGCTCTCGGAGGCTTCTTCCTTAGTCTCGGGCGAGTTATCCGCAGAGTTCTCGTTGGTGGTTTCGGGAATCACTATGTCGCCTGTAGAATCTAACCCATTAGATGTGTCGTCCGCTACAGTTATGCGCCGCATGACGGTCTCCTTGACATTAGGATCCAAGCTGTCCAAGATGGGTTGGATATCATTCTTCTGCACCTCCTCCCAGTAGTCTTTGACTTCGCCTAGTCTCTTCGTGTGTTCTTCTTCTAGACCATGCTCCTTGACAGATTCTAGGACCTTCTTGCCTAGGTAGCTCTCAGGATGAGGAGGTAGCAAGCAATAACTCGGCATCAAGTACTCGTACCATCTCGAGTCGCAAGATTGGTAACAGCTGAAGGCATTGTTTGTCCGTTGAATACCCCATACGCGGATTTGCGGTGGCAGATTATCGTTGATCTTCTTCACTATATCCGTATCCTCGATGATTAGTTTAAGGGATATCATGTTCCCCGCGGCATGGACACCCTTATCGGTCCTTGCGCATCGCACGAAGCTCGACTTCCTGGGGTCGTCAGCATTGGCCTTCGATATAGCGTTTGCCGCAACAAGCGCAGCGAATATGTCGCCCTCGATCGTCTTCTCCTTGTGATTGATTTGCAGACCATGGTATCCCGTGCCAGAATATCCAATCATGACGGCGACCTTGCGCTTGGGTTTGCGTCCCTCGGCGGCGATCTCTTCTTCGGGAAACTGTATGCTCATGTAACTGGATTCGGTAGATTTGGTAGCATTTCCATTCTCATCTAGCCTCCTACGCTTTCGCTGTTGCCATTCCTTCTCATTGCGCTCGCGTCTATCTGTAGGCGGACGGCTTTTGGCTGGTTAGCATGTATTGGCTTAAGACCTTAGAAAAGATTGGAAATATGAGTTTCTTTAAACTTACTTGTCCCTACTCTCTTGCCCCTGACCCTTGCGTTTGGTATCCTGACCTTTTCGTCGACCATTGGAGTTAAGCTGTTTATTCGAGTGCTTGTTTCGGTCATCTCGACGGTTTGGCCCCGCAACGTCTGAATCTGCCGTCGACTCTGTATTCGTGTTGGATGTGCTATCTTTGGGTACAGTAGGCTGTGGGATATTATCGGCTTGCGCGTTGCGCATATTGTTGTCGTTGGCCACCATCTTGAAATGTGATGGTGAATTCGCATTGTAATGAATTACGAAGTATTTGCGATTGGAAGAAAAAGTTCCCAGTTCCCAGTTGTAGTGATAAAAATTCCAAGGAGGGACACTATCTATCGATAAGGAAAATATGGATATGTACCTAGGTACCTAAATATCCCCATTAGAGCTCTCGCATATGCACATTATATTAACTGAGTAATACTGCTTATAAGAATTATCTATCTAATCTAACGAAATATGTATCTAGATAAGTAATTTGTAACTCAATTGTGATCTGTGTTAGGTAATTTCTTCCACCACCCCTCTGCTGCACCTGCACCTGCACTTCTACATTTCCCCTCCGATTTGCATTGAACAGTGGTGTATCGCCGTGATAGTCAGCCAAATTAATATCGATAGCATCAGCCTGAAGTATTCTAAGAACCTTGGAACTTCATAACCCAGTTTAACAACGTAATATATTATTAAAATAAATCATTCAAGCTTTACTTAAATTACGTTAATGTCCATGTTTATTGTTTAAACATATTAAACTTTTTGGATATATCTAAAGGCCTTCGCATCATTTAAATCGTTCTCGACAGGCACGGAGTTTCTAGTGGCTGTTAGCCAGGAAGATGCTCGCTTACCACAGGACTTCCCGCACCACCTCTGTATGAAGGATCACTCAACGAGTGCTCCAGGTGTCGATACTCTGACTCAAGCTCCTCCCTTTCACTACACCTCTGCGCCGTCTCAAAGTCGACAAGAACCACCTTCCCGTTTTGCACAAGGAAATTGTGTTTATTGATATCGCCATGTTTTATGCCCATAGAATGTAGCTTCAACAGAATGCCTTGGCAGGCCGCCAGGTCTCCAGATTCCGCCGTCCTCGCGCCGACTATGTTTTCCATGACGAAGCCGATAACTCTACCGGCCTCCGTGATGTGGCCGAGGAACTCGGGACCAATTCCTTTGCCATCAATCCATTCATACGCAGTTGTTTCAGCCTCAAGGTACGGTATCTGCCAGGGGAACTCGGCAAACTTGACGAGTACCGGACGGTCGAAAAGTGGGTGTGTGACCTGGTGAATGTTCTGACGAACTCGGTCGAGCTTCTTTAGCTCCAAGTGGTCGATCTGTGTGTGGTGCCAGATGTTTTTGATTCCGGGGAGGTCGCCATTCGTATTGCGAGAGAAGACCGGGAGTCCAGTAAGTAGGTCCTTGGAGATGTGACCCTCGTTCCAATCACCGGGAGGGAAGGGAGGCAGCATCGCAATTAATACTGGCGCAAAGGTCCGATCGTTCTTTGGCAAAACACCCGGGTCGACGGTGACATACTTGACATGCTTCTCGTCGACCAGAAAGCGGTATTCGCTCTCTTCCTCGTCGTTAGAATCGACAAGCGTTGCCAAAAGTTGAACGTTGCTGTTTGTTTTAGGCGTCATCACAGCGTTCAATACCTAGCTGCCTAGGTACCCAAGTAGGTATGGAACCGATGGCTTGGACGAGCCCTCTTGTTGAAGCAAAATCCCTTGGAGATTTATCTCAATGGTTGTAAGGCAAGCTGTAAGTGGATACACTCGGAATGGTGATTGTTTGATTTTAATCAAATATTTGGGGGTTTTCAGTGCAGTAATAGCGATACTGAACTAAACTATGCCGCTAGTTATCCCTTAATTAGGTACTTAATCAGCTCCTACTTCCTGATATCAAGCTGACGAATTACCTCAACAAGTGGCTTAAGGGATAAGGCACACAGTGTAAACAGTATCATTGTTACGGCCTATGCACTGTCTGCACCTGTCCGACACTATCCTGTCTGCTGTATCCATTACGACGGACAATTTGAGAGACGGGGTCACGCGAAGAAGTTGGGATTTATTAAAGTACCTAGGTACCCAGCATGGAAGCTGTGCGCCAAAATCTGGAGTCATTCTCCTCTAAACACTAAGCATCAAACACGACCTCAATGACTGAATCATGAGCACCATCAGGCCTCGTAACGTTTACGATACGGAATCTCTCATCGGCGGCGGCGAAAAGCATCTCCCACCCACTCCTGCTTCGCTCTTTGCCGTTAAACCCTGCCATCATAAAGATGTCCGCGGTCCTATCATTAATGTTAGGAAGTTATGCTCACGCAACAGAAACTAAGTATTTTTACTTGCCTTTGCATTTGATCCTTCGTGCGATTTTTATCGCTCAAGTTGGGGAGGACAACTTCAGAAATCCAAATCTTGGTTCCCTTTTTAAGGGCTGGTACTAGATTTTTCAGAATCTTGGCGCCATATTGGTCGCTCCAATCATGGAAGATGTGCCGGAACATGTACACATCCGCCTGGCGTGTCACTTTTTCAGTCAGAAAGTTATAGCTGACGTACTCTAATCTTTTCTCGAGGTCATCGGGAACCTTGGCTTCGGCGACGACCTCTGGAAGGTCTAATACAATGGCCTTCTTGACACCAGGGTAGCTCCGGAGTACTGGTGGTTTGTGGTCAGTGATTTACTAATAACTACCTAATATAGAAAAGTAGTTTGTGGTTGCCAAAACTCAAGCAAGAGAAGATCAAGGTATCTTCTTACCTAGTTGGCATAATTCACCACCAGATCCACCAATGTCGACCACGATCTCGGGGCATTGATCCCTGTCCGCCCATGGCAGACTGTCGACGAAGAAAGACGACCTAAAGGCTAGTGACTTGGTCGACATACCCATAGCGGAACGGAAGCGGGCGACTCGCTTCTCGTCTTCGGCGATATAGTCAAAAAGGTTCTTACTTGGGTCATCGATCTCTTCCTGATCAATTCCGTTCTCCTTGATTGCTTTTGCCTCTCTGAAAGCTATCACCGAAGCAGAATGGCCCGGCTCCCCGCTGCCGGGGAATCGCTGCAAGCTCTCGACAATCTTAGAAGCACCCGAGAACAGCTCGTCAACGAGTAAGCCTAGCATGTCCTTTAGCTGAGGAACAGCAAATAAGGATGAGACAGCGTTATGTCTCATGGACACGTCCGGAGAGGCTTCCTCGAAGACGCGAAAAGCGATCGCAGCCTGGACTATGCGTCGTGTTTCATCTTCGGGAAGGCCACAACGCGCCGCAAGGTCCTTATATGAGATTTCATCCCCTGGCGACAGAGGAACGTGAGAGGCCATGTCAAATTTGTATAACGTTTGGAAAATCGCTATTATAGCAGGCTATAGTCATGGTAAGTTATGGAACTCCAAGATGAGAATTTCTTCGGAAAGCACTACAATGGTGTCGAGTACATACAGTTGGGTATACCAAGACCATGAGATAACCTAGTGGGCCTAGTAGGCGAGCACGTAGTTCGTCGAGCGTCTCAAGGAGCTCACTACGAGTGCTCTCCAGAGAAGGAGGTACATCGGTCTGAGGTGGAGTTCCTAAAGCAAGAGAGAACTGCGCTCCGGGAGGTCCTTCGAACCCATCTTGCACAGCCCGCGTGTTGCGTTCAATGATTGACGCAAGCTCGGAAATTGATCTTAGCGGTGTCATTGTGATAGATGAGAGCTTAAGCTGTGGATAGGTATGTGAGATTTCTGAATAGGGGTTATCGGGAACTAGGTATGATGTTAGAATATGAGAATAAAGAAGATGGGTTTATCATTTAATTCAAGTTCTTAGATGACAGATATATGAGACTTTATAGTCGTGTCCAGTCATATTGAGAGCATCGTCGTACCAGGCCGTAGCCCCCGATTCCCGAATCAAAATGCCGAGTCCGAGAGCCTCACCCCTTACGAGCTTTTCGGGCTTAGTCATCCAATTCACATTGTAACTTCCAACTTACACACCTTAGGTTAAATTAGAACTTATTTTATCTTCATTTAATATCAATCCTTCTCACATTTCTTTTCCGTATAT
Source organism: Jackrogersella multiformis (assembly GCA_902806575.1). Taxonomy (NCBI): domain Eukaryota; kingdom Fungi; phylum Ascomycota; class Sordariomycetes; order Xylariales; family Hypoxylaceae; genus Jackrogersella; species Jackrogersella multiformis. The sequence goes on along the minus strand of CADCXD010000002.1, from coordinate 477,672 downwards.
TTTTCCCTTTATCATCTTACCTCTTCATTAATTCAGTGGTTTGGTAAGCATGAGAGAAATATGCGACGATACATACATGTGAAAACCCTATCTGATCCTTTGGAATTCGGACATAGTATACTTTTAGCAAGGATTCTCAACCATCGTCATAAGTATGAGTCTTACTCGGACAATCGTTTCTATTAATACTTTCGGCTTAAGCGGTACATGTGTATGACTATTTCCACGCGCCTGTTAATGATACCTATTCCTCCCCCTATCTGCAGTATAACGTGACACATAACTCGAAGTAAAAAGAGAACTCAGTTGCGATTGAATCTTAATAACCATTATCCAAAGCCCTTGTATACCCTGTTTATGATATGGGTGTTACTATCATCACGCGAAGAAAAATATTTTAACATACTTCCCAGTTTAATAGGTATATCGGAAGTCCGCCTGGGAATCCTCCTGTTTTTACATTAGCTCCAGGTTTATTCAAAAGAGTTCGGAGACATAGTCTTACATCTGATGTTTCCAAATGTTTCTCTCCACGGTCCGCTTTCTTGTTATCGAGATAAAATGACAGATCTAAAGAGCCTGCAACAATAATTGCCAATAGACAGCACCCAATGCAAGCGTACAACCCAGGCTTGTAGCCCGTGGCAGCATCTTGAGACCTAATAACCCGTTAGTCTTTTCGAGTATGCATATAAGGTAAATAGAGTAATTCTTTACCTGAAGACCAGACTGGCGGTGATTCCACCGATGCTCGCAAACATCACCCACGTAGCACTTGAGAATGCCTTTTTCCATTGCCCCCGGATATTGTTGGATTGGAACGCAAGAGATCCCGGGATATTTGCATTTGCACCCGCTGCTACGAAAAAAGCTCCGAAGTAGCGGACCCCATTCGAGTGGTGCCATCCTAGGATAGGCAGGCCAATTAGGGCGACGATTGCGTTGACGATTACAATAGGACCACGCAAGTGATAACGGTCTCCAATCCAACCCATCATATACATATAGATACCCGAGAACGCGTATGGAGGTGCAACAAGGCATTGCGCCGCGCCCACGGAAAACCCCAAGTTGGTGCGAAGAATAAGCGGCAAGAAGTACGCGAGCGAATAAGTGAGAGTATTAGTGCAGAAAGCAATCAGTGCGTAGCCCCTATAATAGTGTTAGTTATAGAAGGAAGAAAAATATTGTTATCATGATATGTATTCTGGATACCTTCCCCCTTTCCTGTTGGAAAACTTACCAGATTCTTAGATCTAAACCGGCTCCTAAAAATCGACTTAGTTGAAACTTAGGGACCACGACATCACCACGATCGATAGTAACTCGGTTAATAATCCATGCGCGTTCCCTTTCGTTTAGGAAACGCCATGTCTTGCGCTTGGAGTCAGGGAAATCGACTAGGAGCCAATAGCCCAATATGGCAAGAAGGCAGGTAATAATGCCTATGGCAATATGGATTAGCACAGGAGATACTTATAGTCCTTAGGGTGAGCCTCTGTCTTTATTTACCTTCCATAATGAAGATCCATCTCCACTGCAACAGCAAGAGTTAGCAATAACTTCTTCGGGTAACGTGTTTAGGGGGTTTAGGCGTATCTAAGGAGAAACAACTCCTCTGGTAGCCTAGTTAGGAGTGTTTGACTCCAAATGCAGGCCAAGAAAGGTGAAAACGAATATTCGATGTTACATACACCACTGAGGCCCGCAAGACCATCCATTTGAATCAACCCGAATGCCAGAATACCACTGTATGACTGCGAGTTAGCACATGCCGTTCTAGATGAAATCGAGAGGGCTGTATATATGTAGCGTTGAAATACTCACGAGCAAGCTGAGGCAACACAACCTAGAAGGTAGAAGACTGAATATCTCCGGCCAACCTCGTCTAAGTTTGGTTAGTTAATTCTCGTAATTTTCATAGCAAAGCAAAGTAAAGATATGTCTCTTACATCGCGTATACCATGTTGACCTACAGATAATTAATATTAGTGTTGAATTATACCCGACCTCCGTTCCAATCGAACGGGCCATTCAAGGTGGTAAGTCAATGGAGGTTTAAAACGTACAGCAAATATACACATCCCGGAAAGTAACCTGCCTCGAAGACACCGAGAAGAAGCCTCAAGCCCACAAGAACCTGGAATGATGGGCTAAAACCGAATCCGATCATAACTATACCCCAAGCCATGATGATCGTTGAGAGGAAGATGCGCGGGCCAATTTTGCGGATGACGACAGTTGAGGGCGCTTGGAATATGATATAGGTGACGAAGAACACAAGTGTAACCACGGACTAGTTGGAGAGACTGGTTAGTGACTGCTTGTATAATCACCTATAGGTTAAAGTGATAATAATAAGCCTTACATAGTTCGTGCCGACAAAATGTAATTCCTCGATCATTCCCGAAATAGCGGCGGCAGACAGGTTCGTCCGGTCCATTAAACTGATGCAATATAAGACCCCGACTAAGACGACTAATCGGCGGTCGATTCGCTTAATGATGTTCTTCCCTTCTTGCTCGTCATATTCTCCCTCGACATCTTCTAAGGATTGGGTCTTTTGTCGCTCGACTTGCTCGAGTTCTGCCTTCTCTTGATCGCGATCCATGATTGAGGTGTACAATAAAGATTATTTCTTAGATCTACCTAGGTGTAAATGGTAAATGAGTAGATGGGTAACAAGGTTCTTTTATAAACCTGACCAGGTATACCCTAGGTGGCTAGTAGTTAGCCGGGATGTGATTGTGGATTCACGGGGAGATATTGGGAGAATGAGGGGCTAGCTCACTTAATGCTGGTCTTATGGGTACTGAGTATATACTGGAGGCGGTCTCTCTTGCTAATAGGTTTTGGTTAGCTGGTCCGATTTGGCATAAATAATCAAGTTATTATCCACTACTAAGGTAGCTAGGTATCTTAGCTTACGCGGAAGAAAAAGAAGACCAACTTACCTAGGTAACTAGTCCTTTCTCGTGGAACGAGGCGTATAGACTCAGAAGAGCATATTCGTTCAATTTAACTATTATTGGTCCATTTCTGAGGTTAGACAAAGAATCAGCCCTCGTGAATTGCGGGGGAAATGATCCAGTGTGATCAATGGCTTATTTTGTCCAATGCCACATGGCTCTGCTTGGGTACCGAACAGTATCGGCACCGAGATGGCTTCTTAAGATTCATCTATGATTCGGTTTCGCTGCTTAACCAAGGGCCGACTACGTATGCCCTTTGAATCCTAGCGCGGACATCAAGTCGGAGATATTAGAACACCGATATTACCTCCTGCCAAGCGCCAGCTCAGATGCTGGGCGAGTTTCGGTACCTATGTTGCTTGCCGAACTACTCGCCGAACTACTCGCTCGTAAGGTTTCTAGACTTTAGGGCTATCCAATTACTGATTACCAAGGTACATTTAATGATAATGTGGTATAGACTCGCCTAACCTAAATTTCTCCTGAAGACAAAGGGCTCTCTATACATTTGGGACAACGCCCTCTCATAACTTTGCAAATAAGTTCCTCTAGGGCGATTCTTGGCCTAGGTTAAGTTGTGAGTGTAGTGTATTTGGCTACCGGAGAAAAAGAAGTGTACGTGTCATATCAGGAATTTCATCTTCACAATTTTATCACTGGGTAGTATTTCTTCCAAGTATTTTGCTTGATGCCTACTTAGGTACCTCGGCATGCAAAGTAGAGAAGCTTGGAATATTAAGGTTTCTTAATGAACGTCGTGCCAGTTACCTTTTTAGAGACCCGGGGTACACTAGAGGCCCCCTGAATGCGGGGAAATGCGTGCCGGGCCACCTAGCCAGCCCACTGTACTATACCGTATTTAGTTATAGGGCCGGCACAATGACGACCATAAAGTATAAAGAATGCGGGGTTGATCATGGAGTCTAGATCCAGACAACAACAGCGGCTTTATCTAGCTGTTTAGAGCTGGGCAAGTAAAGGTTACATTATACTATAATCATTAGAAAAATAAATGTAAGTAATAATATTAGTCGTTTATTCTTTTAACTTAGGGATTCTCTTTATGCCAAGTTACTTAACCATATCGGACATTTAATATTAAGTCATAAGAAACGTATGACCACTATAAAGGTACCTTATATGCTCTAGGAAGTTAATGGCACTAAATTAAGATCTAAAGTGTTGGAACAAGGATACTTAAGGAATATACCGACTGGCACAAAACCCCACATATTAGATTTTCGGGATATCACATCACAAGTCGGACATATAGATTTATTAACCTTACTTACCGGTACAAAATCTCACTCGTTTCTTATTAGTCATACCGTTAACTAACACCATACCCAAATATAGAATCGTCTCTATTGAGAAATCCTTGAAACAAACCTCTTTAGATTCTCCATGACACCTTTTACTAAATCAGCAGTGTTTATTCTTCATGGTTTCACTAAGGCTACGATATATCCGATAAAGAAGTCGTTAAGCTCTCTCCCAACTTTTGAACAAAGGTGGTAAAGCAATATAAGTGAAAAGCAATGTTTCAGATTTTTTTCCCGTCAATATACTAAGCACTTATTAGTCAAGCGTGATCTGAAAATGACATTAATGGGAAACTTCTTCAGAGGTGGCCCTCTTAAGACACCTAGTTTAGTGACGATCTAAACGAATGGGCAAATATAATAATACTGAAAGGTGTCTAACACAGATCACTGTCTCAAAGAGATTTGATAGTATTTTCGTATTATATTGCACCAGCGAAATTGCAGCATGAACGCTGAGACTTAACCTAGAAGAGGCAGCTTTTTATCAAGTTATACCTACCTCGGACTCGGATGAAACCATAAGGCAAACCGAACGATGACGATAATCTTGGCGCTATTTTCAAATCTAGCTCATACCTAGTAGATTGCTGAATGAAAAAAAAAAGGCATTTTGCAAAGAGCTTAACCTACCCTTCAACGGATGTTGTTCGTCAAAGATAAATAACCTAAACACATCGCAAGTTTTCTTAAAAGTAGCAAATGTAACTAACTTAACACAACAATCTCGGTACGATACTATCGGTCTAATTGAATAGAGGATTAGTCGACTCCTTCTTATTATACGTACCGAGGTAACTATATACACGTTTAGTCAATACCTAGCTAAGCAGGTATCCAGGCAAATACCTCCCTATTTTTGACCCTGTGAAATGTTCCTAATTTACATAGGTAGGTAGATTCACACTAATGGGTGCCCTTACTAATTGCTCTCCATGTATTGTCAGTAAACTACCTAGTTAGATATAATGAAATACACATATTGTATAATAATAACTACCTAGGTATCCTACAATATTTAGATGAGTTGTCAGGTAACTCCTTCCATATCCGGATACATGATGCTTGTCCAACCCGACTCGTTCATTATTTAATGACCAAGGCAAGCACCCGTTTTTTCGAAAAGGGGACAAGCTTATAGCAAATTCCATACACCCCTCTAAGATAACAAAAGGATTGTAAACATTCACAAGCTATCCAAACCCACAAAAAACCTTCCAATAATAAGTATCATATACCATAATGCCTCGCCGCTGGTCAGACTCGGACGAGCATCTTCCCATTGGGATGACTCGTATCGGCTACGATGCCGAAGAGCAAACCTACACGTACCGCGATTCCGATGGGTCCGTTTGGAAAACTGCGCCGGGAAATCGCTATGGGACGCTAACGTGCATAGCAGGACCGACCCCACAAGCAGCTGGCTCTTCGGCTAATGAGACCTCTGGGGCAAAAACCCCGTCACCACCGCCGTCGTCTACGCCGTCCTCCGGCGAAGCAGGAAAGACGGTGTCTCGGTCGTCAAGCCTTAAGCGCATGAAGCCACTGCTCAAAACGATTAAGGCAGCTGGAACTCTCGCAAAGGATCTAGCGGTACGCGCGCTAGAAAAATCTGCGAAGAAGTCGAAGAGTGGTCGTTCATCGTCGACCAGTAGCCGAGAAGATATCCAGCCCATTAAATTAAGCTATAACCCTGTGCAGTAGAGAGTCTACGAAAGCAGAGATGGGCATTTTTAAAAAGATTGTAGTTCGTAGCTTGTTTTTTGTTATCCAGTAACATTGTAAATAGGATTAAAGAGATAGTTAATAATATGAATGATGCTAATAAAGGTTCCTTTAAATCGACAAAGTGAATGTATATTTTATGTTATGAAATCCATATTTAATGAGATATGTAAATATATATATTATAATATTTAAAGGGGAAGCATGGCCATGTAAAACTGCGAGAGATGAAAGCTGCTTATATATTACAACGGGAAATATTATACTGTAAGAATTTTAGTAGTATTCACCTATGACTGCGAATCCCCTTAATAACCACGAAACCTTTTAAACGAAACAGATCTTATATTAATGGGTATGTTTTATTGGAATTTAAACGGGTGTGCTTTGTTAATAATCTTTAAATATCCAAAGAACTTTAATTAAGGACAACGCACTCGACAAGGTTCAAAAGTCGAACTGACTTAGAAATTAAGTTAAGTTAAGTAGTTGCGTTGATGATAATGAGTTCATTTACGTCCTCCGGACGTATGCTATCTTGGTGATTACATATATCGAGCGCTTGATAGCGCGAAGGACGTCCAGAGTACTCCTAAGGGTAGAGCTGGGGTATCGCCTAACATAGGAGTAAGTAGTTGCGTTATTAGAAGCTTTTAACCTATTTTTCAAGTAAGGGGTTTATGGAGGATATTGTTCGCCTTGGAAGTATATATTTTTAGACCTTATTTAGTAATACTTATACGAATTAATATTAATATCTTTCCCCGTATCATAATAATTCGTTAATGTAATCTCCTTATTTTTAATACTGTAAAATAATATCTTCATCTACAAGAAAAAAGGCCCTTATTAATATCTCTCGATTTCTTATCGTTAAACTAATCGCATATAACGAGATATACACATGAATTATATGAAAACAATAATCCCATGGAGTTGTTATGTAACTATTTCTTTTTATTAATACATCGTACTTGTTTAGCTTAACTCTTTCGTTTTTTAATGGTGGAGGTTAACGTCCCTTTTTCTCGAAAGGCAACAAGCTTCAAGTAATTCACATACATTAGTATCCGAAGAACAAAAAACAAAAGAAACAATCATTTCTAACTTATTGTTAACTTTAAAGACGTAAAATTCACATAAAATCAAAATGCCACGCCGCTGGATGGACGAGGATGACAATCTCCCTACAGGTATGACCCGCATCGGCTACGATGCCGATGATCAGTCCTATACCTATCGTGACTCAGATGGTTCCATCTGGAAAAGCGCTCCAGGAAACCGATATGGGACATTGACTTGTATAGCAAGGCCTCCTCAAAACGCTGTCAGCTTTTACAATGAAGCTTCCAGAGCAACGACCCCACCGCCGTCACCTCCTAACGAGGTAGTCAAGACCAAGTCACGGTCTTCAAGCCGTAATCGGGTCAAACCACTGATGAAGACATTTAAGGCGGTTGGAACTATTGCCAAGGATCTCGCAGCCCGGACAATTGAAAAGGCTGTGAAGAAATCGGGTAGTGGTCGGTCGTCGCCGGCCAGTAGTAAGAGCCAAAGAGAGGACAGCCGGGCAGACCTTCAACCAAGGAAGGTAGAGTATAAAGATCCATTTTAAGTAAAATGGATAATTATACAGGATGTTGTGAATTGTTTCCGTTATTGAGTACTTAGGTAATTATGAAATTTAATAATAAGGGTACATTAAAATCGACGAAGTGAATATAAGTCATGTTAATAAAGAATAAAATCTCCAGCAGGTCAACTGGACCTTTATAACCATAAAGAGGTACTTTGTGGAGTTTTCAGCCACAGGAATTTGTGCTTTAGGAAATTTGTATTTGATAAGACATGTATTATATATACCTACCTAGGTAGGTAGGTATTTATGTGTGTGCGTGGGCGCGAAGGAAAGATGGTTAAGTAAAGATAAAGGGGTGAAGGCTGTATATATATTAAAATACCAAAGAAATATAACATCACTGAAACTCCAAATGAAAAAATCTTATACTTGTAAGTGTGTCTTATCGGAATTCATAGAAATGCGCTTTATCATATCCCCCCGGATTGTAGTTTACGCTGTACATGAGCTCACCTGTAGGAGCTAACAGGAACAGTTAGTATCTTAACATATGTGCCACTCGGTTTAATATACAAGACATACCTAGGTATGTAGAAACGTATATCCTTACATGTTGCAAACCCCTAAAAGGGTCATGCGATAAAGTCATTCCCTATTACTCCCGGCGTTAAATATACCATACCATACCATATACCTCGTCAGTTTAATCCTTAAACCTACAAGAGAAAGTACCCTTATTAATTACTCTCGATTTCTTGTCATTAAAATAAGTTAATCGCATATAACGAGATATACACATTGTGTAAAAACAGTGATTCCATGACACTTAAATAAGTTATTAAATAACGACTTCCTTTACCTAATACAATATACTTGTTCAACTCTACTCTTTCATTATTTAATACTCGAGCCAAGCATCCCTTATCCTTAGACAGCAACAATCTTCGAACAACCCACAAACACTACCATACACAAAACCATCAAAAGAAAACAATCCCAGAAACATCTCAATATCAGCCAAAATGCCTCGTCGTTGGTCGGACTCTGACGAAAACCTCCCAGCAGGTATGTCTCGTATCGGCTACGACGCCGATGACCAAACCTACACATACCGTGACACTGACGGAAGCATTTGGAAGGGGCCGCCTGGGAACCGCTATGGAACCCTGACACAAATATCAGGACCGACACAGGCCACGAGCTCCTATGCTGACCATAATGCAAGAGCGAGAACTCCACCCCCTGAAGAAGAGGCGAAGACCAAATCACGGTCATCAAGCCGTAAACGCGTCATGAAGTCCCTCCAAGTGGTTGTGAATCTTGCGAAAGATGTCGCAGCGCGTACACTAGAAAAGGCTTCTAAAATGTCAGGCAGTGGTCGCTCATCACCGTCAAGTGATGAAAGTCGTAGAGACAGTCGCGAAGACCTCAAACCTAAGAGGCTAGTATACAGGGACCCGACTGATATTAAGTGAAAACACAGTTTTTAGCAATGTTCGTGGGTATGTTTAAGAGATTGTAAGTCAAAGATAATAGGTGCTAATAGTGTAGATAAAAGTCGAAAATGTTTTGATAATTAAAGAAGAATAATGAAATTAACGTAATATGCGTGTCTCAAAATTGATAATGTAGGTAAATTAAAGCAGAAAACCCCCGTTAACATATAATATCAGTCTTTCTAGTATTGTCATAATGTATTGTTTGACTTAACCCTTATAAGTGTAAAGGAGTACGTTAGGTGGTGGATTTATTAGTCATGGTACTCTGTCCATGCGCTAGGAAATTGATATTTGATAAGATATGGGTAGGTATATATATGATATTTATAGGGGAAATTCAGGTAGGTAGGTAAAAGGGGAAGAGGTGAGGGTTATATACAAGACTCCAGGGCTGTGAATGAAACAGGTCTTAAGGACAACACATTTCACAAGTCAGTTTGAAACTTAAACTAGACTGGTTTAAACATTGGTTAGGTTAATTTGGTTTTAGCAATAATGTTCCCACGATGCTGTGATTCAAGGCATTTACACAATTACTTTAGTCACCATAAAGTTACATTTCAAGTGTCGAGCTTACATTTACAATATTCAATCAACATGTCATAACGGCTGAGTGGTATTTTACTTATTTAGGTACCTAGGTAGTTTTGTCTGTGACATGCTGACTGTAGGTACAACTTTGTGGAAGTTGGGATGGAAAAGCATATCGTGATTTTGATATTGGACATATTAAAGTGACTACGTACCTAGCCCACTGTATTATGTCACATAAGGCGAAGATTCGTATGTCCTTTTTCTCAAACTAGATAGCCAAAGTCCAAAAGACTTAGGTCTGTAACACCCATATCATAGAATGGAAAAAATATTTCTACGTGGTTAGCTCCCAAATAATCACATAGGCATTGTCCATCTTGTCCATATTGACCAACTATATGCTTATTTCAACTCCTAATGGATGAATACAGGCAATTCATTAACAAAATGACTACACCAGGTGCGCATTATGCTGAAAAGCTATGAAAAGGGGTTTCGCGAGGAATCTGAATCCGACCTTTGGTACTCCCGTCACTTCTAATTCACTATTAAAAGCACAATGATGCTGTTATCAGAATCTTACCTGCATTGCTTGGTTCTCTTAATTGTAATGATATATAATGATTTGACTCCGCCGACTGTTGGGCTGGTAGCTATCTGCGTCTGCCAACATAATAATACTGCCATCAAACTTGGAAGAAATATTGCCAGAACCAGACAGATCTTGAGCTCTTCATGTCCTAAGATAAAAGCCACTAGAAGCGTCTACAGCTCGGAACACCTTCACACAATTCGGGAAAATAGCAAAGCGACGAGCTCCATCACCACCCAGAGGCCAGTTTCTCTCTCTTTAAACAGCATCTTCCTTGAAGCTTATCCCCGGATTACAATTTTCAAGTTACAACCGACAGACTCGGTCTCACTTGCATATCCTTATTGCCAAGTATGTGTTGCCACAAGCTCTACCACTTTGAAGAATGCCGACACAACGCTTCTGACGGCAGCGTATGGTGCAACAACGCAATCGCGAGAGGGGTGGCTTGCGTTCGGAGCACTTGGCTGGATGCCGATTATGGCAGGCGACCCGGAAAATGCGCTCGGTGCCTCAGCAAGATACCAACACCCCCAGACACACCCTCGGATTCAGATTAGGGGTATACGCACGGTTGTTGACGATGGGAATTGGGAGGATCTATTGTTGGAAATCGATGGCGTGCCCGCTCTCGTTTGAGGGATTAGCTTGGATGGGAATTTGGATTTATTGGTAGAATGTATAACGGAGGCTTGCTCTATTGATATTGCGTTGTCTTTTTAGGTTTAGATTATTAAATACGTGATGGACTTTTAGATGCAAGAGTGTTTTCCTGAAAAGCGAAGATTGGTTACCCCTTTTCCTATCAAAATAACCTGCTTGATATGACACCCTGTATCGGAGTAAGTATAGCATTTTATAGAACTTAACACATCGGAAGTAAGGTCTTTACAAGTAGTTAGATCTAACGATCATGTCTAATTTTGATAGTTAACTACCTATTCAATGGGTATAGGGGACGCCATTTTCGGAACCCAAAACTTCCAGTCGTGGAAGCTTCCAATGATGCCTTGTAGGCATCATTCGCGTGCAAAACCGCGGCTTGAAGCCGGCAATGCAGGTGGGGGCAACCAAACACCTCGTGTGCCTCGCCTCGCCTATTGTTCACCAATCAGTATGTATACCTGAAGCCGTCTATGCCTTCGATAATTATCTTCCCCGCCCCAGCTAGTCTATTCGAGAGGAGGAAGTAGGCGGAGAAAGCGGCTACGATGGCTATGATCAAGATGTGCGAGCCGATAGACACCCACACGGCGGTTAGATAATGCGGTGCCTCTTGCGACCTGACAATAAAACTGCCGGCGATACCGCCGGCGCCGTTCATGGCTGTCACGGCGGCAGCAGTGAACGCCCTCTTCCACTGGCCGGCGATGTTGTTCGCTTGGTAGGCGCTCAGAGCGGCCCAGTTGCTGACGTAAGCACCGGTAGCGAGGAAGGTTCCGACGTAGCGCACGGCGACCTGTTCGGAGAAGCCGAGCATGCAGAATCCGACAATGAGAGTAATGCAGTTGAAGATGATGACCGGTCCGCGGAGTCGGTATCGGTCGCCGACCACGGAGGACAGGAGTACCGGGATCACGGCGTAGTAATACGGCGGTGCAGACAGCAGGATCGACTGGTCCTCGTCGAACCCCATGCCGCCCTGCAGAATGATAGGTAGGAAGTAGGATAGCGCGGTGGAGACCAGGTTCAGCAGGAAGAACATGCAGGCGAAGCCGTAAACCTTGGGATCCCGAGCATGAATGAAGACTTTTCCCCAGGAAAATGGATCCGGTGTGACATCCTTACGATCGGCATTGATCCGAGCTACAGCGAGATCTTGCTCCTCAGGCGTGAGAAAATAAAAGGAACGGTGCGCTTCCTCCGGGAAGTCGACGATCCAGAAGTAAGTCACGAGCCCGATGACCATCGTGATCAAGCCCTGCACCAAGAACATGTATCTCCAGCCGGCGATGCCCCCTTTGCCATTCAGTTGGTTGAGGCCATAGTTAACGATGCTGCCCGTAGCGAGGATCATGACCTCGCCGGTCTGTAAAAAGGCGAAGCGTGTTTGTTGCTCCTCTCTTGGGTACCACGTAGAGATCAAGTAGGTCAAGCCCGGGTAAATACCGCTCATAGCTATACCCAGAAGTACACGTAGCGCGATCATCTGCTGCCAGGTCTGAATAAATGCAGTACACATGGTTATGAGCCCAAAACAGAAGGTGATGGAAGAGAACCATAGACGCGGGCCGAAGGTTCTCACGGCGAGAGTCGAGGGTAATTGGAAGGCGATGCTCGATATGGTGAAGATAAAAATGCTAACACTGAATCGGTTGCCTGTGAGTTGCAGGTCGGACGGCATAGACGTCACCGAAGCAGAGCTAATAACTCCAGAGTCGAGTAGATTGAGCGAGCATAATATTCCAGCAATAGTGCAAAGTCGCAAGTCGACCTTGAGCCTAAGACGTCGTTCTAGTGCACGGCGCATCTCAACAGTCCCTGAGACATTTTCGCCGACATCTAGATCATCTACATCTTCTTCCTCCTCCCCAAGAAAGATGCGCTCGGAAACAACATCTCCATCGTCAATAGCTTTCGAAGGCGACTTATCCTTCAGCTGGTTATCGGACTCGGGAGATGGAGCCATTGCCCAGCTCTCGAACTAGTGAAGTCGGGTGTAATAAGTGAGCAAAACCTCAAAATCGCCGATGAAGGAGACTCGATTTCTTATCATATGTGCTACCTATATATTTAGGTATTTCATGTGAAAGGGTATTTCAAATGTATACTAAGCGTAAGTGGGGGCTTTGTTGTTATCTTACCAATCAAGGAGGGTTTTATGTGGTATTTAGCCACCAGACGATATGGAGTTGTGCTGCGAGTTGTTAAGGTTACCGCGATACTACATGTGAATCGTTTCCGTATTAAACGGGGCGATTCGAATCTAGAACCCGAGAGAGAGAAATATTCGTAATCTTCTACCCGATTCGATAGTTTCACAAATTTATTATTGCTCGCATGCTAGGGTGCTGTGAAGTTGAAGTCGTTCTCTAGTATTAATTTGAATGTCTAACATCCTTTTAGCGCGATTTGAAATGTGCCACAAAATCATTAACTGACCTGATTTGGGAATTATCGTCACTCTCTACCTAGGTAGCAGCCTAGGTACTATTAGCTAATATATGGTAGGGTCGAATGAGACACTCATGCATCTATTCGATCAAGATCGGTAGCGAGTGGCCTCTGTGGTAGGTAGGTTACGTCTATGATGCAGAGTTTGGCGGAGGAAGGGCCGCCATGATTGCTGATGACCTTGTCTCACTCTAGGCACTCGGGATTCGGGAAGCTTCCAACCTCCAAAAATTTGACAACCTAGCCACCGAAGCTGCGAAGAAAACGCGCGACTAGGCCGCACAGCCATTGTCAATAGTCGAAAGTATGTCCAACATGAAAACTTATAACCTTCACTAACCAAAGTCACATTGTCCGAAGCATCAACTGGAAGCAGACCACACGAGGCGCTTCGATTTTCGATTTTCGGAGAAGAAAGGACATCTCGGGAAAAACAGTACGGCTAAAAAGCGCCCACGGTATGCATGTATAGATCTTGAGGCTATTTGGCAAGCTGTCTCGGCGGTAAACTAAATATATCAGGTATATCTGTGAATGATGCTGAGTAGGTGAGAAATATCCAAATTTGAAGTTGTTATTAGTAATTAATGACCCTGTCCAGACTAATGGACGGGGTCTAACTCGGTGGAAATCGCGTAGCACCTCTTCCATTCGATAGACGTGGCTTAGAATGATGTCCTCTTATGCTCGCGGAGCACCTGATATACTCCCCGTACGATACTTCCGCATTGCTCATCTGCGTATGTATAAGCCACCTCGGCCATGGGCTTGATCTTTTACTTCAGCACTAGCAGTACGAACTCCCGCTAAATGTAGGGGTACACTGTCGACCCGCTTTTGCACCTGAGATCTCATATCAACATATCTCTCCTCGATGGACTTTATGCTTTTTTCCGTCTTGACCCTGCGAAGAATCAACTCACACTGCCAATTCTCACGGCTTAGACTTGCAACCGCTGTGTTGATATCTCGTGTGATTGTGGAAGTCACCGCGGCGTATGGCTGGGTACTACCAGGCTTAAGAATAGGTTTCAGATATGCCATGACGACAACTTTGAGGTCAACATTGAAGAATGTGGCGTCGCTAAAGTCGTGAATTATATGAACCGCGACTATCTTCTTAGCAACTATCCGAGGCGGCGCGTACGGCGAAGGTCCGACCGTAATGATTGCTTCATACCAATTATACGAAACGCCCTCGACCCCTTTCGTAGGTTGAACTTCTGCCCAACCGATATAAACGCCGTTCAGACGTAAGAGCAAATCGCTTGATACACCAGATAAATTCGCTGTAGGTATACCCGTTTCAATTCGGCTTCGACCAGTTCCTTCGACAACTCTGCCAGTAAACCGGATTGGGTATGGCTTCTCAGGCCCACTGTCGAGACCGATAATTTGAGGTGGCGCCTCTAGAACCCCTTCCGTATGAATAGAATTATATGTAGATTCCGTTTCTTCGTCGTATTTCTCTTCCAGAGTTTCATAGGCGACAGTTCCGGCTTCCTGTGCGAGTAATCCTGGGGCATATTGCTCCAGCCGACTCTGTATGACATCCCGAGCAGGCCCAACAAACCTCTCTACGGTATTTTGGCCTACCACGGACACCACCTTCAATCCAATCTCAAGAGGTATAGTCGTTAAGCTTGCCCCGCGCAATATGCTAACATCAGATGATGTACTTGCTACGCGGAAAACAGGCGAGGGGCATAGCGTCTTCTTTGACCCTTCACCTGTACACATAACAATACGTAAATAACCATCTTCGGCCGAAGCAGGAATGCGGACGACGCACGTTTCGCGGATGGTATGTTCAGACAGATTTTTGTGCGATGAAGCTTTCTTTAGGAACTTTTTGATATCCCTTTGCCAAGCTCGCTCGTCCGATTGGGGAACGTCAGAGGGTTTAGCTTCGAACGACGGGGTTACATCAATCCAATTCCATTGCGTGCGTAGTAGAGAACTCGCCGCCATCCCCATGCTCCCAGAGAAGCCCTTTCGTTGCAACCAGAATGAACGATCAGCTGGTAGTGGCTCGTCTGCAAAGACGGTGACAGCAATACTTGTAGATGGCCCTCGATAGAGGACCACTCCAGCAGAATGCCGAAGGATGCTGTAGTGCTTGGTCGACTCGAATGGATGTGAAATTAGCCCACCAGCGAAGTAAATAGTCTCATCAACGGCTAACTGCCATTTAGAACGACCAGGGCTGGGATTGAGGGTCTCTGGCTTTGAGACGTTGGGGTTAAGTGAGATTTCCGAAGGGCTAGCCACAAGAGGGACAGAAAGTTGCCTCGCGGGTAGGGGAGGACGTAAATTCAGAGTAAGTTCTTTGGTCTCAAGAGGTACAGCATGATTTTGGTGAGGGCTTGGTGATTCCAGATAATCGTCAAGAAGGTCGTCAAGGATATTATTGGTGTCATCCACATCCTTAGGCGGCAGGTATGGGCTTGCGGAAGGGACTGGCTTTCGTTTGATGGGTGTAGACAATTGATCCATTTGTCCGATTGAATATTGTTACGACGTAGGTAGGTACTTAGCATGTTGACAAAAACTTCAACATTATGGGCAGGATATAAAAGAGAGGGTATTATTAAGACAGTAACTACCTATAACATTTCAAACAAAGGGATTAAATAAGTTAAGTGTATATAAGAACAAGATGAGAAGTAGAATATATTTCAAACAGAGATTTAGAATGAATTCGTAAGGAATGAATGCACGGAATTCTCGGATGAGGGACGATGAGAAGAAGAAGTACATATATGTGCATTACCTAAGTACCTTACACAGTAGAGGTTCTAGATAATCAGGGGAAGTTTGCTATTGGAAGTTGCTTGGCGCGCCGCGATACATAGTACCTAACTCAATATCGATTGTGCAGTGGCTCATACAGTGGATCCCTCCCCAAACTGAATCATTGAGTCATGTGGAGATAACCAATCGGCAGCTTGGAAAGGTAAACGGTGATTTGTCGAAAGCCAGAGAGCTTCTAGGATGCTACTACCCAGCATTGACCGTTTGATGGTTCACCTTCCCATAGCTTTATTATACCTGGTAAGGTACCCACCTAGCACCGGGTTGCTATTACCAACCTGCCTGAACTCAAACCTTTAGCTCCCTTCGAGGCTCGGCACCTTTTTCATCTTTTGAGACTTAATTGGAGAATCAACTCTTCAAATGCTTCGTGTTTGCTCATCTTATCTCATTTGTTAGAATGTAGATATTTCGTCTGGGAATCAGCTTGATAGCTGCTCATGATCTTGGAACGAGCATATCTCAACTCTAATATCATTCAACATGGCATCTAGTCAAGCCTCGTCCGTCTCCGCATCCGTATCGCGATCTGTTTCCCATCATGGCGTCCCTACTACTATTAATTCCGTATCTGTCGAGACCCTAGTTCAATATCTTCTAGATGCCAAACGTTCGCTATCTTCTATGGCCCTTGTCCTACGCGCCAATGAGCTCGTCCACTTTTCGCGCCAAGCTCACGAAGAGTCCGTCATCCTCGCCGCGCAGTCTCAGTTCCTCCGCCAGGGCATAAGTGAGCAGGTCCGCCTACTACAGCGTCTACGGCGAGGCATGAATCGGACCTACGACAATGGAAAGCGCGAGTTCAAGCAAATCATCAAGACTCTGGACGCAGCCAACGGCCGACTCCAGGATACTATGAACGTCCTACGAGATCGGACCGTGGACAGTACATTCAGACCAAGGGGCGAGGAGAAAAAGAACCTATTGGACTTCGTAGATGAATCGCAAGTTGATGCGATGAGGGATGCTTTAAAGGAAAACATCCAGGCCTTACAAGTCCGCTCCGCCTTCTCCCATGTTGATATATGTTTTATGCTAAAGCACGCCACTTTTGGTAGAATACACAGAAATCATTCGATGGCGATCTATTACGTTTCGATACCGACATGCGCTCACTCCAAAAGACCATGTCTGCCTCCCCTTCTCCTCCGTCGCCGTCAGCTTCGTCTACAGACCCATCCGTACCTCAGCTCCTCTCTTCCATAATCAATCATTCGCATGCCATGGCCGTACTCCTCTCGTCCTTAACCAAGCACTTCGACTTATGTGTAACTGCAGTAAGGACGACAGAAGGCGGGGCAGCCTTAGCTAGGATCAAAGCCGCCGAAGCAATAGATTCCCAGGGCGGCGAAGATGTGTCGATATCTGGCGTCATTGCAGAGCAAGAGTCGCACATGCCGGACTACGAACCAATTTCCCCTGAAGATCGCGCCCAGATGCTCGACATCGTTGTACAGGATGCATCGGAAGTTGAAGACGTAATTCGAGAACTTAATCTACGTCTACAGTCCATGGAAGAAGGCTTTACGACGATCGATGAGCAAACAAATCAAGTCAAGAAGACTTATATTTCGACACTCGATGCATTCGTAGTATTAGAGGAAATCGGGTCGCGACTCCAGAGCTACATCTCTGCCGAATCGGAATTCCGCGAAAGGTGGAACGAGGAGCACCAGGCAATAAAGGATAAGATGGATGAAATGGATGGTTTGCGAGTCTTCTATGAGAACTACTCGAATTCGTACGATGGGCTGATACTGGAAGTCGAGAGGCGGAAGTCGTTGGAGGAGAAAGTACTGAGCATATGGAAAAAGGCAAAGGAAAGTGTTGACAAGATTATCGAAAACGATCGCAAGGAACGAGAGCTGTTCCGGCATGAGGTCGCAGAATATCTCCCCACTGACCTCTGGCCGGGCATGGATGATGCTACGGTTAGATGGGAAGTCGTCCCTGTTCGAGACGACCGACCTACTAGTACCCCAACTCTCGAGAGAAGTGTTTTCGAAACTACACAAACGAGAATTGAGCGACCATCAGAACGATAACTACACCAGGTGGCTTAGGTATCTTTTCTTATTCTTTCTTTTTCGGCGTTTGGGGGTTTTTTGGGTACGGCCTTGGCTTAATCGCATGAGCGAGGTCTCTCGGTCGGCGTTCAGCGCAACTTATCTGCTTCTACATACCGCCAAATTCTGCAGATGATAGCCAAATTTGGCAATACTGAATTTTCAAATCTAACCTCTTTGGTTTTATGGCTTAGGCGCTTCTTTGATCTTCTTGTGGCTCTCCTGGATTTCCTTCAATCCATCTTCTCTAGCTATCTAGGCCGTTAAGTGTGGATCTAACCTGATCTGCGCATTCGCGTTCTACTCAACCCAAGATTAGAAGTGCAAATCAACCGCTATAACTGCACTTACCTAGATTGGTAACCACGAGTCGAATTATATGTATCCGTACCTGGTGATTAGGCCGGTCTTTAAGCTGAAGGTGATCCGAAAAGAATATTATGCTTCTTAAAATTGGGAATATCCTGTCTTGATCAGGTTAACGCTGGCTTTGTAGCATAGATAAGCATATTTGCGTCACCTCTTATGGTTGCCTATGTCTCGGTACAATCCGGTACTTAGAGATGTATGAGTTATTGCCTTGATAACCCATTCGTCCATAGGTAGATTTTGAGGTTAATATGAAAATACCATATTACTCATCTACTGCTGCATAAGGTTGCTTCTATGTCACGTTGATAAGGTTCTACTTCTAATTGACGGTTACAATTGGTGTTGCACGAAGTTACGGCCTTCACGCTGTAGCAAAAAGATTTACGAATTATCGGCCATTAAGACCAAGATTGGACACCCAATAGATTATAGGTAACCAAAACAAGGATATACATCATAACAAGTTCCCAGAAACAAAGGAAATCCATAACCCATGTCAAGGACCTCTAGACCGGGGTATATCGACATGCTCCCAATACGCCGAACGATGCTGATGATGCTACCGTACCAACGTGAGATGCAACGTCCCGCGAGGATACAGAAGTATACATATAATATACACCTCAACGCGAGCAGAGAGCTCGAGTAGACAATCCTTCGACTACGAGCACACAACTGCTTTCGCCTCGAATACACCGGCGCCCGGGTGCTGGGGTATGTAAGGGCCAATCCGCGCAGCGACGCTGCGATCTACGGTCGAGATCCGAAGGCATTCGGGGAATCTCACGTGCGGATCTGCTACGAGCCGTCCCCCAGCACGATCCAGGCTTCTCCGGTGGCCGAGGCTGCGTCTACCGCATCCTCCGTGAGAACCTCAACGTAAGTATCGATAGTGCTCAGAGTATCCACATCTTCTAGCAATGCCCAGTCTTGGGCATCCTCTTCCTCCTCTTCGTCGTCTATATCTGAATCGGAAACCAAATCAGGGAAATGCGTTGCTTCTGGGGCACGTGTGTCGAATGAATGTGTCGAACCCTCCGGGAGCTCGGGGATGGTTGATAGGGCGGCGTCCTTGCAAGATCGAGCTGGAGTGATGGCACCCCTGTGCCTTTCTTGAACTGCTGGGACGTCATCTTCTGCAGGAGGGGTGAGCAAAGCTAAATCAGGCGCCAGATAATGTTGAATGTCAAAGTCCGAGCCTAGTGAGACGAACGAGAGGTCTAAGTGTAAGTAGGATGTGTCCCCACGTTGCTTTCTCGCTCGTTTTGCTGGGCGGATCGAGTAGACGGGCTCTGAGTGAACAATAGTGTCCAAGTTGAAATAGGATCCTCGCACGTGCTCGTCATCGTACAAGAGGCCCAGCTTGTATAAATCGGAGTCGTCGTCGATCACGTCGGAATAGTACAGCTGGGTCTTGGGTTCACGGAAGGCCTCTTGACGTTCGAGCCGGGGCTTCTTGAGGCTGTGATCACTAGGCAGGACGACGGTAGGATCGGCTGCCAAGCGGCGGCCATCATCATCATCGACCCCCCATGCCGGATATGAAGAATGCAGCTTACGCTGCCGGACGATGCGGTTCACAAGAATCTTACTGACCCGAGTGGGCCGGCCAACTCGGCTGTGTTTGGACGTTTCTCGTCGTTTGATGGATGCAGGACTCAGGCCAGACAGACGGCACTGAAACTCCTGGTGGGCAGCGAGTGATGATGAGAGGGTTGCTGTTGACATGAGGGGCGGTTTATAAAGAATTATAATACGATATATTATTATAATACAGTACTTGTGAACACGTAAGGGAAAAGCAATGTGATGAGAATAAAAGGGCGTAAAGGGTGGCACGCGCAATGCGCTTGGGATGCTAGCGTGGGTATCTGAGTTGAAGATGGAATAAGCAGGATTATTGAAGAAGGCTAAGGAAAGGAAACGTGGTATATAAAGACCACCTCTAGGTGCCTGGGATGCTTAGGTAGGTAGGTTTATGTTAATATGAATGAATCATCGATGGTCCCGGCTTCGATCTGTGTAATACAGAGTCATCGAGGGCTATATGGTTTTCGATGTCATCGTCCGAGTCTCCCGGGCGTCGAAGCGTGTAAAACGATTGGTCGGATATACCGGTAAGTGAGTCACTCGACCCCGTTACCCTCCCGAATCCCCCCCTAAGCCGAAACAGTAGCACATAGAGGGTGGCACAGCCTACTGGCGACGAGGCAAAACCACCTTCCCTTAGCTACCTACCTAGGTACCTAGGTATTTAGCAGAGAATACAAGGCGCTAGGGCCTAGATCTAAGCAATATTACCTAGGAGTCATGTCAGACGAGCAAGATCCTGGAGGGCGAGGTGTCAGGCCTTCAATTGGTTTCAGCATCCATGATACGAAGTACTAGCAGTTCAATATTGCAAATGTAGGCAAATAACTTACCTAAGTAAGTAGGATAAGCAGGTAACGTATGTGGTTTTCAGAGTCAAATCAATATTGATAATTTAGTTGATTATCCGGTTTAGATACCTAGCTGCCTACACGGTACTTGATCAATGAGCGTGAACATTTAATGGATAGATGCTTCGTAATTAGAGCTAGCCTAAAAATAGTTGCTATGATTCATAGAACCACTTATTATGAACTCTATTAATGCATCATTTCTATATTAGAATCAAAGCGTGTGCCTATATAAATATCTTATCGAAATATGCTGATAATGCAGTACCACATCAAATTTCAGTTAGGGGCCGGGAATATTAATCTGGGGTGCGGAAGTCGCGTCATCGTGGTGCACATATGAAGGCCCACCATCACTTTACTAGCACTGGCTAGTACATTAGAGTTATAATTGTTACCTTCACTACACTAGGCATGTCCCGTACCTACCTGGTAAATATAGGTATGACGTTTCTACCTATGTTCAGTCTTTCAACAAAGTTATTCCTATAGGCCAAATCATCGCAACAATTAATAGATGACTTCTCAGAACCTTGAAAGTTTAAAACAAGATGGATAAATTTGCAAGTACCTACGCAGGTACCTAGGGAAACGACGATCTTGAACTGACTTGTCACATTTAATAATAAATCCATAAACAATCCCCGGACCTACGAAGTACAACATCCACATCATCCAACTTTTGTCCCTTCTGGCTCTGGATCTTCGTTCCTAAACCTCCGAAAACCCCCCTAATCAATTGATCTATCTCGAATTCATCTTGAATTCATCCGGCTCTTCAATGAGAAGACATCACTCGTTTTCGGCTTCTTTCTCTTATTTCCTATCTTCTATCTCGACTTCCTATAGTCTTCGGCCTGATTGAAGGAATCAAGGGGAACTATCCGAACCCGAATCTAAATCTCAAAATGCCTTCGCAAATGACCAAGGCCACATTGGCCGCTGCTGGTCTATCTAGCGCTTCTAATATTCTCGCCCAATTCCTCGAAGCCTATCGAGATAGCACCCCTTTTGTTTTTGATATCGCCAATTTCCTCCGATTCGTTACCGTCGCCTTCATTACTGCTCCTCCGAACTACATGTGGCAGCAATTGCTCGAGCGCAGCTTTCCCGCTTACGAACGAAAAGTGGCCACCGGGGATGTCGAGAAACAGATCGCAAACGGTGAAGATACAAAAGGCTCAGGGAACTTGGAGCAGAAACCGAAGCTAAACTTGCGCAACACATTCACTAAATGGTTCATCGACTGTATCACGATCGGCGCCATCTTCAACACGGTCGCGTTCTTCATACTTATGGGCATCCTGAAAAGGCAGCCTATGGATCTCATCGGCCAGAACGTCAGGACCGAGACGATACCCGTAATCGTCGCTGGGTACAAGATCTGGCCGTTCGCCTCCATCATCAGCTTCAGTTGGGTGCCGGTGGAGCGACGGATCGTCTTCCTCAATTTTGTGGGACTGCTGTGGGGGATTTACATGAGTCTCGTCGCCTCCAGAGTTTAGAGGTGATAGTCGATCATGATCGACATATCGACATATCGACACATGGCGACCACGCGAGACCCGGTGTATCTTGAACAGTGCACGCTATGGTGGCATGAATGGGACTGTCCAGGAATTGGATTATGGTGTGTACTATAATACATACTAAGGGTCACAGTTCGAATATCAGCTTGCGCGCAGATCTCGGACTCGGACATATGCCACCATTCAGAAGGCCTCCGCGGAGTAACCTTTAATAGTCAATGGCTGTGATAGTGAATGTCCGTAATATTCGCCGCTGGTCGGAATTATGCGTCTAGCAAGATATCGGGCTTCACAAGTAGATGGTTCAGATATCACTAATTCAGATTCATCGCAGATATCACACATATATCTACCTACTTACCTAGGTACAGTATCTAAACTCTACCATGGTGAAGATACCTAGGTAGACCAACATCTATTCCGCCCGGGTCCTATTTCTATCTAACAATATTTGAATATTTGATTTTGCAATAGTGAGTTTGATAGATTGATTTTATTAGACATTCTCCATGATGGTATAACTTTCCCTCGCTCGAGTCAGAGATTGATGATATCTTTATTCCTTACGTACGCCTCAAAAGCTAGCCGGGTCTTCTTAACCTCATTCGAACCTCGGCTTCGTTAAGGGTTACAGCTCGCTTATAAGTAATGTCGATAACCCTGCTGAATAGAATCCAAGCCATAGCACTCGCGAAGCTCAGGCGAATGCCTCGGAAAATAGCGCGCCGTTTCAAATCCTACTCGGCATGTTCACTCCATACCTTTATATACGTCGAACCCGTGAGCATGCCTTACAGGTCCAGCATGCTTCTGAGCTCTGGCACGGTTGCAGTTTCGGGCCCAGTCACATCGAAGGTTAATGGACTTATGTGTGCGCAGCAGCGTGTTCGGC
Organism: Jackrogersella multiformis; assembly: GCA_902806575.1. NCBI lineage: Eukaryota > Fungi > Ascomycota > Sordariomycetes > Xylariales > Hypoxylaceae > Jackrogersella > Jackrogersella multiformis. The sequence continues at coordinate 454,221 of CADCXD010000002.1, read as the reverse complement.
TGGTGAGTTGGAGACACGTGCGATTCGGGTCGCAGGAATGGCTTATGGTACAGATTGTAGATTCGACCCCTTTGCAACGTTTGTGGGCATCGAGCAGAGATGATATTTCAAAGGTAGCCTCCATTTTTAGCAATCGGTCGGTTGTAATTTTAGGATACCGAGGATTTTCCCCTGTAGCTTTCTCCAAGCGTCCGAGCAGCTCGATTACACCACGCACTCATACACAAGTTCAAACTCATCTTAAGGGCCAGTGCCGGGCTTTCATACTTGTACTCTCGCTCCAAGGCCGTCTTGGAACAGTACCCTAGGTTACTCGGTCGCAGCGGGCGCGGGTGTCTTTCATGTAATATGTTTGAGCTCGGCCACGAGTGGCTGCTCCAGGAACATGACCACACGAGAAGTCTTGGGGGCAAAGAGACCGCTTCCGTCTTAACTGACGACGATGGGTCGTTTCCTGATCTCCACATTGTTCGACATCGTGTCATACACCAGAGGCTGTCTCCAATCGATTTAATATATGAAACCGAAATTAGTGGAAATAGAGAACAGCAGGAATTCACGCATTCCAAGCCCTAATCGCTCTGATGTCAAATCAACGATGAAACTGACAAAGACAGACCGCAGCTCTGTGTATACCCCTGAATATCGACTATGCACGGATCGCAGTTGAGCTCGAACTTCTCACCGCGGGTTGCATCCCAACAGCGTATGCCCTAAATATTGACCGAATAGGCAATCAACTCCGATGAGAAGCGGCAGTGTAAGGTAATTCAAGTCTATTGATAAACATTAAGATTAAGTACCTAGGTAATTAGGTATGTTTAGATAATTCGCAGTCAGTATCACATAGGGTCTGATTTCCAGGAACATCAAGGAGGTTATCCTTAGTAAGTACAGTTAAATGTTAGCATTTCGTAACTTTAACCAAGCCCAGGAAGTACAAGAGCAACGATAAGAAACTCTATGAGTTACGCTCAACCCGAGAGCCTTTTCCCTTGCTGCACTGACAGTAGCAATTGATCCCTTTTCCACATCAACCACACAACGGCGCCAGCGGGTCCTGTGGACACAACTAACGCGGTGATTGTAAAGACTAGTTTGGCCCAGTCCTTGGCCTTCAGGGGCGTCTCTCTTGAGTTCACGTATAGCGCGAATGACCATACAGTAGCGGCCGTCGACCCAATACACTGATCGTAAAGGAAGAAGTCGTGCATCCCGGTCGCCATGGATTTTATTTTCACGGTAGACCAGAACGGTGGGGGCATAAAGACATTGACAATAGTCCAGGCCTCTTGTACATGAGATGGAAATACCGAAGGATACAAGCGGACCGCCGCTATTAATATCAGCGGAACGAGCTGGGATACGACGCACCAAGCAAATGCGAATAAGTAAGCTTTAGTAAGCAGGTCCTTCTCTTCGGCTCTTGCTGATGAGACTGGAGTCTGCGAACCCGTAGCAGAGACTTGTTTTGCGTCCGACTGAGATTGCTTCCTGTGACGAACGTCCCGCAGCGGCCGATGCCTCGGAAACTGGGTCGCTAATAGTTTTTGGAGAAGCATGCTAAAAATGGGCGATCCTTGCCAGAGCCCGCCGAACCACTGGTGTAGGTGGTTCGGAAATAGCGGAACACTCATCAGAACGGCCGGAATAACATAACCGAGCGTGAATGCTGGCGGTAACGCCCACAACTCTGATAGTCTCGAGGTTGAGGCTGCTTCTAAGAGCAATGGCCCAGCTTCCTCGGCCGCAGGCGAGGTTATCAGGTGAGTCATCGCGTAAAGGGGCATTGTGCCGCCATAGCTAGTAGCTTGCATTAGGGTTCCCCATAGTGAAAAACTAACAATGAGATTGTTAGTGTATGTCTATTAATTGAGCGTCTGCGATTGGCCCTTACAAACGGATCAAGTTAGACTGATTGCCATTCCTCAGCCCTTCTATAGCAACGACGACAAGTATGGCAAGGTATTGTCCTCCAAAATGAAAAGCGTAGAGCGATAACTCGGGCGCATTTCCATCCGTGACATTAGCAAACATAACGCTCGCCAACGTTAGAACCTTATCCAGAAGACCGATTCCGGTATAAAAGGTGAGTATGGCATTAGAAGAGCCTGGAAGATGGTGTGGCCCTTCATCGCGGAGTCGAATCAGGGCCTGATAGTAGCCATTGCGATACAGCAATCCAAATAAAGCGTTGGCTGCGAAGGCGTAAACTAAGAAGAGCGCTACGACGACGACGCCCTTTCTAAACTGTGGTGGTGGTGGAGGCAGAGAAGAATTCCCCATGGCGATATGCAGCCGATGACTCAGGTAACGGGTTCGGTCTAGACTGAAATGCTTCGGGAGGCCGGCTATAAACTTCGGAGCACCGATTTACCTAAAAAAGGGGATCCCTTCCGGTCCGGCAGCTGGTTTCCCGGGCCAATGGGCCTACCCACATGCAGACTTTGTGTAACGACGGGACTTGCAGAAGACGGGAATCCATTGGAGCTGTAGGAGAATTTTTGGTAATGGCATTGCAGGCGGCATGATACATATGCACCGGAGAGGCGTGTGAGGGTTGGGTAGCATGGCATTCAGCACTAGTGTTCAAGAGATGGAACAACGATATTCCACTAACTTATTATAGAAAAATCTCCATGTCATGTATACATATCAATGCGCTGGCGTGCTCGAATCCTTAGCGTTCCAACTAATCTCCCTTGCGCCATCGAAAACGGGGAAGCGTCTCGGCCAGCTCTCCGCTGCGGACGGGAGGTTATAGGCTAATAACACGTGCATAGTACATACAACCTCGTATGTCAAAGTCGAAACATATGAAACATCTACTACCCAAATCCTAGTTGCAGCCAGCCTCTTACCGACGAAGAACTCGGATTCCTAGCCCGACAGAGTGTTTTACGCCCAATTCCCCTTGCATGATCGGCTCCGAAGCAGCGGGTTTTGAAAGAGGGCTGCTATATAATTCGACGAAAGTGACGTGGCCCCTGTACCTGCTTATCCTACTCGCATAGGAATATGTAGGTGGATCGTAAGTAAACGCAATCAATTAATAAAAATCAAAATAAGGGAACTTTTGCTTGTAGCCAAGCAATAAGCCAGCCTTAAATATAGCAATTCGGACTCTTTTGTCTGTCCGACGATAAAGGGTCGGTCCGAGTCGACGCTTCTAAGCTGTTTTTAGAAAGTCGCGAGTAATCGACCCAGGGATTCGCCATTGGCAAGGTCAAATAAATATCCCCATCAAGGCCTCATCTTCGATAAACGAGGTCAAATCTCACTTAACACAGATCAAAAGACAGGATTATCTTGTTGCCTAGATATGCTCGATCTTTAAAATGAACATGTTAAGTAATATTTACATCCCTGATAAATATTGCAAAATAACATCACATCTCGGAATGTCCGAAACCATGCTGACAATCATAAGCTGAAATGGTCAAAAATGCCCCATATTATTATTTGATGCCGAGGCCCTATAATTCTCTAAGCCTAGAAAAGGTAGGTAGTCATTGAATACCTAGGTAGGGTATGTAAGGGCCGTTTTACTAAGTCCATATTGAGTATCCATATCCGTTTAAGTGTTTTTCGGCCGAGTTCACGATGGCCACTTACGACGGTCTTACCCGGTTGATTAAGTATATGCTATACAAGGTTTATCTCATCCCGCGTGATTTAGCTCGATATATTTTCCCTGTGAGCCCTTGCATTCAGTTTCTCCAGGTAATTAATTTTATTGCTTACATAGTAATATAGATATGATAGAATATGTTGCTTCTAGAAGCTTCTCGGAGTTTTCTCCTGCACTTAGCCGTAAATACGGTTAAGTAGTCACAGCTTTAATCGGACATACCTCATATTTTTTTTCCACTGCCATCATAAAATAAATAAATTGCCTAATATATCTAGTATCACGTACTATATAAGTGCCCAAGACTCACGCAATGCCGTGGGGTTATTACGCCGAATCATGATTAAAAGATATATAATAACAACAGAGTGGCCAAGAGACACTTATCATTACCTACCTAAGTAGTAGTCCGCTCTATTATGTATGATATGTTTCTTGACGTTGACATGTCTTACAAATCCATATGCAACCTTAAGCTTAATTTGTTTGTTGGTTCCAAAGTTTCAACAAGCGGATATCACTTTCTTATATGAATATGGTTCAAAATTTTATAGAGGATATGAACTTAAGTAGATATATAACCATACGAAGCATAACTATGAGACTAGGTAGAATAAGTAATAATTTGTAAATATAAGGAATATTAGGTTAAAAATAATGCTTCGGGGGATTTATCAAAAATCCAATGCTACCTAGGTAGAGGTCAAGGCAAACATATCACTTGGTTCTCCATAAGCAGATACCCCTTGGGCATGCATAAAGTAAGTGAGAAATGCAACTATATAGTGAACAATGCTAATCAACCAATAAGCAGCGGCTTATATTCCCCATTAAGTATTGTTAGTTGCACATTAGAATGTATGGACAAAATAACTCTTATAGTTAAATTTTGCTAATAAGGCCACGCTTATTTAGGTAATTACCTAGGTATGTTTCAAGAAACCTCGTATGATTAATACGCGGAAAGATCTAGTCCAGACTGTAAGGCCCTCTTACGGCAGTATGAACTATCCTTGCTTCCCACTTTTACCGTTGTGGTGCGGCTTCGCATTCTTGAAGACGTTGCCATCGTTCTGAAAGCTACCTACCAATGATATAAAATCATAGTTCTCGAGCAGATCGTGTTTGGTGTTAATCTTAGACTCTAATAACTTGGCTCCTATTTAAGATCATCCTCACGGATTTATTACCTACCTGGTATATATAAGTAACCACATGAAAGTAATGCCATATCCTCAGGTACCTACTCAGCTTTCTCTATTAATCAAAATTTATCAACTCATGTCACCCAAGCTTTATCTCGGACAAATCTTCCTTGTTAAAAGCAGTTTTGAAGACCTTATCTAGCGCAACCCGCTTCCATAGACTCCTCTCGTCGTCCCTCTCAAGGAGCAAGACGCATAATAGATTTGGTCCTGAACGCTGGTATTATTTGCATCTAATGGATTTCGAACAGTGATATGTAGCTTCGTGAGCTAGGCGTAGAATTGTAGGATAGTCATATGGGGAGGGACCTCTTGACTGAATTCTGCTGGATGGGAGGTTTTCAGAGGCTATTTACATAGTCAAACACAGTAAAAGGTGACACAGATGCCGTAGTCATAATAAATTCATAATGTTCTTAAAATCCAAAACGCCTATCCGTTCCATCTACCAGCCAAACTTCTCTACTCTAAGTTGAATATTAGCTCCCAACCTGACAGCCTTTGCGCAGGAATTTCGAGCGGTCCTGTTTAAACCATCAGGACCCGAGACTACAACTCCTACTCTACCCTTAGAGACAGCAACCAAGTCGGCAATATGACCGGGAATGTCAGGTCTGCCTGCCTCATTGGTTGGCTCGGGGATGGTTACATAAACCCCAAACTTCCTCAGCTCGGCGATTCTCTCTTCCGGTATCCAGGAGCGTTGGGCTCGGGAATGTATCACCCAGATAAGATGGACCTGCCTCTTTCCGTAGTGACTCGTAGCTAAACTCCATGCCATAGGAAAGGTAACTGCAATTCCAGATCCACCAGCGATAAGGACAGCATGCTCGCATGACCTTAGCATATTAAGAGGATCTTGAGACCCGTACGGGCCATCTAGGCGGACCGTAACCCTCGAGTTGTTTAGTCGTGCATGATCTAGGAGACTCGAAGTGAACCCGATTTGCACTCGAATCAGTAAACTTAGCCACGCATGATTTGGTGATGACGCAGGATTCACCACGGGAGCGGCGGAGGCTATCGTGAATGGATGGGCTTGGAGCGAATGGCCGCGGCCAAGAATGGGGACTGAAATAAACACATGGTCCGCTGGGCACCAGCCATGACGGATGCTCTGTCGAAAGGGACCACGGCAACCTCTGCTCTTGGATGGAGGTATATCCCAGTCAACGGATAACAACAGTGTCTGCTCGTCTTCTAGAACCGCGAGGTCCGCGGTAAATTTGGCAGATTTCATCCACAAGCGCCACACAAGCCTATCGACGAGGAAAATGACTAGAGACGCTAACACGTAAGGTCGACTTGTGAAGAAGTGCAACCAGAGGAAGGCTAGCGCAGCGATTTGCAAGACAACATGAGAAGATAGGAAAAGCTCGTACCACCTCTCTCGAAAGCTTCCGAGTGACGTAAAGTATAACAACTCATACGACACAAACGCTCCGATGCCGAGGAGTACTAGCGGGTGTGTGATATAGCCGTAAAAACTGTTGCCCTTCAACCAAGAAGGCGAGATCCAGATTCGCCAGACCAACATGCCTGCGAAGTGAACGAATGCCTCAAAGCATAGTAGTTCACCGACACGACGGTGATAAATGTTGAGAGCTTCGTATGAGTGTCCCGTGAGCAGCTTCAATGGTTGGTTCTTAGCGGCTAGAAGGTAAAGAAGAGGAAGATTGACGATAAACATGATGCCAGCTCGATCAGCGAAAGTGAAGAAGAATCTCAACTCTAGGGGAAGCTGATATAAGTGGTAAAAGACATTAAGGCCTAGGAAGACCAAGACAAGAAGAGATGTCCCATTTGAAGGTAATGTCCGATTGATTAATGGGATGGGTTGAGGTTGGTACATTAATCGATATTTTAAATCGCTACCCAACCGGAGACATAAACTATCCAAAGGCGATTTCTGTCGGTGGGTTCCCAAGAGAGGTTGCCTCTCAACGTCCATATCGACTGCTTTGAGTGTGACTTGTGATGATAGAGATCCTTCTAGCGTACTGCTAGATGACGACTCGGCCTCATTCTCGTTTGCAATCTCGGAATTATCGGTGGTCGTTATTAGAGATTCTGAAGCGGCTGCCGAGGCCTGCTCGATTATTCTCCATCTAGATCTCTCTCTTATCCTCTCGCCTACATGTAATAAAGTAAATAATACGAGTATTACTAGCAGAGCGATATTGTATGTGAAGATGATGGCGCGACCGTTCAGGATGGAAGCAATCAGGTCTCGCAAGTATTGAAGAGTCTCAGGGTCGGTCGGGCTCTTTCGGATTGGGTTCTCGCTAGAAAAAGAAGAAAAGTCATCCAAAGTAATTGAAAGACGGGATGCCTTCAAGCTCTCCTTAAAGATCTCGAGGGCCCAGTCTCTTTCAACTTGGTCGACGGGCATATTGCTCGAGACTGGGGGGGTGATGAAGGTGAAAGATTGAAACTACCAGGAGTACTTTGGTAAAAGATCTTATCAGATTGATAAAGCAAACGCTTCAGCTGATGGGGCTAGCACTAGTGTAGAGGCTAACTGTCCGAATGACCCGACATCGGGTGTAACGTAGACGTGGGGGAGTGATGGGGGGACCTGCTGACGTGGACCCGCTCTCGACCAAAGCCCCACTTCGACAAGGCCAAGCTTGTGATTCTGCTGGAAACATCTAACTTACACACCTACTTCTAGTGTAGGTACTTACCAGGTAGGTGACTAGGTACGATTCACAGTAGTAGTGTATCTTGCTCTTATTTAACAAAAGGACCCGATATTATATATACCTACTAGGTAGCTTAAGCTATATTCTTCTTATCCGAGAACTATCCATGGCTGCAGACACGATAAACAATGACAGTTCACAAAGCGCATACGACGCCTCAAGAGATGGGGAAATACTATACGATTACCACCAATTACACATGACGCTCCATAAAGAGGTGGACGCCGTCTTCTGTTTATGCAGCCTTGACACGCGCGTGGCAGAGCGCGCTGCTCAACTCTTTCTTGACGGCTACGGCAATTACCTCATATTCGCCGGCGGAGTTGGGAGACTCACACGAGGTCGATATGATAAACCAGAGGCTGAAGTGTTCGCTGACATAGCTCTCGGGATGGGTGTTCCGAGCGAGAAGCTCCTTGTAGAGCCCCTCTCGACGAATACTGGCGAGAATGTTCGCTTCACATACGCGCTGCTCAAGGAAAGGGGGTTACACCTCAATTCTTTTCTTCTCGTCCAGAAGCCATATATGGAAAGACGCACGTATGCAACCTTCAAAAAGCAATGGCCAGATCCCAGCACACATATCATGGTCACGTCGCCACAATTCCAATGGAGAGAATATCCGAACGGTGATAATCCAAAGGATTTAGTTATAAACATTGCAGTAGGCGATCTAATCCGCATCCGTGAATATCCATCCAGGGGCTTCCAGATCCCTCAAAATATCCCCGACGAGGTCTGGGAAGCATCCCAACGGCTCATCCGTGCTGGTTACATCACTCACCTACCTTGAATGCTGGACATATGATAGGAAACGAAAAGCCAGGCTAATAGGAGATAATCTACGCAATACAGACTGGACAGCATTCAAGGGACGCAAGCAGTCCCAGAACTACGAGGGACAATACAACATATACCAATCATCACAGAAAGGGGAACCTGATACTGCGCTGCCAACTGCCTGCGATTTTATAGGGAGATAGCTATCAAGTGCAATAATGAAGAAATTGAGTACGCTATGCGCCTTAGAATGCAATCCACCACTCCTTCCAACCCTTCCAACATCTCATCCCCAACTCTCGACCAAACTTCACGACCAGACTTCACGACCAAACTTCACGACACCTCCTACAATATAGCGGTGACTTGGGTCATGGGCACCGTGAAAGCGTCCATGCCGGGAGCGAATGCAGGAGTACTTCCGATAGCAGTGTATCTCGCATCGCCGTCTGCATAGATATGATTCACCGAGACCGTAATCTTCTCAGGCTTAGCAACTGCCGCCACCTTCGCCTCCACGTACGAGTTCGGAGCCAATGCGCCTTTGGCGGTACATTTGGCAAAGTCTTGGTTTTCGGGGAGCTTGCAGTGAACATCGAAGGCCGGCGCTTTGCCGTAGTAACCAGCGGGCGCGGAGATGTCGAAGCTCGTCGAACATTGAGTCTGGGGTTTCATTAGTGAACTGAAAAGGGAGAAGATACGTATTGGTAACTCACCGGCTCGCTGCATGCCTTCATGTAGTTATTAGCGTGCCAAGTAGCGAGAGTCGTGCGAGCTTCAACGGCGTTGGGAGTAGCCACTGCCGAGGCAGCGAGGGCCGTGATGATCGTGATGGTTGAGACAAACATGATGGCGATTTGATTTGCTGGCGCTAAAAAACTAGAGTTGATTGACTGAAGTATGCTGTGAAGACTGGGAGTTTGTTCGATGGTGGTGAGTTTCTCTAATCTCAGTGACGGGAGAAGTCAGTAGCCCTTATATAGGGCTTTGACGATCCGAGCAACGTCACTCCCCTGCCGATCTCATGAAGCTGCGCTGGCGTTGTTCTGAGGGCCTTCTGCCAATGTTGAGGCTCACCTCGTATTGCGCCCACATCATAGCCTATGCCCGTCTAGATCATTGCTAGAACCGTACCTTGCTAAGGTCAGCAAAGAATCTGTAATAGAGATTCGTTGGGAGGTTTCCACGGACCCTAGGCGCAATGACATCAATCATTGGTCAGACTGCCCACCTCAACCAGCCCCAGATTGTGCCCGGTAATTAGTAAGAGCCAAGGCGACGGGACCAGAATCCGGAGTGTAGATCTGCTTAAATCGATGTTAAAAAAGACATAAAACAGGGTCTTTCCCAGACCAGCCATTATTATTAAAACTACTCCAGAACAATTCTTCGCTCTGTTAAGGGGAATTATGTTCTAGTCTGCCGGTACCTGAATAGTGGGCTTGTCGGTCAACGCCTTGGCTATCAAATCAACTTGAAGGTCACCGCCTCGCCGCATCAGCTGCAAAAACGCAGATCTGCCATTAGATATCCTACAACAAGTACCTTGCTGGGCATTTCGAGTAATTGGAACTTTGCACTCTTTAGACCTACCTCCCTGGATATATAATTTTACGAAAAATGTAGCACTTATCTACGAAAGAATTGAAGCAAGACAGAAAACTTGAAGTTATTTCATAGCCTGAGAGCGATTTTCGTGTTAGATGATCTGGAGCTTTCTCTAGGCAATACAGATGAGTGCAGGATGACGCGTCAGCATTCGTGGGGAAAGAGAACTTCGTGGACATAATGATCTTCGAAGGAATCATAGGAACGCGCCCGGAAACCAGAAAGCGTCGCAATAGGAATCAAGACATCGAGGCAGCCAGCGAGGGTAGTTCGGAGTGGATTCTAAGTTTCTTCCAACCACCAGCTAATGACATACCCAGGAAGATGGACTTAATCAAACCTTGCTATCCTAGACACCCTTGGTAGCTCTGTTTATCGGTAGGATTAACTTTGTTTGAAGAAACCGAGTGTGCTAGGTTAGGTAGATTTAAAACCAGTTTAATCATTTTCACCTTGTGAGTTGTATAACACATATGAGCAATTTTGAATAGCTATCTCGTTCATGATGAACTTATATCTTTTCTAGGCTACCTAATACTTCTAAATGTCATGTGGGATATTTCCTAGTGCAAGACTAAAAGAAACACCACTCATTTCCTTCAAAGCTCTATCTTCCGCTTTACCCCTTTTCTGTCTATCAAAACTAGTTCGAATAACGAAATATTCTGTCCTATATTCGGTATGTCGGATATAATACCTTGGATAAATACCATATGTTAAAACAGCTTGACATATTGATACGTGCTTATACTATGAGTGATGCTTTTTCGCGAAATGATTCAAGTGTTCCAAAAAAGACTTAGCCTTATATACTATAGTATAACCCGTACACCATGTATAGATGCCCACACATCACAACCTAAAGCAACTGATAACAAGGCAGTAAGTTAAGAACAAGAGGAAACCCGCGTATTCAACGTCAGAGAATCAGCCAGCATAGGCTATCTGTGTACCGACCTTAGTAAGTACCCGTATCTGCCGAGACAGATCATCACTAGGTAGAAACAATATTCCCAAATTACAGCAAGGATTATTCTTAGAGGGCCTTAAGAATGTTACCCAACCACAAAAAGAAGCCAAAACCTTCGTTTTCCCAATGAAAAGCGTTTTTTTAACCCCCAGTGACGAGGCAATATCAAGGGCCCACACCCAAGAAAAGGAGATTAATCAATGGTGACTTGCTGATCGTTCCGTCAGTTCAGAATCTTTGTGAAATCATCATGTTCGCCGCACATGGAAAAGCTGGCCACCCCTACCCGCTCATAGAGCGTGTCATGCTCTCGAGGGCGGTAATTATCAGCACGATGTACCATAAATAGAACGCGCACATAATATGGCTGGCCTTCGAGATCACTCGGATGCCACTTTAGATGCTTTGAAGTCCTCACAGAGGTCGGATATTCTCGAGGTGTAGGCAGAAATATAGCCGGGTTAACTATGTACGAGCGTAGTTCACTGCACTTTTGTAGCTCAACATAAAATGGACCACCAAGGTTAGGGAGTTCCTTTGAGGGGTCGTGAGTGAGAGTAGCCTGGGCTAATTTTCCAGATATTATGATGCGTCCGAATCGTGGTACGAGTGGTGCAGATGTTGTATCAGACATGTCTGAACTGATCAGTGTAGCGATCTCGACGAGGCCACGGTAACTAACCGGGCATTAAGACCATCCGCTATAAGAGACCTAACTCCATGTTGATGCTTCGTCTAGATGTGGACCATTGTGACAAGGGCAAATGGGCTTGGAACTGTAGTTCAAATTCGAGTAATAATTCTCTATGGTCTTAAGGTCCTTGCCTTCTATCTCTTCTTGCGAAGCGAGGCGTAATGACCTATATGTATACAATCTGAATATCTCCTTAAGCGCCGTTGGCGCCCTCTTAATCCTGTTGGTTCAGTCTTACATATATTGATCAAGTCTTCTGATTAACCTCATCCAATAGCTCTGTTTCATAAGTTCCAACACATCTCGTATTTACCAACTTGCATGCATATATTGATCATACTCTGCTTCGTGGAGCCTATCCGTATGACAACCATAGTAAGTGCGAGATCAAATTGTGTTCCCATAAACGAGCGAGGTATCTGCCGCCGAAGTTCACCTGAAAAGAAGATGATATGGCTGATAATGCTTCTAACTTATCTGAAGGGTTGCGCAGTTTGTATCGAGTGTAGTGTGGAACTATGTCCAGTTGCCATCGAAGGTGTAGTTCTTGTTGGTTGTTCTGCGAGAAAAGAAACTTCCGAGTTTCGTAGTCTATATTTTCGATGCTCATTAGCAATTTCGGCACCATCACATTCACAGTATAGGTTAGTTTGGCAGTATCACAATAGATCTTGTCGTCTGAAAGCAATATAGCGTCGTGCAGGAAGACGTTCCTGAAACTGCCAGGCGCTGCCATTGAGCGGCGCACGAAAGCTAAGTTTCGATGAAGCCGAGTTAGTCGATAGAATTTTGTAGGCTTGTCTGCTCCTTGCAATGTCCATGATATAGTGGATCCATGGAGTTCAGGGCGCTCTTGTGCTAGGTAAGAATCCATCATCAGCAGTACCCGTGGATGTTGCCCTGATCACTAGCATTTTATAAATTTCGGCCACAAGCTTATATTGTTCGAGTCTGTCTTCCTCGCCGTCTTGAACGACACAGAGCGCGTCGATCCACAGATACTTGTATCTTAGTGACTTCGACATATAACCTATACAGAATCCCTGAAGCTCTGGGGCATTGTTTCTAAAATGATGCCTTCGTTATGGAACTCAAGAGTCCTTGTTTCAGTTTGAGGGAAGACTATATGCCCCAGTTATGGCTCATATCAACATAGTCTGCGTTATCGGCTTGATGTTCAGCCAGTCGGTCAGGGGATAATAGTGGAGAGCAGTAAGGGGGCCCCCAAGGGGGGTCCCTTCAAGGCAACAGGTCTATAAAGGGAGGTAAAGCCACCCTTTATTCGCTGTTAAACCCTCAGAGGTAGACATCGTATCGTTTGGAATTTTCCTATAAGTAAGAGCAGATCCCCTGAGCTTCATTTTCTAGTGTTTCACCTTTAGAGTATTATCAAATAAATGCCTCTTCACCATAGCGAGTGGGATTAAGAGACTTACTATAATTAATGAAAATAAAATCAACATGCTTTCCATTTACTGAGGGGACGTTCGGATCGGTGTATAACTTTAGGGCAACGAGTGTGTGTTGGTTCCTAGGAATTAGCCTTGGGGAAGATAGCTTGTTTAACATAAAGCCGAATTGGCGATTGACATCTTCCACGAGTCGACAAAGTAGGGATATAGAGTCGCGGTTTCGTTGCATGTCTCGTATATATGCTATCGTCGCGTCCGCAGCAGATAAATATATAGCCGCCGTCAAGGAATCCGTGACGTTTTGTTGGCAACCAAGGCATTTGCGAATCCCCGCCAATTCCATCGCCTTAGGTGTTATGTTTATTTCTGTATACAGTTTAACTAGTGATCGTGGGTTTAGGGGAAGCCTGTACTCGGATTCCTCCCTTTACGTCTCTCTGTAAATACCTTGTAAGTAATAATATAGAAGATATGAATAGGTACCTAGGTAACTAAGAGATTAGCCATACCCATGAGGGTTCTACGATGATTCAAATAGCCACGAGGTCCATTATTTATGGAAATGCTATCCAGAAAAGAATAAATATACTGTGATATCAGTCATGTAGGTATCACTGACAACCTACCTAGGTAGAGCAATGCCGAGAATCAATGTGTGACAAACATCGTTCACTAGAATCAGTCTAAATGGAATGAGTTGGTTTGATGGTGTATACCTACGATAATTGAGGCTAGTGGCGGTCAATATCCGTAAAACTGGAAATTTTCGAATGCCAACCTTACCTACCTAGGTAGTTAATAAGCTTATACACCTACCTACCTGCTTAGGTAAGTAGTTAGATAAGGTGGGAAAGCCATAGCCTTTTATAACGAAGCAACGTGTATAACCTTGTAATCACGTCAAAGTTAAGGAGGCTGAAATGCCTAGGAGGTATCCAGTGAATCGAAGAGCGACATCGCATAATTAATTGCGTGCTCGGCAATCGATTGGAATGACGAAAGTAAGTATCCGGTGGAACCGAGATTTAGGTATTTCAGCATGAGTGATATAAATGGGCATTAGGTACGAAAAAGTTTGTTTTCACGGCTGAATCCTCCGGGGTGATTGATATGTAATATGTTGTTACGCGAACGACGGAAGTTGGTAAGAAAATGGCGAGATCGATGATCTTGTAAGATGACAGGATGATTAGGTTGATTTAGATATCTACTAAGCCACAGGGGGGATGGCGGCTGTCGGAGTCCGCGATAAATACCTTGGTACTTTCCCGGGCAGTCGGTTAATTATTATCTAATATCACTATGAGTACAGTATCTCGGATACTATGTACTGTTTTGCTAAGTAGGATCCGGTTTGCACTGGTTTGCGAAACGAAGCAGATATTAATTATACGATATCAGCTTTTTGAATAATTGCAATAATACTTTGTATTACCTGCATTACCTAGGTACTGCTCCATACCTACCTCCTAGGTTGTTGACTAACACTTTCTCAAAGAAGAGAAGAGTAATGGGGAAGATGGGGAACGGCATCCGATACCTACCTACCTAGGTACCGGTACCCCTCCAGATACCGGTCCTCTATTTTAAGGTGCATTACCCCAGACTCCACCAGGCTATTCCTAAGATATCGTTAGCCCTATCGCCGCCCGATAGCCGTAGTGGATCGCGGTACTTCGGATGGTTATCGGCCTAGAATGTCGCCATTCGGGCACTAAAGCACCAAAGGTGTGGGAAATTTGAGCAAGAACGCAAGAACGAAAGAGAAACAAAGTTAAGCTAAGGCTTTAGGTTGGCGCTGGCTGGCCTCCGGGGTTTCCTTCGGGTTGGGATTTTCTGGCGGCCTCTCACTGATATTCATACTACACTGCTACACTACACTATTCATACTATTATATCCATACTACTAAGGCAATCACCACTTTTATTTTTCTTGACCGCCTCGACGACATCCGCCCGCCTTGTCCCGCCTCAGCACCCAACCAGGCCCAGCCAGCCAGTGCCAACCCGAGCAAGCCGCATAAATCTCAGACAAATCGCAAGCAAGGGAATGCAAGTCTAGGGCCGATTTCGCCATTGTGTCGACCTGACGTGCAATTCTCTGTACATACCTAGGTAGGTAGTGCCGTCCATGGATTGGATTAATTCCCAATATACCTACCCAATTTACCACACCAACCTGGGTAGTCCAGTCGTCATCCGCTTTCCTTGGTCCTTGAGTCCTGCGAGAACCCGTTAGTCTGCGAAACCTCGAGCCAGACAGCACCAGCTTGGGCCAACCTGGATGGTCATCTTCGAGCACGCAATCTCACCGCGTTTCACTGTACCCTTCATCATACTCTTTCGGATGGTGCAATCTGAATAAATCTGTTCCGGGCTTTGTCCTTCGACCCGGCTGCCAATCTAATTTCCCTCGTCTAAATCATCATGGAAAGTCTGCCGCCTCAACCGATAACCAACGGCCACGAGTCGACATCGAGACGTAATGGTCACCCATTGCTTGCGAACGACGCAGCCTTGTCGAATCTAAATCACATATCCTCTACCACCAACAACCGCCCTCACCCCCAAAGGCAGACCTTATCGTCCTTACCGAACGAACAACCCAACGTGAAACCGTCGAGAGATAATTGCGATAGGCGAAGGCCTGAGGACCCAGAAGACGCCTCTCGTCTACCCAACATGTCACAACAACTCATGAGCCAATCTGTTACTCCCTTCTTACGGGAACATATACCTGGGTTATACGCGCCGATAGGAAAGCCCGAGCTTCCGTCTATGATCGCTCTAAAGACAAAGGATCCAAACAGTAAATACTGTTATAGACATCGCCCGGATTCAAAGTGTCGTAGGGCGGCTGACGAGACGAAGATGGGATTAATACAAAGCGTATGTTTCGATAAAGTCATAAGCAATTTAGTTGGCCACTGAATGATATTGACCGATATGTAGGAACTCGAAACGCTGCCTGACGCTGATCGACAAGCTATCACGAACGTCTGGTCTTTATTTTCAGCTGCTCCTTCGAAACATCGCGAGCTTATGTTGCAGGGGATCATCACTCAGTGTTGTTTCCCACAACTCTCCACCGTATCTCGAGAGGTTCATGAGCAACTGAAGATAGACTTTCTAACCGCCCTGCCGACTGAACTCTCCCTGAAGATCTTATGTTATCTCGACTGCTCTTCTCTTTGCAAAGCTGCGCAAGTCAGCCGACGTTGGACTACCCTATCAGGAGACGATATCGTTTGGCATCGGATGTGTGAGCAACACATTGGACGCAAGTGTGTGAAGTGCCAATGGGGTTTACCGAGGCTAGAGAAGAAGAGATTAAAGGAATGGAAAATCCAACAGCAGGCAGATGTGGACGCCAGGCGAGCGCTGGTAGTTATCGGCCACACTCCTTCAGTCGGAATTGCCGTCAAGCGTACCGTGTCGGCTTTGGAGGATACAGAACCGGATCCTAGTAAGCGGCAATGCGTCAATGGTGTCGGCAATGCGAATAAATCGACAGGTACACAGAAGTTTAGGCCGTGGAAGGATCTGTACAGAGAGAGATACCGGGTTGGGTCCAATTGGCGTTACGGAAGGTGTACCATCAAGACGTTTGGGGGACAGCACACGAACGGTATAACAGCTCTGCAATTTGACGACAACATTCTTGCTACGGGTTCTTACGATTCCAAAATAAAGCTATGGGATATCGAGAAGGGCGAGGTCATACGAACTCTTCATGGCCACACGATGGGTATCCGCGCGCTCCAGTTCGACGACCGAATGCTAGTTTCCGCGAGTTTAGATACCACGGTCAAGATATGGAACTGGCGAACGGGTGCCTGCATCAATACGCTCAACCACCAGGGCGGTGTCATAACCGTGCACATGGATGGCGATCTTCTGGCTTCGGGATCCATGGACAGGTCAATCAAGATTTTCAACTTCAAAACCCAACAATCGTATAGTCTACGCGGCCATACCGACTGGGTGAACCATGTCCGCCTTGATGGGCCATCGCGTACGATACTCTCCGCTTCGGATGACTGTACCGTGAAGCTTTGGGACCTTGACTCTAAAGTATGCATTAAGACTTTCGACGGCCACGTCGGGCAAGTCCAACAGGTCCTTTCGCTTCCTGACGATTATGAATTTGAGGATGAGACTACTCGAGATGGCGATGCTGCCTCCGTAACGAGCAATCAGAGTGGCACGCCTCCAGGTGGTTCATCATCTTCGATCTCACAAAGTCAGATCGATGAAGAGCGAGCCGCATATGGTCCGATCTTCCAATGCGATCCTGAGCGGCCATTACCCCCGCGATATATGCTCACGGGATCTCTCGATGCGACAATGAGACTCTGGGATACAGCGACAGGGAAGAGTCCACGAACCTTCTTTGGGCACGTCGAAGGCATCTGGGGACTTGCGGCCGATTCTTTAAGATATGTTACGAGCGCTAATGACGCTACGGGTAAGATTCTAATTTTGTTATTTGCTGCTTCGTATCTTGGAAATGAAAGCTAACACTATTGCCAATCCAGTCAAGATTTGGGACGCTCGAACTGGAAAGTGTGAACGGACATTTACTGGCCATGCTGGGCCCGTGACCTGCGTGGGACTTAGCGACAGCCGAATGGCGAGCGGAGGCGAGGACGGAGAAGTGCGGCTGTATAGCTTCGAGGGTGAGCCGTCGGAGGTCGAAGAAGTCGGCACCCCTGCTTGAGCTTTTCGAACGGCACTGAGGTTTATAATATGCTCAATGGGAGCTGACTTGATTCGCCGATTTATGATAACGTGGGGTTTCTTTACGGGGCGTTTGAATATACCACTGTTAAACCGGTTTACCCAAGGAATGAAAACAAAAAAGGACTGGACTGGGCGGTACTAGTCCTTTTGATTAGGAAATCTAACGGAATCATGGAACCACGGAGGGACGGCGTTTACTACCTAGAAAAAAACTCAAGGAGGCGTATAGGGACGGGGTTGTAGCACAATGGCATCGTGTGTGCTGCAGATGCGGTTGTTGCCACCTAGGGTTCGTGAGGGGTGGGCATCTATTCAACATGGTCCTATTTTCATGGGCATTGGGACATTTAGGGGATATGATCATACACGATCACATTATAATGAAGTTAATCGATTTTCTATTTTGACATGTGGCTCTATTCGAACAAGTTAAACCTATGGGATTGATGTATGCTGACTCATTTTAACTGCCCGCATGTAAAGTTCGTTCTAGACCTGTCGTCAAAAGGTATGGTCGTATCAAGCATATCCCATATACCTGGATGCCCCCGCGGGCTAAAGATCAGTAGATCCCAAAGTGGTACTTATTGGATAAACCTAATGCTTCTACTACCGGTATCTCAGTACCTAACTAGGTAGGGTACCTAGGTAGCTTCTTGAATAAAACATAATATCTATAACCTCGGCAACTAAAACAGCCGTACAATTTATATTCATCCATATCATTGTAACTAATAGAGATTTAAAAGAACTTAGACTCCAAGTGGTTTGAAGCCGGGAGTAACCGGGCCCAGCTGCGTAGGGAGGTACCTGGGTACTTACCTATCATCCCTGCCAAGTCTCATTCCCCGGTTACCCTCCCCGCAAAATCACAAGCTCGGCTCCCGGTCGGTAAACTAATATACCTAGGTGGGTACTTTTATACTTTCGACGTCACTTAGAGATCACAGGCCAGAGTTCAAGTCAACAATGCAATTCTCATAACTTTCTCTCGTGACAGACGATTGAAGCATGGAATCGAGACTGTGGAATCTAGGGTGCTATTTCAGAATTGCTCGATGGACATAGCAGTACCAATTCAGAGAATATTCTCAAACACACCAAAAACTAGATTGGGTCAGGCATCTTCCTATCAACCGCCAAGGAAAAGGTTAGAGGGATACCACGCGACTAGAGCTCCGGTTCACCGAACGAGGCTTGATCCGGCTGGCCGTTGAACACGCCAAAGTTAAGGATAGAAGAGTTATTCGTTACCAGTTAAGGTTTTCGCCGTCATCACTCGACGTCGATCTAGCCAACCCCACAACACACTAGTTACATTTCCTAGTAGCTCCTTAGTAGCTAGCTACCCTAGCAGCCTAGGTAGGTAGATTCAGGAGAAGCACGAGATGGCATGTATCGATTCTCAGCCGCGGGACGTGAGATCATTGAGTCACTCGCCTCTCCTTTCCGGTACGGCGGGTAACACGACTACCTAGTATCCAATGCCCATAGCTCGGTAATATTCTCTCTACCTGCTACATACTTGGGGCCCTTGGGGCCGGACTTCTGTGCTTTATATAGATGCCTCCCAAGGTATACTAGCTAAGGTTTCCGGTCCGGATTTGTGTTGTAGGTTTGGATGATCATCTCTCCTAGTACTTATATGTATCCCGCATAGGTTTACTTCGAGTTGTCTTTTATTCCTTTGGCATCGATCGGAATTTATTTGCGAAGCATCCTTTCTTTGTTCTCGTGCCTACTTAAATATCAACGTCCGGTCTCTTATCGACTGTCACTTTCTTTGTACCCTCGTAGCGGAACGTTGGTGGTGCCCGTTGCATGTGATTGCCTTACCCTCCGACATTGTTCGCTTCGTTTTGTCTTAGACGGCCCAAGTACGATCGGAAGAGCTATATAGTAGGACCAGGGCGCAAGCCCAAGATTGACAACACGCAATGGCAACCAAGGTGGGAGGAAAAGATGGCAAGGCGCCGCCGACGGCAGCGACGAATTTGATCGGTGGGTACTTATAACATAGCTGCTCTCTGCATCTCATCTCATCTTGAAAGACCAACTTAACTGACACTGACACAATGCAGCTGGCGGAGGTGCAGGTATGATGGAGGCCCTCGCATGCCATCCTCTCGGTCCGTACCCCTCCTCTCCTTCCCTTGCCTCACTTTAGCCTTCTAACATCTCAACCTGCCCTCTACAGACACCATAAAAGTTCGAATGCAGCTCTCGCGGCGCGCGCGCCAACCAGGTGCGCCCAAACGCGGGTTCATAAAAACGGGGGCGGAGATCGTGAAGCGCGAGACGCCGCTGGGCCTATACAAGGGGCTGGGCGCGGTGCTGACGGGCATCGTGCCCAAGATGGCCATCCGGTTCACGTCGTTCGAGTCCTACAAGCAGATGCTCGCGGACGCCGAGACCAAGACGATATCGGGGAGCGGGACGTTCGTGGCGGGGCTGGCGGCGGGGGTGACGGAGGCCGTGGCCGTGGTGACGCCCATGGAGGTGGTCAAGATCCGGCTGCAGGCGCAGCACCACAGCATGGCGGACCCGCTGGACATCCCCAAGTACCGCAACGCGGCGCACGCGCTGTACACGGTGGTCAAGGAGGAGGGCTTCGGGGCGCTGTACCGGGGCGTGAGCCTGACGGCCCTGCGGCAGGGCAGCAACCAGGCCGTCAACTTCACCGCCTACACGTACTTCAAGGAGGCGCTGCTGCGCTGGCAGGACGGCAGGGACGGCATGGGCGCGACCGCCCTGCCCAGCTGGCAGACCACGCTCATCGGCCTCGTGAGCGGCGCCATGGGACCCTTGAGCAACGCCCCCATCGACACGATCAAGACCCGCCTGCAGAAGACGCCGGCCGAGGAGGGCGTGTCGGCGTTTAAGCGGATTAGCGTCATTGCGAAGGAGATGGTCAAGTGAGTATAGCCTTTTTATTTTATTTATTTTTTTATACTTTTTACTTTTATATTGTTTTCCCAATATGCGTCCCATATGTTTTGATTGACTCTATGACTTAACTTGGATTGGATTGGGTTGATTGGTTGGTTGGGGAGTTATGAGCTAATATGTTGGTGTCGTAGGCAAGAGGGCGTCCACGCGTTCTACAAGGGCATCACGCCGAGAATCATGCGTGTTGCGCCGGGACAGGCGGTTACGTTCACCGTGTACGAGTACCTGAAGGAACAGTTGGAGAAGAGCGGGCCGAGTGTGATATCGGGAAGTAGGTACGAGGAGTAGTGTCAAAGAGTGGGAGGTTTTTGTGGTGGGGGTGGAAGATGCCTGGTTGGGGGTCATGGTGCCATCGTGTGGCTACGAAGGAGACCTTATGTCGGGTTGGATATACCAAGGTGATCAAATAATTGTTGGCAGCATGTCGCGTCAGCATATATAGTCAGGATATATATGGTGGAATATAATCAATGCCATTGCTCCGTTATTTACCATCAAGCCTCGCTGGGTCTAGTCTCGTTTTAATCATCATGATCTATGCACTTCAGCTTCCTCGGCGGTAAGCCCCTTCACCTGCCGGGCCTCTTGGGTCTTCTGAAAGCGGTCTTGGACTCGGTCTCCGGGAACAGCTCCGACGCGACGGACTGCTCCGTGATCTCGCTCGGCTCCTCGACCTCGAACTTCTTCTCGATCTTGAGCCCCGCCTCGCTCGTGGCTACCTCGAGCACAGCGCGCTTCATAAGCGGGTACATCATCCGGAACTTTATGGCCTTGGTGCCGGGCGTGATGGGGCACGTGTAGAAGAAGAGCACGACATTCTTCTCGTCGCCCCCGCGCGGCGCCGCGGACTTGTACCGGAAGAAGGTGAACCGCGGCTCGGTTGAAGAGATGGTGCTCACCAGCTCGGAGATCGTGGAGGGCGAGGAGGAGGAGGAGACTAGCTCTACGACTTCGGTCTCGGCGTTGATTTTCTGGGTTGTTCCTGTTAATACCAGTCTAGAGCTGCTGCTGTGTAGTATATATGTATAGTCATAACCAACTCACCAGCATCACCAAACCACTGCCTTCCTCGCGAGCTAACGCACTCAGGGCGACTAGGGCATCGGTAGCAACGGGCATGTTCATAGTCTTGCTAAGGTGAATCTCGCGAACGCCCGTGCCGGCGCCGGCCTCGGCCTCGGCCTTCTTGACCTCGCCCAGGGTCCTCTCCTCCTCGGTGAGGGGCGCCTCGAGAGAAGCGTGGCGGTCGTGCTTCTCGAAGCCGGCGGCGCTGAGCTCCTCGGCCATGGTGGCGAAGATGGTCTCGCGGAAGTGCTCGGAGCCCAGCTCGCGCACGAGGGTCAGCCGCGTGGACGCGAACAGCATCTTCTGCCGCACCTTGGCGGAGTCCGGCACGTACGTCACGGCCACCAGGTACGGGGCGGTGTCGTGGCGCCGCAGCAGCACGTACAGCGCCGCGTCGGGCTTCAGGTGCGGGGCCAGTTTCGACAGGTCCGAGGCGAAGGAGCTCGCGGGCGAGGACCGCGGGAGCGTGCTGAGAGGCGTGAGGGCCTCCCCGGTTATGGTCACGAGGAGCCCGAAGAGGGAGGTGTCGGAGAGCAGCTTGTTGAAGGCGGAGATGAGCTCCTGGGATACTGGGTCACGACTGTGAGCTTGCACTCTTGGGGTGACGAGGAGAGAGGAGAGAGAGGGAGAGAGAGGGAGAGAGGGAGAGAGAGGGAGAGAGAGGGAGAGAGAGGGAGAGAGAGGGAGAGGGAGGATGAAATACCTGATATTCCTGACTGCATCTTGCTCCTATAATAGAACCTTAGACTATCTAGAAAAGTGAGGTTCCAAAAGTGTCTACCCTAGTAGGTAGGTATAGATTCAAGTAGGAGTTAGGTATTGTTGTCGACCCTACTCTAGGTACCCTCCCTACAGGGTTTAAAGAGTACCAAGGTACGAATAGGTAATAGTAATGGAGGGTCCCAGGCTGCCAGGATACCCCTCCATTCGTATACTACCTACCTAGGTAATCTTAGACTGAAAATAACAACACATAGTGCGGGGCTTAGATAAGCGATTACTTGCATGAATCTGTTAGGGTGGTAATATGACGGAGCTAGCCTTATATGAAGATATATCTCGCGTATATTTGTATATCTCATAAATACATACCGAGCTATCTCTTCTTATGAGCTGATAATAATCTTTCCCAAAACATCACTCTCTCACGTTTTCGTAGAGTTTCCCAGGTTGGCCCATTCGGACGTATACCCAAAAGGCATCCACTTGATCATGGTTTCGATACGAGAAATAGTACCATTGTCGAACTTCAGCAAGTGAGGTACCATATAAGTGCCAGGAATACGTCTTGTCTCGGGCAATGGGTTAGGTCCATCAGCTGGTTCATCAACCAGGGCGACGGCTAACACGATCTCTCTCTTCCTATCCGCAGCAAGTATGCGTCGGTCACGAACCGCGGTCGTACTCACGGGAAGGCCGTTAGGGGCTTCACCCTTACCATCGATCTGGTCAGCGCAGGTCGAGTTTGTTTGGCCAAAGTTATCACGCCTAGTGCATCCCGGTGCAAATGGCACTCCCTCGCTCGAATGCTTCTCTAGACCATTAAAATAGACATTTAGCAATTCTGGTGAAATATCAATGTCGCCGCTGCCCCCTTGAAATGCCACATCAAGTTCGGCTGTTTTGTCGCCTTCCCATTCGACCGGGAGTGGCGGGCGCATGAGGGTTACCGTTCCGCCACGACTATCCATGGTTTCCGCACGTACGGCAAGCGCCTCGATCTCGGTAATCTGCCCGCCGTCGACCTTGATTCGAAGTGCCAGCACGCCGGGGATACTGTGCTCTTGGGAGTACCCCCAATATCCGGCCGTCTTTCTTTCCTCGTCCGCCAATATTGCCCCGTAGCTGTCTGTCCAGGAAACTTGCTCTAAAGTCTCCCATAACCCATCTCCCAGCGCGAGAAACTGGCCATTCTCTGAGTAACGAATGCCCTTGGCAAGAGGTAGACGCGTGTGGTCGTGAACCCTCAGTGCCATAATTATATCGCCCACCACATTCTCGAGACAGATTCGGTCACATGGATCCGGGTATGCGGCGAAGTTTGTACCAGGTCCGCTGAGATCTACTGGAGGGTCCTGGGGGAATCCCGCCTTCATGCCATAGGGGACCTCAGTCAATGTCATCTCAATGCGGTACAGCTTCTCGCCACGCAGACGGAACGCTTCCATGGCAATCAATGTGCGGGGTGTTTCGAGGTATGGGGGGATGGGCGACGATGTGCCGTTTATGCTAGGCAATATTCTCACTGTACCATTATGATCGAGGGTGGTGATGGCGAAAACTACCTGGCGCTCCTCGTCTACCACGGGGAAGTGACGCTCGCGAATCTGGGTGACGAAGCCGAGAAATCCTGTTTGGAACTGCTCCTCGCAGGTAAGAGAGGCAAAGGCGGTGTCGTTAGAGTGACCGTAAGGATCCCCAGTCTTGACATTCGTCGTTTGAAGGCCATCTTCAAGACGGCTGCATTCTTTATCAAAGAAGGTGTAGTCGCCTTTAGGGTCATTCCCTTGCATGCCGCTATAATATTTGTTAGTTTGAGAGATCAGCTCATCTCGGGAAATCCGCTGTTCCGGTGCGACGGCTTCGAACCACACAGCCTCCGGCTGGCCTCGCTGCTCATAGAACTCCACACCTCCGGGATCGCGTGTGATCTGTGTCTCGATCTCGCTGATCTTTCCGTCCTCTTCCACCTTGAGACGGGCATTATAGATCGCGCCCACTCCATTCTCCGTGATAGTGGTTATAATCGCGACCTGGCCTGCCTCTGGATCTGAGAACGTGTGGTTGTACTTGCCTACCGACTCAACGATGTGCCATTCGCCTGATCCGAGCGGCAGTATCTGGTCATTCTCGACGTACTTCACATCTGGCGTTGTCGGCAGTTTCGATGGATCATGGGCTATTAACGCATCCAGGTAGTCCGAGATATGACCCTCCAGGCATGCTCTTTCGCAAGGCTCGCCCAGTGCCGCGGAGCTAAGAGCTAGTATTGACAAGACGGCCCCGATGGCCCTTCGAACTGTAGCAGTCATTGTTCGTCCTTACTGGCCTGGTATTCCAAGTATTGCCAACGAACTCCTGGCCTACCGCCCTAGGTAGGCGAGAGACATATATAATACATATGTATGTTAGCTCTTTTAATATATGAGTAAGTCCCCGCACAATTCAATTGCCGGCAAAATAGAACTCCATAGCCTGGACGCGCACATATACTCTAACTAGGGGTGCAATGTAAAGCCACGCCGATCACTTGGACGACAAGGGTGGTAGTTGTTTTGCCTAACCTCAGACTTGTACTATATTGATATCCGAAAAGTTCCTTGTATCCTATCAGGTTTAATAGGGTTAAGCCGCACTATAAACATATCTACCTTGTTGCATCTAGCAACTCATACATTGAGCGTCAATGAGATGCCATTTAACAGATAATATTTCGAAACATCTCATAAGGAAATCAACATAAGAGTCCAGGGGTTGGGGATTTGACCTGAGTACGCGGTAGCACGAGGCCGATGTGCTATACTCTCCGGCGCATTATTGAGCATGTGACACGACTGCTGGCCCATCGGCCTTGCCCCGGCCCGTCCTCCATTTAGCCCCCGAGGCCGGATAACCGATTCCTCATCCCATCCCGGATAATGCCGTATCAACTTTGCTCGCCCCTTTCTTTCCCAGGCATAACGTCGTCGAACGCAGTAGAGTTGTTCCTATGCCGCTTAATCAACGCTTGAACAAGGTCCTTCGTTGTGGATTCGAGCTGAAGTGCCTTGAAAGCGACAGCGTTCCACTGCACATCCTGGAGTCTGTCGCTGAGGATCCATCGCCATTGATTTTCTTTGAGCCCAAATGCAGGGACGAGAGCGGGGAAAAGTAAAACAAAATATTCTCCAGAGACGTTAAAATTGTCTGCAATTACTTTTGATAGGTTAGTATGATCTATTATGTCAGGTTCGGGAGAATCTTCAGTCTCCGGGTAGTCCTCAAAGGCCTGAAATTCCGTTGGGTCTTGATCACTCTAATAATACATTTGTCTCTTCATGGATCAAAGTCGGAATCGGAGTCATCATCCCGCCGCTGTCGTCTCCTAGGTTTATAGTCGGAGTCGGAATCAACGAGTATTCCCCTTTCTGGCTTCGTTCTTGAGTTTGTCCTCGAAATCTACGAGAGTCGAGGGGTACGAAGTACGGAGTGATTCAAAACATAGGCCGACATAAGTCTATGTCTGATTCCGAGTTCATTCATCACATAGGGTTGTCAGAGAAAAAGGCTGATCAGGATACACAGGAGCATTCGAACAGAATTAGATTATCATGTGGAAACGTGGCTTGGTTGCGTGCGATTGGTTTATACGGAAATAGATTTGCCGAGTTTACTTACCTAGGTAGGGGCTGATATTCCCAAGATATATTCTAGTTCTCTTACCTACCTATGAAATAAGACAAGGGAATATTGTTTAAAGGAGGTCTTAATAAGCAACAATGCTAATCCTCAGATCCTTACCCAGGTACGTAGGTCCTATGGAGTGAGGCTAGGTATATTAATCTATCAAGTAGTTGCATAACCCACACCCGCACACTTACCATCGCAGTCTCGGGGGGACGATTTCGTACCTTTCGTCTAATGGCTGAAAATGGCTGTTTATTATTGACGTTGGTTCTTTATAAAAGCCCCTGCTACATATCTAACTATGTCTTATATACTCCACACCGTGCGCCTCACCTTTCTAGCACGTACCTGTTATCTATTAGTTACGTAGTATGGTCAGCATGGCCAGACTAGGTACTGTCTACCTAGGTAAGAGGCTGGGACTGGGAGGCAGGGAGGTAGGTAGGGCTGGTCGTAATAAGAGGACAATAACCCCGCCGCTATGACCTAAGTAGGCTAGGTCTTGCTTCCGTCTTCTCCGCGGGTTGTCCTCTAACTAGCTCTGGATGAAGTGATATTATCTCGATCTTCGTGCTACTCGATCTACTGTTATACAACCTGAGATTCATCAAGATTCAACTTATCCGATCAGAGTTATATTAGAACATTCGAGATTCGAGGTAGGTATTTTTGGACATGTCAGATCAACTATTCGCTCCGAGCGCCTCAAGCAACGTACAACCAGGGACGGGCGGGAACAATCAGCCAGAATTAATCCCCGCAGCTCATACTGAAGACGAGGTATGTGTGAATCAATTGAGTTCGACAACGTTCAATAAAACCAGTATATAAGACCGTGTTAATCTTGAGATCTAACTCGCGATATGTACACACGTAGCCGGAGGACGATATCGATGAAGACGATGCGGATTCGGCACTAGGAGATGATGCGTGAGTACCTGTCACCATACAAACAACAATAGACTGCTAGAGACGGCATAGTAATATTTCTACAATTATAGTGCTAGTAGCACCAACTCCATCACGGCGAGCATAATGGAATATCGCACCATCAAGGGCCGCACATACCATAGTGACAGGCATGACACCAAGTACTTCGCTCCGAACGATGAGCAGCAGATGCATTCCCAGGATATCACGTAAGAATGCGTCTATCCGGCAGAACAGAGCGAGCATATTGGTTCTAATATACAGTTATAGGCACCACTACTTAACGGTTATGTTGGACGACAAACTCTTCCTTGCACCAGTAAACGACAATATGGAGGTGAGTAGAGAACCCGAAAGCTAGATATAGAGAGGTTACATACTTATTTAATATAGAAAGTGCTCGATGTTGGGACTGGAACCGGTGTGTAATGATGCAACATTGCCTGATTCGCTTTTTCGACATGGATGATATAATACTGATCGAAGATCACTGATAGGAATATGGGCCATGTAACTCAGTCCCTTTCATCTTTTCCTAGAGTTCTTGTCTAGACCTCTTCGTTCCTTGTAATTCGTGTTATTAACTAGCAAACAGCGACGTAGGCGACCAATTCCCGGACGCAGAAGTCACGGGTACGGACTTATCACCGACACAACCCCTATGGGTGCCGCAGAACGTGAAGTTTGAGATTGACGACTGCACCAAGGAGTGGACGTGGCCCGATGACAACTTTGACCTTGTCCACATGCGCTACCTGTTC
The DNA here is from genome assembly GCA_902806575.1 of Jackrogersella multiformis. Lineage (NCBI taxonomy): Eukaryota > Fungi > Ascomycota > Sordariomycetes > Xylariales > Hypoxylaceae > Jackrogersella > Jackrogersella multiformis. The sequence continues at coordinate 426,382 of CADCXD010000002.1, read as the reverse complement.
GGAGCCATTGTTGACTGGTCCGCATTTATCCGCCAGGCATTCCGCTGCTGCAAACCCGGCGGCTGGGTTCAATCCTGCGAATGTGATGTTGAAATGTCTTCCGACGACGGCACCATCAAAGAGAATGGCGTCATTGCCACCTTCTGGAATCCTCTGTGGAAGGAGGTATGCATATCTCATAACTTCTTTGACTGCGTCGGCCCTATACCTAGCCATATGAGCAAGGGTTAAGGGGAACGGTGGACATGTCAAATGTCACTGGCATTCAGTGCTGATGAAACAGTTACTAACTCGAGTATGATATAGATGAGCAAGAAGCTTGGAGCGAGCTTCGACGTCGTAGAAAAGGGGCTTCAGAACAAGGGGTTTGAGGATGCCGGGTTCGTTGATATTACAGAGGTAAACTACAAGGTGAGTGGGCTTTTCTTCTTAAACTTTCTAGGACGGTGAATCATGTCTTATATTTACCACAGCTGCCTATCGGCGGATGGCCTCATAATACCAAGTTAGCCGAGATCGGCGGGCTTACTCTACTCACTATGATCAACGACATAGAAGGTAAGTCTTCGCTACCACTTTCTTCTCGCCTATGACTACTCAATCTATTGTCAATATTCCTATCGGCCCTAGGGATGTAGCTTAGGGCTATAGTGTGAACTGTCTTAGTAGAGAAGTTTGCTTGGATGATGACAATGTCGAGTGTCATTATGATGGCTAATGGTATAACCTTATAGGCTACACCCTTGTCCCTTGGAATATTATTTATGGCGAGGATACTCCAGGTTACCAAGAGATGCTCGCAGTCCTACGTAAGGAGCTTAGGTCCAAGTCTATGCATGCATATATGAAGGTCCGATACGTGTATGGCCGCAAGCCCTAAGAGTTACCTAGCTGGATATCTGCTTGATATAAGGGGTAACTTCTCCACGGTGAGAGACTTTTGAGCTGTTTGGATTCTCATGTGCTCTTATTGAGGCTTGAGACGAAGCTATGTACCTACCTATATATAATCCTTTTCAACCGTGTGAGCTGGATATTTGTGTGTGGAGGTGATGGGCATGAAGAGTGAACACCCTGATTGAAGATAGTACACTTGGTAAGGCAGGAACTACCTGCCTGGGCTATGTAGGTATATAACTGGAGTGACACATCTTGACAGATGGTTGATTGTGTCTCATCATGCTACTTCGGATATAGGTCACCCGTGCAAACTTGTGGTTCTATAGCCGCTAACACTCTACGCGATACCTACTTATAGTCTGTACGTCTTAGAAGGATTACCTGATATACCTAAGCACCTAAGACCACACTAATTATACTAGCAAATTTGCGAGTACTCTCCTTCCTTGGCGTTTTTGAACGAGCACAACTTACGATCAAGCCACTGAAATGGGACGACGAGGCCTAAAACATTTGATCTTCGAGTTCCGATAAACTTACTACACCTCGTCGCGAAATATGTGGACAAGTTGCTAGTGATAGTTATAACGTCGTAGTCCCTCAGCTGGAAAAACAATACTAATCTGCCACTACTAGCATTGAGGTGTCTTGGAGACTCTAAATACACCGAAAACGGAGCGAGGAGCGAGCAGTCTCCAAGAGTATCTACAGCATATAGTAATTTGGTGTTTTGCTAGCTTATTCTTGGAATCAGTCTACTGTTGAGTGGAAATGAAATAGATGTGCATTCTCAACTTGGGAAATTTCCGGGAACTTGGTTCCTGGTGCAAACGGTGCGGGGGTTTGGAGTAGGTAGAGCTAGCCGCAACGACTTGCAAGATTTTATAACGCTAAAGCCATTGGGAATTATAAAATAAGGCCGAAGCTATAACCCATTGTAGCTAGTATCTGCGTGATTCTCCCAGCTTTCCCCTGACCCCAAGCCCGAATTCTCCGCAAAACCCCACACGAACTCCAAATTCTAGCGTCATTGTGATTTCTCAGTGGAGTATAGCTATGAACCCAAGGCCGAACACATTCGATGGACCCATCCTATAAGTAGAAGACTATCACACGATGTGTCTAATAGCTTTCTACGATTTGCAGTCCGCCTTGCAATCAGCTTCTTGTACAGCATCTCAAAGCACGATGAAGATTTCCCCAGCTGTTTTAGCCGGGTCTCTCGCCGTCAGGCAAGAGATAGACTACAACTCGGCCCCGCCAAACTTGTCGACTCTTGCAAATTCAAGCCTCTTTGAGACATGGCGACCTAAAGCCCACGTTCTCCCACCCTTTGGGCAGATTGGCGACCCCTGTATGCACTACACCGACCCGGAAACAGGACTCTTCCACGTCGGCTATTTACATAGCGGTGCCGCAGGCGCCACAACGGATGACCTCGTCACGTATCACGATCTCAACCCAAACGGAGACCCCTTCATTGTAGCTGGTGGGAAGAATGATCCGCTTTTTGTATTCGATGGATCAGTTATCCCGAGCGGCATCGACGGCAAGCCCACCCTATTGTATACATCTGTCTCCTATCTCCCAATTCAGTGGACTGTCAACTACACCAGGGGAAGCGAAACGCAGTCTCTAGCAGTATCATACGACGGCGGTCGCAATTTTACCAAACTTCAACAAGGACCGGCAATTCCGTCGCCGCCTTTCGCAGTCAATGTGACGGGCTTCCGTGATCCCTTCGTGTTCCAGAACAGTCAGCTTGACTCTCAGCTTCGAAGCGCTCCGGGAACTTGGTATGTCGTTATTTCCGGGGGCGTTCACGGAGACGGTCCCAGTCAGTTCCTCTACCGGCAGCACGACCCGGAATTCCAACTTTGGGAAGAATTGGGTCAATGGTGGCATGAACCGGCCAACACAACCTGGGGCAATGGCAACTGGGCTGGTCGGTGGGGGTACAACTTTGAAGTCGCCAACATTTTCAGTCTGGATGAGCGGGGATACAATGCGGGAGGGGAAATATTCACGACTCTAGGTGCTGAGTGGTCGTTAGCCCCCATTGTTCCACAAGTCTCGGACTTTCGTGATATGCTCTGGGCTGCTGGAAGAGTCTCCCGTGAAGCCGGCAAAGTCAAGTTCGTGCCGACCATGGCGGGAAAACTTGATTGGGGACATTCCGCTTACGCTGCCGCCGGCAAGGAGCTACCCGCAACTTCCAAGGCCTCGGTGAAGAGCGGCGCCCCCGATCGTTTCATCTCTTACGTGTGGCTGACGGGTGACTATTATGGCACTCTCACCAACTTTCCGACCGCACAGCAGAATTGGACCGGTGCGCTCTTGCTCCCACGCGAGTTGAGCGTCGGGAAGATTAGCAACGTCGTCGACAGCGAACTTGCGCGCGAGACCGGGGCGTGGCGAGTCGCTAGCAAGCGCTCGGGGGTTCTTGAGCTAGCGACCCTAAAGCAGGAGATCGCACGCGAAGCACTCGCCGCTCTTACCAGTGGTCCTTTATTTACCGAACCGGGCCGGAAGTCGAGCACACCAGGCGTCGTGGCCTTCAAACGTCTCCCCGAAAGCAAATTCCATGTAATCAGCGCAACCATCTCTTTCCCGCAGGGATGCCGTGGTGGCGACTTGAAAGCGGGTTTCCAGATACTATCGTCTAAGTATGAGAGTACGACGATCTACTACCAATTCTCCAACGAGTCCATCATCATCGACCGTAGCAACACTAGTGCCGCGGCCAAGACCACAAACGGCATTGACTCTCGTAACGAGGCAGGTCGATTACGTCTATTCGATTTGGCACAAGGCAAGAATAAAAAGGTAGAAACGCTCAACTTGACTATCGTGGTGGATAATTCTGTTGTCGAGGTATACGCGAACGGAAGATTTGCGATCAGCACCTGGGCTCGGTAAGAACTCTTCCACTCCTCTTTGTTTGATAGAAATACTAACGTGACTAAACAGATCCTGGTATGCCTCTTCAAAGGAAATCCGATTTTTCCAGAAGGGTAATGGTGAAGTAATCTTTGGAGATGTGACAGTCCACGAGGGGCTGTTTGATGCTTGGCCGGCTCGGACGACTTGAATGAACAAAGGTACTACGTAAAATGATAATTACCTACCTAATACCTAATCCAATGTATATACTGTGGCGGCATATATATGATACATGTACCCAATACATAATTCAAATAATTATTCCTGCGCCTTCGTCGATCTACCTAGTCGCCGGAGTACCCCAAATACAGGGGTCCTCTGCTCAAATCGACTTCGGTTAAAGCGGCCAGTCTTTCGTTCCGACGGAGTACGTGGAGACCGTAGGAGGCCGAGCTGGCCGAGTTATGGACTCTTTCCTGTTGCAAGATTTGCTTAACGTGCTAGAACAGTTAGATATCGGGATAAAAAAGGCAACCAGAATAGAGCGACCTATGATTCGTTGCTATTTTCCGCTCTGCCTCCCACTAAATACGGAGTTAATGATTTCGGACATAAAGATAAAGGGGCTGGATAAATTGTTGCACAAGAAATATCCCTCTCGTGGCACAGCAAGAGGCAAAGCGCGGGGGCAATCCCGAGAAGTTAGAGACAATGGAGTGTTTGCATACTTCCCAACGTACCGGTATCGTGGTGAGTTATAAAAGGATGCCAGTTGACAACTTCAAACAACAACTTTATGTTAGCAAAGTGAATCGGCCTTTCGCTGTGAAAACCTAAGGATTCCCTAATTACACTTACATTTAGTCGCTTCTTCCAATCAAAGATGACGGTCACAGAGATAGCAGTCCTTCCCACTACCACGCCCGGCGAAATTCCTCAAGCGCTCCGTGACATTGGCGCAACTGGAATCGACATACAGGGCGAATGGTGCGCCACCAATGCGCCTTGGTTAACACAAGACCGCGGCGCCGCCCACTTCGAGCAGTTCGAGGATCCTGGGGTCGTGCTCATCACCGCCCACTGGGATTCGATCGATCAACACCACGCGTGCATCGCCACGCCTGCAAACCAGAAGCTGCTTGTGGAAATGGGACCGTATCTCGACCCGGCGACGTTTAAGGTAGGGCATATCGAGGGAATACAGATGTTCCCCAAGTCCGAGGACGAGGGCTTAGTTCCCGCATTAGAAGCACCGGTTCTGGCTGTGACGACATGGACCGTGCCTCGCGAAAACAAGACCCAGTTCGAGGAGTCGATAGGCAAGGCTAAAGCGACTTTGGATGTGCTCACGGTGCCCTACCGCCATAGGGGTGGTTGGAAGATTGAGAAGTCTGAGGGGAAAGAGGACATTGAGCAATATTTTGTTGCTGGTGGGTTGGAGAGCGTCGAGAAGAGCGCGAAATTCGCCAAGACGGAGTATTATCAGGCATTGTCTCTCTTGTCATTGAATGTGGAAACCAAACACTACAAACGGATTGGTTAAATAATTACTAGCATGGGTTGAAGACGTGCATACGGGCAGATATACTATTTAGTAAAAGTCCCAATTCTTCATTCATGGGCACCTACCTCTCAGTTCTTTTGACTCCGTTCATACACGACAAGAAGAGCTTTGTTATTAGCTAACCTCGAGGCGAAAAGTGCACAGCCTCGAATCATTAGGTACTTCTACGGCACGGGCGGTACAATATTTCTATTGTAGGAATGAGAGAGGTAGAGAGTTAGCAATAAGATGCTGCGCCGCAACTTGATTTTCACGAAACATGCCAGATAGGTAACCAATGTGGTATTGCATCAGCCGATCACCCCCACGACAATTTCTGTGCCTAAAGGGATCAGCAAATTGGTCCGTCTATCGTATATCTTCAACGTCAAAGGCGTGTGTATGTTCTGCATCACTTTACAAGTCACCAGTCGAACCGCATATGTCTTCTTTCCTCTTTCGTTAGCGGGTCGCTGTTGAACTTTAGGCAACAACTCTTCTACTTCAGGAATATAAGTTTCGAATCCCATTATACAATCGCCAAAGCGCAATACCTCAAGATGATTGAGCGGCCTCCGTCTGCGACGACTTCTCGGATCTCCATCACCGGTAGACGAGATTTCGGTGTAAAATTTATAGCCCCTGTAGATGATATACGTACCAGTATGGGCAATACCGATTCGAGTAGGGAGGCGTCGGCGCCAATACCGGTAGAAGCGTCAATATCGGTAGAAGCACCAATACCGGTAGAAGCGCCAGCATTAATGTACGAACCTCCGTCGTATTGGGATCGCTACCTCGAGGCTGGGGGTCTCAAGTATGAGGATGACGAGGAAGAAGACGAAGGATGCCACCCTTTCTGGATGGGATGGCTTGACATGCTACGGGGCATGGCATTAATATTTATCGGCGCATTCAAGATTCCTTTTGTTTTCGGGCACGGCATTTCAAAGACGTTGCATTACATCCCGACGCTTTACAACGACGACTCCGTTCGGAAGTGGCCCGATATCACAGGATTCCCGTCAGCCTGTGCCGCCAGCTTGAAGGTAGGCACCGGTTCCCATCCCATCTCGATAGTAAACTCTAACATGTTTTACTATAGGTGTTGTGGTTTGGTATTCTAGATGGCCTAACCGACTGGTTCGTGTTGCCTTACAAGTGCGCTAGAAAGGAGGGCGTGATAGGCTTTTTCAAGGGATTCGCGAGAGGCCTTGGTAGCATATTGTTCAAGCCAGCTTCTGGTGAGTCTAAACACCCCTATCTTCTATGTTATATTGTCGTACTAACAATATTAGGTGTTATTGGCTCCGCCACTCACCCATTCTATGGGATATATAAGGAGGTAGCAAAATTCAAGCTGGATATCAAGCGCGAGCGTCGACGTAGACATAACGTGACGTCTCTTGTATGATACTAGGGCCGAATTTACCCTGCGATTGAGTTTACTGATTCTCGTTATTACTTATGTCTTTGAAGATGAAGGAGCTGCGGTTTTTGGGTGGTAATGCGACACATTCCCCGGGTTAGGGTTTAAGGCAAGATGGAACTGCCATTATGAAGCTATAATATTTGCGTAATAGCATCTATGCTTGCTGACTGAGATGAACTGTTATGAGCGAAAAAGCAGGAAGCGGGAGTGTATTGAAGTTTAAAAGAGTATGGGCAGTTTCATGTTGTCTTCATATCGCCTTGTCGGTAGGTATGTAACTTACCCCTACGTGCCAGTGGCAAAAAATGCATGTCTAAGTCAAATTTAGTGAACATATAGTCACCTATTTATATATATAGTATGCATATATATCTCACACGAAGCAATGCGAATATAAGTTATAGTGAATATATTTTCAAGTGCCGGTATACGTGATACTGAGGATGAAATACGACTGGCTGCTATATCCGAAAGTCACACCAAAAGGTGACGGATGACGCAATATCGGGGAAGTATTGCTCATTTATCTATCCCCGATTTAGCTCTAACTAGGTATTGAAGAATATGAAAATCCATAGAAAAGCACAGTTCGGTGACAATAAGAAAACCCGCCAGACAATTAAATGGGATAATTTAGGTAAACCTTCCGGATTCGAAGGAAAAATGTCGACGACCGTCACTTTCGTCACGCCGACGGCGCCGGCTCCTCCGGGTCAGCCCGACATATCATATGCTCCGGATTACAACAAGTGGCAAGCACGAGCCTCTCGGAGACTCAAAGAGGGGAAGCTGCCCATCACCCTTCCCGAGGGGTTTCCGGCGCGATTGACGGGCGATCTAGTCTGGGAGGGTGACAGGGTAGCAGATACATACGACTGGACATATGTTCTCAATGTCGAGCAGCTGGATGAGATAGACCGAGCCGTAGAATATTTCAAAGGTATGAACTTGGCGACTCTTATCCTGTGAATTTCGCTTTCTAATCAATTAGCAACATATAGGTCTAAGTCTTCCCCTGGGCTATCTTACTGCGGAGACATTCCCTCTCCCAAACCTCCATGGGGAGCTACGCCGGCTGTCGGCAGAATTGCATAGCGGGCACGGGTTCTTCGTGATCCGTGGTCTACGTGTCGATGACCACTCTCGTGAAGAGAACATCATCATATATGCAGGCGTTTCCGCGCACATTGCTGCCCAGCGCGGTCGGCAGGACCATAAATATAACGGGGAGAAGGCTGATGTAGTTCTAAGCCACATCAAAGACCTGACCCAGTCGCAAAATAACGGCTCCATCGGCAGTCCTGCTTACACAACCGACAAGCAGGTCTTCCACACGGATTCGGGGGATATCGTGTCGTTATTTGCGCTCGAGACGTCGGCAGCCGGTGGTGCTAGCAAACTAGCTAGTACTTGGCATGTATATAATGAAATTGCCGCAACTCGCCCAGACCTCATTCATACACTTTCCCAAAGCTGGGACATGGAAGTGTGAGTAGTATCTTAGGGAACATACCATCGATTGATATCGCATTCTCTAGGGAGAGAGATATCGTATGTGTCAGTCTAACTAATCATTCCACCTTGACAGCTTCGAAAAAGCCGACAAGCAGTACATTGAAAGGCCGTTACTTTTCCACTTCCCGGCAACGGAATCTTCCCCCGAAAGGGTAGCTCTGCAATACGGTCGCCGTTACTTCGTTGGTTTCGGTGCTCTCCCCCGAAGAGCTAGCATCCCCCCTATCACCGAGGCCCAGGCCGAGGCTCTGGACACCATCCATTTTCTGGGCGAGAAGTACTGCGTGAATACCAACTTCCAAAAAGGGGATATCCAGTACATAAACAACCTCGCCATATTCCACGCAAGGGACGGTTTTACCGATACGCCAGAAAACAGGTAAGTCTGGCTCTGTGATTATGTGCATTGTGTATGTTCCTAAGCCGTAAGAGTCGCTGACGAGAGAAATCCAATGGAAATAGCCGTCATCTCCTACGCCTATGGCTGCGTGATCCGGAGAATGCGTGGCAGACGCCCGAGGTCTTAAACTATCGCTGGGAGCAACTTTATGAAGGCGTCACACCAGAAGGTCAAGTTCTTCCTCTTGAACCGTTTATTCGCAGTGCTGGAAATAAGGCTAGATGAAATAGCCCCTTGTGTTTCATCTATGTCTATACCAAGACCATTCGAAGTTATCAAAAGTAAGCTGAAAAAAAGTGTCTTACACCGAGCGGGGAATTCCTACTCCCGCACCTAACGCCTTTACCACTGGGGAGAAAACCCAATATCTAATCAAGAAGAATTTCATAATCGTCCTTTGCAACCCGCACAGGCTCGTTTCCGGCTCCGTACTTTCGCCGAACCAATTCAAAGATAATCAAGCCGGCACTAGTGCTTGGTACCTGCCGTACTGTGGCGAGCAATTGTTAGTCACCCGTGATTTGTATTATGATGAATGATTCGAGGCTCTAAATGATAGCCTATGCTGGGGTTAGGAAACTCACTAGTGTTCCACCAAAAACCGCGATATAACCATCGTGTTAAGCCTCTGCCTTCTGAAGTTGCCTCTGCGACACACTGAGCCCACGTCTCTTGATAGGCGTGATAGTAAGCTCGAAGCATGCGCCACCTGCGTCTTGGCTTGTCGGGATTCGCAACTTCTGAGCCCCTCATCTTAGCCGCTTTGGCGTCTAGGTCCTCTAAGTGATCCCAATGCTCAACTTGGATATGGGTTAAGGGATGAAGCAATATCTGCTGAGTGAACGAAGCCGTGATGCCAGCGAGTAGCAAGAACATAGGCTCAATCGCGTAGTGCGGGCGTATAACAACCGGGCTGTTGGCGTCTTTAATATTGTCGGGTGGGTGTTGTCGCTTAGAGGGTCTCTTTTGGGCCAGCGCATCGACGGCGTCTGGCTTTAGCCCGCTATAATACCATGTGATGAATCGATAGAAGGCCTGTGCCTTTACATACTCGAAAGTGCTGAAGAAAACGGCGCATCCAAAACTATCCTTCATAAAAGACAGTCCCCATCCTGCGAAGACTCCTCGTAGTCCTATCTCCCTAAGCTTTTCTGCCGAAAACGACCACATGCTCCTGGGCCTTCCATCCCCGTTACGAGAAATGAGATCGCGATGGTCATATCTTGCTTGGATCGCATCAAGAGGGGCTGCCACAACGCTCTGGAGGCTTCCAGCTATGAAGCCTGCGGTGAAAGTGTGAATGGGGTCCGGAGGAGGAAATGTCCTTTTTGAGGCTTTTGAAGTCTCTTCGTGCAGTTGAGCTAGTATTTGCAGATAACTGGTGTACAACACGGCACCAACTCCAACATTGGCTATGAGCGGCGGGAGAATCTGTTCAGGTATGATGCTCCATCCATGTTGCTGGATGACGGATGTGAGTAATCCAGGGGTTGTACCCCGTGCCCACATCCACGCCTGCCTGAGAGTGAGGCCTAGCTTTGAGGAGGTCTGATCATTGGCAGCAGCTCTCGCGAGTACTTCAGTTCGCGTTTGGTGCACACTTCGGGCATAGGCGAGATAATCTACTCGGGTGCGGAAGAAAGCCTTGACAGGGGCTCTGAAGTAGAAAGCGATAGCCTGGGCGCTCAGAGCACGAACGCCGGCAGCTGACGCGGCAGTGGCTGCATTGTTGCGCGACGGATTGTCTATTGTTCCATCGGGTGGAATGACAGGGAGGATACCAGTATATAATTCACGAGGTAAGCCATTAGTATCATCGCGGCCTGGCGGCATTGTCCTCACGAGTCATTTTGAGACGAGGCTCAAGAATAGAAATTGTTTACCCTAATGGAGATAAGTTTTGAAGGTTGTAAAGTGGATCGTCGGAATTTATCGCCAAGAGCTGAAAAGCTCAAAGACATATCAATTGAGCGCACAGGCCACCAGAGTTTCTTGGTACCTACCTAGGTACCTAGTATTGAATATATGCATACAGATCTGTACCTTTGAATATTCCGTATATGAATATATGTCTGATATAAGGGTAAATCCATATCCAATATAGGTATATATGCATATTCATTAATCTAAAAGTTACATCTAAAAGTTGTACAGCATAAAGGAGTCTGAATATCATACCTACCTTAGTAATCCGTGACAAGATTTCACAAAAAATCATAGGTACCAATATGAACAATTCGGAAGTACCTCCTAAGGTTGGTATTCATAACACGCACCATGTCTACCTAGGTAGATGCTTTGTATCTCGTACATCTCGTACCTAAGTGGGTACGTACAAATGACCCGGAAAGAGAAACAAAGTTCGAGCCACGCCATATGACGTAAGCACGTTACCTATTCAAAAATTCCATACAAAACGTCCTAACCGTTAAAAGATTCACTTTTAGGAACACTAAAACGATTCCACCAGCACCAGTTTAGATATCCAATGTACCTAACTTTGTATTTTTCTTCAGTCTGCAAGGGTTCATCAAATCGTTCAAACTACATCATGTTTATCCCAACCTACTCACATAAATAGTGCATTTCTCTAGTTCCGAATGTTCGTCCAGGTTGATCCGTTGTTCCTCAATACTCATTATGTCATCTACGATTTTATCCCCCCATCAGTTGGGGGCATTATTCGACATTCTCGTCCACCATGAAACTTATTCGGAAGTCCAGACTTTCAAATACCCTGAGGCTATCGAGCAGTATGGATATCCATTTGATGCACCAGTCCAGGATCAAAAATGTAGTGAAGGTGGAAGATCATTCTCCCCCCTTTTGCAACTTCTCTTTACCAGATTGGTTCTTCCCATACCTGGACTCAGGGATCTGCCCTCCGAATTTTGGGCCACTAAGTTCCGAAATATCATGAAAAGATTCGGCGAGGCAGGATTATCAGAGAGTTATGATAAAGGGACACTAGGAAGTAGGAAACGACTCGCATCGGCATCATCAGTCATCCATGAATCTATCACCAGGGGCTTACTGATGGGCGTACCCAAAACCAAGTTACCAGACCTCCATGGTAAATACGACTTACACGCAGCAGAAGACTTGGCTAGGGCTTGGGACGATGTGGTACAGCATTTTGTCTACGGAGACTTAATTAGGGAGCTCTTCGACCACTTCACGAAGACTACAAACCTAGAGGACTATTCACCAGCAGTGGAAGCCGCAGTTAATTTCGCCATTATCTACATAGCCACGTTCCTCCATCACCTCTTTGTCTTATCGGCTGAAGGTCCTTACTTACTGAAGCTGGTTGATAACGTCCATGGCTTGGTCCCGTATTCGGTAATTGGACAAACACTGCGTCTCGGGAATGCCGGAACCATGATTAATGCCATGGTCAAGCTATTCCTAGCAAAGGTCAGCGTCGGCGCATTTTCAAACTGGATTGGATTAACCCAGAACGCTTCGGATGGGATGAATCTAATGCAAAGGTGCGTACCTAGGTATTTACTATTCCAATCCCGAGAGGAGCTAACTCGACTTCACTAGGATAATATCTCTTGTGTTGGAATGGGACACCGGTGACTTTCGCAAAGCCATTGACAATATTAAACGAAGTAAAGAAGCACCACATGAGAAACATCTTACTGTAATCGACGAGCATCTACAGGCACCCAGAGAACAGCACGAATCCACCCGTGAATTGAGTCAAAGCGAAAAGAAGTCCATTATTATCGCCATTTTGGAAACCAGAGAGAAAGGCTTAACAGAATCCCTCACCAAGGCACAACACACCCAGTGCTTGGAATACTACTCTGCTCAACTTGCGATACGTGATAGAGAGAAGATCACAGAAGTCCTATGCCGCCAATGCCCAGACCTGACGACCACTATTGTGCGAGATGGAGTGTCGGTTTTTGAACCCATGATTCGAACTATCCACAAGAATGTGGATCTACGAAAACATATCAGCTCCGTCGAAAGCTTCTTGACAAACTTGATAGAGACAAGTAAGCCGAAGAAGCAGGATAACGGAGAGATGCGGAGCGACCCTGATCCACCTTCCGTTGAAGACTATGTTGCTCTGCTGAAACGCAATCGCCACCTAGCATACGAATACCTATGTGACTTCGCTAAGGGGTGTCCAGAATTACGGGAAACATGGCTTGATTGGGCTAAGAACAGTCTCAAGTTTTTTAGGCAACCAGCAGAGAAGAACGGTGGCGCGCCCGCGGTGGATGGAACTCGCAGTTCATGTGGTGCCATGGAGATGAACAAGAATCTACAGAGTCTTTTTGACGGGCTTCCGAATGAGAAGCAGGATATTGTCAAGGCCGCCATCGATGCTCACGCCAGTTACCTCTCAGCACTCGAGGCTCTATCGTGGACACGAACCCAGAGTATTATCGATGGTGTGAATAATCAGGAAAATAAGAAGATGGCGGGTAACATGAGCGGACCAGGTGTCTACATAACACGTTGGCATTGCTTACTAGATAAGACCATCGTCACACCAAGCTCCCCAATAGGCTCCCCAAGAAAAGGAAAGGACGTTAAAGGTGTGAAGGCCCTCGGAAAAACCGAAGCCATTGCCAAATCGGACACTTGGGACCCAAATGCTATCACTCAGCAAGAAGAACAGGCCCGGCCCGAACCCCCTGACGTCTCGGTCGTAGTTGACTTTCTTGGACCGCAATTCAAAATGCTCATTGCCAATATTTCGAGCCAAGACCTACCCCTGAAATAGGTGCTGCATGATCCGATCCAGTTTGCGTTGAGCATATGCGAGTTTTTGTAGTCTTTCAACTTCTACTATTGTGCATAACGGCGGAGTTTGCGGGTACTTCGCGGCGAAGCATCAATGGTTTTGATTGGCCTAGGAGCGACATATGTAACAGATTGTTTCTCGGGGTAGCATTGGAGTCACGATAAATGTTGGTGTTTCGGTGCATATTGTCTGTCTACAATGAATAACACTTGCTCTTCACAAATACATTTGAAACACTTGGACTTTGAGCTGCAACCTTGTTGGCAAAATGCGGCGAGTATTAATACATAAAATAGCAAGACCTGAACCAATAAAACACCGAATCAACTGTTACTTCTCATCCAAACACTATAACTCCAACATGTTTTCAATCTGACATCTTATCCTCATTCTTTCATCTGTAATAACCTCGTAAGTTTGCATAATAGCGGTGCCGAGATTCTAGATGAGCACTAAGAACAAGAATTAGCAGGACTCAACAGATGATGTTACAGATTGAGAACCTTACCTCTAGTGTCCGATACCACCGCCGAGAGCGCTGAAGAGTCCGTTGAGACCTTGCTCTCCCTTCGCAGCCTGTCCCTTGGCCTTGGAACCCTCCTTGGCGGACTTAGATCCCTCAGCACCAGCCCTGGATCCCTCACCAGCAGCCTTGGCACCCTCAGCAGCGGCCTGAGACCCTTCGGCACCGGCTTTAGACCCTTCAGCGCCCGCGAAGGAAGCTCCCTGTGCGGACTTGGATCCTTCGGCCTCAGCCTTAGAGCCCTCGGCAGCCTGCTTGGATCCTTCGGCTTCGGCGTGGAAGGCATCGTTCTTGTCCTGGGCGAACCTGTCGCCGCTCTTGGCGCCGTCCTTGTTGTTGTATGCGGTTCCATCCTTGGAAGCGCCCCTGTTGGCACCGTAGTTGCCTGATTTCTGGCCACCCTTTCCGTGCTCGCTGAATCTGTGGCCTTCCTCAGCAGAGTGCTGACCGGACTTCTCTGCCTTCTGGCCCTCCTTCTGGGAGTGCTCCCCTTCCTTGCTGGCCTCCTGGCCTTCCTTAGAGGCCTTCCGGCCCCCCTTGACAGCACCCTGGCTGTTCTCGGTGGCGTGCTCGCCAACCTTACCGGCGCCCTGTTCTGCTCCAGCGGCGTGCTGGGCCTGCTTCTGGGCCTCCTGCTCTTCCTCCTTGGACTTCTCCGCGCCGCGCTGGCCTTCGGCGACACCGGCAACGACGCCGTTGGCAGTCGCGGGGGCACCGCGAGCGGCGTTCTCGAGCATCTTGCTCGCTACGGGCCCGAGCGCACCGACACCCGGAACGGTGTTGATGGGCGCGGCGTTGGCTGCTGCGACGAGCAGGGAGATGAGGGCGATGACGGCACGTTGCTGCATTTTGAAAAGATTTGGGTAGAAACGGTTGTTGAGGTTAAGAAGAGTTGGGCTAAGGATGTCGAGTTGGCGTTGAAGAATCGTGAGATTGAAGGAGTGACTATAAAAGAGTGACTAGAAGCTTGGTTGATGATGCTGGGCAGATGGAGATTTGATCCTTGAGGGTCGGCTTCGATGCCTTTTGTATCTGGATGGCCGAGAGAGGGGTGAGGTTTGATTCATTACATGCCTGGCGTCCCTTGATTTTCGCGAACTAGGTTGGGTTGACTCACGATTCTGCACTGTGTCTCACTACCTATGTGTGGAGGGTCGAGATGATCAACATTCTAGGGATAACTGCCTCATATTACAGTCGCAACTAGGAATTCAATTGATATATAAAGGGTTAATCTATGGAACGTTAATATTCGTTAAGTTGTTTTACATACCGATGGGTTAAGTACATGTGATTCTTTCTCGATGATTGTATCTGGAGGTGATAGTCTCAGGATGTGTTGTCCACTGGCTGGTATGAAGTCAACAGAAAATTACCTACCTAGGTACATAATTTCTTCAGTAGTACGTGTATGGCTCTACGAATACATTAAAGTTGAAAAATGAACAACATGTCCTATCATGAATATTGTTAGACACTGCCATCGCGCCACCTCGAGTACAAGTTAAGCAATAAGACCATCCAATTGTTAAGACTTTACGAATGCACCATTTATGTACAACAATTGTTTTCACGATATTACAACTAATTATCCCAGATTCCTAAAACTTACATGCCTTATTTAGGTATTTATTTCTTGATTTTCGCTTGACTAGATGATGTTGTGGTTGGCCTGCTAGGCATACTCTATGGAAAAGGGGTAATCGTGTTAACAATGATATTGTGGGGGGTTTTTTCAACTTAGACGCGTCGCTTACGGCACGTACATGCCCATACCCCCCATAATAGCAATATTATAATCGCCGGTATGCAGATAAATATCGCGATCCAAGGGGCTAGGCTACCGCCGTCAGGGGGCCAAGCGAGGGAAGCTGGTTCCCTCCTTAGCACACCTCCTGAGCACGAAGAAGGGTTCTCATCTATACTTAAGCTACATAGATTTCGGGCTGAGTACTGTGTATGGTGCTGAATGAAGTAGGGAGCCATGTTTTCTTTTGAATAAGAATGGACGTTGAACTGAGTGGACCTTTTTCCTGGATAATGTAAGTTTTAATCGTCTGGACGACTGTCTGC
The DNA here is from genome assembly GCA_902806575.1 of Jackrogersella multiformis. Taxonomy (NCBI): domain Eukaryota; kingdom Fungi; phylum Ascomycota; class Sordariomycetes; order Xylariales; family Hypoxylaceae; genus Jackrogersella; species Jackrogersella multiformis. Next base: position 410,345 of record CADCXD010000002.1, on the reverse strand, counting down.
AATGTTATGTAGTAATATAGGGAAGGGTTTGAATGTATTGAGACGCGTATTTTATGTTTATTGAAAGAAACAACAATAATGCATTGTGTGCGATAGTAGTGCATGTAAATAAAGCCTTTGATGTGTACGTCATCTACAATATTTGCGAAGAACAAAGGGGTAAAGGGGGCAGATAAAGGACAAGCAAGAGTATTGTAAGGTTAGTAAATAAAGACTCTGGCCGGTGCCATGGTAGCCTCGAATTTTAAAGACACGAAAGAAGGCTGCCAGACAGCAGTGCGGTTGGCAGGTCACTACCAAATGTTGACATATATATCTAATTATTAGCACCAACCATCAGCCCCTATTCGTATCTCTCGCATCAACTGGCCAATGGTGTAGTGGTATGGAGTTGACAGGGTCATGAAAACACTCGACCTTTTTGTAGGTCCCGGGTTCAATCCGTGGCAGGGCGGCAACTGGCCAATTGTTCAGGGCAAATGCACGGGTTGAAGCAGGGCGGACTAAGCTTTTTGCGATATCTTTCGTCTTTTTTCCACAATTACAGCTTGCGTTAATTACTGGTATCTTTATCCTAATGAAAAATTCTTGATTTCGACCTCGTAATGATTACTCTAGATCGAAAGTTCAAAAAAATTGATATGTAGAATATGAATCATCGTTATTGTTGTCGTCGCCCACCTTCCCAGGTGGCTATGTCCTAGCTTTCCAGCCCTCTGAGATTAGTTACCTAGGTACCTACCGGGGTACTTGTTTGGTCATCAGATCTATCTATTTTTGCATTGGGAACTACCTAGGTATCTACCTAGGTAGACTAAGGGTTTATAAGTAGGATATCACTTCTAGGTTACCGTTTTTATTTACTGTTAATCACTGTGGTTGACATGGATCATATCTGTAAATGTTGATTATCAACGTAGACCTCATCAGATTTGGAAATTATGGATCGTTATGGGTTTTAGCATATTAGAAATTAGAGGATTATTGGAATATGACCGATCCTCTGAATATCTACATCGAGGTATATCACGGTCCTCTAAACCTCAATACTGCCTGTTAATCTGATATCCCGACTACTTGCTCCAACGTAGACGGCATACTCTCCGTCCTGTACAGCCCAGCCCTGAGTAACGACATCCCAAACGCTGAAATCGCGCCTTGTAAGCTCAAAACTTACCTCAACCGATTCACCTGGTGATAGAGTGACTTTCTCGAAGCCACGTAACTGCTTCGATGGACTATTCGGTATGCCAAGATAGAGTTGCGCCACCTCTGCACCGGATCTCTCCCCTGTATTGGCAATTGTCGCGTTGACTGTAGCCACGATGTCCCACAGGCTCTCGGCTTGGCTTGGGGTAGATGAGCTTTGCGCTTCCGGACTGATCCCTAGCGGTTCGACTGAAAGCAACGAGTAGTTGAATGTAGTATACGATAACCCGTAACCAAATTCATATCGCGGAGTGATGTTCTTCTCGTCGAAGTGGCGGTGGTCGACATAGACTCCTTCCGTGAAGTCGCATTGTGGGTCTGTAGTATTAGACGGGCCTCGACCACACGGAGCGTAGACTGAATAATCGCTTTCATTCCTGGCTAATGTGTACGGAAGCTTCCCTGAAAAGCCAGCCTCGCCATAGAGGAGCTTGACTATGGCCTCTCCGCTGTCTTGGCCTGGAAGGTGAGCAATAATGGCAGCTGTGACGTTAGGATGATCGATCCACTGGTCGACTAGGCGGACCCCTGAAGCGTGAACTACGACGATGGTGTTTACACACTTGGAAGCCACATTCAACACAAGCCCATCGCTGAAATCGTCGTGGAGCCCATCCCGATCCCAGCCCTCCGTTGCGATGGCGTTGATGAAGACCAAACAAGCATCCGATGCCGCATTAACATCGGGGTTCGGTGAGATCAAATCCCAGTTAACCCAGGTGCCATCAGCTTTTGCCCTATGTTGAATAGCACTTAACGGCTACTTCGGAGTCAGTAAAACGAATAATCATTCTGTCATGTTTCTTACATCATCGATATAGGCTGGACCGTTAGCACCAGCTCTCCCACCGGTAATAATGGTGCCCCCTTTAGCGGCTTGGTCGAAATGGTGTTCTGTGCCCAATACCGCTTGTCCCATTTCCGGAGACGAAGTGTAGCCTAGTTGAAAGAGGTTATCTGTATTTTTAGTATCGGGAATCGTAGCATCGTACCCGTAAACGGACAGCATAGTTGGTTTTTTCTCGAACGGTAAGGCGCCATCGTTCTTCACTAGAACATGTCCAGCTATAGCGCCTTCTAATATCACTGGATTAGATTCGGGAATACGGGCATCGACTTGATCGTGTGGCTGAGTGAGATTCTTTATCCCAATTCCTGGCACCGGGAAATTGGTGCCGTTTTGGCCTACAAGGTACCATGCTGCGAGGATCCTAGTTGCATTAAGCACTCTGTCGATGAATTTTTCTCACGGATTTCTCTCACCTTGTTACCATGTCTGTAACCCTGTCTTCACTAACGGACCCGTTACGAACCGCTTGAGTGAGGTTGTCGCCCCAAAACCCGCCGCCAGGCATAATCATGTCTAATCCGGCATTCGCGCTTTCGAGATTATGCTGGGCGTTCCAATCAAGTAGCACGAACCCATCAAATGCAAGTTCGGTTTTGAGGATTCCGTTGATGAGCTTGCTGTTCTCGCACGCATAGGTGCTATTGATTCGGTTGTATGAACACATAACCGAGGCCACACCAGCTCTTAAACTATCCATAAACGGCCAGAGGTAAAACTCATGTAGAGTCTTGTCGTCAACATTAGCTGAGACTGCTTCAACTCCAAAGTACGGCCGTCTATACGTCTCTTGTTCATTGGCAATGAAGTGCTAAACGATGCGAATTAGCACTCCCTGACCAGCTAATGGACTGGCACACGGGGTAATTACCTTGATATTCGCAATTACACCAGCATCTTGGTGGCCAACGATCGTTTCGGCATTCAACTGGCCGGATAAGAACGGGTCGACGGAGAATCCCTCCCAGTTTCGACCTCCTAAGGGACTCCTCCCCAGCGGACCAGCATTAGGACCAAGCACAACATTGACTAAGAGGATGTGAGTTTACAGTTTCAGGGAGATCATGGTAAGCTTGAGAACGCCTACCGCCTTTAGCCTTGAACTCCTTGCCCATGTAGAAGGCCCTTTCGTATGTCAAGTTCCTGTCCCAACTAGCACCTACATGAATTGCCGATGGGTACGAATTGACAAGGTCGGTTGCTCTAACTCCATTACCAGCGTCATGAAGGCACATTCCCGGCCAATCTAGCCGGGGCACAGTTCCTGTATTCCCAGCGCAGACATTATCACTATTGGAGAAGCCCCGAGTGATGTTGACCTTTTCTTCTAATGTCAGCTGGCCAGCAAGATCACGGGCGCTTTCGTATGCGCTGGCCCACACGCCCGTCCCTTTCCCACGCGCTATAAACGTATATTAGTAACAAAGTCGATGTTTTCGTTAAGTTTATCGAGACTTACGCGAAGGGAAAGCCGGTGGTGATTGCACATAACCTAAAGCAGCAGAGGCGACGAGGGGAGGCGCGAAAAAGGCCGCTACGAGTGAGGACAGCATGGCGGCTTCGATACCTCAGGAGACAGACTCGGACGAATGTTTGAAGTCCAAATCCCACATTTCTCTCTCAAATGCGGAGGTTCAGGTTTGTTTATTATTTGATTTCGTAATCCCGAATACTTGCATTATGACATGGATCCGATGACGCTACGTCTACTTGGCAATTCGGCCAGTGCGGCGTGAGATTCTAGAAGTCTTCACCGCCCAAAGCTCCCTACCCGGCTTCCCGGTTCTTGCCTATCGTGATTGAATATCATACAGAAGTTTATAACATTTGAAAAAAATCAGATAGTGATCCATCATATTAAGAGCACTAAATTCCCTATATCAAATTACACACTTACCCCTTAACCCCGCCATACAAGATCTCTTATGTGAGGGGAATAAGGTTACATGATTAAAAAGGCAGGTTTTTTATACCTTGCGTATTTAGATAATATTGGAGATTTTGCCAGTATAACCTCGGCCTAAGATTGAGCAATTACGAAACATTATTGATCACTCCATTTCCACAGCAAACGCACTACATGATGATGTACTTAAACCCGACCACGATGCACGTATCCCCAAAGTCTACTGTGTATCATTCGTAGGGATGTTCGTGACAGTATAGATCGAGCGACGAGTTCGGCTGAGGTTGTGGTTAGGATTTTTGTTGTTGGAAGCGATGTGGCGGGCGTCGTCGTAGTAGTAGTAATACTTGTCCCGCTCATTTGATGTTGAGAATCTGCAAGTTCTTTCTCAAACAAACAGGTTTAACGAAAGTGAAGAGCTATCACAGACATAATAAACTCCTTTCAGACACAAGCGCTACATTAACGGCAATACATGACGCTAGACATCCGACCGAAAAGCTAAGTTCCGGGTGCTACGTTAGTGTAAGGCGGAAGCCGGCATGGCAGGTACCCAGGAGGTACTACGGTTGCAGGCGAAAGTTTTCTGACCCTGTTAAGTACTCTAATAGGCCTGGCATAGGCCAGTCGGAACGGAAATATAGTACGGAAGCTAATAAATGTCGACGACAAGGGCTGTAAAGTCTTTGCCAGGGCTTGTAAGTATCTTTTTTTACCCTTGCCTGGCCTATGTAATCGTCAAGAGGCTAATCCGGTACGCAATAGTGTCAAAAAACTTAACCATAATACCATAGTAGGTACGTTGATTTAGGCGCAGGAAGCTACAAAGATAACCACAGCTCCGGTATTGCCGTACTTAACTAGGCCAGCGATATATTCCGCATAGGTACAGTAGGTCTAGGTAGTTAGGTAAGATCGAGGTAGTTAAGAGTAACAATCTAATCATTTATGATTGAGTCTAGAATCTCACGTAGCCGGCGCGACCGCGAGATGAAAATAATCATTTGATGTCTTAAAATCGTCAATTAGATTAGATTCCAGGCGATCGTAAAATCTCAGATTAATTGCTTCAGATGCCTCCAGTACCTAAATAAAAACTGAATGCACTACCTACAGGTCAGCCGTCCGTAGCGCTTGTAGCTGGAGCAGTAGCATGTCCCATGCATACCGGTACTAGCCAGTAACCATCCCAACTGTGGCCCCTAACTTACCCCTGATCTATGGATATCTAACAAGTACTTACTCACACTAAATAAGCGGGAAGATACTTCTAGTCTCACTTCTCTCTGCTCCATTTATTTTAAAGGGGTAGAATAGCGTCGGATTAAGACCGTACTAAACTGTGCTGTTAGCTATCCCTTAATTACTTAATTAGCAGTTATTACCAGCCATACCGCGTGTAAACTACCTAAACGAGCATCTCAAGGGATCAAAGGATATGTTATTTGGATTCATCGCTTTTCGTAATATTCGACACCGCATATAATCGGCATCCAGCAAGCAACTTTAACGTGGCAGACATGTTCTCCCGAACCAGTTACAAAACTGTACCAGCTAGAACAAGAAGAACATCTTGGCGGCCTCGAATGCCCCCTCCCCCCACCTCCAACATGGGATCTTCTGTTCCATTGGTAATTGAGACATAGTGAAAATGATTTAGAGGAGCAATTCAGCATTCGTAACATCCAGTGAAAAGATACTTTCTAGAAGACTAACATTGGGAAGCAGCTCGCTAGCGAACAAGGGTGAATTGCTGCGCCCATTGGCAGAAGCTACTATCATACGGATAGGCTCCACGAAGCAAAGTATGATCAATATATGTAAGCTGGTAAATACGAGATATGTTAAAACTTATGAAATAAAGCTATTAAATAAAGTTAATCAGAAGATTTAATAAATATATGTAAACTGGTAAATACGAGATATGTTAAAACTTATAAAATAAAGCTATTAAATAAGGTTAATTAAAAGATTTAATAAATATATATAAAATTAAATTAATAAGATTAAAAAAGCGTTAACGACGTTTAAAAAAATATTTAAATTATATATATATAAGTTATTACGCTTTTTTTCGTAAGAAAAAAGAAAAGGTAAAAACTTTAAAATTATAAAAAATTATTATTCGAAATTAAATTATAGTTTTAAATTTTATTACTTTTATTATAAATAATTCTTTTTTTTTAAAAAGACTTTATTTTTAAAAAAACACGTGTTTTTTAAAAGAAAATTAATCTTTTTTTTAAAAATTACCTTATTTTAATTATTTATAAGTAATTAATTTACTTAAAGAAGTTTTTTATTAAAATATATTATATTAATATTACTTATTAATCTTATTATTATATATATTATTATAATTATAAAAGAAATTTTATATTTTATTATTTATTAATTTATAAAACCTTAAATTACTTTTTTCGTTAAACGATAAATAATTTTCCGAATTTTTAATAATATTTTTCTTATAAAACCTCGAAGCTAAAAATAGGTATAAAAAAATCGCCGTTTATAAAAACTTATTAAAATTAAACGATATTTTAATACGCGATTTTTTATTAAAATATTTAAAATAAAAAATATACCGTTTTAAAACCCTTTTTTTATTCTTAAATTATTTTAATTTAATAACGATAATATTATAATCCTTTATAATTTTTAAAATTATAAAATAATTATATAAAACGTTTTTAATATTAATAATATTAAAGTTAATTTTAATAATTTTTTTATATAATTTATTAAGTTTTATTAAAAAATATACGATAATTATTATACTATTTAAATATTTATTATTATCGTTATAAATAATTAAATTATTAATAAAAATTAAATTTAAAATTAATATAATATAATTTAAATAATTTATAACATAATAATTTAATTTAATTAAACCGATATAATATTAATAAATAAATAAATAACTTATTTTAAATAATAAATTTAATAAATTAATTTAAACTTTTTATAATAAGTTTAAAATATAATTATTTAATATATATAAAATAATTAAACTGGATAAAAAGCTATTAATAAGCTTAAAAAATAACTAATTATTATTAATAAACCTTTTAAACTTTTTATTAAAATATTAAAAAGTAATAAATTAAATTTATATTAAAAAATCTTAAATTAATAATTTTTTTATAAGAAAATATATAAACCTTATATATATTAACGTAAAAACTTACCGTTAATTTAATAATTTAAAGGCTTATATTTAAGTTATTTTTAATAAATTTAATATTTAATTAACTTTATTTTAAAAAATATTAAAAAACGTGTTATATTAAAAACATTAATTAAATTAAATCCTTTTAATTAAAAAAATTTAATATATTTTAAAGTATTATTTATTAAATATTTTAATTTAAAAGCTTAAATAAAAAACCTCCTTTTTTTATAATTTCTTTTATAAGTTTAAATTAAAAAAATAATTAAAAAGGCTTAAATATAATTCGATTTTATTAAAATTAACTTTTTTATATTTAAAAATAATAAAAAAGAAATTCCCTTTAAAAAAAGCCGTTAAAACACTTAATAATAACTTAAATAACTTCGATTTTAATAATTAATCTTAAAACTTTAAATCATTTAAAAACTTTTTTAAAAAACTATCCCGAGGTAATTTTATGCCTTTATATAACGATAAAAATCCTTTACTTTAAAATAATAATAATTAATTATTTAAAGCTTTAAAATAATTAATTCGTTTTTTTACGTTATAATTATCGTTAATTTAATATAATTTAATAAATTTATTATTTATAATAATAAAAACCTTTTAAAATTCCGGACTTAATAAATAAAAATAAAAATATATTTAAAAATATATACAAAAAAATTTCTTAAAAATTTTTACCGTATTAATTAAATTAAATTATTATTATTTAAAAAAGTATAATTATAATATTAATAACGTAAAAATTAAATTACGTAATTAAAAGTTTTTAATATTTAAATAATATACGTTATTACTTTTTAAAAACGTTTTATAAACTTTTCGAAAAAATATCGTAATTTAAAAAAAATAAATAAACTTAAATATTAAAAAAATATTATTTAATATTTTATTAAATTATTAAACTTTAATAAAATAATTTAATAATTTAAAATAACGTTTTAAAATTATATTATTAAACTAATTTATTTTAAATAAAAAGGATTTTTAAATATAAATAAAAAATTTCTTACCGTTATTTAAAAAATAAATTAAATATATAAAAATATATTAATTAACCTTAATATTTTAAGAAAAAAAAAGCTCGTTTCGATTTAAAAGCCTTTAAAATTAAATTAAATTAACCGTAAAAAAAAAACCGTTTTAATTTAAGTTAAAATTAAATTAAAAAAATAAAGTTTAATTTAATAATAAAAATACTTTTAAAAAAATAATTAAGTAAATATAAATTAATAAAAAAAAGATAAAAATTTTTATTAACGTTATAAATACGATAATTATTAAATTCTTTTTTATTTCGTTAAAAAAAACGTTAATAGTAAAAATTTATTATTAAATCCGAATAAAATATTTTTTATAAAATAACCTTAAAATAATAATACTTAACTTATACTTTTATTATAAAAAAGATACGAATAAATGTAACTTTATAAAAATTATTTTATCTTTAAATTATAAAAATCAAAAACTTCGATTTAAATTTTTAAATAACTTTAATGTTATATTTTATTAAATTTTATAACTAAATTAAAATAAAGTTTACCGAATTATAATAATTAAAAAATTAATTAAAAATAAAACGAAAATTATAAAAAAACCTCGTTTAAAATTAACTTTAAAATATAAACTTATTATTAATATAACATTAATATATAATAAAAAAAATATCAAATATAAATATTATTAAATTTAAAAAGCTTAATTTTAATAATATCTTTTTTAAAAATAAAAAAATAAAAATTATTAATTATTAAAAAATAATATATATAATTTATATTAACTTTTAACTTAACTTAAATCTTTTTTATAAAACGTTATTATATCGATTTTTTTATTTTTCGTTATTAAAAAAATTATTTTTTTAAAATTAATTTTAAATTAAACGCTTTAAATAATAAATATAATATTATTATATTATAATAATAAATAAAAATCCATAAATTCGTAAACTTTTTTTTAAATCTTAAAAAAATTAAATTTAATTTCTTTTATTATCGAAAATATTATATTAACTTAACTTTATATAACCTAAAAAAATTAATTAATATAACGATAATAAAAAATATCGAAATAAAAAAAACATTGAAAAACGTTCTTAAGGAATTTCGTAAATTTATATATATTATAATAAAAGAAATAAAATAACGCTTCTTAAATTATTAATTATAAAATTACGTTATCGATTTTTTCTTAAAAAAAACGCCTTTTTAAAAACTTTTTTACGTTATAAACGAAAAAGAATTTAATATATTAAAACTATAATTAAACGAAATACTTAATAATAAACGTATTTAAAAATTAATTTTATTTTATATAATACTTATAATATTTATAAATAAATTAAATCTTTAAAACCTTTTTTAATTTATAATAAATTATAAAAACTTAAATAATATTATTATTTTTATCCGATATTTTATACTTTTAATATTTAAATTATAAACTTACTTTAAAACCATAAAATGGTTTATTAAAATCGATTTTAAATTAAGATTTTATTTTGTTAAAATTAAAAAAAAACGAATAAAAAATAACCTTTCAATATAAATACGATTTTTTCAAATATTTAATTATATTTTTTAAATTAATTAATATTCTTATAACTTTTTAATTTATAATAAATAATATCTTTCGAGATTTTATCGATTTAAGTTTTTTAATATATTTAAATAACCTTTTTATTTATATAAATATTATAAAAAAATACAATAAAATCGTTAAGAAAGTTTTAAAAAAATTTATAAAATATTACTTTATAATCAACCCGTAAAAGTATTTTTAAAAAGTTTAAAAAATAAACTTTCTTAATTATATTATTAAAGTTAACGATATTTTAATAATATAAAATAAAATTAATTACATTAATAATTAAAAAACGCTTAAATTATTAAAGGAATTTTAATAATTTATAAAAAAATTCTCAAAAATAATAAAATTAATTATTAACATAAATAAAATAAAAAAATAAATAAATCCTTTAAAAAATTTAAATTTCGTTTTATTTAAACTTTTATTATAACTTATTTCGACTATTTAAAATAAACTTATATTAAAATTAATACCTTAAATTATACCATTAACGCCGTTTTTTCTTAAAAAAATAAATAAAATAAACTTAAACTTATAACTTATTATTTTTATAAACTTATACCGGTAAAAATAAATTATAAAATTTATAATAAAAAATTATTAATTATAATAAATTTTTTCGGAAAATAATATTAATACTTAAAAAGAATTAAATATTAAATTAAAGTTTACTTAAATTATTAAAACTTAACTTACTTTATAATAATTAAAATTTTAAACCGACGTTAAACTTAATAAACATAAAAACTTTTATTATATTAATTTATAATTAATTATTAATTAAATAAATAAAATAATAAAGCCGATATTTTCTTAAAATTACCGTAATATTAACTTAAAAAAAATTAAAAATTAACTTATAAAATCGGTTTTATAAAATAAATATTTTTTATATTTTTAAAAAACTTTATTTACTTTTTTAATAATTATCCTCGTTATATTAAAAAAATTTATAATTTTATTATATTTAATTAAGTTTTTAACTTTATTAAACGATTAAAAAAAGTAGTTATTAATAATTTAAAATATATTACGTAAGTTAAAAATCCTTTTAAAAACGTTATTTTATAAAATAACCTTTTATATTAAAAAAAAACTTTAAATACTTACGAAATTTTAAAAAAAATTTATTTTTACCGAATATAATATTTTCGTTATTAAATATATAAAAATAAATAAAACTTTAAAATTAATTACCCGAAACTTTTAATAATTAAATATTAAAAACATTATTTAAAATTATATATAAAATTATTTAAAATATTAATAAAATAAAATCCCTTATTACGTTTTATATAAATATCTTTAATTAATAATAATAATAAATTTTATTATTAACTTTCTTTTATCGAATAATTATAATTTTATTTAAGTAATAATAAATTTATTTTTTAAAATAACGGACTTTATTTCTCTTAAAATAAAAGAAAAAAAGTTTAACAATTTAATTAAAATTTTTACTAAATAATATTAAAAATTATATAATATACCTTTAAATATTATTTTTAATAAAAATTTTAAATTTACGTTTTATATTTAAAAAACTTTTTTAAATTAATAAATATTTTATTTTATTTATAAACCGATAAATAAATAAAACGCTTTAATTAAATTTTAAAAGTTTATTTTAAAGCTTTTATTAATTATAAAATAAATAATTAAAAAAATTTATTTATAATTATAAAATTTACTTATAATAATATTACTTTTTTATTAATATAATTTATTTCTTTTTATATTAATTATAATTACCACCCGGTAATTTATAATCTTTTTATAAGTATTTTACGTAATCCCGGAAATAAGTTATATATATTATATAATATAAATATATTAAAATATATAAAAATACTTAAAATAAAACCGTTAACGAATAAAAAAATAAACCGATAAACGACGAAAAAATATATTAATTTTTAAAATAAATTAACTTATAATATTAAACGTAAAAAACATTAAAATTAAACGCTTTATTAAAAAATTAAATAAAAAGCTTTTAAGCTTTTTTAAGATTTAATAAGTAATTTTTATTATCGTAATAAAACTTATTTTTCTTAAAAGATAAAAAATATATAATTCGTTTTATATTTTACTTATCGAATTTTATCGTATTAATAATTAAAAACTTTTTAACTTTAATTAAATTTTACGTATAATAACTTTAATAAAGTTTAAAAATTAAGGCAAAATAAAGTATCTTATAAAGTGAAAAAATTAACCGGTTAAAAAGTATTAAACTTAAAAACTTTATAAATATATATTTAATAAAAAAGTAAAAGTAATAATTAAATTATTTTATAAATAATACGTTAATAAACCTTACGATTTTATAATTATATAATATATTTAAAAATAAATATTAAAAATAAAAAAGTTAATATTATACGAATAAACTTTACGAAATAAAATATAATTAATATATATAAATTAATAAATACGAAATATATTAAAACTTATAAAATAAAACTATTAAATAAAGTTAATTAAAAAACTTAATAAATATATATAAATTAATAAATACGAGATATATTAAAACTTATAAAATAAAGCTATTAAATAAAGTTAATCAAAAGATTTAATAAATATATGCAAGACTGAACCAATAGGATTAAGAGGGCGCCAACGGCGCTTAAGGAGATATTTAGATTATATACATATAGGTTATTATGCCTTCCTTCGCAAGAAGAAAGAGAAGGCAAGGACCTTAAGACTATAGAGAATTATTACTCGAAATTAAACTACAGTTCCAAGTCCTATTGCCCTTGTCACAGCTACACATACGGACCGATCCCTCCAAGGTCCACCTAGCAAAAGAGGTTCTCAACGAGTAATATGCTACCAGAGCTGGACTCCCCAGCAACGAGTCTAGGTAGATTATCCTCTGGTGATCATTAGGTATCTTTCGAATATTCGCATACTATAGCAAAATGAATACTACTACTCCAGGTAGGTCTCACTTCATCACAGTTGAGTCCCTTTATCAGATCTACAAACCACAAGACCTTTTACACGCATGAGCATTTTCCAATATGACAATAAGAGGAATTTAGTAGTTTTGCAGTACCCTTCCTAGTTCATTTTCTATGGTCGTACAATTGAAGATGGAGATCGCCTCTTGTAGTCTAATAACAGCAAATTCCGTGATATAACCCTTTAACGATATACCCCTTCCTTGTTATTCACACAAAGGAAACCGAAGCATATCACATAGGTGGTGGAGGCGGTGGCATACCTCTGCCTCCAATATTGGGAGGGGGTGGTGGAAGACCTCTTCCTCCGGGATTTGGGGGGCGCGGTGGAAGACCTCTACCCATTGCTCCTGGCATCCCACCTGGCATCCCTCCGTCGCTCGAAGAATCGTCTGCATGGAACATAGCCGAGATTGCCAGATGAACCAAGCACAACAAGGCGACGATTGCCCACTGTAACCCTTGAATATTTGTTCCGCCGGTGATGATGATACTCGACTCAGGAGTAGACACTGTGCTTGTCGCGAAGTTCAACGCCCCTGTGGCTTGTGTAGTCGAGAATGCCGCCGCTACTGCGAGTCCTAATGCGTATTGCCTGAAAAATTGCATGCCAGATTTAAATCGTTTTTGTTTCTGCGAGGCGTTTAGATTATTGCTCTTAATATATCTCTTAAGGAGCAGCATGTATATAATGCTGATCAAGAACAAACTCCCAGATCCGGCTAGGAGAGCGTAAAATATCTTATTTTGAATGATGTTGGCCTCGAGTAGAAGCGTCTGTAAAATGCTATCATGGGCCGCGTCTGTTGAATTGGATAGGAACATGCTGTTGAGCTTCTTTGGTGGTTGCGTATATGTCGCAAGGCAAACTAACCCATCACCACTCGATTTAGTTACGCACATACCTAGGTATTTATCTTGTTAGCCATTGGCACTTATGTACCTAGAAATTAAAAAAAATCTACGTACCATAGTATCCCACTCTAACCTCAACTTCTTCTTGTCCCTTAGCCTGTAATTTAAGCAGGAAAATATTCGGAACACCCGGTGAAGTAGACAAGCAACCAGTTAATGCCAGGACTTATAATATCAGTGATGAAGGCTTCGATAGAAGTAGTGAGTATAGGACCTACCATATAAAACAAATAAAACTGCTATTATGATATATGCAATGAATCTAAATTCGACTCGACCTGCTACATTTAGAAATGAACGAGCTAGTCAGTATAAAGGACTATAAACTTACTAAATGCTCGACTGGTACTAGCAATCATAATGAATATCGAGTTTTTTTCTGTATCAAGTCGTCTGTAATTTTATAGGGATAATTTTAGTAGAAAACTATTGGACCGTTAATATAATTTGAATCACGAAACCCAAAGAACCACATAACTGGAGACCGACTTATATAGTTTTCCCCATTTCTGTTCAAAGTACGTTACGAACATATAACAATCGTTCTATTTACACCTCTTTTCCCAAGTCCCTAAGACCTTAGTCCCAACATAAATAAGACCATTGATGAAACTTACTAACTGTGGTTTATTTAGAACAACTATACACGCCAACTTACAACTCTCCCAGGTTCCGGGCCCCGTTCATCATGATTAATAGGTAATCAGCTACTTAGGAAACAACCCGGTTGGGAAGCTTACATACCTTGAAAGCGCGGAAGTGGTCTCAAAGGAGGCCAAAATGTAGTTACCTGGGATCTCTCGCCCGCGTTGTGACAATCAAACTTTTCCGGCGGCTGCAGACTGATCATCTGCCATATGGTGTTAGCCTCACCGTAGGTGAGTGACTACCTGGGTAGCCGCCGAGCCTTGTTAGTCTTGGGAACAAGGCGTTCTCAAATATATATAGTTCTAGGTCTTGCATGGCCAACCTGAAACTTTGTTATGTTGGTATAGACAACATGTGATGGATTCCCAACTCGGGCCAACAAATTCCTCGTTACTAGTGGCCCTGATTCCGCGCTTGATAGTGGCGAAAAGCTATGTTGGTTGCCGTTAGCTGTCTATCTTGGCCCTCTTGTTAGCGCTAAACGCCGCGATGTCCCGAAGCTGTGGAATGTGGGAATCATCCATGTTGATAAGATCGACAGATACCCGCGATGAGACTTCGCCTCAGGTACCTATAATCATAACGCGTTTCTTACTATATCATTAGCCCCATAGCTACCATATTCAAAATCATTAACCTTCGTACAAGCGAAAGGAGATGCGAGAATACAGCACCACTCGAATTTTAACGATAAGTGTACCAATAAGTGTGATGATTGATGTATTAATATAATCTTTATAATCATCAAAATGCGTAGGTATCGTTCAACTCAACCTTGTCATAAATACCCCCTATTCTCCTATCATATCATTAACAAACATGCCCCACCCTTGAGCATCTGCCAATGATATCAAATCAGTTCCTGATATAACTCTCGTTCTCCAATAACCCATCAACGCATCCCCACGCCGCAGCAACCGAATTGCAGCGCGCGGCCCTCCCGCCCGCGAACCTCGCCGTGTACTCGACGTGCCAGCGGCTCGTGAGCCCGTAGCTCGGGAAGTCGGTGCTGACAACCTGTGCGCCGCTCTTGAGCGCGGCCTCGCGCATGCCGGTGGGGTCGGCGCTCAGGATCGTGGTCAGGGGCTCGTCGGCGCGCGTGCGCACCCAGTACCCCGCGCGCACCTGCTTCTGGATGTTGGCCAGGTTGGCGGCGCCGCGCGGGTCGTTCAGCTTCTGGAAGGCGCAGTCGGCGGACCCGGGCTTGGAGTTGGTGAAGATGGCGCGGCCCTCGAGGCTCGCCCGCCCCGCCGTGTACGCGCTGCGGATCGCCCCCGGCTCGTTGTCCATGAGGAACAGCACGCGGCCGCGCGCCGAGTCCAGGTCCGGCCACCCGTGCTTCAGCACGGATTGCTCCAGCGTCAGGGACCCGCGCTTGAGGTCGTCTGCGGTGACGAGCTTGGACGGCGGGAACACCGAGCGGATCTCCGCGTCGAGGCCGTCTAGGAGCGCGGTGTCGTTCCACGGGAGAGGGGGCACGTCGCCTCCGGCTCCGGTCTCCGCCGTTTTGAACTCGATCATGAACGGGATCGGGACGTGATCGGGGTGGGCCAGGGACCAGTTCTTCACTACGGTCAGGCAGTCAACGAGCGTGTAGCAGCTCGGCCAGACGTCGGCGTCTGCGACGTGGAGGACCTTCACGCCGGGTTTGTTCATCACGTCCTGCGGAGGCAGCTCCGTGCCCGAATTTCGGACCACGAGCGGGTTCGCGAACCGGCCTCCGTCGGGGTCGGCGAAGATGTCGAGCTCGAAGCTGCGCACGGACTGGTATGACGCCTGTATGTCGAGCGTTGGGTGAGAGTAGTAATAGTTGATGACATTGGGAAGCAACTGAGCCTGCGCCTCACGCGCCTCCAACGGAGATTCTCTATGGTACGAATTATGCGTGCCCACAACCTATTTGTAATACATTAAGATTAAGTCAGCACACATTCATGTTTCTCGCTTCGAGAAGAATGATTTCTGTCAAGAGGCATATTTAAGAACCTAGTAGTGATAGTTCTTGTCGTACCTGAATCTGGTTCATTCGAACAGCACTAGACCACCTGAGACCATTCTTGGTATAGCTACCCTCCGATGCTGCAATCTGCCCTATTCGAGGCATTAGCTACGTGTAAAACTTCGTACACAAGGAGATGGTTGGTATTTCTCACAGCCCAGGAGAAACGCGCCCAACAGAGTTGATCTCGGAGACTATATCTACATATCAGGAGCTAGTTTGCAGACGGCTCGGGATTGGTAAGGAAGACATACCATATTGATTGCGAATAAGGTACCTAGGTCCGTATTCTCTAGAGTCTACTTACCTAATTTGCCCGTTGAGCATCCAGTGCTATAGGTAGCTAGGACAACCACAAGCAGCTTGATGACGACCAAGTACTTATATATCTAAACCCCTGGCATCCATCGCTTCGACGAGAATCGACCCTATCATCACTCTTGCACATTGTCACACCTTCCCATTCAGTCGGGACGAACGGATGTCCCATGTTAAATATTGATGTCGACTAAGGCGAACCAATAGAAAGAGAATGCAGATACTCGTGCCTGAACGCCGAATCCAAAGAGTGGAGAGTTCTACCGTTGCCAAGGAGTCGTATGTGGAGGCGCTAGAGCTGACAGTGGTGATAGAATACTACAGGAGAGCCGCTATCGTCGACTGTCGACTTTTAGGACCTATATTCTAGGATTTGAACGTGTTAAATCGAACTCGACTGTGAAATTATCATTTATATTCGTTTACATCTTAGCTCCCTTAATCAGGGAACTTCACAGCCTCCTTCTTGAGACACCCCCTGTTAGAAAGCAGCACGTGTAATTAAATTGTCGATAATATGACGTTTAGTTAACACATATCGGATTAAAATCAAGGAAAAGGCAATTGTCAAGTTTCCTTAAACTGGACAGTAGTAATTAATTACTACGTAAGGTGGATGCGAAGGTGGTAGGTACGAAAATGTGCACGTGCTTTGAATTATGTGTAGACTGGAACGTAAGATCCTAAGATCCAGACCCAAGAGAAGGGCTACCTAAAAACAATATGATCCCTGCCTAGGTAGATATCAGTGAACAGGAGATGCTAAAATGCATTACTCAATAGCAACGAAAGCGCCGTTCCGACGATCTTGGGGATATCTTCCATCATGACTCTTTATTACGTATATTAAACAACCCCACGTGACAAGACGCATATCCTTCTCCTATTAATAGCAACCGATTAGGTATAACTGATGTTGGTGCAATGTGTTCAGACGTAAGCAGCGCTCCTGCTTCCTCCGCTCCTGTGGAGGATGAAACTCATAGCGATGACTGCGACACCGAAGATGAAGGCTAGGTACTCAAACACGTAGTCGGCCTGCACGCGCTGACAGCGGCCAATCAGCACGTTCTCGTCAGTAATGCCGGGGCATATCGTGTTGTCTGCGACGTCCTGGCATCCTCCAGTAAGGAGCTTGTTCACAATTCGTTGGACCCGACTCACATCATCACCAGATGTGCAGCTAGGAACGGGCTTGAGCGCAACCGTCAATGCCTATTATAATGTGGTGTTAGCATTAATAATCAGGTGGAATTGGGATTGTGTCGAAGTGGTTGGACTTACAATGGCACCAGCGAGATAGAAAGCCGTCGCAAGCCCATCCGCCGCCATCATTACTAAGGCGGGAATCTTGTTAATGAATAGGGCGGCAAGCCCAATTAGCGAGATCAGGATACCGAATGCGCCACAGAAGCTGCCGAACGAGGTTTCCGAAGGGGGTGAGCCGACCTCTTGCTGCTTCGCAAGAGTGATAGAGAGGCCTAGGACGACTGCGCCGAAGAGAAGCTAGGAGTTTATCAGTATGATGAGGATCGATAACAGTAACGAGGAGTTGTATGACTTACCAAGAAGCTTCGTACGGCCAGTGTCCCGATCCTCAACATGGTTATTAGATTTATCGGTGGTGATACGTTGGTACTCAAAGTGCTGATGATCACACCAGACGATCAAAAGGTTGTGAGTACCTAGGTTAGGTAGGTAGGTATGCAGAAGTTGGTTGAAAAGTGAGATTATGATTTCGGGAGAAAAGGAAGAAGGCGGAAAGGTCTTTCTCATTTCTGTAGCGCTCATGGATGTATATTTATCACTTATCCTACCTGCCTACCTACCTAAGTACAGGTAGGTATGTCACACAAGTGTCTACCCAGTCATGCCATGCTGGGTAGGTCAGGTCATGTAGGTCGCGCTTGGCTAGGCAGAAGCGCTGTCTAGGTATCGACTCCTCTTTGTGATGTCACATTTTTTTTTGGCAAGAGCTATGGATGGGATACTACCTAATATCCATTGCGGCACAGCAGCCTTAAGTGCTTAAGGTATAGTAATAGGTCTAGGTATACTGAACCAAATCTGGAACACCAACAACCTTCCTTCGAAAGTAATGGGTCGTCGAAACTTAAAGATCAATAGCACAGCCGCGGCTGAGGTTTTTACTCGGTGAAAGGGCTTCAGAGGATGAATTATATTTAACTTGAAACGACGACCCGATGAGCAAAATATATATACTAGGTACCTGGGTAAATTTGGGTTTATCCCATTGACCGGTATAATGTCTTTCACGTTATTTCACTTTACCTACCTCCTAGTTAAGTACCTTTCCCACCCTTCTTAAAATTTCATCCTAACTTATTTTTTAATCCCCTTAGTACATGTTAATTAAATTATTATTATCAAGTTGGTTATATTTGATCTATAGTTTACATAAAAGTTACAAAACCAAATTTACAATAAGCCGTCGATCTTTCGATCTCAGAGGCTATGCGATCTAGGTAATCTGGCTGTCTGGCTGTATTATCAGTATTATCTAGGCACATTTATTCTTAAAATTGGAATTGCGGGGGAGATCTTCATGTGTGGCTTATCTGATAATCCTATTCCCAGGTTGGATTTACTTAAGCGAAGCGAATTGACCATATACAGCCCGTATCTTCTTCTCTTGTCTAACCAACAACGTGACTCGAAACATTCTCACCATTTGGGGGCGCATCTGATTTGGCGAATAATCGATTGTTATGCCGCAGCCCGCCGCATTGGTGTCTTGGAAATGTCTTGGATATGTCTTACATACCTACGATAGACGAGCCTTGCAGCGAGTCTGCGAGTGTGAAAGTGTGAAGAAGCCAAGTAAAATAAATACGACCGGCATAGGGCTGCCAGGGCTACCAGATCTACCGGGTCTACCGTCTGCATACAAAATAACAATGAGTCGGAATATTCGCCGATATTCGGTCCACCTCACACCCTGACACCTAGCCCTAAGAGGCGCAGCCGGCAGCCAGGGGTAGGAGACCATACACTACACTAGTGTAGATACCTCCCAGCCTCTTAACAGCCGGATAGGCTAACCCAAGTCGGTATGTATAACATCGATCTTGGACAGCTCGATCTATTTATAATTTTCCATATTATTATGTTGCACATTGATGGTAACCTATCCAGTCTACCCCGTACGCTGACTACTGTATCTGGGTGGTAATAATAACAATCTACCACGTCCGTCGTAGCTCTCTAGTCGAGTTCATAAGCCAGCTCATGAGATTCTGCTCGATAGACGCCACACCGCGCACATGTTTCCTCGATTGTTCCTTGGTCAGGCTGTTTCCTTTCCCGGCTTTGGTTCGATACCATACGGTGTCTTCTAGCTCCGACAGCACCATCGCGTTGAGTAGCGAAACGTGGATCAGTCGGCGCTCGTTGTCGGCCGTGGCCTTCATCGCCGACGTTTCGGTTTCGCGCGTCACGAACTCAGGCCATATGAGGGATACGATATCATCTAGCGCATGTCTGAGTCCGATGCTGATATGTTGTTCTCGATGCGCGCGGTGGGCCGTTGCGTCTAAGGGCATACGGGCGAGGTTCCTCTGTCGGCATATTACGCATTCATCGGCGAGGGTATACCGGATGTTCGATCGGATAAGTTTCCATCTGCACTCGGTACAGTTCTGCGGATCGCTCGCACCCTCGGCAATCGTCAGCGGGAACTTGTCCCGTATCGGTTCGTCGCCATCAACCGGAACTAAAGCAGGTCTCATGGAATGACCACAACCCTGATATGTCATCCGGAACCCGCAGGATGGACAGGTAAGGTCTGATCCGTGCGCTAGGATATCACTGATGCAGCGGTCGCCGAAGACGTGCCCACATGCGAGAGCTACGGTCCTCTCGATTCCATGTCTGGTATAATTTAAGAGATGCGGATGTGCTTCGAAACATTCCTCCGGTGGGTCGACAGATGAACTGTATTCCCTAGCACTCTTTGAAATGTCTAGCTTGCTTTCCTGGCAGATTCCGCAAATGGTTTCTAAACCTATTCCATCCAGGTCGCTTTGGGTGTCGAGGTGTTGTTGAATATAGGGGAGATAGTTGCTCTTTTGAACGTTCGCCATGATCCGATCTTTATCCTTCTACACTGTCACAACATGTACCTCCGAATGGGCGTAGGCACGAGGACGAGGATGGCCTAGTCGTTCGCATTTGTACTGTTGTCAAAAGCAGAAGCAGGATGCCTGGAGTTTGGTGTCAAGCTCGACAGTACAAAGCGCCTTTTTAGACTCGGTTGGTAAGGCACAAAGACTATGAATCCTGCATCGAGCCTGACAATGATGTTGTGATGCCGACGCATAGGAGGTGAATGGATCGGATTGGCAACAATGACGATGGTCAAATAAGAACCTATAGAGCTGCAGTCGGCCAATTGGGGGGAGCCATACAAGAACCATCCATATGGAGCCACGTCAGAGGTACTGGAAGTCCGCCACGCTGTTTGCTAAGGCGTAGACGGTACACAAGAAAAACTGCAAATCTATGTGTACAACTTTTAACTCCTGGATTACAATCATGAAGATCTAACGCAAAGCCAACATCACTTTCTCACAAATACCAATAAGTATGATATCGACATACTCACGCCACCTTATACACAATGGAGAAACGGTCACGACATATGGTTTCATGCGAAAGATATCCCTGAAAAGAGATTCCCAATTTGACACCTGATGTACGTATATTGACTAATGATACATTGCACAGCCAGGTTTTACTCTATGTCTATATTGAGTGAACGTCTAGCGAACATAATCATACACCAATCTACCAACATCGATTCCCAACCATTGTCTACCTTGGAGACTTAGAAACCCTAATGAAAACATTTGTTAGAACGCAATACTTTCAAGGTATTATCGATGTGTAAGAGACTCACCTGCTTCTGGACCTGGGCCTTAGCGGCAGCAATCGTCTGCTGGGCTTGGGGGTCGACGAAACCGCAGCCGAGCTTGCCGTTCTGGTTGGAAGCGGCCTCAGCGGAGCAAACACCTAGACCAGTGGTCTGGACCTGGGCGCAGCAGGCAGATTGGCAGTCAGCGTCCGAAACGCAGCCACCGGTGATGAACTGCGCGGCGTTGCCCTGACCGACGTTCTTGGCGCCGGCGTTGTTGGGGGTGACTTGGGCAAAGGCCGTGATGGCGACTAGCAAATGAGGAACCGTTAGCTTAAGCTTCAACACGGAGAATCCGAGACGAATCTCGATCGCGGCTCAACTTACAAGCAAGGAATGCGGTGGCGATGCGAACCATTTTGATGATTGTGAGTTGGTAGGTTATAAAATAAAATATTTTGCGGGAATTGAAAAATACAACTGACACCTGGTCAAACGAGAACTGAAGAAGAAACTGTTGTTGGAAGATGAATGTTCGTGATGCTGAAAAAAAAGATCTATTCATTCGGGGGATCATGCTGTTTATTTGTAGTCTTTTTTTCTCCATCCTTTCTCTGCGCTGCGTATTCTGGTCGCCCGACTGACAGGCGATGAGGGACGTTCGCTGATTCGAGCCCAGGATCGAACCCTCACGAAGATCAAACGCGACTCGTGTTCTTTGCGGGGCCCGTGGTGGACCACGATACCATTTGTATACACCCACAACGCGATGGACGTAAGTCGACACGACTTGACCTTCGTCAGCTACAATGCGTTCTCTTAGCTATGCCCTAGGAAAATGCTTGGCGTAAGATCGTCAATCCCCAGACCGTCCAAGCCAATGGACGTCTGCCGTGCGTTGGCGCCATTTCGATTTCGAGATCTGAGGATCTGCGACATGCTTCGGACAACGCAATAACTTCGGCAGATGGCATGACCCGGACCTCGCGTTTCACCTTTGTCCCATCTACTGAGTCTCGGACGGGAACGTAAACTATTCAGCCTATCTTATACCGAAAATGGCTCTCTGATGGGACGGAGCGTCCGAACCGCCGCCTCTACCTCGTGTTCAGTCATCTCGGTGTCGAGAGCTAGCTGCTCGCTTCGAAGCTTTGAAGCGTTTCGACAGAACCAGACGAGGCAAGAAGTAGCTATGACCAAGAAGATCTCTTCAAATACCGCTCTTTACCTGCTAGGTAAGTTAGCTAGCTACCCAACTAATACCGTTCTGGAATACCAACCTCGAAAGTCTAAGCCTCTCCTGTTCGTCATGTGCATCGCCATCTCTAAACAGGTAGAGTCGACATTTCCAAGAATAGACAAAAAGTAAAGCCGAGATCTTGAGTAATCGTGAAATACCTATCCAAACATTTGATACCGAGATGCATTCGTGGTTGGCAGTCCATACTGTGTGCGTGGCGCGGGCCAGAGTCCACGCAAGCGCGGTGATGCCGCCGTTGACGCTGTCGTCGGAAATATCCCTAGCTTGCGCGCCCTAGGGGCTGCGTCTAAGCGAAGTCTGTCTGCCATCGCCGGAACCTGTGATGTTCGATAGGAGGTGGATGATACCCCTTGTTAACCTTGTCCTGTCGCCGCGTACCTAGAAACTTCCAGTGGGGCTGGTTGTCCGTGTTGGCTGAGTGTCGAGCCACCTTTCTGAAGGCCACAGCTTCGGTATCAACATATATTTTCCTCCATAATCTTAAGACTGGTGACTTATAGGGTGGAAGTACTGACCTGGAGGCGAACAAGCACTGTCGACGTTCAGTTGCACCCCTTCTGGATAGGAGACAAGCGGAGAGTAGTCGAATGGCAGAGCACTCTCTCATCGAGGAACTGGTTCGAGCATCCATACTCATGTCAACTTACCACCAAATCTCGAGGCTCCCGAACATGCTCAGCATCTCCTTGGACGCGTCGGGTGTATTGCCACTCGTATAACGTGTTATAGCGACGCTTTTTGTCTAGACCAATATCGACATTTCCTAGACGACTTGCTCTTGGCCTCGACCCCTTGCCGTAGACGCGCCCGAAAAAGAAAGTCCGCTCCCAGAAAGTTAATCCCACTTCCGAATTTCGTGCTTGTCTGATTGATTAAGCATCCGCTACCACTCTGCCGTTCGATTCGTCATGATAATCACCTATCCCTAGGCCTGATGGGGTTAACGGTTTAAGGCCGATCCGCACGTAGGAGGATGAGGACCTAGGTATTCTGGAGAGGTCTGATGGCTCCTAGCATTCGTTTAAAGAAGGCGGTTACAATAGCAGCTCAGCATGAGCCAAGCTGAATATCTAGTCCCTATTCACGACAAACATGCCAATAGAGAAAAATTACAAGGCTGACTATTTTACAAAGAGTTAATAAATTACCTAGGTAAAGTTCGAATACGATGGTGACATATCCATCACAGATGATGCAAAACATCCCACGCTCCACCTTCATCTTATTGGGTGAGATGTCAGATGGTAGGAGTATCTAGGTAGGTACCTACCTAGCTCACTATTATTACCTGGTAGGTGCTCTACCCGGACCAGGCGAGAGCGTGACTTCAGGTTCGATTCGATCTTCCGCTACCTGCCTTGCGGGAAGTCTCCGGTTACGTACTTAAGGTACTCTATCGCCGGAACATTAAGAGGCCCCCGGATATTAGATAAATTCCGCAGCATCTCCATTCCTTGTTACTGTCTCGGCAACACGACTTCGACGGAGACGACTACAATGTAAAATAGTTCATCCGGATTTGTAAGACTCGAATATAAAATAGGTAGTTCATCTAGATTTATAAGACTCGAATATATCTCAACCCGGGAAAGGCTACGGCTTCTTTATTTTACGAATAACCGGACTGGAGCTTAACTAGCCCCGAGCTTTAACGGACATCCCCAACGTCGCTTGCCGCCGCGGATGTGGTTGATCTACCCAGAACATATTTAATCCAAAGTGTTATTTGTCGTTGCGGAGGTTATCCGTGGGTCTGTACTGCGTTCACTGATATCGATAAATACCTAGGTAGGTAATTCCGGAGAGGACTGCCTAATTGGTACTGTCGTTGAAAAGAATTGACACATGATCAGCACCGTGAATACCTTCGAGACCTTGTAATTGATCTATATACCACTTTGCGTGATTCCTGCACCAACGGCAAACCAAAATGGATACGTCAAGTCTATTCCGGGTAGACGGCATTGTTGCCGTCATTACCGGCGGTGGAACCGGTAGGATCTTCTATACCAATTATCCTTAGCCATATTATCTCACTCGTCTATAGGTATCGGGTTTGTCATGGCCAAGGGGTTGGCAGGAGCTGGAGCAAAGAAAGTATATATCCTCGGACGTCGACGAGAAGCCCTCGGGACGGCCGCAGCTGCTCATCCGAGTATTGTCCCCGTTCAATGTGACGTTACGGACAAAGCATCCCTCCAATCTGCCGTCGACTTTGTAACGAAAGACATTGGCTATGTTAATTTGTTCATTGCCAACTCAGGCATCTCTGGCCCCGCTGGGGTTTGGAATAGTGACTTGTCCATTCAACAGCTTCGGAAGAATTTATTCGAAAACGTCTCCATCGAAGACTTTACCCAAACCTTTCACGTCAACATCAGCGGCTCGTTTTTCTCCATCCTCGCCTTTCTCGAACTCTTAGACGCGGGCAACAAGCAGGCCGTGAAAGGAGGATTCGGAGCTCCGGAAAAGCAAGGCAGCGACGCCCCTTCCATCCACAGCCAGGTCATCGTCACAAGCAGCATCTCGGCCTTTAGTCGGTCCCAAATTTCTGCTCCTGCTTATGCGGCAAGCAAGTCGGCGCTCGTCCACCTCACCAAGCACACGAGTACAAATCTTGCCAAGTATGGCATTAGAGTCAACGCGATTGCCCCAGGGTGTAAGTTCCGCAAGTGTCTCGGCTATTCCAAAGACTGACAGATATGTAGTGTTCCCTTCCGAAATGGCCGAGCGATTGATTGCAAAGCGTGACCCGTCTAAGGAGGCTTGGGACGAGCCTACCTTTATCCCGGCTCGAAAATTTGGTGGTGATGACGAAATGGCTGGCAGCATTCTTTATCTGGCCAGCAAGGCCGGCTCTTTCTGTAACGGATTCATCCTTGTCAACGACGGTGGAAGGCTATCAGTCATGCAATCTGATTATTGAGGTCGTTAGTTGGTAGTTAATATCCGCCGCGCCTGGGGTCGATTGTGTTGTGTTCCATCGCCCTCGACTTGAACCCACAGCGAGTTTAACAGGCCCCCTACACGAGTCCGAGGAGAACGGAAGATATAGGGTTCGTATTACTGCACTAAACCTAGATGGATGAGTAGAAATAGTACAGAGATAGAAATGTTGTAACATTTTGTCTTCCAAATAGATCGATTTAAGATAGCGGCCAAAATAAATCTGTGATAGGGAATGCAGGCTTCATATGCAAGGAGCGCAGCTATGCATATACACTCGCACAAGTCTCATGGAGCAAAGGACTTGGTCGCATTAGTCGAAGCCCACAAGCTATTGATATTGTATCAGAAGTCCTCTCGTTATTCTGGCCCTAGATCACTCGGTATAGCTACGTAACCTAGACCCTTGGAATACAGACCGTACTACCAATAGCCAGCTTGTCGCAGTCAAGACCCTGGTTCTCGTGCAGGAGAGACTCCAGTGGAACGCCATGTTCCTCAGAAATGGCCCAACAGCTGTCGCCTGACTTGATCTTGTACGGGCTACTGTGATCGCGGCAAGTAATCGGCGTGACCCGCCTAGTCGTACCGCTGATGAACCAGAAGATGAAGAGTAGGAACAAGCCGACCAGTAAGAACCAATTCAGCAAGGGCATCATATCATGTCGCCAAGAGGTGCTTGGTTCGTTCGAGGTAGCATGCAGTGGTTCTGTAGCATCATGTACATCGTCGCCGTAAGGTGGGAATGTCGTATTAACTCGGTGGAGTTGGCCATATCGATTACCCGGCGCGCTCTCCCAAATCTGACCATCGCCATCACGAAAGGTATAGGTCTGACTGTCGGCATCGTAGCCAATACGTTGCATGCCCTCAGGCAGACGTTCCTCGTCGGTGTCGTACTGAGACCAGCGACTCATCGTGCCTTGAAGGTGGATACGAATGTAAAAAACGGCTAAGCTAGGTAGAACTGAATGGTCCTAGCGTGGGGGGTTAGGATAAATTGATTAGGTAGCTTGATTGAGGGCTTGAATGGTGTAGACGTTGGAGAGGAGACGAAATAGACAAGAAGTTGTAGATGTTAGGTACTAAGTATAGATAGAACGGGGTAGAATGTGAATATAGCTAGAATCGTAAGACGTAACGAGGGAAAGCCCTGCCTTATGTCAAACCATTTAAACCTTCCAAGAGGGAGATAGCTGTTTCGAGGGTACCTATGTACCTAACTAGCCACTCCGCCCCTGACACGCGCGAGTACCGACAGCCAAGCATCCATAATATTATGACGTCACACGAAGCCGAATGATCCCCCTGAATGCATCTATAACCATCCACTGCCCAGGTGCATTTAATGTGATGTGCCTACCTAGGTAGGTACCCACCGAGTAGGTAGACTTTAAAGCCAATGTACAGAAAGAGCCTGAATCAAAGAGATACTACTTGGTAATGATTCATGAGCAAGGAAAACAATACGCTAGATCTAGATATATAGGTGTAATATTTTATATAGCTTCAAAGAAATCATATGAATAACATATGGTTATGTAGAAGATAAATTGTATGAGAAATGCTGACTATCGCAGAAACAGACATGCTCCAATGCATTGGACAGTAGATGAGAAATATACTGATAGTGTACAATTCGACTAGACAGGTAAATAATGCAGAGGCTATCGCACAGAACGCCGCGGATATGCTGGGTGTGATGATATGTTACAAGTTCAGGTCGCGAGTTAATAAGGCTAATAGTAGCAGGACCAGATTCCAACTAGAACACGACCAAATTGCCCGGCACTGCTAAGAGTTATCCCAATCCTTATACGCTAACAAACAGCTTTCAGGCTTGGTTGTCGTTTCCTCATGCTGCGTCTGATGTTGTTGTGTTCGTCGTCCTGTTCGTCGTGGAATTCGTCCTCTGAATTGGGGTCAGAGCGTATTTTTCGAGGCCGACCCCTTCCCCTTTTTTCTGGTGCCTCTTTATTAGGAGTGGTATCGTTAGGAACTTGAGGTAACTTTCGTCCACGGATCTTAGCTTCATCCTCTGCTGTTAAGAATCGATGGACAGTGCGGTGATCAAGGATGCGCTCCTCTTTATCATGCTTGCCCTCCTTCTCGGTCTTAGGCCATTGGTAGCCATACAGCTTAGAATGACGTTCGCATCGTGGGCACGAACTGCGCGTGAAGTATGCGTTCTGCTGCACAAAGGGGTCGTTACATACAGTGCAGTGTATCCAGGCGGTATTGGGCTCGGAAAGTAAAACTGGAGTGAGTGTGTAATCCCCCGGTGTCCGAATACGAGATGGAGGGGTAGGCTCCTCAGGTACGTGACTAATAGTCGGGAGATCACCCTTCGGCGGTCTACCTCTGGGACGACCCCGTTTAGGACTGACTTTATCAACCTCATCATTGGAAGTAGGAGACTCGGTGACCACGATAGTTGAGCCAGCTACTTGCACCGAGTCGGAGATAAGTGTCACGAGAGTAACTAGTGGTGGAATAGCAACGAAGACCGAAGGTAATTCATCAACTTGACTAGCTGGAGGTGTCATCGCAGTAATATCATCGACCCGAGCTACGTCTTCGATAGTAGGCAATGGTGCTACCGCGATCGAGTCTTGGATGCCAGGAGTTGCTGGAATATATGAGATCTCCAAAAGTGGAGATGTCTCTACATCCTCCTGTTTAAGAGAGTTCGTTGATAATTTCGCAGGTGTTATACTCGGCGACTGTAGTATAGGTTCCTTAAGGTCTTCTTCGGGTGTTGTCACGTCTGTCAAGCCCATGTCTACGCTTTCATGTTCCGAAGATTGCGCGCTAGCCGAATCATCATCGCTACTTCGTCTGGACAGACTCGGAAGAACGGGTACAGTCTGGAGTTCATACTGAACCGTCTTTTGTTTTTTATCCGGAGTAGCAGGCGGTGACTGGAGTGATTCAAACTCGCGCTTCCGCTTTTGGCGCAAGATACCCTGGGGAGCTGGAGATCCAAGTGTAGACCCCCGTTCAGAGTCGACTTTTAGTGTCTTGGACCGCGTCTTCAGAATCCTGGGTCGGATATCAGGAGTGACTGAAGGAGTTCGGGATGCAGATGCGCAGCTGTCGTCTCGTCTTCTATGTCGCAATGAATATCCCTCCATAGATGTCGACTCGATACTCTTCTTCACAGGCACAATCCCGTCGGCTGGCGCCCAACCATTTACTAGGTTGTCCTCACAGGTCCTGCACAAACATTCGCAATTATCCACGCCGAAGTAGTTTTCAGAGTATGTGACGGTAATCTCCTCTCCTGCTTCAATGTCCCGTGCTGCAATGATCTCAATTCCTGCTTGGCCCGTAGTCATCAAGCGCGCGTTGGCTCCGCAGTCATGATTCGCGAACCGCGCGGGTCCCATGAACAAACTTGCGCATTTATTCCTCGCACTGACGACGATGCTGAAATCCTTCTTTCTCTTTGAGAGCTCTTTCTCCTCTTTCTCCGTGATCAACACTTGAATTCCAGAGAGGTACTTAACAGGATGTCCTTTCCTAATGTACCTCCGCGCAGTCACGGCAGCCTCGTGGGACACAATCGTGTAGCGGTTCGTCGAGCTGACTTCGAATGGACAGTCGGGAAGATATATTTGCATATAGCGACGGAGATGTGCGCGGAAATCATCCTTTTCTTTAGATGTCTTCAGTGCATCGTGGAACCTTCGCAGACCGTCCGTCGCAAGGAGTTTAGATTCGGCGATTTCGATATCCGGATTAATGATGAGGTTGGTTTGTATAATCTTTGTAATTTCCTCTTCTTTTACACCTCGCGAGGGGTGATAGGAAGGGCGATTCTTTGGAATTGTGGTCCAGTAGTAGACCTGAAGTACAGGGTCAGTGTTCTCCTATACTAGGTACGTAGCATGAGGACTAATATGAGGACAGCAGTCCCAGAAATAGGTATTCCTACTCACATGATCAACCAATGAATCTGTCAATATATCATCGTATGATGATAACTGGGCTAAGCTAATCTGCTGCCTCTTCAAGGCAGTGGACGGGTTAGGAGGCATTGTGATAAGCAAGTAGCAATAGCCAGCAGCGCTAGGTGAGGATTGGTAGATGAAAATGTGTACAAAACCAAGGAGATTATGTCTTAAGTAGGAATTGCTGTAAATTATCTTGAGAGTAGATATGTTTGGGAGAAGGTGTTACTTAAAAGTCTTCCAGCGCGGCCCCATGGAGCGTCGGACTTTTGTATGCAAGTAAGATGCAAATCAGACAAATCGTAACACCGGCTGGCAATAAATGCTGTGTCTAAGTAGGGCTGAGATGCAGGTTAGGAGGCGGAGTTGAAGGTAACAACAATAGACTCTTCTAGGTGCTAGCACATTAACGCTTTATCTGTGCTTTTTATTAAAGACTGTCGTCATAAATTAATGGGATGGGACGGTCCAGATTTATGATATATATCGTCATGCGGAGGTTGGACTGGAGAAGATGAATGAAAGACGGGGAACGAGTATGAAAAGGGAGAAGGGAGAAAGGAGTATGTTCTTAGATTTCGGCAATGTCCATGCCCATGCCCATGCCTATGCCTATGCCTATTAATACTAAAGAAGGGTCATGGCATCCATGGGTGGTGTAGATATTGATTATTATGAAATAATAACTTTAAATGTCGGAAGAAACCCCAATTGGAAACGTCGACTGGTGAAATTCGATTCAGAAACTAAACAACAAAGAACAGAGAAGCAAGTCTACTAATCCAACAGGACTTCGGCGTATGTGGATTAAGATGTCGGTCCCCATGTGAATGGGCGCAAAGGTGAAAGCGCAAAAACAGACGGGTGGGAAAAAAGAAGGTGGCAGGTTAACCAGACAGCCAGACAATCGGGTGGGTCCTCTGATGCAATTAATCGGTCAATTCGGGAGGGAACTGCAAGGGGCAGCTGAGCCACTACTAGGTACCTAGGTAGGTAAATTTACCTGGAGCAAGCCTCATCTACCTAGGTACACTACCTACACCTACTAGAATTCCAAAATGTATATGGATGGTCCTTCCGCAATCGTTATCTAAGCTGGCTAAGGTTACCTAGGTAGACACTACTATGTAGACGTCGTGAGCCAGCCGCCAGCCACAGTTAAAACTTTCCTGACATCCCATGGTTCCAGGTCGGGCTGGCAGGAGCTTAGTATGTTCTTAGTGGATCTTGACCTAATATGGAAGAAACCTTGGAAGCGTTAGAACTTAGAGCCGGGGTTACCTACGATTAACCTTTGTAGACCACTAAGGTTAAAAGCCGCTAACCAGTTCCAGGTTCAGTGACCTGAAAACAACAACCAATCAGAACACAATCCTCTGCATCTCAGCCTTGACCATTTTTTGACAGAGCCTCGAAATTTCAACCTCAAATAAATCTTCCGATCGCCGTCCGCATCAATTCTTTCTACCGTCGCATCGCGCTATCCGGGATTCGAGCCCTGCATTAAGGGTGTATACCGGCAAAGATGATTCAACTCAAGGTAACATAAGACGACATCCAGAAGAAGCGCTTTGGTATGTTTTTGTTCGTTAACTGGAAGTCGGAAAACATAGACGATGCTGAATTGCATCGACAACTCCGGCGCCGCCTTAGTCGAATGCGCCCTCGTCATCGGCCAGAAGAGACACGCAACCATTGGTAGGTATAGACCTCACCATCCACCCGAATTTCCATCTCGATCGATCGCTTTTTTTTCTTCCCTTTTTTCTTTCCCTTTTTTTCTCCTTTTCCCTCCTTTTTGTATACGACCAGTCACTAACCAGATCCTCTGCAGGTGACAGGATAGTAGCGATCGTCCAGAAGCAGCGCGGCGCAAGCGATGCCGGTATGGGTGTGGCTTCGGCCACGAATAAGGTGAAGCGTGGCGACATCCGGCACGCCATCATCGTCCGCACCAGGAAACAGGTCCAGCGCCCCGACGGTAGCGTCGTCCGATTCGACGATAACGCCTGCGTTCTCATCAACAAGGCTGGAGATCCCATCGGCACTCGTGTCAACGGCGTTGTAGGCAGCGAGCTGAGGAGGCGTGGTTGGAGCAAGATTCTGAGTATGGCACCGGCTCATGCATAAACAATATCTGGAGGGGGGATATACCTAAGTTTTATATAAAGGAGAATACGCACAAACGCCCCGGAAGAACATTAAATTCTATCCCAACTAGAAGAGCACTACATTTTCATGCCGGCAGGCATTCGGGAGGCATATCACGATCCCGGCGAATGGTGTACAATGTCCGGGATCGCAGACTACGATCGCGATCGCAGACTACTCTCCCGATCGAATATACAAACTCACGAAGTATCATACCACATTTTTTATGGGACCAACTGCCTGCGATCGTACTACAGCTGCGTTCTAGACGTATTCATCGTGATCTTCTTAGCTAGTGTACAGAGTCCCCCTTTTCTCCCCATCGCTCCCCTCCTCTCTTGCAATTTAGTATATTACATTTAAATTTATTTATTGTCAGTCTAAATAATCTTTGGTATTAGATTAGCAACTATATGAATTAATAAAGGACCAGGCAAGCCACTCAGCTCTGTTCAGCAAAGCCTCACATACGATACCAAATGACAAAGAGAAGTGCCGCTATGCGCTATTTTTGAGAAATATGCTGTGAGACACAATGGATCAGGCCAGTACTACATGTGTACTCCCACATGTAACTTTGTGATGCAAAAGAATAGTTATTTATCATGCTAGTATCAAATCGGATTGCCGAATTACCGGTTTCCTTGGGAGGAAATACAAGATTACGAATCCCCGCGGATCCGGTCAAAAACGCCGACTCCATGCAATACGTTAAATGACCTCGATGATTGCATTAAAAGTCACTGCTGATGATTATGCCACCTGATCTTAAAATATGAATCGATATCGCTACTACTGGAAGATGTGACCGCATTCGCAGCACACAAAGAAGAGTTTCTGTGGACAATTAGTTAGACATCTCGTCTCCCTTACCAAGATGTCCGAGATGGAGGAACACTTACCATTCCAGTCTCTGCGCTTCGCTGTTGAGATTGAAAGAATACGGCCTCCTCGTGGTTGCATACAGGACAGTTCCTGTTGGATCGAGGGAGCTAAATGATAGAAATACCAAAGTCAGCACAAAGCTCAGCAAGAGAATACATTCAATGCGTGTTCCCCAAAGCTAGATGCTCTGTGATGAAAATTTGCTAAGTCATTTCGCTCAAGTCGCCACCTGGCTGTCTGTCTGTATGCCTGTCTGGTAGCAACTAGATGGTATAAACCTCGTAGAAATATGTACAATGGTCAAACCTAGTTGATAGTGTTGTCCTAGAGATAGGAATTATTACGCTAGGAAGGACATTAGGCTGATCAAGCACGGCATTTGCCGTCTCTTTAAAGGTTCTTGTACTGCCAGGAGAGTGCACAACGACATCATGTTGAGTGAAGCAGCAAAGGAACTCAACAGTAAGATGCCGATCCCTACTAGTACTCCGGGGGGTCATCAAACGCCTCGGGGGGGTCTGCGTTTGAATCCATTGTGTAGTAATCCATAGGGAAATACGAGACGAGATTATCGGGCGGAAGGTCCGGAATACCACTTAATCCCCCACACGACGCGAATAGTTCAGCCCACTTGGCCTTTTCTTTGGCACTCATGGCACTCCAGCAGCTTGCGAACCGTATGTTGTTTAGAGTTCTCTTCATAGCGTAGTCCGGATGGTACAGGACGAAATGGTTGTATTCCTCGATCGAAGCAGGTTCGGCGCACGAGTTGCAGTGGAGAAGAGTCACGCCACATCTCAGACAGACAGCCAGATCGTTGTCGGCAGAGTTAGGGGTAGAGGTAGGGAGGGAAGCTTGGTTAGAGGAAGAAACATTATTACGAACCGTAGGGTCCGATCCAACGTCCTGAGTCACCCCTGCTGTCTCGCCAGCCGCGTTGTTCATAACATTACGAAAGACGCATGACGAAGTGGCTTCCTCGGTGTACTGGCATGTGCGGCAAGTGAACTGCAGCTTGTGCGCGTCCTCATCTTCCTTGGGGTACAGCATGTTGGAACACTCGGAGCAGAAACGAAAGGTAATCTGCTCCTTGGTCTCTTTGGGAGCTCCACCGTCGTTGCTAGGAGTTGGCGACGACATCTTGAGTCTGCGAGCTTCCTTAGTGTCGAGTTTGTTTCGAGTGAGATGACGAGGCGATCGTGAGTTGCCACAAGATGAGAGGGTTATTGAGGGAAGTTAGTTATTAAAACCAGTAAGGATGGGAATTCTTGGGTTTACTAGAACCCTCCCTATTGTCGCAGCAGAGGGATATAAGTGATGATTTCTTTGGGGTTTGAGTCGGTCGTAATGTGAGGTTGTGTAAGATGAAAGGTAAAGTAATTTTATGTGTTCTCCTTTAGGTTGAAGAAAGCTGGAAAGGTTTCTTGTACTAACCAAATTTTGATTTACCTAATTCTGCACTAGGAATAGGTACCTAGGTACTCTATTCTAGACTTTAGCACAGACATTTATTTATTTTCCTTTGGCGCTAGCGGTAAGTTAGATAGGTACGTCTCAATACTTTGTACTGCAAGTACCAGTGAGTGGTACGATATATGGGCAAATACAAGCGGTGTACGTACTCCACGGTGTGTAAATCGCAAATTACATAATCACCCCGCGTTTCACGTCACCTAGGATTCCCCCGCTCAACTGACAGCATCCTCGTGATCGGTCTTACCTAAGGCTAGGTAAGGTACGGTAGACCCACCTAGGTAGGTATTCGATCCAATTCCCCCCAGCAACGGCTTGAAACCTTGGAACCTTTAAACCTTGAAATTCAACTACATCATCGTCATCACCAACAATAATTACTACCATCAACATCACTCGCTTTTCATATATCCCGGGAGACAAACACAGCTTATTTTCACAAATCTGCTGGAAAATCGAACTTATTGTTTCTCTTCATAATTCAATTGAGCAAACATCTCGGGCTAGATTTATTTCTAAGCTCGTAAACCTTCCTTGCGGTAAACATCCGCCATAATCCGTCCACTCTTTCGTCCCGCTCACTTGCCTGTTCGAGCAACAATCTACTGTTTCGTCAGCTCTTTCACGAAGCTGTGAAATAGGATACAAGGACTTTCCATTAGTTGTATAGAAGTCATCGTCGCGTATATTATAATACAAAATGGTAAGCTATCCCCAAGCCTGCTCGTCTGAAAGGATCGGCACTTCGGATATATTACACGCATTCGTCATCATACCAACATAATCACTAACAATATTCCCCATTAGGATGACTCAGGACTTCCGCCTAACTGGGAGGTGCGTCACAGCAACTCTAAAAACCTTCCGTACTACTTCAACACGGACGAGAAGGTCTCACGCTGGGAGCCGCCTGCCGGCACCGATACCGAAAAATTGAAGAAATATATGGCCACCAACCACTCTGCTTCGTCCCAGATCTCTTCCTCCAGCAAACCCGAGGGCAAGATTCGCGCTGCCCATCTGTTAGTGAAGCATCGCGACAGTCGGCGACCCGCGAGCTGGCGCGAGAGTGAGATTACCCGAACCAAGGAGGAGGCGATGGCTATCATTAAAGGTCACGAACAGAAGATTAAGAGCGGTGCCGTATCGCTCGGAGAGCTTGCCATGAGCGAGAGCGATTGCAGCTCGGCCAGAAAGAGAGGAGACCTGGGGTTTTTCGGCAAGGGAGATATGCAGAAAGAGTTTGAGGAATCTGCTTTCGCATTGCAGCCTGGCCAGATGAGCGGCATTGTGGAAACAGCAAGTGGGCTACACTTGATCGAGAGATTGGTGTAGGTTTCTATATACGATGTGAAAGGCGCTCTAGGCTCTCGGTTATGGAACTATGCAGTATTTCTCATCCTTCAGCATAAGATGAAGGGAAACCTTAATAACGGACGGCTCAGCCTTGCTCGTATAATACAATTTCCTGTTCACCCCAGCCGAGCTTTTATATTTCTGCGCACTAGTCAGAGCCTTTGACCATGTACTGAAATCTGGACAGTTCCTCGGATTTCTCCGGACGTCTATTTGCAATCTTGCCCTGTTAGTAACTACCGAGACTATTATAATTCTTTTGCTTTCTTGACCCTCAGGCAATGCCGTTACACGACCCCCTTTTCGACATTTCTAGACGCGCTACCGCACCACAAGTTTTTCCAACTTAACGTGATGTATTTGCGGAAATTATGGATATAAATCACGATCAGGCGAGGCGGACCGATCGTTAACTAAAATAGATTCAGTCTGGGGTTTGTATTTCTATGACGACAAAATCGATTACTGGTGATTTCGAGGGGCACAGTGTCAGCGTGTGACGTTGTAAGAGTAAGAAAGGATGCGTATTTGTGCACCGCGGGATAGACGACATCGTTAGGTATGGAAGAGTTCCTCGTACAGGATCACGATCCAACAACCAATCATCGATTTTACGATGGTGATCCTCATACGGACTGAGCTCCGATTATTAGATCACAAATATTGTAGGACGGTAGGACAGTGAGGGATCTTTCAACGTTCCATCTTAAAGTAACAGAAATTTAGTTTACCAATCACGCTTCCGCCAGGAGCAGTATAATCCACGGTTACGATATCATAAGGATAGAGCAGTATGGAACACCAAGGATGAAACAGTTTGACTTATGTTCATACGGCTATCTGAGAAAAATGAAAAACCCCTCCAGGGCATCGCTGTGTCTATCCCGCATATGTGGTGGTATCATTCGCTATGTCCGAAATGCTCATGCAACATCGAGACGTCTCATATATCATGAATCTTTGTGACCCCTAACCGGAGCTCTCGCCTAAAGCTTGCATCTCATCGCGATGCTAGAAAAATCATAGCCTCCGAGACACCCGGCAGTGCCGTAAGTGCTACTGTCATGGCCCCAAACATTATCATTGACAACGCGGAATATGCAGTAGCTTTCGAGTCCCGTTCGATGAGATACGCCGTACCCATCGCCGCCGCGTTGATGCCCACTGTCACACCGGCCGCGATGACCGCGGTATCGTCGCTGGCGCCTCGTTGGGGCTCCTTCTTATATCCTATCGCCATGTCTCCTGTCTTTTCTACATCACTCACGCTCTCGCTATTAAACTTATGTTGGCATTTCCGATCGTTGATTTGCAGGAGTGAGAATAGCCAGTCCCCAGCCATCTGGAAGATGATCCCGCCGAATATGACCATCGCACTCATGAGTGTCGTGCTGCCGCCTATGCTTTGAATCGCGGGCACTCCGAGGGCAATCGTAACAGTTCGGGCGGCAAAGGCAAGGGCGTCTGCAGGTTGTAAACCTATTACGCGGGCGACAAGGACGGTAAGGAAGATGTTGGCCGCGGCGAGTATTGCGCATGTAGTAAATACTGTGCCAAGGCTTTCCCAAAGCTCTTTTCGATATTCGAACATTTTGAACCCCAAGCAAACAATTCCAGCATCGAGGATGGGACCAGTTAAGTCACCAGCACCAATATGACTAGCCATATCACCACCGCGGATGATTGCAGTTATGCTCTCAGCCAAGGTGTCGTGTCTGCGAAACTCAGAGATAACAATATTAATTGTCTGCGTGGTGCAGGTTGTCTTAATCCAGAGGTAGCATGTTCCGAGTGCCCAAGTAACTAATACTGGATTCGCCAAGATGATTATTATCGACCTTAGTCTCGGAAACTGTAGGAGGCGGCAAGAAGCTTTTAATGACCTTTGGAACTGGACAGACAAGACCCAGAATAGCACGAAACACAAAAACTCGAATGGTGCCTCGTAACCAGTCGCGGAGTATATCGGAATTCCAACGACGGCAAGGAGGAAGACGCAAATCCATAGTGGGGCCGTGCGGACGAAGTGGTTTATGGATTGTGAGGCTGAGCC
Organism: Jackrogersella multiformis; assembly: GCA_902806575.1. Classification (NCBI taxonomy): domain Eukaryota; kingdom Fungi; phylum Ascomycota; class Sordariomycetes; order Xylariales; family Hypoxylaceae; genus Jackrogersella; species Jackrogersella multiformis. Next base: position 372,813 of record CADCXD010000002.1, on the reverse strand, counting down.
CCTTTTCGCAGGCTCAATCGAAGTAAAAGATCCGCTCTTCGCTAGAGCCACACTTATCCGAGACAACTGAGATAGAGGCCTGGGAGAGCCTTCCATTGGTGGGGCCGGCCAAGCTGTGGAGGGGCTAGGCCAAGATTTGTTATTGCTTTCAAGATCTTGATGGAGTTTCGTCTGTTGTCCCCGGAGCCGTTGCTCTAGCTTGAAGCCTCCCGTTGCAAGTAAGAATGAGCTTATGTAACCCATAAGAGTGGTAATAGCTGATAAGTTAGTCAAATTTATAAGAGGGTAACGTTCTCTTGGTGGCTCACTGAAGGCTCCAGCAATTTTTGGGATGTCAATTGCATTGGATATGTGGTCTCTGTTGAGCATAATGAACGAAGCTACGAACCCGAATGACATGTGACGGCCAAGGAAGTCGGTCGGTCCTCTTATATGCTTAGAGTATAGCTGTGCGGTGCCTCCGTGTATGTAATTTGTAGCTATCATAAGAAACGATATGAGAAGCATCACTAAAATCGAAGCTGGGACGTTGATAGAATGAAGATCAAGCAGGATCTGGACTGGGACAATAAGGAGTTGGATTAGTACGATAAACGCAAATCCCATCCCAGCATCATGGAATCTTTTGACCGTTTCCGGTGCCTGGACACTCCTACACAACTGTTGAGCAAGGGAATTCATGATGTTTTTGGCTAAGGGTTTTGTAGCACAAGGGTATAGCGGAATGGAAAGACACGCAGTGGGGAAGTGAGGCCAGGAATATTGTATGTCTCGACGTAATAAAGGGATTGAGACAAACAGGCAGGGGAATACTGGGATATTATAGTAGATATATATCGTTTGGTCAGAAACTCAGTGGTTCGGAAAACTGCTAGTCGACGTGGACAACCCTAACCACCAATATCTCTGTGGACGAATCTATGGGCAGAGTCATGATTACTTACCTAGGTAGGTACCTAGGTATACAACCCCCCAGGAAGAGGTATCCAAAGAACACAGGCACATCGAGGTCGAGCCTAGGACGACATAAGATACGGTTCCATGACGTCTCACATATCTGTCTGGGTAGGTGGGCAACCGGGCGGGTCTTGGTAGTATGTAACGACGAGAATGGAGGACAGACTGAGAACACAAACAAAAAAGAGGAAGGTCCCGTTCAGAACACAACATGCGCTTGCTACCATGAAAGCTCTGAAAGATCGGTACATTCGGCCGCTGTCACTTTCAACATGGCAACGGGGATATAGAGCGGGAGCGGGACGGCGCAGGCGCATGCAAACGCATGGCCGGTGTCCAACAACTCCCTGAGAGGCTCTATCGCTGGCCATAAATAACTAAGACCTTAGAGCACGCATGCCAGTTTGACATTCTCCAGAACTTAACTCAATATCGGTTCTCAAGCTATCCGAAGGGAGGGAAGCTAGGCTGGGTGGAAGCTATTAGCAAGCCAGTGGAGAAAGAATCATGGAAGAGCCATCGAAAGTGTCTTCAAACGTCCGAACTTCAAGATGGCTCCAAAAGGTAGAGCTCGTGCCCCATTTTAGGAAAAGACGGGTTGACCGCTGGATCAGAGGTTGTACAGTTTTGGAGACGGACCACTCAGAACACTTTGCTTGCAAACACAGCGTATGAGACAAGCGCAGAAATGCGAACCGTTCTGACTGTTGACGCGATAGAACCGGGAAGATCTCTCTTAATCTTGACTTCGTTATTCCCAGACTCTAAGGAGTCCGTGTCATCCCGATGGCGCTACCAATTGAACTTATCATGGTCTCTACCTAGGTATGCGTTCTTGTCTGACTACTCTCTTGTAGACATTGTGCGACATATTTTGTGCTGTAACTTGGGGCATGGAGCAAGGTAATCGTACATCTGTACTAGCCTTACCAAGGCTCTATGCGTATTAGAAGTCACACACGATCCCAAGATAGCGATTTCGATGAAGACTGGCATTGCTTGTATGTACCTAGTAGCGTGTTTGTCGATATGGAATCTGGATTTCCCTTCTTGAAAGACATCTAGATTGTGTCAGTTTGCAAGTGTACCCTAGGTAGGTAGGTATGCAAGTTGCTGCAAGTCAAGTTGTCCAACGGCTGTTTGCGGCTCTTGGTCCATAGATAGAGCCATAGAGATCCCTGTCTTAACAATATGTGGACAGCTGTTTGGTCATTGGCTTGCCACAATCAGGGCCTTTTCAGGGCATCCAGTCAAACAGGTCGTGAGGTATTAAGGCAGTTGAGCTAAGCTTTGGCTAAATATCGGCTAAGAAAAAATGCGCATGAGGGAGGACAGCTAGTATTCTCAGATGCATATCTCAGATATGTATATATTAGGTAAAAGGATGATAAAATTATAATTTTGAAGATGGGGTTTTTATGTTTTTATTGATGTTCTAGAGGAAGTTGAGTTTCTCAGAAATCGATCCAGTCCTTAGATCTACCTAGGTAGGGCACAGACCATCATAAGGCTATCTATTAGAATATCTCCTTTTATAGGAGATAAGTATCCACTCTAATGCATATTATGTAAATTTCCAATGGCTTCTAGCTGCTAGGTAGTTAAAACAGTGGACCTATATGCCGGTATAAGTCAGTATGCACGAAATCCATGAATTCTTATGCATTTGCAGGGATATCGCAATCAATTCCTCTGTATGTACAAGGTACCATGTAAACAAACTGACAGGGTTCCAATGTCTCGCGTCTATTTCTACAGATACCACATCATGAAGGTGAAATGGATGATCAGGCTATTGTTCCCTTATTCCCTTTACACTACAGTAGCTTATCACGAAGCTATAGAGATTACGAAATATTGAATCGAGATCTTTATAAACCCGACTGTGGAATATCTCTTCCGAGTGCCTCGGCCTCGCTCGCCTCCTAAAGGGAAGCGGTCAGAGGTTCTCAGTCTCGCATCGGCCTTCCGTACTTCATGCTGCCTACCCCTTAGCCTTTCGGCTAGACTTGTCAATCCTCTCATCCAACCACCCTTACCAACTTACCGACTATTGAAGTTTCTGCAAATTCAATACCTATTCGATTTCGATAATATTCCCCCAATCTTCTGAACCGTCTGGGTTCTTCTAGCGCAGGTACGTTGTGACTGCCTCGCACCGGCTACACTTTCCATTCTCGGTCGTTTACGGCCCATCGCCCGCTCCGTCCATCTCACCGCGTAGACTTCCGCCGGAGCCTACCGTCGGACCGCTTCCGCTTTGTTGCTTACTGTGCCTTACCCGCCGTCAACGTTACATTACCTTATACTTGTCAGATCAATTCCAAGTTTTCAATCTCATTGGTATTTTTATTTATACTTCAATGAGGCAAGAGACAAGTTGATCGGTTATACCATCGTAACGTTTCTAACTTCGGCTTTTCTTTCCTCTCCTAATTGTCCGCTTCCCTTTACCCCTTCCCCTTTTCCCGACTATCTATTTTTATTCGCCCATCATGCTCATGCATGTAGAGCTAGATAACTGAACCCTCTTAAGTGACATCTATGTACCATCTTAGCTAACACAATTTTAGCATTATCGCCGTGTTTCTCTACTACCGTTCAACATGACTAGCCAACGATCCTTTTCAGAGACTGAGATGCGTCTCTTCAACCAAGTTTGTGGAGCTATCAATGCCACAAGCGAAGGCCAAAAGAACATACTCAAATCCTTTATCTGCGATGAATTAACCTCGGAGTGGACTCGCTTAGTGACAATAACGGAATCAACTGGCGCTCTAGGCATACTATCCGAGGATGAGTTGAAATAGTGTGTCAGTAACCTCCTTTTGAGATAATTATTGCTTACGTGTATAATAGCCTGACGGCATTGGATTCGAATAGCCGTGACCATCAATCAACACAAACTCGTGGGCAAGTTAGCATGATCTCTCAGATCGAGCCCATACTTGGCCAGAAGACTACCGATCAGAGCCTTATGAAGACCGCCATTAACGATATACTTCAGTATAACAATGTCCTTGAGAAGCTTCTGGTGAAGTATAGAGATTATGTTCGTCGCAGTATCGCTAGTATGCAGCCCTCTCCAGAGATAGACGGTGGAGTCTCTGTGGTTCAACAAAAGATTGCGAGTCTATCTTCCAGGAGAGATTCGCTCAAAAAAGAGGCATGTTTAACTTTCTAAAGTCTCAAGTAACTATAGTATTAACAAATAGGAAGATCCGTGTGCTAGGAGATAAATTCGGTAGTCATATTGACCCACTTGAGGACATCAGTCGAATGAAGCCCAACGTAGTAGACGAAAGTTTACACATCAAGAACCCCAAGTCCGTTGTTCTAACAGAAGTTTTCGAAACATCACTCTCATCATATGACCATATTCTCAAGAAATTGAACGCTCTGCATAGTGAATTGGACTACGACGCCATTGAAGACAATACAATCCTCTCCACAGCCACACGTCATGCTAGCCAGTTAATTAAATCCAATCCCTATCTAGTTCTGTAATTTTACTAACCAATAATTAGGATTGTGTTGTCACTAGCCACTAAGTGTCGCGCGTCGTTGGACACGGCTTTCTTGGAGGCCTCTCTCACCTACAACAAACGTGCACCAGGTATGTCCAATTACGCGCGAGCTATTAATGATGAGCGTGACGCTGTATATGCCGAGATACAGTCCCTATGGGATGAGATGGTACCACTCGCGCATATGGTAGCGGAGAAAGAATTTCTCAATCCTATCACGAAAAAAATCGAGACACGTTCCGAGAGACAGAGTACTCGAGACGAGATTATTTCTGCCTATGTAAGACTTCATCCATGACCATATGATCCTATTAACTTACCTAATTTAGACATCTTCCATGCTTCGTTTTATGAACGAGCGCCTTCGTCTCTTAGTAATCCGTGTTCAGATGCTGGTTTACCATCACCAGAGCTTGTTCAATGCTTTCGCATATGTGAACACTAACTCAGAGTCTAAGCCGACCAAGAGACTTGGGACTGCGAATGCTCCCCTGCCTCAAAACAAGGAAACTGGGAACTCGAAAGACCGGACGCTGCTTGAGACCATTCGACGCCAGATGGAGCTTTACGGTGCTATTCCGATTGACGTTGAGAAACAATCCCAAAAAGAACATACATTCACACATCGCGAGCAGGTGCATAAACTTGATCGCTACGTTTCCTCGCGGCAGAAGAAAGGCGATGATCTTGCGAGAAACGTGCATGAATATTTTGAGAAGGCTACGAAGGCCCAACTTACGGATGCTGAATTCGGAATTCAACTTCTTCTGGACTCCGTCATAGCTGACAGCGCTGTGGGTGGCCAAGCAGGCGGCCATATCTATGATGACCAGCAAGTTGAGGACTCGGTTTCCACGATGAAGTCCCAGACAGAAGAAATTCAAACGGTCTTCAGAAAGCTTCGAGAAGGAACTGGGGTGCCATCTTCGGCACCCGAATTTGTCACGCTTGCTTACAAAAGGGGGGCTAGGCGCCTTTCCATTAAGGATGGCGAGGACTGGTTTCGCCCTAACGACCAAGAGCAATGTCCCAAGTTTACGGCCCTGATCCACAAATGGGACGACTCCGCGAGTTTTACGAATTAGACCTTGTGTTTGCCACGGTGGTATGACGATGGTAAAGTTCGGACTTATCTGTTTCGTGGACAATGTCCAGCAACTAGGCCCCTTGTGGTTAATGTGCGCCAACCTCGACATCGAAGACGAAAGCAGTTCTGCGGTACTTCGTGACCAAGGTTTCTTGTTGCTGAAGCTTCACCTCCGAAGTTCCTAGAACAAATTCGACTCAGGAACTCAACCCCAAATCCCGGAGTGTCAAAAAACTTCAATCGTCATGTCTTGAGATAAACCGGAGCGGGGCCCAAAAGATGCAATACGGGTTGCATCTAGTAGCTGGAGCAGTATATGCGTTTAGCACACTCTACACGTGCTATAATCACTTCGACTAATGTGCAAAGGAAGCTTCGACATAGAATCAGTCTTCTATTGTGTATAAATAGGAGAGCGGTTATGTCGAGACTGATATCTGACATTCAACAACCCTTAGGTAACCTCGCCCCATTGTATTGAGAGTGTACTTAAGTATTTTGAGATTTTGGCATTGAATAGGGCACGCCATAATAATATTTGGTTACGAGGTGGTGTCCCCCTTGGTGGAACCATTTGTAAATAGGGGCATAAGTCTGATAATCCAAATTTGAACTTGAGCCCTTGCCATATAGTACCATAACTTCTCCTATTAGCACTGGTAACGTATTTCGCATCTATTGGGAGATGAATGAATTGGTGTTAAATTCTATCTTCTCAGTTACTCTAATGATGGGTCTGATAATGTTGTATGTGATTGAAAATTAATGCTCTTTGAATATAAAAAACTGATATAATATTAGACGGAAATCTTATTTCCTAGGCTCCAACTTGGAGGCCAATGTCCCCTATCTAGTTCAAGCCTTTTGATCTTTCTGAAAACGGACCCTGGTTTCACTATTACAAACCTCTATTAGGGCGCGGTGAACCGCCGCCTTTGTTCCAACGACATTCCAACCGGTTAGCACCAGAGCGTCAAAGAGAACAATTACTTACATGTTCATCAGACCGACCAACAAATAAGATTTATGGATATCGTATGATTGGCATGGGATAATCTGGATCCGAACTTTTCTATTCACCACTGCCCATTGGAGACAAGATAGGACTCGGGTCTTGTGAGGTAATAATGAACGCCTACCCTGGACGTGACCTCTCACGCGCTGAGAGGTCGATGGTCGACCAATTCACAACCACACTACACGGCGCTGTGGGCTTTGCAATTCATCTCCAGAACTCGGTGAGTCAGAATGCTCTCGCATTCGTGTCGGTACGAAAATATTCTAATAAGGTTTGCGTATAGCTCGACGATATCAAAAACAACACCAAACAGCTCTTCTGGTGGTCCTCTACACTGGTGTTCATCTGCCTGGGGCTCTTTGTTCTGGCCCAACTTGTACGCTTGCGCGATGAGCTGAGCACCCTAGTCCAATACCATGAGCTCTTTAGGAGGATGTGGGACGAAGATAAACAATTGGAACGAGACAGGTTAGAGGAAATGAGACAAGAGAGACGGCTAGCGGAACAGAGAAGAGCAGCAGCCCGTAATTTGGGTGGACCAGGAAACTCGACTAGAGGAAGAGGAGGGCTTGCTGGCGGAGGCAGAGGAGGGCCGTCACCATTTGGTCCCCAAGTTGATGCTGCCCTTGACTCTGCTCCTCCACCAGGAACAGAGCGTGATGAATGGGCTCGCCAACTAGCAGCCATGACTCAAAGACTTAGGCGAGCTCAACATGAAGGACAAGATCCACCAGTGGAGGGAGATGGGGAATACGCGTAGTAGGCCGCGATGGGTCTGTTGGTGTGCTGGATAATTTGGCCGGTGTAGTCTTTTCATAGATGCTTTTCCATATTTATGTATACGAGGGTTATTTGTAGGTAGTGAGATTTGGTACCCCTAAGTGGGTGTTAGGCTACACCTTTAGTACGCTCTGGGCACGCATCCGTAGACAGCTAGGGCTATTCTAAGCTTGATCGATCTCCATTCTGTGATGTTTCATTGTCTAAGCCAAACGAAGAGTGATGTAATGGTTTCAATTCTTCATAATGTCGGATCTGGTGGGCTGACCCCTTGTTCCTATGTGTTGCCGTGATACCTAGATCCCGAGGCTATAGATCCAAGGGTAGCCAGTCGGAGAAAACCTGGGAACCTTCTAGATCCGGTATCTATTGCGACTGCTTCTGCCTGACATGTTACTTTGCAGTGAGCTATACCAGGTTCGTACATTTCAAGATGTTCATTTACTTATCCGACCGCTTGGTGCGGATGCTATCCATGAAGGTGCCGAGACAACACCGAGTACGTACCGAGTGTTCTAGTAAGTATCTCATAAATACCTATCAGTGAAGGACCCAAGACCCGGGAATGATCTTCCGAGTTCGCAGAGATCTCCTCTTCGGTAGATCTCCAGATTTGCGCCCACCGCATCACCAGCCGCGCATCGCGTTATGCATAAGTTAAAGTGCACTTTTGATAGGGTTGCTCGCAGCTTTGCTAGTATTCGCATAACTTATTCGGAAACAAGGTCTAAAAGGAGGCCTCGACAAGGTATATCAAAAGCTCACCGATTGGCCAATCAGCTTGGTTTCAGTCTCCTAAAAAGGGATTTTCTCAGGGGATGTTTGAACCCCTGCCGCTATGTCTCAACGTAAGGGCCGGAGTGAGGTCTTGGCGGCCAGCAGGTAAAGGCTAAGACGGGCACTTATGATAGAAGAATATGGTAAATATTGGTAGTAGTTTAGTAACGATACTAGTAACTGAGAATACTTGTCCTGTGTCTTTAATATGTGATTGCGATGACAGGCTAAATAAAGTTGTTCGTGTTTGAGTAGGTAGTTGGCGTAGGTAGGTTTAGGGGCTGAAGTAATTCATATACAGCATCATCGGATTATCGGGTAGATCATTATGAACTTAGACGATATTTCGAATTATCTCGCATTCTCCCAGGAATTACTAAATGTGTTAGGCACCATATACTTTAAAACACAACAGCTTCAAACTTGTGGCTATGTCTTTTTAAGTAGGAAATCCCACCTTGAAGACAGTGAGTTAATCGTGTTTAATGGCCCGAAACATGGAGAAACTCGAATACTTAGATGCGATTGGCTGCGCAATAACTACATTGTGTTTTGCCCATCGTTTCGAAAACATCGGACGATACTACACATAAGTCAGATTAGAGGTAATTGGGTTGGAATTGGCAGGATAACCAAAATATGTGAATTCAAGAGACACACCCGGTCTGGCTGTGGCCGATTAGGTTTGCTTCAGTTAAGATGGTGTATATAAGACTCGATAGGAACTTTTGCAGGTCGGCATACCTTCACTCGTCGGTACCAAGCCACAGCCTTCATTCTATAGTTAACTCAGTCTCTTCATATTGTATTTTTCTCTGAAGATAGCCCGGGTGGCACATTTCTGAAATATTATTGTTATTCTTTAATCAATAAACTATAACCCGTCAGGATGCGCTACTCACTTATTGCTACCTCCGGCCTTCTCGCTGTTGTTTCTGGTCATGGTGTCGTGACATCTGTCAAGGGGGCTAATGGGGTCGTTATGCCGGGACTTAGTAGTAAGTAAAACAAGTTATGATGCTCGAGAACCAGCTGCTGACTAGAACCTTCAGTTGCTGATGGGACGCCACGAGACTGTAGTAGCAACTCGTGCGGCTCGCAGGCAGACACGTCTATCATCAGAGACCGCGAGATCAGCAGCGGCAAAGCTTCTCCTCTTGGCCGAACTCAGGGCAATGGCCCCGTGGAGGCCGCTGTCATGATCCAGAACTTCATGGGCGGCCAAGCTGCCCCAACCAACAACGGGTCCTCTGATTCTGTTGGCGTGGAAGATCAGATCCCGGCCAATGCAGGCAAGCGAAGTAACTCATTCATCCGCGGGCTCGGAGACTTACTCTCGGGCCTTACTGGTGGTAAAAAGGGAGGAGGTACAAAGAGCGAGACAGCTCAAGAAACCTCGGTCGCCTCGACCGCCGGCCAAGGTGCTACATCGGGATTGCCGACTTGCGCAGATGACGGATCCATCACGATGACGTTCCGACAAATCAACCAAGACGGTGCCGGTCCGATGGAGGCTGCTGTCGACGGAACCTCTGGCGGCACATCGGACGCCGCGTTCAAGACTGCTGATGTCACCCAAGATGTGCCCGGCGCGGGATTCGGAGGCTTATCTCTAGCCACCAATACCGACTTCCCGTTGACCGTGCAGATGCCCGCCGGTATGACGTGCGATGCTTCTGTCGGCGGCGCCGATAATGTTTGCGTCGTGAGAGTTCGAAACCAAGCACTCGCAGGCCCGTTCGGCGGCTCGGCGGCTTTCACTCAGTCCCCTGCTGCTCGGAAGCGGGCTCTAAACTATCGCATGAAGATGAAGCGTCAGGCTGAGCAGAACCGCCGCCGCCTTAGATAAGTAATCTAGGAGCAGAAACGATGAACTAGATATGGGACGAAAGTTATGAGGCGTTGGAACTCGACGGGTCGAGACAGATTATCTAGGTTCATATTTCTTATACCTTGTAGCAAGTAGCAATATTTTGCTAATATAGAATTCTGGTGATTCTACAAAGTTTAATCCTATTCAAGACTTGGGAGTGATGAGTGATGAATGTTATATGACTATTGAAGTGTTGAAGTTCAGATAGGTACCGAGCGGATGGGAAATTAAGCCTAGCCCTGGAGGTTCTAGTACTGTTCGAGAGCACTAAATTCCATAGTCCACTGTCCACTGTACGCGGGTCCACTACTAGCGCTAAAGCTCGGTCCAGTCCAGCACGAACCACCGCGCTCCATATTTATGTTTAAGTACAGGGGCTATAAGCGCTAGGAGCAGTCGTGTTTTCAAAAACGCGTCTTTTTACTTTCAAAGCATTTCATCTTTATATTATAAACTCACCTATTCCCTTCTATAGAAATACTTTGTGCACCTAGGTATAATATAGCTCACTCATTACTAAAAATGCCGCCTAAAAAATCTAACTCGGTAAAATGAACTTAGTATCCAAGAAACTAGCCGACATATGTATTGACTAGACCATAGGCGGCGGCGCGGCCAGCTCTTCAAGATGCTAGTAACCGAGGGAATCAAACGCCCAGTTTCTCAGAGTATCTGAAGACTGTTGGTCTGCCTCCCATGTCTGGGGCTGCCAAGACAACTTCGAAAGCTGCCAGTAGCAAGAAGCGCAAGTCAGAGACGTCGCTGGACGACGACATTGCCGCTTACAAGCAAAATCTCGATATCGAAACCGATGGCCTTCCCGTCGACATGACTTGCAACCAAGTACGAGGCAAGATCAATAAGCTTCTAGACAATGGCATCATGAAGAAAAGCGAATTCTGCAAGGCTATCGGCAGCAATCCCAATAGCGTCAATACATTCTTATCCAAGCGCGGGTCCATGGATGGATATTGCAGTTTCGTATATGACAATGCTTGGGGTTGGTTCAAGCAACGAGAACTCGCCGGTCTCAAGATGCCTGACGTGAAAAAGCGACAGAAGACCGAAGCTGCTGCCGCTGCCGCATCTGCTTCTAGTGTAGGGTCGGGGTCTAATTCTGCCAGCAAGGCGACAGCGCCGCTTGTTCCTGAAACAGACATCAGCAATATTCACCTGCACGGCGAAGAGACGGACTCAGTCCCGGTCTACGACACATGCGATGAGGTTCGCAAGAAGATCAATGCGCATCTCAAAACGCCGGGCTTGACCGCCGCACAATTCTGCCGCGATATTCACGCGCAGCTCAAGCAGCCTAAGGGCAAGTGTTTTCAGTCGAAGCAGCTCGCTGACTTCCGTGGCAAGAAGGGCCCAAATGCAGGAAACCAGTCAGGTCTTTTACGCCGCCTACGTCTATTTTGAGAAGAAGCGGATCGCTGAAAACAAGCCGAAAAGCCAACATCGGCTTGCCATGGAGGATATTTGGGCCGGGGAAGGCGGCTTTGACCGGGAGCATGACGGACGACATGGGTGAGTAATTATTGTTTCTCATTGTTCTACTGAACTCGACTCCTTTTACCCTATTTCGACTATTGGCCATTTCATTAACTTGTACAGTTTTTTGGTTATGGCTGGCTCAACACTCTCCGAGGATCAATACGGGAAAATCCACGTCAACCGACCACGCTGAACTGCGATTGACACGTACATTCTATTTTCAGGTAATAGATGAGATGCGAAACGGGCTGGTGTTCAGGGCTATGGATGATTGTTAATACGTTAGAACTGGGGACTCTGTTGTATATTATAGATGGCGGCGACGCTATTGTTGTAACATTAATATTTAGGTACCATTTATATAAGTCAGTTCACATTTACCTAGTGAGATACCATGTCAATCTCTAGTACCTAGGTAGGTATTAGGTGGGCGATACTAGAATAAATTCATTAACAACTTACCTAACGGGTACTAGCACTGGCTACACATAAAGTTTGCCTTATGCCCTAACAAGCACTACGCTTTAATTAATAAAACGAGCAATAATTAATCAAATATTAATATATAATCTCTTAAAGATTTTATATACGTATATATATACATTTATATATATAATATAACGCTAAAAATATATATTAATTAAAGCGTAATGCCCGCTAAGGTATAAGGCAAACTTTATATATAGCTAATACTAATAATCCAATTCGAACGTTGTGGAATCCATAGCACTAATAACAGTACAGTGGATTATTATCTATATGTACCTAGGTAAACTTCAGTTACCATTTTTAGCGACTTGACTAAAAATGGGTGGTTCTATTGGTCAGATACCGCCAGTCATTTAATCTGCACTTGTACTAACACTGCTGTACTCTTTTAGATCTCTCTTAGTGATTTAATACACATTCGAAAAGGTATCAATGTCAAAATCATTATTAACATTTACTTATCATAATATATTCCGTGAATCGTTCCTAATAAATACCTATAGGTGTATGTATGCACAATCATCCATAGTATGGATCCCATAACTAATACGCAACTTGCGTGTTAAGCCCGGCCAGTTCCCTATCGAAATTCCTGTGCAGTGAGATTTGGTACCAGAACTTCTCCAAGAATCCTGCTCCATCCTTGGCGATAGTAACGCTCTCCTTTAAGCTGCCAGCAGATACTTTGCCCATAGTTACGACACCATACGACTCAATCACTTGATCAGTCGTCGAGACTTGTATCTCTGGCAGTGCGAAAGCTAGCTTGAATAGCTGGGCAGATTCGCCCGTACCGCCGATTACTTTCAGATGCCCGAATGCTTCGCGAATCCAGTGTAGTGCACGTCCGCTTTTAGAGAGGGTCTTGATCGATTCCATGCCACCCGGAACGAATATCGCATCGAACATGGTAGATCGCATGCCCTCGAGGTGGTGATCGGGTTGGACTCCACTGCCAGGTTTCTTCGATGCGCCAGCTGGGAAGACCTCAGAGCGGCGCGGACCAATGGTGAAAGGGATTGCGCTAGAAGCCTTAACCGCGGCCTGAACAGCGCTGTATGCGGTGTTGTCGAAGCCGTCTGCTATGATGATGGCGATTCTTCGGCTAGCAATGGTCGGTTTGGTGGGCGGGAACTCAAGCTGGCTAAGCTTGCTAGCCTTCTTGCCGTGATTTGTCCTCGCCTGCTTCTGAGGCACAGTTCCTCCAACTAACTCAGCAACAGTCTGGGCGAGTCCTAGATCAATCTCCGCTAGTCGTTGAGACATGCGCTCGTACACAATTGGATCATCACAGTGATCTAACTCAAACGAGAAAGCAGCAGCAAGGTGATTCTTTTCTGGCTCCGACAAGCTGTTGTAGAAAAGTTGGGCTTGGTTATAATGCTCTCTGAACTTGGCACTCTTGGTCCTTGCCTTGATACCTTGGACATTGAAGGGCGGCTCCGGATAAGCCCCTTCTTGCAAAGTCGCGGGTGGCCGTGACTCGAATCTGTTGGGCCAATAGTTCACTTGGCCTCTGGTAATCGTGTGGCGGCCTTGCCCGTCTCGGTTGAAGTTCATGACGGGGCAGACTGGTTTGTTGATTGGGAGTTCTTGCCAGTTGGTCCCAAGACGTGATAATTGTGTGTCGAAGTAGCTAAAGCTACGCCCTTGTAGAAGAGGGTCATCTGAATGAGCAATTCCTGGAACCATATGTGATGTGCAGAATGCGACCTGCTCAGTCTGGGGGAAGTACTCGTCGACATTTCTGTTTAGCTCGAGTTCGCCAATATACCGGACCGGCACGAGATCCTCGGGCCAAACCTTCGTCGCGTCGAGAATGTCAAATTCGTAATCATGCTCTTTTGATTCTGGGATCACTTGTATGCCAAACCTCCATTTTGGATAGGCCCCATTTTCTATCGCTTCATACAAGTCCTTACGGTGAAAGTCGGGATCCTGACCTGCCAACTTCAACGCCTCGTCCCAAACTAGCGAGTGAACGCCTAGCTCAGGTGTGAAATGAAATTTGACGAAATGACGCTCCCCGTCCTTATTGAGTAAGACGAAGGTGTTGACGCCGAACCCCTGCATCATACGATAGGATCGAGGGATTGCTCGGTCGGACATAGTCCACATGTACATGTGAGTAGCCTCTGTGTGCATGAATACGAAATCCCAGAAGTTGTTATGGGCTGATTGAGCTTGCGGAACCTCATTATGAGGCTCAGGTTTCACGGCGTGGATGACATCGGGGAACTTGATGGCGTCCTGGATAAAGAAGACTGGGATATTGTTCCCGACGATATCCCAATTGCCCTCCTGCGTGTAGAACTTGATGGCGAAACCACGCACGTCACGTACAGTATCCGCGCTACCACGCGAACCCTGCACGGTAGAGAATCGGACGAAAACGGGTGTCTGTCGAGAGGTATCTGTAAGAACTCCTGCAGTTGTAAGGTCTTCGGCGCTTTCGAATAGCCGGAAGTTACCAAACGCGCCGGCTCCTCGCGCATGAACCACTCGTTCTGGAATGCGCTCGTGATCAAATCGATGGATCTGCCTTGTTTAATAAAAGTTAAGTCATGAAGCTTGGGAAGACAAACCCTCTCTCTAGAAAATGAATCCTCTAGTAACGATGGACCTGTCTTATCTTCATCAACTACTCGTAGCCATTCGTCAACGTTACCCATCTTCACACCAAAGTCCGAAGTGATCCTGTCTTCTGGTGATACCGTCTGGGTGACTGTGTCAAGGTCGGCGGTCTTACGACATTTCTCTCCTGTAACCATGGTTTTCACCTTATTGGTCGCCTCTGAGATAATACTTGATGACATAGGGGGCTGTTAAGTAAGAGTGGTCTGGGGAAAAGGTTATGAACTTCCTCAGAAGATTGAAGACGAAAGCTCGAGATTGAGTAAATTCGTTTATGACCGCGTTCTTGTGTTGAAGAAGTAGATTTCAAGTCTTCGGTGAATTTCAACTTATTTGAAGGGTGGTGCGTAGTACAACATGTCGTTGACGTCAAGAAACTATCACCATCGCCAAAACGCCAGGGGCGAGAATGGGAAAACTACCATCTACTCGTCATATCCCTGTAATCTTTAGCTAGTAGATGTGTTAACTTTCATAAACCAATCATTGAACTTATATTCGACTGTGATGGCCTAATTGAGAAAGCTTGGTTGATTGCCGAGATAGGGCTACATCATGATTAGCCGACTGGCGCTTTTAGGGGTATTGCGCTACCTTAGGTATGTAGGAGGTACCTAGGAAGCTATATTTCTCCATTGCTACCAGTTATGACCTCCCTGTCTCTAGGTAACCAATATAATCCAAGTGCTATGCATTATCCATTTGGAACTCGCCTTATGTTATGATTACCTGTAATTCTTTTACATTTTTATTAAAACTGCTCGTCAGAGTTATTCGATGTGATCCATGAGGTGGTTATCCCTTCTTATTACCGCTTTATTGTATATAAGCATATAGTTGCATATTATTTACTATTAGAGTTACCTCATGATGCGCTTTGTTTACGAAAAAGAAAAGAAAAAGGGGGTCAGAAACGTAGAGGTTAGAAATAAATTGACATCATCTTAATTCTATGAATAGAAGCATTATAATATCATCATGTGGCTTCTTTGTTAAACCTATTTTGCCACAATATGATTATTATTGTCGGATTGAAGCGATTCGCTTTGTGGTGGTACTTAAGTCCGCTCATACGTCACTCCTATTCTCTCTTTTTGTCTCTTTCTTTATCATTATATTAATTTCCTTTATTTACTATAATTGCCTCCACGTGCTAAGGGATAGCAATCACGGAACGTCATCCGGAGAGCATTCCGGTTTCTTCGTGACAAGAATCGGTAACCCTAATCGTCAAACCCCAACATCAGAGTCGGGACTTCTTTTGTGCTTGCGGATGTTTTCACCAAGTCTAATATTCTAATAATATGAGTAATAACCTTCTTGTATCAGAATGCCAGGGCTCTCACGAAAACACTTATTTTTCATCTTATTATAGGAGGTTGCCATCAGTTTATGTATATGTAATAAAACATAACGTTCGTATTGGTTGCTAACATCATCCCGTTATGTTCGTGACGGGGTTTCGTTAGGTACATCTGACCCTGTCAACAGGTCGTCTAGGTCTATGTAATCATGGTCTGCTCAAACCCAGTTCTATCTAGGTAACCAATTTACTATCAAAATCAGTCAAGGAAAAGTAATTCTAGCCTCCGGGCCAGTGGTATCTCGAGTAGTGTTATGTTCAAACATCTGATGTTCTTGCCTTGGTCAGCCGTATTATTGGTATCAACTAGACGCAATACAGGCAGTCAATGGAGCCTTTAGTTTTCAAGCTCCTCATGACTTCCAGACTCCTCCTCGCTCTTCTCACTGAAAGCCTTCTCTTGCACCACGCCGGCAGGACCATTAGCTCGCGCTGCACCTCTCGCGGCAACATCAATAAGTCCATACTTGAGAGCCTCCTGCTCGACCTGCTCAGGAGTAAGCAGAGGCAACTCCTGCGCGGCGAGAACGTAGGATTTTTTCTCCACGAAACCCTTGGCAAAGATGATATCGATCTCCTCAAGCGATCGCTTAGCGGTTTCTGGGTAGAAGAAATAGATAATGGGAATGAAGCAGGCGTTCACGACAGCAAAGAACAGGTACGTGCCCCAGCCGATGTTCGCAATCATGACTGGTGTTACCATGACGATGAGAACTATAGCATTAGAAGTTAGACACGGCTTTCAAATAGTGAGACACTAATTGTACTTACAGTTGAAGAGCCAGTTCGTGCAAGTTGAGGTAGCGTTAGCCTTTGCGCGAGTCTTGATTGGATTAATTTCAGCTGGGTATAACCACGGAAGCGGGAGCCAGGTCGCTCCAAAAGTGGCAATATAAGTCTTTTCATATAATTAGAATTTTCCTTAAGTTGAGAAGTTGGGTATATATTGCAGAATACTTACGAAGAGGCCAACAGCGGCACCCTTAGCAGCAGATGTAGTTCCGGGAATAAGGCAAGCAAAGGTGAGAACCATAGACAAGCATTGTCCAACAGATCCGTAGAGAAATAGCTTGCGCCGGCCAACTCGCTCGATGATAAACCACGATGTCGTGGCGAAGATGGCATATACGATCATGTTTATACCACCCATGAGCAGGGCCATGTCTGGGTCGCCGATGGTGATTTGCGCCTCGAAAAGAATGGGGAAATAGTAAATGACGGCATTGCATCCGCCAACCTGCTGCATCAGCTGACTGCTAGAGCCAATCAGCATACGTCGGAGATGCTGAGTCTTGCCGCCGGTAAGTAGAGCCTTGACTGGCGTGCTCTTTTGACCAGAGAAACCACTGGCGCGGATAGAGTCCAAGATGATATCTCTCTCAGTCTGAGTCTCTTCGCTGCCTAGCTCGTAGCCTCGCAGAGCTGCGATGACATGCTCAGCATCTTCATATCGTTCATGCGTAAGAAGCCAACGTGGGCTCTCGGGCAGGAAGATCATGCAAACGCACACCACAAGGCCGAATAAGGTCTGGAAAGCGATAGGGAAGCGCCAGGAAAGGTCTTCGCTGCCATAGCTGCAGCCATAGTCGATCCAATATGCGATTACGGTACCGAATGCGATGATACCGCCTTCGATACAGATGAGCAAACCTCTATTGGATGTCTTACTGCATTCAGCTGCAAGGGGTTAGAAATAAATTATCGCGTACGTGGTCGCAATACAGTGAGAGGTGCATACCTTGATACGTCGGGATGGTGGAGGTGTTGATGCCATTACCGACACCTGTGACCACTCTGCCAATGATGAATTGGGCAAGGGGTTGGTGGCCGGGAAAGGCAGTGACTTGGATTGTAGCTCCTATGATCATAATGAAACCGCCTAGTATCATTGCCTTCCTTCTGCCAAGCAAGTCACCCACACCAAGAATGAACATGGCGCCTATAAGACAACCGATCTCGTAGATGGCGGTGACGAGGCCTTGCATCGTTGCATTGCCTCTGACTTCTTCGAACACATTTGCAAAGTGGTTTGAACCGATAATTCCGCTCATCCTTTGATTCAGTTAGTAACTTCCTACCCTTGCTAGGTTGAGAGCGCACTTAGGAGCAATCATGGCCCATCATCGTGCTTAAAAACGTAACAAACCCGGAGCTTGTTCTTCGTCGGGGTACTGTAACTTACACTCCTTGGTCGTATCCGAAAAGAAGGAATCCCGTGGTCGCAACCGTACTGACGGCCATAGAGAGCGGCCGGCCCCGAAGGCCCATATATGTCGGCGCTGACGTTGCCATTTTGTGAATTATACACCGGACGTGATTAAACGGACCCGGCTTAGTGATTTCCAAGTGTCCACAATCTGCGGTTCAATGCAGAAACCGATGGTGTAATCAGATGATTTCGGCGAAATGAGTGACAGAATTTGGCCGACTCCAGGTTTTCGATCTAGCACCAGATTGAAGGGACGGATGGGAGTTGTGGGAGGGAGGAGATCTGGAGTATGGAGTATGGAGTATGGAGTCTGGAGTCTGGAGTCTGGAGATGGCGGGACCGACCCTCATATAAGCATGGAGAAGCCCTTGTTTGCAGCTGACAAAGGACGACATCGGGCTCGTGAGAATTGGAGACGCTATACTTTTGTAATGCAGCCAACCGTGGCAATCCAAGTCGGCTTTCACACTGATCCTGGATCTCGAACCAAGCTTTCCTCCAGTGTGACAATTCCGACTACAACCCTGCAGGCCCTGCGGTGCTTGCCCTGTTAGCCAAGACCGGTCCACACTGCTGATCGTGACGATCTCATAAAATTTCCATTCGCTGACATGCCTGCTGGCGGGGTAGGTTCCTTTACGCATGCTACTGTGTAAGGCATGCTCTGCATACTCTGCATCTCTCGTGGTATGACGAATAAAGCGATATGAGGTCATTCCCCAATGTTTTCTCGGTTCGGTTCAGGGGGTGGTTTAGTCAGACCTGGATTGGGCTGAGCTAACTGGTCGAACTCAGGGTCCCGCGGCATTCTCCACGCAGGGAAACGGAACGGCTTGCCTATACAGGGCGCTAGCGTAGAGGCCGTCTCATTTTCACAAAAGTCAATCCAGTTAAACTCCGCCGATAGCGTGCTCCTTTGAGATACAGATGCTGTAAACGTATTGGTTGGCAGAACAAAAACACGTACTCGGCAGTAGGGGAGATAGCGTTGAAGATTTAAAAAGCTTGTGGTTTACTACCTATCAAGGTAGATACCTCGGTAGTATGCTGAGTATACTACCTAGGTACCCTATGTGAGTACCCTAGGTAGGTAAATATACCAAAAGAACACACGTAAGACAATAGTACCTACAAACATAAGTAAACCTGAGGTTACCTACTACTATGTAATAAACATTATATGTACATCTCTGAAACCTTGACAACTTCGGCTTTCCTACCTTGGGAGCGCCGGCTATCTAATGTCTCATCCGTCCCCGCAGCTACCCCGATAATACCGTCGACCTCGGGCCTCCCTCTCTACCAATCTACGCGGGGGTTTGGAACTGTCACCCCCCTCCCCTTCCCCCGTCTGACTAAGTGCAGACAGTGTGTAAACCGTGGCAATGATACCAGTTTATACTGTACATATATATCCCTTAAAAGACTTATTTCAGTAACACATATACATTATGGCTGCTGATTAAGTAATATGGGGATAGTAAGCAGCACAGTCTAATACTGTGTCGTTATTACCTTTTGCACCTAGTCCGATGCTATTCTCAGCCAGCCTACGGGACCGGGGGGAAATAAGCCTTCAACTCGCCTCGAGCCGCTAAACCCCGTCAACCCGCTAAACGGCATCCATCGTGGGTTCATGGGGCTCTAAAGTGGGTTATTTAGTGGGGGTTTATTTCCACTCCCCCATTCTAAGATCCACTATCGTCATTTAAAAGCCCTATTACACGGCCAGAGTTCGGGGAGATATTCCAAGGTCTTACCTCGTTGGAAAATGCATAGCCTGAAAGATTTTCGACCGTAACAAACTAACCAATGCGTATCACATGAGAAGTGACGAGAACCATTGTCGAGTCCTAGCTAGGAACGATTTCGCAATCACACACGCACACACCAAGAGCCAATCATGAGATCGACAACAGTAAGATGGCGATGGTGGTAAGAAAGGAAGAGGTCCTATGACTTTTAACGGGTCTCTTCAAACTCGAGAACTGTATTATTTAAAAACTGGATCTCGAAGATTTCAAGCTATGGCAGAGCGGGCTGGCAAACTGCGAACTCTTTGTCCGGAGTATAAATCAATGAGGCTGAATTATCATCCCAGGTCCACAGATAGACTAAGGCCATTTGTCTCAGCCGATACCTTGCATCAAAGCGCGCACATGCTACATGATGTACTAAGCAGCTAAGGCATGTCAGTGATCGTGCATCATGGGGGGTTTTGCATCTCCTAATCGATGGGATTAGATTGGTAGCATAGGAATTGTTATATGATAGTTATAATCCTTCAAATTAGAATCGTTATAACTACCTAGGTACATATGTAATTACCTAACTGCATAGCCCTTAACTAGGCTGCTAGGTAACTAGAAGAATAAAGCCACACACCTAAAGAGCTTCTAATTGAAATTTAATACAAAAGCAATCTTGGTAAAAAATGTACATGCAACATATTAAACGGAGCCTTACATTCCAACTCGTTGTTTGCCCGGAAAAGATGCATATCTATTTCCTATCTAGGTAGGTAGGCACTGAAAAGTTTTGTTAATCAATTTGACTAATGGGCTGAGAAAATTGGGTATACACACCATACACCTAGGTAGGTTTAAAAGACCAAATACAAAGACCGCGACGGGCAGGACGGGACGAATCTAAGGCTATATTCATCTGCTATCCACGATCCAAAAACCAACCTACGTCAAGTAGTTTCGCAATAAAAAGAGTACAACATGTCCGGTTAGTTATATAAAGAGTATATTCAATCTGAATCTAATCTCATGTATGCGCCCATGTATACCCTATTATTTACTATCTAATGAACAAAAACTATGTACAAAAAAGATATCGTCATTACACATATTGACGCGTGGAGCCGGAACAATCCCGCGTATTAGGTAAAGATGAAAGTAGAGCGGCCCATAGTCTTACTGCATATCATGTCATATCTTCGGAATTTCGGTTATGCAAGGATGGCATTATTTAATTATCTGGTGTGTAGCGGCCAACCAGACTTCCCCACGAACCGGTGAAGTCTGGTTGAGTGTTGATGTTTGTTCCATCTCCGAGGCGGAGCGCTGTCGTTGTGCTCTTGGAGCACAAGCCATACGCCTTGAGGTTTGCTGGCGTCTGGGATATCCAATGCATGTAGTCTATCGTAATAATAGTAAGCTGCTGATCTATCGGGGGGGGGGAACTTGATTGTTTCAAACTTACCCTGGCAATCTCCTGAACAACCTTGGTAACCGGGTCCGCTGAAGAAGGCCCATGATGCAGACGCGTAGGTGTAGATGTCGGAGCCGCCTTGGATGTAGTTGGCGAACCCCATACGACACCGCTTGTCTCCACCGCTGCACCAAGAAAAGTCCGGGTCTCCCCAGTTCTTCACATCCGCCGTCCAGGGAGCTGGCACCGTCTGCTGCGTGTTGTCGCCTTGGTCATAGTTGGTCTCCGACTGAAGCAAGCTGACCATGACATTTTGCGCGTTCCGCAGGTTGAGCTGATACAACCACCAATGCTCACTACCCAGCGCGTGAAGCCAGGTGCCCTTGGTGGCTTCGACAAGCACACCGCCTTTCGCGGCTATGTTGCAACCGCCACTGCCTTCGGTAAAGTGGTCGGCAACCCAGTTCCAAACATTCTCGATATACGCAGACGAGGTGGCAGTGAGATGAATTCCGATGAAAGCAGCTTGACACTCATTGCTACTGGAACCGCAAGCATCACCGAGCGCAGACGCCCCAAGTGTACCGCCGACAGTAACCAGAGAGTTCCACAACGCAACATCGCCCGGCGCCGAGCCCGCGATGTTGAATTGCAAGATGATAGCTCCAGGAAGGACGTCAGAGACCGTAAATCGCATATCTTGAATCTGAGCGACGCCGACGTCCCCACTATTGCCGACGGACACCACCGGTTTCGGATTCGCGGCATCCTTGAACTTGTCGCCATTACCAGTGATAGTCGCCCAGGCTTCTCCGACAATACGCGAACCTTTCGGGATGAGCAGAGTATCGTCAACTCTGTACTTTCCGAATGGGAAGTAAGCAATCTTGTTATTGGTCGCCGCGTATTGCAGGACTTGGTTAAGCACCCCAGATTCATCCTTGCTATGGTCTCCCAGTACGGTATGGCCGCCATTTTGAGATGAGTCCTTGACGTTGATGAAATCCGATACGGGGTTGTTGGCATAATTGGGAGCGGGATTTACGGGATATTTCCCATTCGGTGCCAAGGCAGCAGGCCGGTTCAACGGCGACGTCATGCCGGCGTATATGGGGCTATGACCCACGGTATTACCATAGGAAAAAGTATCCACATGGCTCTGGGGACCTAGAGCAGTGCTTCCTGGTACTTGAGCGACATTTGAGTTGGTATCCTTGGTCAAGTTTTCAATCAGGAATGATGGATAATCTATTATAAAGTTAACAGAGTGTCGCAGATCAACGAACTTATCTGGAACTACAGTTTGGAGTCCAGACGGCCCGGGTTTATATCCCATAGTCATAGACGATATGGATACTCACCTGATGTTATAAATGTCACGCCAGAGTTCTTAGATGTTGCGTCGATAAGCGCAATCCAAGGAGATCCACCACTGTGTCGGACTCCGGTGCCAACAGTATCAAACGTCGCGCCGATAATGCTGATGGTGTTTCCCCCATTTATCAACATACCAACAGTATTCTGGTAGAAGTAAATACCCTTATAGAGCGCCTGCTGATGGCCGTTGTGCCAAATACCCGTCTTGGTAGCTTCGTTAGTCCCTTCATCGTGGTGTTATAGAGGGGAACCAAGACGACTTACCTGTCCACGTTCGATACGAACGTCAGAAAGACCGAGGGTAGAACCTCTTCCAAGTTGGATACCCGTGTGTCCATTGCCGTTACTCGATGATGCCATAACAATTTTGATATTCTGGAGCTGGGTAGCTTGAGCTACACCCCACCAAAGCGCCGTGAATGAATTGCCTGCTACGAGTCAGAATATACAGTTGATATATACGTCGTAATGTCAAGGCTATCTTACCTCCTGGGATACTGGTGGTGTCAAGAATTAGGTTCTTGAGTCCGACTGCGAAGGAAAGCTCTCCCGCCTCCCCCGTTACGGGATCCTGTCCTGCAATATGGGATTAGAGGCTGTGGTCTATGTGTCAAGACGAGAGAAACCAACCAGAAAGAAGAGTTTGATCACCCGAGAAACCGGCAGCAGCTTTTATCGTTGGCGGCTTGCAATATTTGTTAACAGGCGCAGATTCAAGACGGCACTTGTACTCACATTCGTGGCATCGCCCATCAGGATAGTATCTGTGTTCATGCGAATGGTTTGGCTGACTTCGTATGTTCCAGGAGGTATATACACGACCTATTTGGATCTTAGCAAGGGGTCAGTAATTCTAGTTATCTAGTACATACCCTCGGTTGAGATGCCAACCATTGACCGTTTCGTGTATTGCCGTTGCCCGCATCGTTTATGGCCTTTTGAATTCCAGCTCCGTCACCGGCATTCACGGCCACAAACACGGGGTATGTATCGGTGCCTAGGTCTGGCGCATATCCTCTGGCCGAGCCCGTGTGGTCCATGTTGGCATACCAAAAGCTGGTAGCCCGTTTTTGGAGGTTGTCATCAGTTTCATTGTCCCTTAGGATCGCCGAGCACGACGCTCCTCCCAGCAAAATGGCAGCCGCGAGAAGATGTAATTGGACCATGTCGAATGTCGAAGATCCGTTAATACAACGATCTAATGCTGAGACCTGGAGAGTTATATGGTATATTCACCTGGCTGTCCTGGGCACCTGATGCTATATATCTGTAAGGTAGCCGTGGTAGCACCAGGACAGAGGCTATTAGTAAGACCTCACATTAGCTTATTACCTAGGTAGGTAGCTTTGGGTTCATTCATGCTTGCAATTAGGGGCTACTTGTGATGGCGCCAGCCGTATCGTGAGTTGATACAGGTAAGTGTTTGATTAGTTGATACAGGTTAATCTGAGATTTCAATTTCGCTAGGTTTCGCCTACTTGTCGGCCATATGACATTGGAAGTAGATCCGAATGGTCAGGGGTTCTCACTGTACTTGAGAGTACGGCAGTTGAAGTCCAGATCTCTTCTAGGCAGTGAGTATTACTGTAACATTCCTCCTGACACTAGGTACCTAAGTAGACGATGCTATATTGGAACTTGCAACCATCCCTTTAGAATATCGCCTTACAGCTTCCCACTTAGTTAGCCTAAGTATCAAGGTGAAAACAGCGTTGTTGTAAGCTTACCTAGAAGGTAAGTAATCCTATCAATGTTATATAATATTGTAGCAGATCTTGTCCTCATATAGATTAATAAGCTACTTATTAGGCGTTAATTGTAGCGTTATTATGAACAGATTGTATCATAGCCTACTTAAAATCACTCAGCTGGGCTTTACAATATTTTGCGAAAATATTCTAGGGAATCCGGTCTGGCATGTCGTATCGAACTTCAAGGGGCTCGCTACGTTACTTACGTCCTAGATAGGTACCTACCTAGGTAGGTAATCTATCAATTAAAGCTACCGACTCTGAAAGCTCCTTTGCTCCTACTTATTAGGTTACATACCTAGGTAGGTGTTGCATTTGAAACATAGTTCTCGAAATAGAATCAGACCTGCCTCTTTGGGTTTCAGCTCGAAACAGTAAGGCAAGCACAATTTATTTTCCGATTAGAATCTGACATTGCCCCAGATTGATGAATCTTGTTTTATAACATACCGTAAATACCCAGGTAGGTAAATGCCTTCTTAGGATGTAGTTGAGGTGATAATAAGGTTTAAAATATTAAAAGCAGGTACATGTATTATGCATTAGTACCGAGGTAAGTACTTATTATTGTGTTGATTATATTTACCTGGAATTTGTAAGTCTAAACGTTACTAATACCCGGATGAGTCGCTTGTTAATAACTGTCTCGTTAATGTCTACTTATAAGAGTAAGATAATCTACTAATCGAATAAGATTTAAAGCAGTGAAACATGCTTAGTAGTAGTAAGAAGTCTTACTTTATCGATCGGTTCCGATCGAGCGTTCCACTCCATAAAAAATATAGGTTACTCGTGATCGCCGTAAAATCGCTTACACTTTTGTATTATTGACAATATTCTTATATTCTCTTTCTAGTTCAAGTTTCTGACTTAGATATATCGCGCACGTAATATAAAATAGCGGAAGCGAGATTGAGGCTCGTGATTGCGGGTGCTTTGTGATCAACCAAGAGAAAGGGGCTGAAAATACCCATGACAGGTGATAGATCTCCTTCAATCATGAGATATTTCATGATATTAGGTTAAAGGCTATTACTAAGGGTTGACATAGGAGGCTCACGTCATCTAATCTCATATCCGTTCCTTGGAAGGTTTCAATTAATATTCCCTGGTTATATCCGAGAGGTTCATCTCGTCGCTTAGCCGTTCTCATCCCGTTAATATGGACGAATCTGAATGCTTATGGTGGGTTTGTAACATCTATCATGGTGATAGATGGGCACCAATCTATTTAATGTATATGAAGTTACCGGAGTGGAAGTGACGATGTTATGCAGTTGAACATATTGGAAGTAACATAACCGAGAAACTATTTCGACACATCCATAACTCAAGATTGACTCTTAGCTATAAAATAAGCCGACAATTTTATCTGAAACGAAGTTAAATCTCACGCAAGTTGGATTTCTATGAACTTCATGTGAATATTTCCCGTATCCCGGCGACTAGTAAAATTGATAAAATTGGGATGAAAATTATCAATCAGTCCGTAATAAAGTATAACTGAATCTGTGCCTTCTAAAATCGCGGAGTGAGTAGTGATTCTACAGAGAATATGCTTGTCCCTTTACCAAGAGCCCATTATCCCTAACGTTAAACCTGTAAAACAAGTTCAAAATGAATTGGATGAGAAGACTCACAGATATATCAATAATAACGACTACCAAGGTACCTCGCCTCCTAGAACTAATACTCCACACTTATACCCCCTCGGTGCCATCTACTTGAGGTTCGCCGCAAGAGCCCTATTCAGGCGCGCGGAAATCGGGTTCTTCACATGTACTCTACCTAGGTATACTCAAAATAGAGTTCTTCACAACTCAGCTTCAGAAATTGCGCTCTCGGGGCTAAGCTAGGCGCCTATCTGGTAAATTAGGATACTAACAAGTCATTCTGAGTCTGCAAGAGGTTCGGTTGTGCTGAGAGGTCAATACACAAAGCCCGGCTAGGGATAGTGTAGGAGGAAGAACGGTGGTATTATTATGAGCATCTGAGAGAATGAAGTTTACTTGGACTTTAACAACCTTGGAATATTGCGCACTTGCCACTGTTATATTATTCGCTGTTCGGTGGAATACGAAATTTTATAATTAGGTAGGTAATAGGTAGGTACCTACCATTAGGACCATCTCATTCGGTGTCATGCTTCAATCTCCTAACCTAATAAACTCAACAATCCGAGAACATAGGTAACTTTACTATAATCTGTCTGTTGCAAAATTTATTTTGGTTACCAATTTCAGATTTCGCCATCCACAACGCTAACTCAACCTTGGAAGCCAGTTGCGTGTAAACCCACTGCTAAGCTGATATAGCTTATAAATCCATTCTATTTGTCAGCGTCTCGCCCAGTAGGTATAAAGGAAAACCGACCGTCGTGAGCTAGAATCGATATTTTATCGTATCTAATGTAATAGCTAAGCCGATAATGCAATAGCTGTTCATTTCATTTCTCATTCGTCATGGCGACACGAACACATAATGCACTTGTCATAGTTGCGCCCCGAGCCCCTTATGAGATCCACCAATATCCGACTATTTCACCAGTCGGCGACGAGGTTTTGGTCTATGTGAAATGGACGTCGTCTACACCCCTTGACCTTCATCAAGCAGATGGTGGTCTGCTGGTTGATCCCCCTTATAGACCCGGGTCGACTTCAGCTGGTGTCATCGTCGAAGTTGGGCCTGATGTGAAGCATCTGCACGTTGGGGACAGAGTGTTCGGGTATGCACATCAGCAGCCGAAGTGGAAGGCCCATCAAAAATATGCGACGGCCCCTGAGTGGGTCTTCGGCAAGGTAGGCAAATACCGAATATCTGCGGAAAAGGGGTCACGCAGCTGGTGATCGTGTGACAACTGACAGCTAAGTAGATTCCCGACGGTTTCTTGATGGAGCAAGCAGTCACGCTGCCTGAAAACCTCGTTACCGCATTCAACACCATCTCGAATGATTTGGGACTACCTACTCCGTGGCCAAAGCCTGAAGGCTACGTACCACCTAGGGCCGACGAGCGAGTACTGATATGGGGTGCCGCATCCTCAGTAGGACAACTCGTCATACAGGTCCTAAAGTTTTACGGATATCGTCATGTAGTTGCGACGGCGTCGCCGCAACATCATGAGTACCTAAAGCAGAGAGGTGCAGACGAATGCTTCGACTACAGGAGTCCAACGGTAGTGAATGACTTACTGAAGTGTCAGCAAGAAGACGCGCTAGTTTTCTCATTGATTGTCGATTGCATTGGCTCACAGACCGGTTCGATTGACATGCTCTCCAAGATCGCGCAGAGAGGCTCGACCGTGGCAATCATGTTGCCAATCATTGTGAAGCATGCTACTGAAGACGAACCACCCGAGTACTCATTGGACCCAAGCACCAGTGCCCAGTGGGCTGAAGGCGTGAGCGTATGCGGAGTGCGAACGCACTTCTACTGGAAAGTATGTTTGCATTTCTCTCAAATATTCTATTATTAGTACTAGCTGACCTCGAATTAGAATAAACTATTTAGAGAAAAATTACAGTTGGAGATCATGCCCCGTTTACTGGCTGAAGGTTACGTAGTACCCAATCGTTTTCGCGTGATTGAAGGGCGCGATTTGCTAGAAAGGGCTACTAAGGCGTTAGATTTGATGCGAAAAGGGGTGAGCGGAGAAAAACTTGTCTGGAGAGTCTCGGAGGAATGAATAATGAACATAATAGTTCCGGAATGCCCCTAAGGGTGTCCGGTGTAAGTCTTATGATATTACCTATTTATTAATAATACCTACCTAGGGTAGGTAACCTACGTTGATATCTGCATTAGAGAAACAGTTATAGCTTAGGCTCAATGACATTAAATTTAAATTTTCTGCTATTTACATCGTTAAATTTGATGTCATTGAAAGTCTGGAAATATTATAGCTCAACCAATAAGGATTTGCAACTCTAGGTACATTACATGGCAAGAAGTGAGAAGTTAGACTATCGTAACCCACACCTTAGGATCATCCTTCGTGACCGGCCCCCAAGATCCATCCCCCGAAACATGTAGGATTTTGTCTAAAGTTAGCTTGCCATGCTTCGCCTCATCCCAAACCTCCGGTTCCTTATCTTCCTCTTTGGGCTGGTCTAGCTTCTCCTTAGGGGCTTTGATAAATACTCCGACGCCGATACGAACAGCTTCGAAGATGGCTTGGAATGTGTAGCCCTTTATTTCTGGATTTTCGGCTACGTTGCGATTGACGTCGCGTGTCGTCAGAATTTCCTTCGGTACTAGTGTATTCGGATCTTCGATGCCATGTTCGTCCCGTTTGGGTTCTAGTTCCCTCGTTCTCAATATTAAGGCTTTCGAGGGATCGAGGAATAACGCGTAACATGGATATGCGATGGACTCGTCTGGGATGTCGAGATGTACCGCTCCGATAGACATACCACGCTCGTCTTCCAGATCGATTTCCACTGGGATCTCATGGCGATCCCACCTCTTTGTCGGTATATGAGGTTTGACCTCGTATATGGGTCCCTATGCAAGTATTAGTTATACGCCTCTCGTAGCATTATCAAAAGGTCTACCCTACCTGTATATCCAATTTTCCCCCTGACACTCTTCCGTAGGGATCCTTTCCAGCAGGAACGGTTGAGCACCCAATTATCTTAGAGACTAGTTGGCTATAAGATAACGGAATGTGCCTAACAGGTCCGTCGAGCGAAGCCCACGACCAACTAGGCGCTCGATATTCGCTTGGCCTACGGACAGTGCCTAGGATCTTCCCCTTCATCGGTGTGCTCCTGACATCCCTCCGGTCTTCTATCTCTTCCTGCGGATACATCCTCCAACATAGATCTTCCATGAAGTGCCGTCCCCACAGGCCTGCGAAGTAGTGATCCCTCGTCTCCTCCGCTACTGTTCTGGCCACACCAGCTAGCGCGGCAAGCTTATCTTGCTGCACCGTCAAGTCACGCATGGTGTAGTTTTCAATCAACGAAAGCCATCCTCCTTGCCATCTAGTTCCGGGATACTTTCCCCCGGCATCCTGGCCGACTATGAAGGATATGCCGCTCGACGGGGAAAGTCCATGTTGGTCGTGGGGTATCCGTTGCGTCTCTAGAAGGCGTCTCATCCCGAAGTAGATGTCGCCAAAGGTAAATCCGTCCTCGGACTTCAGGCAAGATTCGCATTCGAAGTACATCTGGTCATGGGCGTAGTGGATAATTCGAGGCGACAGAAGCCGCTCCTGGAGCGTCCAGGCGCGAGTACTAAGCGGCTCGTCAGCGATAGGGTCGAACCGCCTACCAAACGAGCCCATTCCTGTCTTTTGGGGGAAGTGGAAACTAGAACCCGGTAGCCATTCCTCGAAGAGGTAGATCGAGTTCTTCCTCCCGAGCTGAGAGGTGTGCTCGTACGTGAGGGAATGGCTTCTAGGCCCCGTCGCTTCTCTGGTCGTGGAGTATCCGAGGGATAAGCTAGCCGGAGAAACGTAAGAGTCCTTCTCACGCTTCGGAAAACATCCGGTATAGCTATCCTTGGATGCAGCTGCTGCTATTGTTAGATAGGAGTTGCGATAGACTTGGCTCATTGCGGATGCTTCTCGTTCCCAGTCGTCCGCGTCATCTTGAATAATGCACAGGCAATCAATCCAGAGATATTTAATGCCTAGACGGCGCGTAATCGCAATTGCATCTTGGAAAGTCTTCGGGAGAAATGATACGGCGATACCCTCTCGGAGATCTTCAATCGATTGCTTGGTCGCCGTTAACCTGGAGGACGTGCCCCAGCAGTGACTGAGAGTCACATATCTACCTCTCTGGCCACGAGTTTCAGACACTGCTACTCCGCGGTCGGAGGTAAAGACATCTATTACCCTCGAAGGAAGCACAGGGTTTAGCTGTGGGCGTCCACAGAATGGGTGGTTTAGCTCGCAATCCTTCAGCCATTTTTCGAGGCGATTGATTGCAATATCCGAGTCTGAATTTACTTCACGTAGGCGACCTGGTATGTCATTAAATAAGCTATCTTCGAGGTATCAGTTGACTTCCATTTGACTTAACATCGACTAAATACCCGGTAGATATCTACTCACCATCACTAGTACAGATAGTCAGGTAGCTTCCACGAAGTTGAACCTGATCAGGCCTGCTGTTAAGGGCGTCAAAATGATCTCGGGTCTTTCCAAAGCGAGCGCCCACTCCCATTAGTCGCAAGAGGGTCGTATCACCGGGGCCACTTGGCTTGCCTTCGGCCCACCAATTGCCATAAAGCCAAACTGGCAAGTTGGCGGCTTCATTCTCATCAATAGCCAATGCCTCGAGATTTGGTATCTCTCGCTCATCATCCACATGCGTGCCATAAGCTGTGATATTGCCAGTCGCTCCTAAGACAGCCCGTCCAGCGCCCATATTGTAATCCGTCGAAGTAGCCGGCATGCATGCTCCTAACTCCTTAACGTAGGTTATGTCGCGCACGTCTAGGCCGTCATGGTACTTGACGGCGTTGAATTGCCTCCAGTAACCCTTTCCATTTCTTCTCCCTCGCGAGTCCCGGTAGTTCGCTACTGCAGCACGCAATACTATGCTACAGAGCCGGCACGGCTTGGCAGATATCTCTAGAGCGCGACGTGATGTATGATGCGGTGTCGCGAATACATCTTCCGGTTGGAGCTCAAACCATAGCACCTTATCGCAAACTGAACAGACCCTAGCTGTGTCGTGGCCCGTAGAAGTCATGACGCTGTCTCAATCACGAGCTAAGGCTGGTAACAAGCACAATTCCTACCTAGGTATGTTCGCGCGATAGATAGGGGTATCCTGCTAGTCGATGCTCCGCGCCGCCATGAATATCTCCCAAGAGTTCTGACTCTGGTGAAAGACTACTCGA
Organism: Jackrogersella multiformis; assembly: GCA_902806575.1. Taxonomy (NCBI): domain Eukaryota; kingdom Fungi; phylum Ascomycota; class Sordariomycetes; order Xylariales; family Hypoxylaceae; genus Jackrogersella; species Jackrogersella multiformis. The sequence goes on along the minus strand of CADCXD010000002.1, from coordinate 341,463 downwards.
ATCAAATTCCCATACTCGACGCATCTTCTTGACTATGCGATTGCCATAAGAAGAGTCTAAAACCCCTCGTCACTACATCTGCGGCTGAACTTCCCTTGCCAGTTTCATACCTTCGGCTCTTGGCGTCGAGGGGTGAACTACGCAAAGTACAAGGTAGATGATTGGTTACCGGATGAAGCTGAAAATAAATCCATGTATCCCAATGGACTTTGTTCTGTCGATAGGGTTTACATGATCGATCGCCATGCAATTGACAGGTCCTGGCGTTGCAGCGACATAAGCATCGGTGTAACTTTGAAATTGCTTACGCCTCTATAGAACTCTTACAATACTATTGGATATAAAGTGAAATTATCCTGAAGCTAATAGATTAGATCTATGTAGGTATCACAACTAAGTATAATTTAAGAAGCGAAATGCTGTACTTTGAATAGCATGTTTTCCGTGCTTTACATTTGTAAATAAGGAAGTCAGTGGCAATCATATGAAATATCCGTGTACTAAAGGAGAGGTTTACAACAAAGGTACCGTGTTAATAGCAACATACCTGAAGCTCGGAGAAACGATAGTGTAGATGCCTAACCGCTTGGCGATTTTTGGTTTGCGAGTTTCATATCGAAACATCGTAATTATAAACTTAACAAACTTTCCAATCTCGTTAGAAACCTGTTTAGAAGGACAAGACACCAATAGAACCATCGGCTTAGCCTTAGTGAAACAGCGCCATTCCAAGGAAGAGAAAACCCTGCTTGATAACATCGTGTAGAAAATGATGACTGTCGTCGACTCAACAACAGCTGATTACAAGCCCGGCTTGCCTGTTCAAAACGCGCTGTGGCGTGACACTATAAGACTCATTTCTTCAGCAACGTTCTATTTCATTCTAGTACTAAATAGAGTAGCTAGCTGAGAGTAACCAATTACAGTTGATACGACGGCGGATTGACAGATCTTCGGCGTGGTATGCGACGTACCTAGGTACACTAGATTGCAGAGACGCACATAGTACGGCGTGACTCGACGGGCTGCATGTCTCAAGGGACCACCCACAAGCAAGCTCCTAGAGCGAAGCTCATGTCTAACGTCTCCACATCCCCGCATGGAACCGGGTGCTCGTCTGATCGCGTGGTCCAGATTTCCCGCTGCCTCTGCCCGTATTGTGTGTGCCGGTATACACACCTGTGTGTGGATACGTAAGGTCGTATACCCTAGGTGTGCTGCATGTAGCCATGCGTCACAGCCCGGATCCCGAGCCGAGACCGGCATCGTCGACGGTCGATTCGTCTCTCGCCGAGCATGCGCCAGTCTATCCCCACCGCGTAATTCTATGTGGGTGGGAATATCAAGCCACGGGACCGCTTCCAGTCCTCCCTCTTTCCTGGCGTGGGTTGGGTGTGGTGGTTGCTATGTACATACACGATGTACACTAGGTATAGGCGATGGCGTACCTGTCCACGGGTAAGTGTGCGCGGCATCATGATATCGACAATCACCATGTCATCATTCTTGTTGAATTCACATAATGTTGGCCAGCTAGTACACAGCAAGCACTTAGGTGCACCATGCTGCCAACCGGCTGGAATGCCGTAGGGAATCGTAGGGTAGGTATCCCAGCTGAATGAGAAGAAATGTTTGCCTGGCAGCCTGGAACGTGGGTGGCCACCTGGAGATCCTCTAACCTGAAATGTGATAAACACCTAGGACTAAGGTACCTACCCGACTGGAAGATCATTCCACTGATCTTTTCGCCACCTCGTGCTGCCTGCCAACCTGCCTGGGCCGTTGACGATATTGATGAACGACAGTCTATGTAGGTCCTACAATATGACAGCGATGGGCTAGACCCAAGAAATGCATTCACCAACCAGACAGACAGATCGACAAGTGGGATGCGACGCGGGGATGTCCTTGGATACCCTTACTACGATTATCATGTGTCCAAGGTTTTTGTCTGCCTTCCCAGGCTGCCTATCTGCCTGCCTGCCTACCTGCTACCTGTAGCCACTCAACTACCAAGGTAGGCAGCTCGCGCACGATCGGTTGGTATCCACCGAAACCGCGGGAGAAACTTTGGGACCCCATATGTACTCTGCTGCGTGCATGCATGAGCGTGAGTGAGCCCGTAGTACGAAGTGAGATGGTCTCCCACGATTAGGGGATGGGCCTCCCGCCTGCAAGAGTCCTAGATCTGCCTAATCTAGTCCAATGTAGGTAGGCGGTAGACGGACCAATAGATGATAAGGAAACGTATTGGATTTATGAGGGACGGGGAACTCGATATTACAAATCGAGCGAACATATTGACGGAAGCACGGAAGGGGAAGAAGAGGCAGAAAGAGAAAATGCCATGTACTATACTAAGTATACTACATAGTAGTATCCTATGTAATATCCATACCTAGGTACCTAACCAGGTCGAAGGTGAGGGATCTACGGAACATGCGGGTACCGACCGATCGTTAACTGCTAATATGCTGTGGCCTTATGTATAATGATGTTATTAAAAAAGTGATGAGTGACAGATCAATAAGGATGGCCAGGATGGCCGGGATGGTCTTGGATGGGAAGAGAAAACAGGGAGGGGCCAATCAGGCAGCAATCGGTCTGTGAGTAATATAATTGGAATTGGGTTGAAAGGGAAAAGGGAAAATGGAAAGGGAAAAAGGAAATAGGGGGGGATGTGCCCCGCCAAATCGCGGGGCCGTATTCTGAGCAAGGGTATCGAAGTCTTCCCTTTTTTACCTTTTTTTTATTTTTACCTATGCATTCTTTTTTTCCTTGGAGGGCTGGAGGGGTAGAATAGTTCGTTGCCTAGGGTACCTGGTTCGGGCATTACCAGTCATTGGCAAATGCCATCGATTTGTTTGTCGCACAGAAATGACAATGACATTTTCAGGTTAACGAGGTGAAGATGGTTGCATGCCGAGAAATCTATTGGTCGTTTCTAGCTAGCTCAACCATGAACTATAGCAATTGAGTATTTACACTACATGCATAATATCTACATAGTACCTGTCCACCTAATTTGCCTAGGTACTTAATGCAACAATACTATTTACGAGTAATTACATACATCATATTGTGACTGGGATATCGAAACGAATATTGACTGGGAAGATAATAAGAAATAAAAATTTCTCTTCCTTTAATTTTTTATAGTTTAACATTGCGCATTCGCGATCCCTCTAAATTCCCTCAGACCAAGGCGTGCTCGTGCGTGCGCCAGTTGGGTATTCGTGATACCAATACATGCTTCGTAATAATACATGAAAGTAGTCAGTCGTCCATGAATCCCGTCTATAAACAAGTAGAAAATAAATCAAGCCAAGTAGCAACCGTAGTACCTGGTAGGTAGGTATCATTAATCCAACGCCGCAGTGATGTCCTTTACATGCAAGATTTAAAACATTTTGTTGAACACATTTTTTTGGGTCTTTTGTTGGGACTGCTCGCGCTTATTCCCAGTAGTATGCTCCATCGTCGAATGTCTTCTGTGGCGCGCGTCCGTGGGTGACAGCGGTCTGACGCTTAGGTGCCATGCGCTCCCTTAGCCGTTGTCTTTGCGCCTCTTCCTGCTCGCGCTCGCGCTGCTCGGCAGCCCGCTTCTCGCGTCGCCATTTCTCGCGCTCGAGGTTGAGCTGGTCCATTGCAGATACTATCGAGGTCTCAGGGCTTCGGTCGACGACCACTGAGCCTCGGCGGTATCGCGTATTCTTCTGTACCGGTGAGACTGGGATGACAGGGCGGTTGGCAATGGCCTCGTTCTGGCGTTCGATCTCGGATAGGATTTTCTTTGTCTTATCCTTATCCTCATCCTCGAACCGAACGTGGCTGTTTCGGCGGCGTCGGCGGCGCTCTTCGTCGTCGCCTTCCTGAGAGCTAGACTTGCTGGACCCGTGTCGGCGGTGGTTGCTGCTGTGTCGCTGCTCGTTGACCACCTTGACTTCGATGGTTGGCCGGGAGTGTGACGAAACGGGGCGATCGCGCTCATCCGGGCTCCTGTCGTGGCGGCGAGGTTCATGGACTTGAACCTTCTCTTCGCGGGGGCCGGAGGGTGAGGTGTGCGATACGCTGTATCTGCGAGGTGGTGTGCGCGACAGCGGCGGGCTCTCGGCGTAGACGGCGCGGTCGCCCTTCTCCCGACGAGGCGAGCGCTTGTTGGTGTCGATAACCTTTTCGCCATTGACGTAAACTCTAGATCGCTCCTTGGAAGAGTGCTCTGAGTCAGAGGCAGATGCGGAGTGAGACGATAGCGGTGGCGTCGGTGGGAATTGGGAATAGGTAAGTGCCGGAGGGCTTAATTGCCCAGGTCGAAGGTAGTCTACCGGGTGTTGAAACGTCTTGGTAAGCTTGCACGGTACGCTGTGGCGCGAGTCGCCGCATAGGTCATGCTTGGTCTGCTCTACACGTTGCCCGTCAGGGTAAACGTAGGTGAAGATGTTCTTATGGCACATCGTGTCTGGCTGTAACGTATTGGTGCGGCTAATGCGCGGCGGGTTGGGTTGGATAATCTGTGGTCGAGATCGGTGCCTCCGGAGATTACTGTATGAATGCGATCCGGGCGGCGCAATGGTTTGGGCCAGAGGTGTATCAGTCGAGAATGATTCACGGGGGCGTCTATGGTTATATATAGTATTGTTAATAATGATCCTTGGGTAAGAGTCCACAGCAGTGTCGTCAGTCGGCAGTGTCAGAGACGGAACAATGTATTGTGAGTTCAGCTTTTGGCCCTAGAGACATGAGGACATCTGGATGATAGTTGTCGGGTGAGGTGGGAAGTCGAGGGATTTGTAGGCTTCGCGGAGGTAACTGGTGCCTAGTAAAGCCTTCCTTGAATTCCGGAAGGTGCTTCTAGTTGGAAGTGAGTTGATTTATGAAGATATGTAAATATGTGTAGAGGTGAGACCAAAAAGGAATGGAGGTTAAGATGCAGGTAGGGTCGGTGCCTTAAGTACGGAGTATCGAAAGGTGATCTGTCAGGACTTTTTGTGGTTTTTTTCCCTGTCCTGTATCGTAATGAGAATCCGAGCAGGGGTTCAACCGTCCCTCCCTTGACCCTTGCTCGTCCTGGCAGCCTGGGTGTGCTGGGTGCCTGCGTACCAGGGCCGATGATTCATTTCTTCCGTCGGTAGAACAACCAGAAGGGAATGGTATGTTTACAGATGGGACCAATGGTGTACAGCCAGGAGGCGGAGTTTGGCTAGGAGGACGGGTGACCGTTACCAGGGTGTAAGGTGAATGCATGCAGGTATGGGAGGGTATGTAGTGTGTAAGTGTAGTACCTAGCAACTCATGCTGAGTGTGTAGTGTACATCCATACATCCATCCATACATAGCTTCACACCCCATACCAACATGAGGGAACCTAGGTCAGGGTTGTCCATCTCAGCCACTCACTGGAGTTTTTGCTGATGGACTCGAAACGGCGTTATGCGCAGAGGCAGCCCATAGGGCCGGCGATGCGCGATCATATCTGGCGCTTCTCCTTCCATAAGGCTGAATAGACAATAAATTGTCGCCTGGACGCTAAATCTTAGCACCAACGAGTATGTTGATTACCTAGACCTAGTAAAATCGCGGTTCAGAGTGAATTCAGAGAAGCCTGGCGCGAAGTGAGACAGGCGGGGGAGTGACTCTAGTAAACCACGTAAGGATCCATGGATGTAATCAATCTAATGTACATAGGTAGTTCTACCGGGAAAAGAATATTGGAAATATTACAATACCTATTAGAATATTAGAATATTAAAATATTAGAATATGTTGACTAAAGATGTGCAAAGCCTTAGTACCGAAGTAGGTAGGTAGGTACGCGAAGGTGAGAGATGCATAATCGATATCGATTTCGATATTCGATATTCACCTCTCTTCCCTCTCTCTGTCTTACACGTCTGCTTGTGATGGATGGCCTCATTTCACGTAATGCAGAGTGCGGTTAATGGGATGACCGCTAGGAGGTAGGAAAATTGGTAGGTGGATAGGCACCAATGCGAACAGCTATGACTTGCAGAGGTTCCAAGGTTTGCACCCGCTATGATGCATCTCTTTGTCCAAATGGGTTGCAGCGACTCATTGCCCTCGACCGTGATTTGGTACGTCAATGTGGACAATGTGGACTGTGTGGACTGTGTGGACAATGTGGAGGGACATAGCCTTCCCGCCCGCTGATGCAAGGCCCCAAAGACCTAGTGTAGGGTTATCGATCGTGGCGATGAGAATGTAGTGGATATGGACATCCCTGTGTATCGGCTCTGTTACCATACCTTAGGTACCTACCTACATACAGTACCTATCTTTGGTCTAGTGTAGGACCTACCTAGGTAGGGTCTAATGTATGTGTCTATGAGGTACTGGAGGTACTGGAGGTAATGAAAAGAGAGCTAATGGATCTCCCATGCGATCACTGCCTCAGCCGCTAAACACCGGCGAGTGAGTGAATGTTGAACAAGTTCGCAAGAGATCTGGCTCAAATCTAGAACGTTGCCGTTGCCGTTGCCGTCTCTCATGACCACGTGCGCTTGTGTAAGGAATACCTACCTGTCTGCCTGTGTAGGTTGCACTACGGCGGGATACACGACAACTGTCCATTTTGTAATTTGCTTGCATCCATGCTCCATTTTGTTGTTTTTTTGTGTAGTGTAGGTATTTGTCCAAGCTACCTACATGTAGGTAGAAAAAGTGTGTAGGATTAGAAGTGTAAAAACAGTACCTACCTAGATAGGTAATAGGTATCATAAGACCACCCCTCTTCTGGATAACTTACCTAGGCCTATCACGTGCCCTTGCATCTATTCTAGCCAAAAGCCCAAAAAAAAGGGTCGAAGAATTGGAAAAAGTTGGTAATTATAATTGTTAGTGGATGTACCTATGTACATATGTCCTCAGGCAGGCTAGCAGGAGATTGAAAAGGGGAAGCACCCGGAACAAATTCATTCATAGCTACCTCTAGGTACCTATGTACCTAACCTGGTAGTAGGTAGTAGCTCAGCTCAGCTCCATCACTTCGGTTGCATGACGAAGGATTTTCATCTCCGTATCGCTTGTCGATGCCCAATCCTCGTTTCCGGACTTTTGCGATATTTATCGCACACCCAACCTATTAATACCTGTTTCTGACACACGCAACTACCGTACTTACTTACGCGTTGAACACCTGGGCAGATTGTCACCAATTCCAACTCACCGAAAAAAGGAAAGAAAAACCTTCGTACTGCAGCGTTTCCTCTACACATGCGTATGTCAGTTGTCCATCTTGTGCAGCTAATTCGGATAATCGGATATGGCTTCACAAGAATTGAGGAACAATATAATAAGCATAGTCTATAAGATGACGCGCCATGTCAGTTGTGTTACTGTCATCACACTAGAGTCGCGCTACGTCGACAATTCCATGTTGGGAAATATTGAACCTCCATTATTGAGGTCATTCTTCTAGCAGCACGAAAGGTGTACACCTTCTTAGTTGAAGTTTGAAAGTGCTGACGGCATCTGTGCCACAGCCCACGACCGACGCCTTCACGCCTATCTGTAACATTAATAATCCTGAAAAGCTTAGAGGACTCGGAAAAGGATCCATGGCCCCCAAACAATCCAAGATGACAAAACCGTTTGTGGGGTCTCCGAGAGGCAACCGATCATGATACCTACCCAGCTGAAAGTGCAAGATTATATTGTCTACCTTAGGTACCTACCTCCTACCTAGATCGTGTCTTCTTTGCGACAAATTCATGATGTATTATCTCATGATGCCAAGGTGATGATGACGACCTAGGCCGGGGGAAAAGACCCTATCTTTCCTACCCAGGTTAAACCCACACTGAGCTGAAGAAATTTGTAAGTTCTACGATTCAGCCTTACACTAGGCAGATTTAAAACTTCTTCTCCAATCCCGTTCTGAAGCTCCGGGGAGACCTTCACAGCTTGAAGCCTCCACTGCTTTTGGTTGAATTTACGAGGCTGAGCAGCTGAATGTGGCTATGTACAAGGTTAATACATGGTACCTAGGTAGGGTATGTGGCCAACCTAAGCACCATAGGTCTTTGCCTGTTCCGTCAAGGCTCCATAAATTCCCGTACCGGCCCGTCGACTAGAATTGCTATACTATTAAACTAGCCCGGGCGGCTCCGGCTTCACCGTTACTGATGAAACCTGATCGAAGAAACGTTGATGAGAGTGGCATTTTTAATATAACTAGAAGATGTCATAGGATTACGAATCGACGCGAAGCAGCTGAGATATCGTATCCATACGATCCTGACTTATACGCCATCCCGAATTAAGACTGGGTCGATAAAAATGCAATAATTTCTCCGCTATGCTTGGCCCCCAACACTCTAGCCAAAGACATATCATAAAAGGCTTGATCATGGGATAAAGATCCTCCACTGGCCACTGCAAGTCATTTACCGCAACTTGCAGCACCGATCTTCAAACTATTGCCACCTCCGAATAGGCATAGGAGTAATTGTCATACGGATAGGATCCACAAAGCAGAGTATGATCAATATATACATACATGTTAATAAATACGAGATATGTTGGAACTTATAAAACAAAGTTATTAAATAAGATTAATCAGAAGATTTAATTAATATATGTAAAATTAAATTAATAGGATTAAAAAGGCGTTAACGGCGTTTAAAGGAGATATTTAAATTAAATATATATAAGTTATTACGTTTCGTTTCGTAAAAAAAAATAAAAGGCATAAACTTTAAAATTATAAAGAATTATAATTTAAAATTAAATTATAGTTTTAAGTTTATTTGCCTTTATTATAAATAATTTTTTAACTTTTAAGAAGATTTTATTTTAAAAAAGCACGTGCCTTTTAAAAGAAAGTTAATTTTTTTATTAAATTACTTTATTTTAATTATTTATAAGTAATTAACTTACTTAAAAAAGTTTTTTATTAAAGTATATTATATTAATATTACTTATTAATTTTATTATTATATACGTTGTTATAACTGTAAAAGAAATTTTATATTTTATTATTTTATAAGTATTTAAGTTAAGTATTTATACTTTAACTTTATTATTTATTAATTTATAAGACCTTAAATTATTTTTATTAAACGATAAATAATTTTCCGAATCCTTAATAATATTTATTTTATAAAACCTTAAAGTTAAAGATAAGTATAAAGAAAATCGTTAAATATAAAAACTTATTAAGATTAAATAACGCTTTAATATGTAATTTTTTATTAAGATATCCGAAATAAAAAATATATTACTTTAAGATCTTTCTTTTATTCCCGGATTATTTTAATTTAATAATAATAATGTTATAATTTTTTATAACTTTTAAAATTATAAAATAATTATATAAGATGTTTTTAACATTAATAATACCGGAATTAGTTTTAATAACTCCTTTATATAATTTATTAAGTTTTATTAAAAAATATACGATAACTATTATATTATTTAAACATTTATTATTACCGTTACGGGTAATTAAATCATTAATAAAGATTAAATTTAAAATTAATATAATATAATTTAAATAATTTATAATACGATAATTTAATTTAATTAAACTAATATAATATTAATAAACAAATAAATAACTTATTTTAAATAATAAGTTTAATAAATTAATTTAAACTTTTTATAATAAGTTTAAAGTATAATTGTTTAATATATATAAAATAATTAAACTTAATAAAAAGTTATTAATAAGCTTAAAGAAATGGTTAATTATTATTAATAAGCCCTTTAAATCTTTTGTTAAAATATTAAGAAATAAAAGGATCTTTAATAAAAAGTAATAAATTAAGTTTATATTAAAGAATTTTAAATTAACGATTTTTTTATAAGGAAATATATAGATTTTACGTATATTAACGTAAAAATTTACCGTTAATTTAATAACTTAAAAGCTTATACTTAAGTTATTTTTAATAAATTTAATATTTAATTAATTTTTAATAAATTAATTAATATTAATTTTATTTTAAAAAGTATTAAAAAATATATCGTATTAAAAACGTTAATTAAATTAAGTTTTTTTAATCGAAAAAACTTAATATATTTTAAAGTATTATTTATTAAATACTTTAGCTTAAAAATTTAAATAAAGAACCTTTTTTTTTTATAATTTTTTTTATAAACTTAAGTTAAAAAAATAACGGAAAAGGCCCGAGTATAATTTAACTTTATTAAAGTTAACCCTTTTATATTTAAAGGTAATGGGAAAGGAATTCCTTTTAAAAAGGCCGCTAAAACATTTAATAATAACTTAAACGACTTTAATTTTAATAATTAATCTTAAAACCTTAAATTATTTAAGGACCTTTTTAAAGGATTATTTTAAGGTAATCTTACGCCTTTATATAACGATAAAAATCCTTTACTTTAAAGTAATAATAATTAATTATTTAAGGCTTTAAAACGATTAATTTATTCCTTTTATATTATAATTATTATTAATTTAATATAACTTAATAAACTTGCCGTTTATAATGATAAGGATCTCGTAAAGTTTTAAATTTAATGAATAAAAGTTAAGGCATATTTGGAAATGTATATAAAGAATTTTCTTAAAGATTTTTACCGTATTAATTAAATTAAATCGTTACTATCTAAAAAAGCATAATTATAATATTAATAACGTAAAAGTTAAATTACGCGATTAAAAATCTTTAATATTTAAGTAATATACGTTATTACCTTTTAAAAGTGTTTTATAAACCTTTTAAAAAAATATTATAATTCGAAAAAAATAAATAAGCTTAAATATTAAAGGAACGTTACTTAATATTTTACCGAATTATTAAACCTTAATAAAATAATTTAATAGTTTAAAACAACGTTTTAAAATTATATCGTTAAAACCCTTCTTAATAAAATTATTAAATTAATTTATTTTAAATAAAAAAAACTTCTAAATATAAATAAAAAGTTTCTCGTTACTATTTAAGAAATAAGTTAAATATATAAAAATATATTAATTAACCTTAATATTTCAGGAAAAGAAAGGCTTGCTTTAACTTAAGAGCCCTTAAAGTTAGGCTAAGCTAATTGCGAAAAGGAAAATCGCTTTAATTTAAGCTAAAATTAATCTTTAAGAAATAATAATAAACTTAAAAACGAAAGTAAGTTAAAATTAAATTAAAAGGATAAGGTTTAATTTAATAATAAGAATACCTTAAAAAGGATTAATTAAGTAAATATAAATTAATAAAAAAAAAATAAAAAATCTTATTAACGTTATAAACGTAATAATTATTAAATCTTTTTTTATTTTGTAAAAAAAAACGTTAATGGTAAAGATTTACCATTAAACTTAAATAAAGTCTCTTTCGTAAAACGATCTTAAAATAATAATATTTAGCTTATACCTTTATTATAAAAAAAGGTATGGATAAATGTAGCCTTATAAAAATTATCTTATCCTTAAATTATAAAAATTAAAGATTCCAATTTAAATTTTTAAAAGGCCTTAACGTTATACCTTATTAAATTTTACGATTAAATTAAGATAAAATATATCGAGCCGTAATAATTAAAAAACTAACTAAAGATAAAATAAAAGTTATAAAGAAATTTTACTTAAAATTAACTTTAAAATATAAACCTATTATTAATATAATATTATTATATAATAAAAATAAATATTAAATATAAGTATTATTAAATTCCGGAAGCTTAATCCTAATAATATTTCTTTTTAAAATAAGGAAATGGAAATTATTAATTATTAAAAAATAATATATTTAATTTATATTAATTTTTAACTTAACCTAAATCCCTTTTATAAGACGTTATTATATTAATCTCTTTATTTTTTATTATTAAAAAAATTACTTTTTTTAAATTAGTTTCGAGTTAAACGCTTTAAATGATAAATACGATATTATTATATTATAATGGTGGATAAAAATCCATAAGCTTGTAAATTTCTTCTTAAACTTTAAAAAGATTAAGTTTAATTCTTTTTATTATTAAAAATATTGTATAAACTTAACCTTATATAATCTGGAAAAGTTAATTAATATAGTAATAATAAGGAATATTAAAGTAAATAAAGCGTTAAAAAATGTTCTTAAGGAATTTTGTAAATTTATATATATTATAATTAAAGAAATAAGGTAACGCTTTTTAAACCATTAATTATAAGATTATTTTATTAATCTTTAAAAAGGAAAAATACCTTCTTAAAAACCTTTTTATGTTATAAGTAAAAGGGAATTTAATATATTTAAATTATAATTAAATAAAATAATTAATAATGGTTAAATTTAGAAATTAATTTCGTTTTATATAATACTTATAATATTTATCGATAAATTTAATTTTTAAAACTTTTTTAAGCTAATGGTTAATTATTAAGGCTTAAATAATATTATTATCCTTATCCGTTATCTTATTTTTTTAATATTTAAATTATAAGTTTATTTTAAAACTATAAAATAGTTTATTAAAATTGATTTTAAGTTAAAATTTTACCTTATTAAAATTAAAAAAAGAGATAAATAAAAAATAATTTTTCGATATAAATACAAACTTTTTAAATATTTAGTTATACCCTTTAAATTAATTAATATTTTAATAACTTTTTAATTAATAATAAATAATATTTTCCGAAACCTTATCGATTTAAAACTTTTAGTATATTTAAATAATCTTTTTATTTATGCAAATATAATAAAAGAATATAATAAAATTATTAAAAAAATCTTAAAAAGATTTATAAAATATTATTTAGTAATTAGTTTACGGAAATATTTTTAAAAAATCTAAGAAGTGGATTTCTTCGGTTATATTATTAAAGTAAAAAATATTTTAATGGCTTAAAATAAAATTAATTATATTAATAATTAGGAAGCTTTTAAATCCTTTAAGGAATCCTAGTAATTTATTAATTTTATAAATTTCTATCGATAATTTATAAAAAAATTCTTAAAAATAATAAAGCCGATTATTAATATAAATAAAGGAGATAAAAAAGATTAAAAATGGACCAAAAAAATGAGTAAATTCTTTAAAGAATTTAAATATCGATTTATTTAAGCCTTTATTATAATATATTTCGATCCTTTAAAATAGATTTATGTAAAAGTTAATATATTAAATTATACTATTAGCGTTATTTTTTTTTAAAAAAATAAATAAAGTAAATTTAGATTTATAATTTATTATTCCCGTAAATTTATATTAATAAAAATAAATTATAAGATATACGATAAGGAATTATTAATTATAATAGATTTTTTCGGTAAATAGCATTAATATTTAAAGGGTATAAAATATTAAATTAAAGTTTATTTTAATTATTAAAACTTGGCTTATTTTATAATAATTAAGGTTTTAAACCGTCGTTAAGTTTAATAAACATAAGAATTATTTTTATATTAATTTATTATTAATTACCGATCCGGAAAATAAAATAATAAAGCCGATATTCTTTTTAAATTATTATAATATCGATTTAAAAAAAAAAGAATTAAAAATTAACTTATAAAGTTAATTTTATAAAATAAATATTTTTTACATTTTTTAAAAACTTTATTTACTTTTTTAACGGCTGTTTTTATTATATTAAGCAGATTTTATAACTTTATTATACTTAATTAAGCTTTTAAATTTATTAAATAATTAAAAAAAGTAGTTATTAACGATTTAAAATATGTTGCGTAAGTTAAAAACCTTTTTAAAGACGTTATTTTATAAAATAACCTTTTTTATTAAAAAAGAAAACTTTAAATACTTATAGAATTTTAAAAAGAAGTTATTTTTACTAAATATAATATCCTTATTATTAAATATATAAGAATAGATAAAACCTTAAAATTAATCATTTAAAACTTTTAGTGGTTAAATATTAAAAATACCGTCCGAGATTACGTACGAGGTTATTTAAAATGTTAATAAAATAAGATCCCCCGTTACGCTTTATATAAATATCTTTAACTAATAGAATTATATTATAAACTTTAGTTAATAATAACGATAGATTTTATTATTAACTTTTCTTTATCGAACGGTTATAACTTTATTTAAGTAATAGTGGATTTATTTTTTAAAATAACATATTTTATTCTTTTTAAAGTAAAAGAAAAAAAGTTTAACGATTTAATTAGAATTTTTATTAAGTAATATTAAAGATTATATAATATATTCTTAAATATTATTTTTAATAAAGATTTTAAGTTTATATCTTATATTTAAAAAGATTTTTTTAAATTAATAAATATTAAGTCCCGAATAAATATTATATTTTATTTATAAACTAATAAGTAAATAAAACGCCTTAATTAAATCTTAAAAGTTTATTTTAAAGCTTTTATTAATTACGAAATAAGTAATTAAAAGGATTTATTTATAATTATAAAATTTACTTATAATAATATTACTTTATTATTAATATAATTTACCTCTTTTTACGTTAATTATAAATATTATTTAGTAATTTATAATTTTTTTATAAGTATTTTACGTAACCTCGAAAGTAAATTATATATATATTAAATAATTTAAATATATTAAAACGTATGAAAATATTTAAAACGAAGCCGCTAACGAATAAAAAAATAAGCTAATAAACGATAAAAAAATACGTTAACTTTTAAAGTAAATTAACTTATAATATTAAACGTAAAAAATATTAAAATTAAGCGTCTTATTAAAAAGTTAAATAAGAAGCTTTTAAGTTCTTTTAAAGTTTAATAAATAATCTTTTTTATTATAATAAGATTTACTTTTCTTAAAAAATAAAAAATATATAACTTATTTTATATCTTATTTATTAAACTTTATTATATTAATAATTAGGAATTTCTTAACCTTAATTAAATCTTACGTAAAATAGCTTTAATAAAATCTAAAAACTATTAAATAAAATAAATAATAAATTTTATCAAAAATTAAAATTAAATAAAATATTTTATAAAATAAAAAAAATAATTAATTAAAAAATATTAAACATAAGAACCTTATAAATATATATTTAACGAAAAAATAAAAGTAATAGTTAAATTATTTTATAATTAATATATCGATAAACCTTATAATCTTATAATTACTTAATATATTTAAAAACGAATATTAAAAAAAAAGAAACTAATATTATACAAATAAGATCTATAAAACAAAATATAATTAATATATATATATATATTAATAAATATAAAATATATTAAAACTTATAAAATAAAGCTATTAAATAAAATTAATTAAAAGACTTAATTAATATATATAAGATTAAATTAATAAGATTAAAAGGGCGCTAACAGCGCTTAAAAGAAATATTTAGATTAAATATATATAGGTCATTACGCCTCACTTCGCAAAAAAAGATAAAAGGCATAAACCTTAAGACTATAGAGAATTATAATTCAAAATTGAACTACAGTTCTAAGCCCATTTGCCCTTGTTACAGTAATCGCTTGAACAAATTATTAAACAACTACTTCGTTTCTATGAACTAGGTGTACAACATGTAGAGTATCACGACATACATAATAGCGGTGAGATTGAGAACATTGAAAACACCTACCTAGGTATATAATCGCCGATTGACAACGCATACCGGTACAAACCTACTTACATCTAGGTACTGATCCTCGGAGGAGGGAATTGCAATGTGGTGGCGTCACTTAAGGCAGACTACTAGGCACTTTTGGGAGGCTTGCATGATAACATCTAGTTGAATCCTCGTAACTACCTACCTCCTAACTTAATAAGTAAGTAAATATCTCCCGCACCGCATAAATTTCCGCCAAGGGCGAGCATATCGTGATTTCTTGTGTATGGTATCAAGAACTTTTTTTATACCAAACTGCTTTGAATTTTTACTGCAAATATATATGTCTTTTATAAACGTAATCCTTCATATCAAATTACATGTCTACCTACTTATTAGCCAAATTAAATTGCTTGCATAAGTACAATAAAGTTGTCACTAGGTTATAGCCTTACATCTCTGGCCTTAAATATTGGCCCGAAATTTGTGTCTACTCGGGTTCCAAATAACATCGATAATGAGTTGCTTGAAGTAGACTATGACGTATTGTTATGCCTTCATCTCGCTATAAAATATCAGAAGCACCATCATTGCTATCATATTTAAATAAGAGGATCGGAGGAAGTTAACCATATTTTATAAATACAAGCTAAATGTCGTCAAAGTTATCGTTTCAGGTGACTCCTATATGGAAGGCTTAGTAGAAGTTATATTAATTTATAAATTTCCAGAAATCGTATGTCGTAACCTAAGGACTCTTTAGTTATCGTTCATTACTAGCTTTGGGGATTTTCTACATTTAATTTATATTTTCCAGCTTTGCTAGCTCCCTTTATGATGCGTCAAACAGTGTGAGTCTATAATATTTGGTCCAAGGGGATTATTATGTTTCATTAACATAGCCTGCTTCTTATGGAATCGACGCATATAACATTCAGGCCGGCCTAGGCTACCTCTCACTTTCCTTTACCCATTTCTTGACCGATCCTGATCAAGTCGTAGCTGGTTTACCTCACCTTATCTCGTAGGTAAATTTGCTTTTAGTTCAAGCCATTATGCATCAGTCAAAATATCACTTAATTACTCGTGACTCTAGCTGCTGCCTATTGGAATATACTGCATGTATAAATTTAGGTTATACCGTGTAATTACATTAGCTTACTATATTACCTAGGTAATCATACGAGTTGATAGGGGAAGTTTTATTAGCTTATACCTATGTCCCTACTAAGAGACCATGTAAATACCAAGTATGATACGGGAATATCTGATTTATTTGCGCTTTACGAGTACATTCGGGGGTTTTTGTTTTCGAATGAGGTGCGGTACCTACATGTTCTTATTAATAGGAAAGAAAAGTTATCGGCATGTATTCGGCATGGCATTATGAGGGTAGGAGTAAGTAGGAGGGGTAAAGTTGCACTTCTGGCTGAAAGGCGTTAGATAAAGCGACCGTCGGATTATATAATCATTTCTTCTCTACTACGTCCTAAGCCATCATATGAATACCAACATCTCGAAATCCCAAACATCAAAATAATGAATTCCGAGACTTGGAAGACGAAAGCGGCGGCCAAACGAGCCAGCACGCTCGCCAAAATCTACCCGGAATGGAGACTTAGCCTTGGGGATATTACGAGAGCTTCCACACAGCGAGATTTGACGGGATCATTTATCCAACAGTTTCTAGATTCTAAGGATGTATCGATCGTATCTATGGATAGTTTACCAATTGTTGATGCAATCAAACAAGGGACACTTACAAGCTTGGAGGTGACCACTGCATTTTGCAAAGCTGCTGCAGTTGCACACCAGATTGTAAGGCAACGCCCCCCGACTGAACCCTCTCCGCCCATGCGCCTCTCTGACCAAACGCTGGATTATGTTGATATAGGGTAATTGTCTGCATGAGATATTCTTTGACAGAGCATTGGAACGCGCTAAACAACTTGACGAGTACTACAAGGAGCATGGGACGACTGTTGGCCCACTTCATGGCCTGCCAGTGAGTTTAAAGGACCAATTTCACGTCAAAGGAGTTGATACTACAGCTGGGTATGTAGGATACATCGGGGGGAATATGGGTATCAAAGACTCGAGTCAAATTCATCAGGTCCAGAGTCAAATCGCTACCGAGTTGCTGTCGCTGGGAGCCGTCCTCTACTGCAAGACAAGTGTGCCGCAGACACTATTTTATACAGAGACACAGAACCACATCATTGGCGAGACTCGTAATCCACATAACCAGAATCTATCCTGTGGCGGTTCATCTGGAGGCGAGGGTGCACTGCTAGCCCTTCGAGGCAGTACGCTAGGCGTCGGGGCCGATATAGGGGGATCCGTGCGAATTCCAGCCGCATACAACGGAGTCTTTGGTATCAAACCAACACCTGGGAGGTTTTCATGTCGAGATGCCGCCGTTACCAATGCTGGCCAAACCACTTATCAGATGTCTATTGGATTTTTAAGTACATCAATCGACGGTATTGGGCTGATTATGAAGTCTGTCTTATCGGTACAGCCTTGGATTCGGGATCCTGCGGTTGTCCCAATGCCCTTTCGCCAAGATATCGTCGACGCATATCTTGAAAGAGCTAATACCCATGGCACCGCTAAACAAGGCCATGCTCCTTTGAAACTCGGAATCTTTTGGACGGATGGGGTTGTGAGACCTCATCCTCCTGTTGCTCGTAGCTTACGTATGATCGTCGACGCTGTCGAAAGGGCTGGCCACAAAGTACGTCTGGAGGTCTGCTCGTTAAATATTCCTGAACTGAGATCAATAATTAGGTCGTTGACTGGGCGCCGCCGTCACATGACACTGCTAGAAAAATACATGTAAGAAAACTTCGTCCATGTGTTGCTTACATATAGGTTGAACCCCTAGTCTAATCTGCTCATGACCTAGCTATCCATCATATCAGCAGATGGGGCTGAGGACGTCCATAAGAATTTGAAGCTGTCTGGAGAGCCCCTGATTTCCGCTCTCGAGACCCGTGGCATGAAACCTCGACCGCCAATGGAACTACTAAAATTCCAAGACCTCGCTGAACAGGGGCTCGATCTCGAGGAACAATATTCGGATTACTGGAATTCTACCGCGGACGATGATGGTAAGTAAGCAGGGCATTCGTGTAGGCAATACTTCATGCTGAATCTTCTCCTAGGCCAAATTGTTGATGCAGTAATAATGCCCGTTGCACCCCATGCGGCAGTTATTCCCGGAAATCTATTTCATATCGGTTCGTGTGGATGCTGCCTTCAACCTAGGTTAATTATCATTCTGCTAACTCGGGCCAGACTATACCGAAGCGCTCAACTTGATGAACTATAGCGTAGCAGTAATTCCCATCACCAAAGCCGATAAGGATCTAGATCCCTTTGACCATGGCTATCGGCCCCTGAATAAAAAGGACGAAAAAAACTGGAAAGCATGTAAGCTAGATTATATCTTTTATCGCGTAACTTCCGAATACTAATCGTAGTATAGATGACCCGGACGTCTACCATGGCGGTCCGGTGGGTATGCAGGTAGTAGCCCGGAAATTCGAGGAGGAAAAGGTTTGGGCAATTGCAAAGATAGTATATGCGGCACTTGAGAGCGGGAAAGACTCTCAACCAACATCTCGAAGCGTTTCCGACATCAATATCCCTGCTCGTCTTTAGTGTCGTAGGGACATATCTTGTTTAATAACTGATAAAACAGGCTTGCGCTATTTATATTCATGTTTCTACTTGGCGTTTTCCTTCTCCGAATTCCCGTCTCTTATTTTTTTCGGCAGTGTCTTGAGATATAACGCTTTGCGCAATTACAAAATACGATACAACAGTTAGTAATATCGTCAAAACTCCAATTATTGAAAACACAACCTAGACTCCATGCTGATGCAAAATTTACAACCCGTCCTAGTTTGACTATTAATTCCTTGCAATATCTTCGCCAAATAGATTAGAGGAAAATTATCGGATATGCATATGGGTGGGGTGTCGGTTCGGTAGCATAGGATATTGATGTCTATGGATGGGTTGGAGGGCGACCAACACTTCCAGGAAGCTCTACCGGTGGCCCCGCCGAGTACCTTTGCGAATCAGGCGCCTCACTGTTTAATGTTAGACTTCGAGATAGCTCAAGATTTGAACAATGTAGCCTTACTGGTATTGGTGCTGCTCATGTCCAGGAATAAGGGGGTTGCTAGCAGCGTACGGCGGAACCCCAGGGCTCGGATGTCCTAGATATGAGTTATGGGGACTTCCTATCTGGGAGTTCCAAGCTGTTGGACTTGTTGACCTATATGTATCCATGTACATGGCATAAGGCGAGTTCATCGGGGGACTCTTAGGCCCATTGCTGTTATAGTCGGCGTCAATCATCTGCGGCGTTGCAGTACCCGGCATCATACTTCGTCGATATCCCTTTTTAATTCCGCCTTTTCTGCCATAAAGGTAGACTATTGCGACGATGATGCCGACAACGGCAACCCCTCCTATAGCGATTCCTGCAATCGCTGCACCCGATAGTCCATGGGATCCACTTCCCGAAGGTGAATCGGTCGCCGTCGATGTTGAAGATTCGTCTGGGAAGTCTTCCCCAGGACTGAGTTGAAATGTCGAGTTCGCAACATATTCTTTCTGAATATCCAACGTGAATGTTTCATTCTATACCGCAGTTAGAAACGGGTCCTTATTCTCATCACTTGACAAATCAAGCATACCGGGTTGATTACGCCGACCATTTTCCATTTGATACAAGAGTCGGGCGCGGAGCTTGCATCCTGTTAGTACTGCTACTATTAGAATCTTGAGAGCCGAACACGCTTACCAGTAGAAGAATATAGGATCCCTGCTGTTTACTTTCAAATCCCAGGTAGGTATCGGGCTCTGTAGTGTATCCTGTTCCACTGGACCACTAAAAAAGCCCTCAGCCGGGTCGTGGACTAACTCCCATGGTATACATGGTTTCTTGAAGTCTGCCCGTACGATAGAATGGTTCTTGGGGTAGAAGTTGAAGCCTAGGAAGCAATTTGTTAAATGGACATCCTACTAAAAAAGTCTCCTGTCTCCTGACTTACGAATCGTGTCGCCGGGATTCGCATTTATCGTATCTGGTTGAAAGTCATGCTGCAACCCGACCCTAACGGTGTGCGTCGCCGCAGTGCTTGGATCAGTAGTAGTGGCAATCGACTCGCTCGTACCTAAAGTCGTTGTTTGAGCACTGATGGGCGAGGTCAGTGCCGCTATGGCTATTAGAAAGAACGGTGATCTCATAGCGATAGGATAGACTACACTCTTTGTGTTTCATAGACCCGACAGATCCCAAGAGAAAAACTAATACCTACAAAAGAGAAAGCTCCAGAAACCAGAGAAATTGAACTGGAGGGGTCCGGGGGTCGAGCCACGACTATGCCCATCGGATTCGCTCATACATTTGGAGTGGCGCAAGTATACTCCTGTCTTGGATGGAGAGAGGAGGTCGAATCCGAGAGCAAGGAGCTGAGTGGTCTCTTGATAGACAATACATCGCTAAGGCTGTACAAGTCCGAGTCTATCTCCACTGTACTTGGCCTGCATATGCGGCTACACACCAGACCGTCCAATGAGATGACCCCCCGTATGTTTCTGTTATTTTGTAATTCCCAGCCTGCAACATTTCTATCGTATCGTATCGTATCGTATCGTGAGCTTATCAGAAACCCCGTAATGTCAGACAGAACCTAACTCCACAATGAACTAGCAAGGCGGCTGAGGTATTTTGGCAGCCCGTTTGCCCTGGTCGAGTCTAAGGTTAATCTCAACTTCGTCTTTAAATAGACAAGATAGGCCTGGTGGGCTTTAAAATGCGGACCTGCCAAGAAATAGCCATAAGCGCCAAGATTCAATAAGGCTGGCACGACGAGATTTCTGGGAAGACTACGGAATCATTTACACGGTACGATTGCCAGGCGTTGATGTGTTGGCACGGGAATCTCTCAATCAGCCCCAAGTACAAGAGTGAATGAATATGTGCCGGTATGCGAGAGGTCTCTACCTAGGTATCTATCAATAAGAAAGTTGCGTTGGGGCTTCATACCACGTGAACACACATGAGATTTTACAATATTTTGATGTACTCGATTTCTTTTCCGCTACCTACTTGGATAGAACCTGAGAGTGGCTCAATAGCGCTATCCTCTTATGATGAAGTAAGTAAGCCCAGAATTAGTAAACTATAACAGCATAACTGATAAATACCTACCTTGGTAGGTAGATATGTTATACTATATATAAGTAAATACAGACTGATATCATGATAACTCGCTGGAACTTAATATACCCCTTAAACTTCTGTCCTACAATAGCCCGCATGCTATCTTAGCTAACCATACCTTGACCCCTTTAACAATTTTTTAGAGGCACATCGAAAACCAGGCTCGCTTCATCCCGATATTTAAAAAGTTCTCGATCATTTAACTTTCTTGACCATTACTCATTGTGCTAATAGATCCATAATCCTCACTAACCAAGCACTCATGGCTCATCAGGTATTCAGATACGCAATCGTGCTATTGTCGTCAATCGACGTCGCGGAAGATGAATTAAACAACATGCAATTGACTCCATTGCTCATCTGCGAGCAGTATGACATAGACTTGCACCACGACACAGCTTGACACTGCATTTGATCGCTCCACCAGTTCAACTGTTGACATGCCTGAATACAGTGCTCAAATGAATACGCAATTAATGCAGAGCGGGTGGCAACTCCTGATATTTCTCCTGCTATGCGTTGTCCACACTTTACTCGATAAGACCCTCCATGAGTCGCGTCTGTGATCACTGTGTTGTCTAAGTCCGGGCAGTTGACATATAGGGTCTCGACGAGGGAAGGTTCGGGAACAGCGTAATCTATTAGTGATGTCGCTGTAGCGTAAGTCGACGAAGGCGAAGTCGACGTGGAGGTAGAGACGTGAGCTTCCAAGCTACTTGTGCTAGTCGCTGCTGACGATGACGTCTCACATTCTTCCTTTTTAGCTAATGTAGCTCCTAGACCACCCCCAACAACAGCGCCGACGACCAGTGCAGTTATGAGCGAGATGAGAGCACCGAAAGCAAGAGGACCGAGACCGAATGGGTTACGACGCTGTGGAGGTAGGTATTGTTGGGACAAGTCATTAGAGTTCGTGACTCTAGGATCTTGCATCGGCTTGTACTCAAGCACTTCCGGGGGCGGATTCGATCTATGGACTTCTGGAAGGTAATCAGGACCACTCGAGTGTTCAATGCTCCGAACGCGAAACTCGTCGTATTCGTTAGGTGAAGCCATTGTGTATTTGTGTTTTCTAAGCTAACGAACATTCTGTTCGCGAGACCGGCTAAGGGCGAACCGAGGTAAATTTTAATGATCGAGTGGCAACGGCAATTAGGGGATATATATGGTGATCTGCTGCTAGATCAACCGGTGTGGATAAACACCTACCTAGGTAGGTAGATATGGCATCACATGAAGGCTGAAACTGAATATTGGATATTATTGAGACACGGCTTGGCTGCCAGGCCACTTAATAGGTGTATAGACAGACAACATACTTTTAATTCAAGAGGCAATATCACTGTTACGCCAGAACCAAAGATTTTCAAGACATAACTAATGGGAAGATGCAGCACGAAGACCCCTAATTATCGCTGTATAAATCGCCATGTCTTCTGTGCTGCTAAGTCCAGTTGTTGAATTGCAGCTAAACAATGAGCTGAACAATCGTACCTATATATGCAGCCAAGGCGTCGAAATCAGGTTCGTCAAGAGCCGCAGGCGGTCGGTGTAGTGTTTCTGAGGTCTCCATCATCGTGACGAGCTGTCGTTACCCATGAGAGCGTGACAGTTATCGCGAGATTTCCACCTTGGTGTTGTGGCGTTTCTTGGACGGGAATGCCAAGTGTTAAGAAAATGGCTGTGATGCACACTTTAGCACTAACAGTTCCAAGCGCACGGATGATTTTTAGAAGGAAAGGTTCGAGTGTTCATAGGTAATTAGAGTCTTCGTCGCCGAGATACCCGTGTCAGCTGGAAATATTACTCCGCATATCTGAAGCTATTCATAATATTCTCGTCGCTTATTTTTTTAAACCCCATACCCACCTAGGTACACACTAAATCTACTTTGAAACGAGTCCAACATAACATTGGGGAGGACATATTATTAATATTTACAGATTATAGGAGCTACTAATACTTACCTAGGTACCTAGGTAGACAGTTGCGAATAGCCCTTGGAAACGATCAGGGGATGTTAAAATAGCTACTATTTGTATTGCCATATTAAATTATCTATCTAATAATAGGTGTACTTATCAAGATCATTTATGAGGCTATTGATCAATACAAACGGCTTCCCGTATAAGTATACGCGACAGCCCAGTAGATGGGTCGCCAGCTATCCCGGCGAACACTCTACTAGGTAAACACTCTACAGATAAGTGATTTTTATACTTTACAAATATCACAGCTCTATAACAAAAAAGGTATACAAAAAGGGGGTACCAGCGGTTATGCCCTCTTCTTAACACGACACTGTAGCTCATTTGTAGGCCCACTTACGCCCAGCCCGAACCTCCAAGTATCAAGTACAAGTGAATCGGTGACGAAGTCGATATCAAACTCGGTTACGAGAATTGCGCAGGTGAACAGTATGGCACTCTTCGCAAGATGCCGTCCTGGGCAGATGGAATACCCGCCTCCGTAAGGGAACCACGACTCCTCGAGGCCGTCCATCGAGACGAAGGGCTTACCGTTGTATCGGTCCCTCCGCGCTACCCGGCTACCGCGTGCTTCACGTATAGCCGGGTTGACGGGGCCGCTGCTGGGGTCGCTCGGGTCCGTCACGAACCGGTCAGCCCAGAAACTATCCACCGGATGCCGGCCGTCCTGGGTATTCCAGAACTGAGTGTCCTGGTGCGCAATGCATGTGTTGAGCAAGCCCATGGAGTTCCTAGGTAGCCGCCATCGTCCTAATGGTGTATCGCTCTGGGGCGAATTGACCATGACGTAGATTTTGGTGTAGAGACGTAGCGTCTCGGCGTAGATGGATTGGAGAAGAGGGACTTTCAGCAGCTCTTTCGGGTTGATGTCGCGGACAGACTGCGAGCCAAATTGTTCTTGCAGATCGGTCCGTACGCGGCAGACAAGCGAGGGGTCTTGGAATATGTGCCATACAGCCAGCAGGGCCGCCGGGCTAGTATTGGCGACCAGTCTGGTCTTGGTCAGTCTCGGTCAACTACCCATAAAGGCTGTATGGACACAGAAGGGGACATGATAATTGAGATGGGGTTTCGTACCCGAAAGACAAACCAAGATCCAAAGCTACATGGGCATCTTCATCGTGGCCTCCAACCTGTGCGAACTTGGCGTGTCGGTTCCTAGTGAACTTAGAACCCCAGAATGGATCGCCGTCGCCGTCCTCGTAGATGCTAGACTCGGTGAATCGCTGCCTTGAGTACGCGTGCCACTTTTTAAGCTGGTTATAGAGCTTCTCCCGGATCTGGTAAGGCCGGGGCATGATGAAAGACGGGATTCCCCGCGCCAGCCACGGCACGATGGAGTCGAACTCGTACAGGTCCTCGACGTAGCTGGGGTTGAGGCGGAGCAGTGCCGGCCCATAGATAGCCTCGACGAGCGGTGCTCCACTGATGGATTGGAAGACCTTCCGAAAGTCGCCGATATCCGTCCACGTGCTCGATAGGTTCAGGCCGTCCACTCGAGCCTCCAGCGCGCGCCTGAAGCGATTGATGGTGGGCGCCAGGCCCGGGCCTGCCAAGGCGCGGAGAAACTCATGGTGGCTCAGGTAATCTATGCGCTCCTCGGCGCGTACGTTGCTCCCTGGGTAGGGTTTGGGGTATGGGCCTGAATTATCGGCGCGGTAAATATCCAAAGTCTTCTCGGGAACGCCGAAGAAGTATTTGAAGGTGTATATAGAGATATATATAGGGCTCGAGAGGGATTGTGCTTTCCAGATATTCCTGATGGTTTCGCGGCCCTGGAAAAGATATATATCGTTCCCCCGAATTGTGATCTTGGCTGCGGTAGAGTTGCCTCTGTATGACCTATCTAAGCGTCAGTCACTGCGATGCAGGAAGGTAGAAATAAAGAGCTACTCACGTCATACGACGGAAGAATGCCTCGTTGTCCCATAAAAATGGAACCAATTTACCCACGAAGGGAACCAAAAAGGGGTACTCGGGTGGCAGCCGCCCTTCTCCTATTGCCGCTTGGGCCCAGTGGTATCGAGCGACGGCAATAACATACTTAAGGATGATCACAATGAACACAAGCTGTGCGCAGGTCGCCAACGATAAACCTCCGTCACGTATATAAGCTCGAAGTAACGAAAGCCACGATGAATCTAGCATATCGCCAGACTGGACGAGATCCATTCTCGCAACTGATTAACGGCAAGACACTGTTACAGAAGGAAAGATATATTCAATCGTCAAGAATAATGATACAGGACGTGTAATCCAAACGTGGCCTAATATACGTTCACCCACATCCTCCAAGTGATATGTGTTTCTAAGCTAATTCTATCCCAGGGCCAACCTCGCCCCCATATTGTTGGAAGGTCATTCTCACGCCCTAGAAAACTAACCGACTTGGTGCTACCCAAAATTAATGTCTCGAGTAGGTAGGAAGGATGCAGAGTTGCCACCTGTAGTGAGATCCGGCCGTGACGACTTCGCCGGCTACGGGTGTACCTAATCCAAACCAACGTCGACGGGATTGTCAGCGAGGCAGCCGAAGGAATAAATATACCTTAGATGCATGCGACCCTGCCTCACTCACTCACTCGAGACACCGGAGTAGAGTGCAGCTGAAATGCATACATGTTTAGGCTTAAACAAAGGGGGCAGTTCATATATCGGAAGCTGAAAGGAACTTATTTTTATCAAACTGCCGTCGAAATATTTAATTTAAAAACAAAAGTCGTTAAAAACTATAAAACAATACAGATCAGCTTTAGTATAGAGAGAAAAAAACTATTATTAAATTAGAAATAATTACCTACAGTGTTTCCCTAAACTTAGCCCCGACGTTTAGGTAGTGAGATTCTTAGATAAGCAGGATAAGATACACACGGTACGAATTAACGGGTAGTTTCGGTGAGTGCTGACCGTTTCTAACTGCGTGGCTTGACGCCTTCTCAGCTTTTTATTGGATACCTACCTCCTAGATAGGTAAGTAAGGGCGCAGTGAGATGGGGTGGTGTACGGAGGTGGAAAGGGTGGGGCGGCGGACGCGGAGGCGGGGAGGAGGGTGAAAACGGAGTTAAATGCATGAGCTGTGTAACGTCGGCATAGCCATAGCTGCCTACCTAGATACCTAGCTTACACTAGATTGGTCACCTATTAAAAGAAGTTTATACCGGATAAGATCCTTGCACATCGTACCTATCCAACAGTATGGTATCGTGGGGGTAGCTTATGGTTACACTGATGTCATTCCTACCTTTTAGATATGTACCTACCTCCAAGGTACATAGGTTTGTATGTACATCGACTTCCAAGGTAAGTACCTATATAATGTAGGCTACATGCAATAGTAAACTGATATCGATTCTAGTTCCTTAACTGCGTAACGTATATGTATGTTAGGGCTGTGAAAATATTAAAAATAGCCCAGCCTACCTCCTGAGCGTGCGTATTATCAACGCGTCTATGAGCAGCCTGCATATGGCCCTCATGTCTTGACCTGACCGGTCCCTATACGATTCGCCTCACTAGGGTGGCGCTATACCATAGTATATTAGGGGTATAAGAAGATTGTTTCACAAGAGACTTAGGATAGGTGCCCAGGTGTGGTACAGCTAAAAAATACGACATCGAATAAAAAATATTACAACATACTATTCTCGGACGCTGACAATGCATTCTGAGGAAATTTATGATCCTCTCTTCGGTTGATCACGGGCCCTTAAAATCGTGATACATACCTACCTACCTAGCCTAAGGTAAACAAGACAAATAGTGCCACCGGCGACTTCAAGTTGCAAGGCTCTTACCTAGGTACGCAAACAATCACCTTCCTACGAGTAACCAAGACTTTAGTATGGCTTTTCATATCATTGTAAATGGCTTAATAGGCCTTCTGTCGGCTTATTTCTTCCTGTGGGCGCTGTTATACCTTACTCAAGATGCGAGGGAACCGCCTGTCATCGACGCCGTGGTCCCCTTCATCAGCCCTCTTATCAGCTTGAAACGACAAGGTTCTAAATATTTTAAGTTGAAGTCGTAAGTTTGCGGTATAATTATTTGGTCATGATCATAACGCCTTATACTGACTTTGTATTTCATCAAACGGGCAGCCAGTTGCCGATTTACACGCTGCGGCTCCCAGGCACGAGGATCTATATCGTTAATTCGACGGCCCTGATACCATCTGTACAGCGAGAGATCAGCACCATCTCCTTCGCACCAATTTTGATCAAGGTAGCTACCGGAATTATGGGCTTCAGTAAAACTGCGCTTGATATTATTGAAAAAGACCCCCTGCAAGACCACGGCTTACTGGGGTCTTCTGCAAAAATAAATCATATGTCTCTCTGTCCCGGTCCCCGCCTTCACGACCTGGACAAGCGCGCGGTACAACTAATCTCGGCAGCTTTCGATCACCTCGTGGTTGAGAAAGCATCAATGACACTTAACATGTATGATTGGGTCAGCCAAGAGATCATAAAGACGGCGACCGAGTGTATGTATGGCCCTGAAAATCCTTTCAAGTACCCTGAAAACGTTAAGCTTTGGCAGTAAGTATGCCACTGGCCCCCATGATCAGGCATATAGATGTTGATAACTTATAGCGACTTCAAACTAGGATTCGTCCCCCTGCTAGTCAATGTCATGCCATACTTGACAGCTCGAAAATACGTCCAGGCTCGCGAGATCTTAGTTAGAGCTTATGAGCGTTATTACGAAGAGCAATGCTATAATGGTCCCGATACATCTGTGCTGATTAGGGATCGATATGAATTATTTCGTCAAAGAGGCATACCAGTAAACGACATCGCAAGACACGAGGTCGGGTCTTCGTTAGCCCTGCTCATCAATACAGTACCGGCTACATTCTGGCTTTTATATCATCTTTTGTCTGACCCGGTAGTGCTCGAGGAATGCCGGCGTGAGCTTTACGGGGCGGTAAAGGACGATAACGGCGTCTGTACCGTGGACATGACTTACATCAAGGCGTCTTGCCCAGTCTTCCTCTCTACCTTTAAGGAAACCCTGCGCTTTCGCAGCATAAACGTAGCCGCTCGCGTCGTCGTCGAGGACGCCATAGTAGGAAAAGGAGATCAGTATTTGCTCAAGAAAGGGAGCCTGCTGCTCATCCCCGCCATCGTCCAGCACAACCTCGAGCCTGTGTGGGGTGACGACGTAGGCAGCTTTAACCACAAGCGGTTCGTGCGAGTGCCCGGCGGCAAGAATAAAAAGCGTCACGACCCGGCCGCATTCCGCGTATTCGGCGGTGGGTCGGTTGTCTGCCCAGGCCGTTATTTTGCCTCCACTGAGATGATGGCACTGGCGGCACTGACGATTCTACGATTCGATGTCCGGCCGCGCTGCGGATCTTGGTCTGCCCCCAGCACGGAGAAATCCGACCCGGGCATCTCCATTCAGCAGCCAGACCACGACATCGAGGTGGAAATGTTCCCTAGAGACGATAAGAAGTGGATAATGACTTGCTCGGGACGAGATGAGCCAATGGGGGCGTCAGCCGAGGAGCTGCTTGGCTGATGCCGCGAAGGAAAACAGTGGAGCAGGAAAGGGGTGAGGGTTAATGGTAAAAGGCCAATTAACATAATAATGAAATTGAGTATTTTTTTTAAATAATTAAAAAGTTTCATTTATCCGATTGTAAAATAATGTTATTATTTTACATTTTCTCAATATAATATATAATATCATTATAAGGAAACGAAACTCATAATAATCCAGTTAAAAGTATGAACGTGTACAGCTTTATTTATAAAATAGACTGACTCCTTCATTAAAATAGAGGATGATTCAGCCCCTCTGCTGTCTCCTCCATGGCATTCTCGCAAGCCTGTAGAAAAAGAATGTTGCCATCACGTTAAAAACGACGTAAACAGCCATCAAGTAGACATGACGCCATCTATGGTCTGTTATCATGCCGAGGGTGCCCAAGAGAATGTTTGTGTTCGAAACCGGGCAGTACTGGCAGTCCTCCGTAGCGGTCGGATTCACAACATAGCCGTTGGAAGCCTTCGCGTACGCGTCTAAGTATTCCCCGCAGGTCCTGCTGCCGCCGGTGGGTATATGGTCAATGTGGAGCAGCTCGATGGAGGAGCAGGTGACTTCGGTATTCGCAAGTCCCGCCACGACGAAGCCGTTCATGAGATACGTCTGAGGCGAAACGCGGTACATAAATATCCAAAAGCCGGGGAGGGCATTGGGGGCCACAAGAATGCTGGTGAGAAGAAAGTGTTAGGTGGAGGTCTGTATCTATATATTTCCATGCAGCCTGCCCACGAATAGAGAAGGGAGAGAGTGGAAACAATGGCAAAAGCAAGTACGTACCCGCAAAATACAAGAGATAGCCAAAAACACAGAGTAGCGAATTGGACGGCCGTTTCCGCATGCTCTGTCCCGGCCGCGAGCGCCTGCGCCAGCGTGCTGTTCCACAGACAGAAAAGCCAGACCAGCATAAACGTCAGGCCGCCGCGTTCAGAGGCGCTAAAAGAGGCATCGCCGTTCCGCCACATGCCCGTCGGGTAGTACCACGAGGCGAAGACAAGAACCGAAGCTAACGTCTGCCAGCACATCTCGACCAGGATGTTGGAAGCGATGAATACGACCCAAGAGTAAGACTTGTTACGCCGCTCGCGCCCCTCGAACAGCGAGCGGCCGTTGATAATCCGAGGGATGATCTGCTGCCCGAGAGCGCTGAAGAGCTGCGTTGTGAGGAAGATGGAGAAGAGGGTATTGGTAAGGCCTTGAACATCTAAGAGAGAGTTGTAGAAGGATATGCCGTTCACGAGAGACTGCATGTATTCCATTACGTTAGTTATACATAACAGGTAGTGTGCATGACGTTGGGATACGTTTGCCCGCGGTGGGGACAGCGATTAGAAGCTCTTCTCCTTTTCCTCCCCCAACTTCATACCGGGAGCCACTTACAATACCAAAGCAAAGCGCCATCTTTGAGTACAAGTACGTGGGATCTCGCCAATACTCCTGAAATAAGCGTCGCGTGACGATGGGTATTTGTCTCAACGTCGAGGTAGCGTATTCGTCCACCGCTTGTACCGGAATCAAACTCTGGTTCGCATTCTCCGTCAAAGTAGCGAGATGCCGCAGCACCTCCTCCTTCTGCTCGCTCTTGTTCCATTTTTGCGCCCAGGTGTTTTTCTCTGGCTGCTCGATGTCTCCTAAAGCTCTGGTTACATCGATCATCCACTCGGCCGGGTTGGCGCCTTGCAGGCACTTCGGAGCACCTTGGGTTTCGAAGTAATCAACGAGACACGACGCATCCGAGCCGATAGGACCGAAATACAATTCAACACCGCCTTTATCTAGCAGTAGCAAAGAGTCGAACATCTGGAAGAGCTCCGAGGAGGGTTGATGGATAGTGCATAGGATTGTCTGTCCATGATCTGCTAGTTTGCGGAGTAGCCTGCAGATCGACCAAGCAGTTTGGCTATCGAGTCCAGAAGTAGGTTCATCTATGTATGAAGCATTAACAACTATACGAAGAGTCACGGTATATGTAACGTTACGGGGAAGCACTGACCGAGGAAAAGAAGTAATTCTGGCCTTGCAGCCATTTCCACGGCAATCGTCAGACGCTTTCTCTGTTCTACATTGAGCCCTTCTCCTGGAACACCGACAATCGCATCAGCGTATCGCTCCATCTCCAACATCTGTATAACGTTCTCGACGTATGTTAGTTTTTCCTGGGTCGACTTGTCTTTTGGTTGCCGCAACAGGGCGCTAAACTCGATCGCTTCTCGAACGGTGGTGGTAGGTAGATGAATATCCTCTTGCTGCACATAGCCTATCCGACGGCTAAAGCTTGCATCTCGAGGGTTCCCGTCCGCATAGATTTCACCAGTCACGAGCCCGGATGTGGTGCGATTAGCGAGAAGGTCTAGTAAGCTTGTCTTGCCGGCACCGGTGACTCCCTAAAGCACATGGTTAACCACACATAGTGCGCTAGGGAGGCTGATTGAGGAGATGTTTACCATCAGGGCAGTTAGTGTCCCAGGCTTCACCCATCCGTGTATGTCGTTCAATATCTGTATATTGCCATTCTTAGATTTAATCTGGTAGCTCAGGTTCTTCCAATGGAATACGGCACATTGGACCTGGACCCCGTCAATCACACTCCGTTCGCTCCTCAAACCGTCATGGCGAGCATGGCGATCCTTGGATCTGTTGACATTCACATCCTGGGCGAAAGTGTTACGGTCGCTTGCCTCGGCATCGGTCGACGCTCGGCGTTGTTTCGCGACCAATCTTTGGGGGAAAAGCAGGACTTCCCCCTTAGTTCGCTGCGCTGGGATAAACTCGGTGGAGATAAGATGGACCGCACAGAATAGAACCATGAAGGCAATTAGAACTGCGATATTCCTGGGCCAATTTTAGAAGAATAGAACCATCCGGGATTCTCTTTGACCTACCGCCAGAGATGATTTCCTCCATACCCATACTTTAACATCAGATAGTCCGAGCCTTGAACAGTCTGCTGTCCTGGCTTGGCGCCCATAGTAGAGCATACTGTTCCGATGGATCCAGCTGGTGGATATCCTGGGCCTGAAGGGACGGCCAAGGTACAAGGGAACTCTCTATCGTGATACTTCTAGAATTAGCTTTGCTTCAATCATAATACAGATGGGGTTGAACCGAAATCGCCGGACAGCGCCGACGAGAATCGAACACTGTCTCCAAGGTCACCCTAAGAAACGCGTTCCGCTTTAGGTTCGTACCTCGTTTATCATTAAGCTTTCATACGTGTATGCCAGAGGGTTTATCCAGCGAAACCACCCCAACCAGGGGACCATGTAACTCGGAGGTATAACAAAGCCGGTGTATATGATGGCGAGGACCATGAGTGTCGAGCTGGGAGCGCTGGTCTGCTCGATTGTTCGCGATAGTGATCCAATGGCGCGAAACAAGGTGGACATCGTCAATACTGTAACAAACATGAAGATCCAGTAAGTGAAAAAGGCGGATGCGGTTCGGCGCAAGTTGGTCATGAAGTAGACGGGAATATGGAATAAGAATGCGATGAGCAATTTGTTTGGCAAGTCGCAGATCATCGAAGCAATCCCTTCTGTAAACGGGTGATAAAATGCGTATCGATGTTGCTTCTCTACAATTGGCCGCTGAGCCCACATGGTGAGGACCTCAAACGCCGGGCTAAATGCACTATTCATAAGAGAGAAGAATAGAAGAATAGCCCGTTTGTCCATGCTCGTCGAAGATCCATCTAGGTTGTAGAAGACACTGCTGACGACAAGCCCGAGGATGGTATGTCCAAAAAGGGCCGAGATGGCCGGGTCCAAGTTTCGTCGAAGTCTTAGAAAGCCGCGATGAATGCAAATACCGATCTGTCGATAGATTGGTAAAGTGTAAACACCGGTATATTGCCTAAGTTTCTATTAGCAGCAGTCTCAAGACGCCAAACAAGCACGTCATGCTGAACGTACCTTGCTCCTCCTTTTTCTTCATCTTTGCTGTCTCCTGGGGCGTAAACTACGTTGAACTCTCCAATCTCGTTGGAAAGCTTCCGTGCTTCTGGACTCTGCCTCCAGACGCCAGCAAACTCATCAGGTGACCTTGGTACGCGGTCCTCGAAGCCCTCCTGTACAATCCGTTCTTCAGGGCTCGTCAAAGATGTCAAGAAATCGGGAGTAGTCGCGCGAGTCGGCTTGACGAAGCCGAGCTGCGTAAAGTACTCTACCGCCGAGTCCACAGGCCCGAAGTAAATCTGGCGGCCTTCGTATAACAGTGTGACTTTATCGAAGTGCTTCGCAACGAGTTAGCTTGGTCTCCTTTTAGCGATGTCAGGAGACCTTGAACCATGCCTTGTACATCGCCTCCGAAGCCTGGTAGATGCTCATTGCCGCCACGGTCTGTGACGATGTGGTTGTCTCCCTAAGTAGCTGGATGACTTGAAGCGCAGTGGAGCTGTCGAGTCCGCGCGTACTATTATCCCAGCACTGCAGCTGTGCGTTTCCGATGAAGGCTTCTGCAAGAGTTGCTCTCCTCTTCTCGCCTCCGCTGAGGCCGCGGATCAAGGCATTTCCCACCCGCGTATTGAACGCCCCATCGAGGTGGAAGCTCAATGCTACATTTTTACTTGCTATGATTGAAGCTATGTCGCCGCCTTCCTCTCCCGCGTTTCTTGTGCTGGCAGCAAAGGCCAAAGTCTCGCCGAGTGTCAACTCGGGGAAGTGCACGTCAAGTTCAGCAAGGTAAGCGCACTCGCCTCTGAAGTTTCGATGCATATCTTGGTAGGTGATTGCTAGGAAACGCATGATCAGTTTCGCGATAGGAACGAACGGCGAAGAGCTAAAGGGCCGAGAACCCCCTCACATTGATAATTGATGCTGGCGCTATCCTGTATCCGAAAGCCGTGAATGTCACCAGCCAATGTCTTGAGAAAGGTAGAGCAGCCGCTTCCTGGCCTTCCGAGCACAAGAAGCATCTCTCTCGGGAGAATCAACCCGTCGATGTTCTGCAGTATCTGGACTTTCCGGGGCTTCGTTTCGGCGAGCATGGCTGCAAGGAACCTGGGAATTGCAAGAAGGTAAGAAGCAACTGTTGCTTGGTATTCCGTGGACGAGACAAATCCATAGCAGCCAAGATTTCGAAAAGCTACCCCGAAGAGTAGTCGCTCGCTCCCAGGTCTTTCAGTTCCATGACTCACGGGGTCGGAATGCTCCTGGGCGAATGTCTCGCATTGCTGCTGCTTCAACTTACTCATCTCCTCTGCAGTGCTATGTTTGGTAATGCTTTAGTACGAGGCTAGACACTGGACTGAATGAAGCCACGAAAGGTGGGAGCAAAGAGTAGTCGAAATTGGCCAAGATAGCATCTCTTGTGGCAAATTCTTCCCCTTACCTACTTGCACGTCTAGGATGATCGAAGTTGGAAGGCTACCTACCAGCCGAGCCGAGATGAGTCCGAGATGAGTTGCATAGAGTCGGGTACGTTCCGGCGCTAATTAGAAGTAACAAACACTCCTTACCGAGAATTAAGATCTAGACAGGAGTAGACGTAGTATTAGGAATCGGGTTACGAAGCCTCGCGTCTTGAGCATGTAGGCGGTATGTAGGTAAGCTTGTTATCTTAACCGTCCTTTCGGAAGAGAAAATACTGTATATGCACAGGCGGTGCGACGACCCAAAGGCATGCTCCCAACAGGTTGTGACCCTACATATAATCTGTCCTACCACTCGGCCAAGATCAATAAATGCGCTGCATACAGAAGAGCCAACGGCGGTGGCATTCGTTATGTGAAAGTTGCTATTATTAGCATCGCTTTGCAAAGATGTACGCCGTGACAGCGCCTCTCATTTTATGCACTAGGTACTTTAACACCTTATGAAATTCAGCAAATACAGGTGTGGGGTGGTTGCAACGGCAGAACGGAGACAATCTTGGGGGTTTTTTTAGGGGGTTTCTTAAAAGGGGCTCTCAAGGGGATCTCTTGTGAATCCTAGGACAACACCCGATTAAGCATATCACATTTACCCTAAACATCATTGTGATTTATGGACCTCCCAATTTTGGATAGCCCTGGAGGTTTATTAATTCTACAGGCTCAGTACATAACGATTAATTACCTAGGTAGGTAAGTTCTTGATATTCCTGATTATAGCAGGCAATCGGAACCAATGTGTACCTAGCCCTGCTAGCCACACTTTTATACCATGTATGCTTAGACCACCTAAGGTGTCTTCACCTAGGCAAGCCTCGCTATCATATACAACGACACATACATCGAGACGATTTGATGATCGAGAATGTAAGGCTTGATTAGTACTCAATGTCCTTGAGCAAGGGTAGCGTTCTCGATGTCCTCGGCTACTATCTCCATCCCCTGATCGTATCCCGAGAAGGACACGTTCCACATCTTGTCATTCGTGGGACGCATCACCGTGCTGATATCGTCGTCTGGTACCGGTAATGCGTTCACCAATGGCGAATTGGCTGTCCGTGGCGTAATCCATTTGCCATCTACAGGATGAAGGTCAAACCGCAATACCATGAGGGCGGAAAACATCAGGATCTCGGTAGACGCAAAATGCCGGCCAGGGCACAGGGTCGTCCCACCGCCAAATCCACGGAAGGCGACGGGATTGGTACGTTTAGCACCAGGCTGGCGCACGAATCGCATGTGACTGAATTCTTGTATGTCATCTCCCCAGATAGAATGGTCGGTATGTTGCACCATAGCCGGCATCATAATAGTGCTCCCCTTTTTGAGAAGATACTTACCATCCAGGAGATGGTCCTCCATGGCTATACGAGTAGCGGAGCCGGAAGAATTAAGACGCATCATTTCTTTAAATGTCGAGAGCAAGATGGGACAAGAGCTTTTGACGTAGCTCAGGTCAATTGTGTAGACGCCCCCGTCTTCACGCGCGCCTTTGTACAGCTCTGCCCTCACGTCCTTAAGAACAGCCGGGTTCGAAAAAATGTGGTATATCATCCAAAAAGTTCCGGGAAGAGTATTAGTAAGGATAGCTTGGCTACCACCGAGCTCGATCCTTGCTGTTTCTTTCAGGGTGATCCCAAAATCGTTGTTGATCTTGACACGAGTCTTGATAAGCTCAGATCCTTGCTCATAAGAGCCCTGTTCAAAATATTGTTCCCATACTTTCACCATGTACTCGCGGGCTTTATAACCCTCCTTGGCGAACACCCGCGGTAGGAGGTTGAGAACGAACATCATCATGCTCGGCTCAAATGTACTATTGTAGCAGCAGTGGTCGGTCAGTACTGCATCATTGAAGTTTGAAGGAATAGCTAGCATAGTAATGGACGATATATACTTACTACCAAGCCTTTTCCATAACAGGATCACGGAATGGGTTGTTGGGCCCGTAGACGCCTTCGGTGGATGCTAAAAGAAGCTCGTGGCGAACCCATTCGAACAGCTTAATAGTCGTAGTACCCTCTTTCGCCCATCGGTCTAAGGACTTGGTAATCACTTGGATCGACCTTCTGTTCATGGCATCCAGGCCCGGGCCAGCGCTCAGGGCGGAATGGACATACTTGGGAAAGCTCATCAAGTAGCTCCCGTCCCTGGTTACTTCATGGCCTATAATGTCATTAGTAGCCTTGCTGACACCGATCACATTGGCGGCTATATTTGCTTCTACGGCAGTGAAAGAGAGCGCGCGGTATTGGCTCTGAACTGAGGTGATGAGAGGAGTCGAGTTGATGACATATATGCGCGATCCAGGCATCCGGAGCGTGTATATCGGTAGGTTGTATTTGTCCCTGGCAATGGAAAAATGTCATTAAAAATGTCATTGCGAATGTCATTGCAAATGTCATTACAATTGCTCCTGCTTGCGTCGAATGAATACTCGGAATAGCCTACCTCATCAGACGGTGAAAGTGCACACCCTTTGATACCATCTTCCAAACGGGCGTGACGAAGGGAATGGCGTTGCCAATTGACGGCGGCTCCTTTGCATCCTGGGTGAGACGGAGGAGAGAGAGAAGGAAAAGGTAGGTCGCTCCAACTACGCCTACTGCGAGGACGAAAGTGGAAGGCATATCGAACTCCCTGGTGGTAGTTGGGGGCAGGGCAGGGCAGAGCAGAGCAGGATAGAGCAAAGCAGAGAGGACGGTTTCGAGGATGATCTGTCTCAATTGGATGGTTTGGTCAAGAAAAGAATATTAGATAGGCCGTCGCGAGGTACCACCTCGATCATACCGGTGCAGATGTGCGTGAGTCCTGATGAACAAACCTGCCTAACCTAAACCTAGTACGCAGAAGCAGGTAAGGGAACGAACGACAAGGCTCTCGCGATTCAATCAGCGATTCAATCAATCAGCGATTCAATCAATTAGAAGAAACCTATTAGAAGAAGTATCACACGGGACTCCATCGATCAGAATATCACACGGGATATTCAAGAACCGTTGCTGCTGTGCGACGCCAACCATTTCATTACCAACATCAAATTGAGCTTCCAAGTTATTAACAGTCACTCGGAACTGTCAGGTACATGTATTGTACTTATCTGTCTTGTACCGTGAACAAACATTCTCAGAATCTTATATAATGGTGGTATTGGTCGAAATGACACATCAGGTTCCGAGGTTGTTAGGAAAATTTGAATAAGTCTTGGCTTTATAGATTAACTACATGTAAATACCTAGGTACTGCTTACCTACCCACTTACCTGGTACCTTAGGTAGCCTGGAGGTATGTACCTAGGTACATAGGGCCATTGCTGACCACCCATCGATGGCTACCTACCAACGTACAGTGGGCCAGGTCAATACAACCGCCAACTCCGCTTCACCGAGATGTGTAAAATAATAACAATGGTGGGGTAGAATTATTCGCACAACGGTATGTACGACGTCCGTAGCCTCCAGTACCTATCTACCTAGGTACCTAAGGTACGTTGGAGAAGAATTCGTAGGATCCATGGATGGATGAGGAGGAGGGTGTGTTGGCTCTGTAAGTATCTAGGTACCTAGGTACCTAGCAGCCTAGGTAGGTACCTAGGTCTAGGTAGGTAAGCTGCTTGTAAGTGAGCTGCTGCTTCACCCGCAATGTGCAACAAACATCATACCCTAGGGAGGACTAAAAGAGGCACACGGCCACCAGATTTTCCTGCCGGTGGTCGTAAGCCTGAACTCCCAAGCTCGACTTTCCGACTTTTCGATTTTTTCGACTTTTCTACTGAGCCCAAATGGCTCAAACCACCGCAGCCGCATCGCCGGTCCCTACCACGCCTCCGCTGGTCTCCGTAGAAACCTTCTATGTCAGTCCCGATACAGCGCCGACTTTGAGATACCGCTGACATATCTTTGGCGAGAAGGGCATCATATGGGGCGGCTTTGCGCTCTGCGTGATCGCGTTCAGCAGCAGGATTGCCATTCGCGTCGTGTGCTTCAAACGTCTGTTCGTTGAGGACTACCTGATGCTGCTCTCCCTGTGCATTCTTCTTGCAGCCACCGTCTTAGGCCAGCTGTTCGTCCAGTATATCTACAGCATGGTCGCCGTCAGCAACGGCGCCATGCCGTCGCCGTACTTTTTGGATGAGACGACGAAGGGCCTGCGTAGTTTCGGCGCCCTCATGCTGCTGAACTACTTTGGCATCTGGCTCGTGAAGCTGAACTTCCTCCTGTTCTTCCGCCGCCTTGGGAATCAAGTCAAAAAGTATCGCATCTTTTGGTGGATTGTCCTGCTCATAAACTTGGCCGCTGGTGTGACTGTCATTGGCCTCATTGACTTCAAGTGTGTGATGCCGCCTGCCGAAGTCGTCTTTGCGAATTGCAACGGTCCCACATCGGTCATGGCCAGTTATACCGCTTCCAAGGTTTCATGCTCTCTTGATGCCTTTGGCGATGGGTTGAGTAAGCTGGGTAGCATTTATATTGATAGAGGCTGGGACACTCGCTGACACGAGATCCGTACCTAGTTATCGGTTTCCCTTGTTGGGTTCTGTGGGGATGCAAGTTGAGCCTTCGAAAGAAACTAGCACTTTCCGCTATCTTTGGACTCGTAGCGCTTACAATCGCCGTGACTATCATCCGTGGAAGCATCTTCGGTGGCGTCTACCAATCCATCTCCGAGCACGATATGAAGCAAATCAACATCACTTGGATTTGGTTTTGGTTCAACGTTGAGTTCGTCGTCGGTAAGTTTCATTCATCCACTTCTATCCCTCGCCCGGGAATTGTATCTCATGTTCATTGGCTCGTAGCATTCACCATTGGGTGCCTGGTTTCGTTCCGCGCTCTATTTGCGCAGAACAATGGTACCGCGAAAGATGAGGCCGTACGGGAACGTCAGCGTAGAGCGGCTCTTTACGGCAGGTCTAGATCAAAGGGACTTCGCGCCAGGGCGCGATTACTCAAGGAGGATCTCCTCACTACATTGATGACGTGGGAAGCCACCACGAGAGTCGGCGAGGACGGATTCGAACTTCCTCGTCCGCCTACTTCGAGGCTGAGTGTGGACTTCCAACAGGAAGAAACGTGGAGTAAGCCCTCCACATCGCACAAGCGTTCCGACTCCCTTCAAGCGTCCACCGTGTGTGATCAGATATAAGATGGTACTGTGTTGAGTGGCACTCCGCTGGGATGCTGTTTGATTATACAAGGATGAGCATATAATGAGAGAGACGGGCAAGTCAAATTGCAATATTACTATGTGGTTTTTCGCTTTTTTTTTATTCAAAAGGAGTCAGGCGTGTCGTGTCATTGCTGCGAAATTGTTTCTGGAGATTCATTCTCAGTTCCTAAGTTCCTAGCTCGAAGAAGAAAAATACTTTCAAGTCACAAAGTACTACATCGCAAAGTGTTCCTGAAGGCCAAACGTAGAATGTGGCTCCTACTCGCTCGAATCCTTCCGCCTAACAAGTGTCGGGTTATTGTCCAAATTGAAATGCAGTCTATCCAAGCGGGAGACAAGCTCTACTGTCGCTATCGGCCTGGAAAAGCAGTTCACTGCTGTCATAGTAACCAACGATGTGCTTACCAAGGGGTAGACATCATAATAAGAGCTAGATAAGTAAGGGATAATAATGGCAAGGATAACTTCAAATCGTTATTTAAAGGTGTGGCCAGCTTTATTCTACACATAAGCGACTCGTTATAAAAAATAGAGCATTGTTATCCGGGCTATATCCCTAGCCACCATAGCCACACGTACCCCTTTAGGTGCAGCTATGGTGCAGCCCATCACAGGTCGTCACTTAGCAAGGTGGCCTGAGCTGTGACTCAGCGACCGTGAGATCTTCTTCATACGGACCGGGGTGAAAAATAAGTTGTCACGCATATAAGTGGTAGTCAGGTGCCTATTCTTCAGGTTAGGTCAGGAACTTAGGAAGTGGCTGGCACCTATGAAGATTGGTTAATAAAACCAAGACATCCATATGTATGTTAATAGGATAGGTGCATAACGAGCCACACTTGACCTAATAGAGCTATATATCGATATAGTCCAACAGCCTACTAGAAAAAGTCAATCACGGATAAGTAAGAGTGTAACAGAAAAGTTCGTAATTAATATAACTGATTTCTAACACGGCGTTAACAAACTCTGAATGGCTACCTACTTACTGCAGCCCATGCCGCGCAGCTGCACATGTGAAGAAAGACGATTTGCCGAATATTACCGCTGATTTTGAAGTTATTTTTATTTAAGAACTTACAAACGTAGGTGGGTATATATCGCGGCAACCTACAGTTGTGATAGCTTTAAAGAATGGCCTTGCAGGACTTCCCGTGTTGGATGCTTAATGTACGCTGCGGGCGTTGGTTTGTCGAATACCTAGGCATGGGTCGAAGTATATCAGGTAGGAGGTCTACAACTGCACACCAACATACTATGTAGTAGCTACGCATACCGTCATTATTGTGCCTTGCTATTCCCACTCTAGAGAATTTCTGCAACTATTCTAATCTACCTATATGAGAGTCGTCTAGTCGTCCATGATGGTACTAATCCCTTTCTGGTACTCCAGAGGGCTAGATCCCACAACTAGTATGTACGGATCGTGTCTTGCAGAGTGATGTTGTGAAAACCTACAGGAAGGCTAAGAAAACACAGCTATCGTCGTGATTACCAACGCCACCACCTGGGTAGATCTATTTTAGGACAGTTGTATATATAATACCTATTTAATATCCTATATGTAGGGCCTTTCATCTTGAAGGGAGTAGTTTCTTGGATAACACACTGGGGTAGCTTGTTTCTATGATCAATGACTTAGCTCGTAGCAAAGTAGCTCGATCTTGTGCCGTTATGGATTTATCTGGTTTTCTCATTCCCGCAGCTATCTGCGGTGCCGGCCTTGGAATTGTTTACGTAGGTTACCTGAAATCCTGCCTTGTTCGATCTGATTGACTGACTCGATGTTAAGTGTACTCTTACTGTAGCCTACCGTCTCCTGTTCCATCCGCTAAGGCAGCACCCGGGGCCACTGATCGCTAAGATATCCGACCTCTACGGTGCTTTCTATGCCTTTAGGACTACTCTCCACCTACGTACATGGCAAGACCATGTCCGGTACGGTAAGGGTGCGATGGCATGTGTTACAAAAAGCATGAGACTGATATCAGTAAATTCAGGCCTAATAGTCAGGCAGGGACCAAATAAGTTGGTCTTTAATTCTGTGCAGGCTTTGCGTGGTACCAGCTTAAACCGTGAACATATTGTAAGAGATTTATTAACGAAATCAAGATATCTATCAGAATGACAGGATCACTAAGTCCCGGGTTTACCTCATATCGCAAAGAGCTCCCGGTGTCTATGGCCTATTCAATGCCGTCGACGGGTTCTTACACCAGAAGAAGCGCAGGCTAGTCGGTAAACCTCTCAGCGACAGGTCGATACGCGCATTCGAACCGACTATGGTTAGCCAAATTGATATCTTTCTTCAGCAAATGCTAGCATGCTGCCAGAGAAAAGACCGTGATGCTATCCCCGTAAACATGACCCAGGTATCCAAGCATCTCACCATGGACATCATGGGACATCTCGCGTTCGGATACCCCCTGGATCTGCAGACCGAAGCTACCAACAGGGCAGTGCTGCAATCTAAGGCCGGCTTCTTATTCAATGTCGGGATACAATTGCCTTTTCTGGGTACTTTGCGTGTGCACATGCTCGGATCCCTTCGGTCTCTCATAAGGGGGAAGCGGTACCTCCGAACCCTCGAGAGGATTATCATAGAGAGGCTCGCTGAAGGACAACATGTCAAGCACGACTTCCTTTTCATGTCAGACCAGTTGCGAGTCCCCGAGAACGATCGAGTCTGGCTCGAAGAGGTCCAATCTGAGGCGATCTGGTTCCTGATAGCCGGGAGTGATCCTACATCTGCCACGCTGAGCGCGCTGTTCTTCTATCTTATGAAGAACCCGCATTGCTACCAGCGGCTTGCTCAGGAAATCCGCTCCACGTTTCAGAATGACAGCGAGATCCATAGCGGCCCGCGACTCGCGTCTTGTGCCTACCTACGCGCGTGCATCGATGAGACCCTCAGGATGTCCCCTGCACTGCCAGGAACGCTTTGGCGCGAGAAAGCGGCTGGAGCCGGGGACGAACCCCTTGTGATAGACGGCTGCGTCATACCGGAAGGCACGCAATTCGGCGTCAACACGTACGCTCTCCTGCACAGTGAGGAATACTTCCCCGAGCCATTTTCTTTCAAGCCGGAGCGCTGGCTCGAGGATTCGGGAATGAGCAAAACCTCCAGGGACGCGTTTGCACCATTCTCCCTCGGCTCCCGCAGCTGCTTGGGCAAATCCATGGCGTACCTCGAAGTCAGTCTAGTCATGGCCAAGACCCTGCTACGCCTCGACTTCGACGAGGCCGTGGGAATGCCGTCCAGCCACGAGACAGGCCTCACCAAGAGAGAACTCGGAAAGGACACTGAAAGGGTTAACGAGTTTCAGATATACGATGCATTCGGTGCGGTGCATTGGGGGCCATTCTTAAACTTCCGCCCGGCTCGTGCCGACGACTAACCAAGTAGGCCACGTGGGAAAATGTCCAGAATAGCGGCAAACACCACGGGCCGAGTGGAGGTGTCTATCTTTGTAATTTTCCCTCGTTTTCCTTTTTCACTATGTCGAGGCTTGGTCA
The DNA here is from genome assembly GCA_902806575.1 of Jackrogersella multiformis. Taxonomy (NCBI): domain Eukaryota; kingdom Fungi; phylum Ascomycota; class Sordariomycetes; order Xylariales; family Hypoxylaceae; genus Jackrogersella; species Jackrogersella multiformis. Next base: position 298,159 of record CADCXD010000002.1, on the reverse strand, counting down.
AAGGTTCCTTTATACTTGAGACTACTGTTGAAAGATGTTTCGATAAATGTATTCTGTTTGACAGAGCATAACTACGGCACTGCCAGTTTCTGTGATGAAGGTTCCTAGACAGGCTAAACCCATTCATTGAGTCTCTCAATACATCTAGTGTATACGTAGATAAATAAAACTCACTAAGCTTAGCAATGCCTAAGGGATGCATTTCTTCTATCTAAAGTTATTCGTGGCAAAGTTCTCCCTCTATAAGTGAGGGGACCCACCCCGGTCCAGGTGAAGAAGATATGCCACATGTACACTGGTGCAATACAAGGTACTTATATGTACTGTACCTAACATCCATAGGTGTCGTCGATTAGATGAGGCGGATCTATTGTTGGCTGTCTGGCTTTGATGGGGTTCTAGGCGCAGGTGGGGGCCCGCGCTGCGTTGTCGTTGAGCCCTTGGCAGGCTATAAACCTGGCTATCAGCGATCGGATGGTCTGTATGAGATCTGTAGGCTGAGCTGAGCTAGGTAACCCTAGGTACCTACATAAACCTTAGGGATTCCTGCAGGTTCGGGACGGGAACGCTAGGAACCTGGTAACCTAGGGCCAACTGCCGAAATAGCTAGGTCTGTATTCGGCGGCATTAGAGGCGGTTCTGCGGGCGGGCGCACATATGAGATCAAGCCGTGTCATGACCGCGACGCCATCAAATGATTATAACGACCGAACTTGCCTGCTTAGTTGCTATTTTCGGTAACCCCCACAGAAGCCTGGTTTATTTGCTTTTTTTTTTCTTAAACCCCACGCAGCTTTGCGTCTTTAACAGCCACACCGGCGTCAGTAATCTATCGTTTTGCTACGCCTTAAAGGTGCATACAATGAGATCTCGATCTCCCGCGTCCCGCCGGAAAATGCAAATAGTAACGAGGAAGAAGTCATCTTGGCCCAGGGCTAGGTCGGTAGGTGAAGTGGGTAAGTACGTCTAGTGTAGGTACTGGCAGATGCGATGTTGCTGCGAGGTAATCACCTAAAATCTAGGGAACAATGTCTCTTTTTGCGATATTTACGAGGGACTCGTGTTGAAGCATTCAACCAAATCAATATCCCTATGTTCCATTAAATTTTTTATAAGACTTTGCTAGTATACAGGGCAGCTATCAACACAGCAATTCATACAGTAGATTAAAATCCTGCTTCTTATCCTGCTGACTTATCCAAAGAGATTCAGGGTTGCTAAGAATCCTGTTTATTGCCCGAGGTGCCGAACTTACGACCCCAGTCCTTGACTTTCTTATCCATGTCACTTCTCACAAGTATCATGATCAGAGCCATCACACCGGCAAAGAACCAGTCCCCGAGTGCGATCAGAGCACCGCCTCTGATGCTTCCTCCCAGCATACTACGCTTCACCAGACCGGTCGTGAAATCGGTAGTTATGATCTCCTGGCCACTTTCCAAGGCCTTGACGCTCTTAGTCGCAATTGATTCTGCTGCCTGCGGCGCGTCCCCTTCCTCGAGCATCTTAGTGACGCCCGTCTTGATTTGGTTCTCGGTTTCCAGGGCATCGCCTTGGATCGTGGCGGGGAATATTGTGTGCACTCGGACGGGTGGCTCGTGAGGGTTGGCGGCGGCGTACAGGTTCATCTCCTGGGAGAGCGTATCAGACAAAGATCGCAGCGCGGCTTTGGCCGGGCTGTAGGGGGAGTAGCCAGCGATGCTGTAGAATGCCAAGAAGGATGAGGTGAAGACAACGTGGCGCGCGGGCGGCGGGGCGCTTGGCTGAGTGCTAGAGCCATTGATGGTGTCCTTTCGAGGGTTCTTAAGCCAGTATGCCAGGGTCGCGTGGGCCATGTACAGACTCGTGAAGTAATTACTGTTCATTTGTGCCTGGAACTCAGACACTGGAGTATCAATAAACAATGTTGGGTGCGAGACACCGGCACAGCACCATACGATGTCTGGCGGGTTTCCCGAGTTCCACGATACCACCTCCTCGATAACGTGCACCGCTTCAGACGCCGACGTCAGGTCCGCGCTTATTTGATGAAAGCGTTGGGTTTCAGGGTTCGGCGCTCCTTGCTATACCTGATTTGGCTTATACGAACGAGTAGTGTGGGGAACAGGATGGTCAACGTACCCGTATATGTTCGATCCCTTGGGCTAGCCTATCATGGTCTCGCGCAACGATGACGACGCTGGCGCCCTTTTCAGCAAGCCGACGTCCTACTGCAAGGGGCTTGTTGATAGTTCTGTTGTAAAGTTTCGCTAGGTAAGTGAGCACCTTCGGAGACATCGGGAAAAGGAGGGCAGTGTGGAAGATGTTGGTTGAATTCGTACAGGAAAACTCAAAGAAAAGAAAAGGGGGGAATGGAGGGGAGAGGGCGGTAGGTAGGTGGGTAGTAAGGTGACACAACTCTTCAATGTTCTATCAAATGAATTTTAATGTTGGTTTTATTTTCCCGGCAGGTAAGAAGCTATTAAGGTAAGGAGGGAACATATTAATTAAAATAACGGGTATGGACTGGGTTACCAACACAGCAGTTGGGGACGTACTGGCTTTCCTCTCAATTGTATTCGTTGGAATACGCTTTTACGCCCGGCGTCTCAAGAACGCTGCTCTCAAATGGGATGACTGGCTCATACTCGCGAGTCTCTTGACAATGTTAGGGACAGGCATACTGGCCATTTGCGGTGGGCTCCTCCAACTTATACACGCTCTTGTAAAACATACTTTGCATTTATAGAAGTTTCAAAATATACCTTCCTCTGATCAACGTCGTCTCTCTAGCAATCGCAGAGTATCCCGAAGGGGCTTGGATGGCCCTCAAACACTTTTGAGAGAAAGCGCAAGTTCTCTGAAAATTCTAGCCTCCAGGGGGTTTTCATCCCTCTCAAGACAAGCAATGAGGAGGACATGCAACCCGTCCACTACAAGTATCATCCCAACACTTTATTCAAATCGGTGCCGGCGGACAGGATACCCTCCGTTTGATAATAACAGAACTTCATTTTAGGTAGCTCCCTAGGTAGGTACTGTAGGTGGTAATTCATGTATCCTTGAAAGGTTTAATTAAATGATTGGTTCAATCTCTTTACCAATAACAATTGAACCAATCAAAAGCTGTGGAGTTATCGGAATTACCGTGATAGGAAAATTCAAAGCGTTACATCGCAGCAACTGCCCCCCATTTTGCTCATATTCGGGGCAATGTGGAGCCAACATTTGCACAGAAGCGGCGTAATAGAAAAAAGTAGAACAAACAGAAAGCACTGATAGGCTTAAATGAGTTGAACATAAACTTCTATTTGTTCCAACCTATCTACTTCATACCAACACATAGGTATCTACGAGATATCTAATTCGTACTAGGCTTGCCAACATGAGATGCAAATGTGCGGCGTAATCCTAGGGTTTCCCCGACTAACAGAGCAGAGCCTCGTTGACTTGCAATTACAGGTGATCCTACCCTACCCGCATGGGCTGTGCCGGTATCTGCACTCCAACACGGGCAAGCTATCACTTTGGCCCCAATGCCAAGCCACGGGATGTTACATAAAGCAACATGTGGACGGGACGAGGTACATCTCGGCCGACGGATAGATGAGATGGCGGATCAAATACAGATGAACATAAGTTCCTACTATAGTATTGCGTGCCGATTGGACTTGGATGGCACCTCTACCTCGGGAGAACTATCTAATATAACCAACCTAGTGCATCTGTACACCTTGAGATTATGTAGTCGCCCAGTTTCCGGCCTTAGTTTACACAGGCAGATATCTGAATTTGGCCGGCGAGTGCCAACAGATGTAGGTAGCCAAACGTGACGATACCGTTGCTATTAGTAGTGTTCTATCTTGTCAATAAAACACATAGGCTACCACCTCCCTCACTTCTCAATGTTCTTCATCTTAATCCCTCTCAACACCAGAACTACCACTTCGTCCATCTAAGTTTACTTCGCCATCACAAACACTGTCATGCAGTCAGAGAAGGTTTCCGGCTCAAGCAGCCATCTTTACAACATAAGCTCAGGTGTCGGCTCTAACAAGGAAAATGGCATTTTCCTGGAGGCCGATTTAAGCCAACAGGTCGACATACACAATTGCCAGCATGAAACTGTGTATCTTAAGGGTACTCGGTTCTGGATGATGTCTATGTCGTACGTGTCACTGATACATCCATATAGGATGGAACCGGTTTTGCTTACTACTAGTTACCTCGATACTTAGCATGGCTATCATGATGTTCATGACGAACCTTGAAGTTCCCGTGGTCACCACGGCTTTAGTTACCATCACGAATGACTTACAAGGCTTCGAAATCTCGGGCTGGATCCTCGCCAGTTACCTTCTAGGTTACGTCGGTTCGTCTAGATGGGTCGTCAACCTGCTCGCGCATCGCTCACCCACTTATAGCTGTTATTGTGATTTTCGCCAAGTTTAGCGATATCCTCGGCCGTAAATTCATCTTCCTGTTATCAACTGCAATCTTCATCATATTTTCCGCCGCTTGCAGTGCTTCACAAACTATGATACAGTTGTAAGTAGATAGAGCCGACACAGATTTGCAGTATCTCATCGGCCCATAGTAGGCTAACATTCTTTATCTAGGATCGTCTTTCGGGCATTTCAGGGTATAGGTGGCGGGGGTTGCTTCTCGCTTTGCACTATTATGATAATCGAAATCGTTCCCCCTGAAAAGTGTACAAAATATGTGGCAAATATCTCCATCGTCTATGCTTTGGCACTACTAGTAGGTCCCATTGTCGGTGGTGCCATTGCTGCTCAGACCAGTTGGAGGTGGATCTTCATAATCAAGTCAGCAGACCCTATAATTACTCCTGTCTTGGTTTACCATCTACTGACATGATCTCCAATTTATAGCGTCCCAATATCATTTCTTGCTTTCTTCGTAGCATTTCTAGCTATTCCCAATGACTTCCCATACCAACACCAGCCTGATCGCCAGCCGAAGGGTATAAAGGAGATACTCTCCGTAGCTACGTTCAGGCGTGTAGATATACCCGGAACTATCCTAATCTTATTCGCAACCGTGGCTCTAACAGCAGCGTTCGAGGAGGCTGACGAACTATTCCCATGGAAGTCTGCGTACGTTATCACGTTGCTGATTGCGTCTGGCGTCCTTTGGGCTGCTCTGCTCCTATGGGAGCGCTATGTCGCTCTCTCTGACAAGGTTCGGGAGCCAATCTTGCCATGGGCATTCTTTACCAACCGTCAAATGATCGGAATACTTTTGTGAGCTCCCTGAGATCTTATCTGTATATGGACATCTAGGCAGCTAACAACCGTGCTTACCTACCTATCAAGGAACTTCGTTTTCCTAGGTGGCCCTGCGATTATCAGCATGCTTCTAATCCCGCAGCGCTTCCAATTGATTTACGGCACATCTAGTCTTAACGCCGGAGTTTACTTGATTCCTTTCACCATAGCGCTGCCTGCTGGAACCATGTTTGCGTCAAGCATTGCTGGCCGGCTTAAAGTCCCGCCGATATATCTGATATTGACCGGTTCTTGTCTCCAAGTAATTGGCTTTGCCTTATTAAGTACGTTGCCCTCTACCTTGGACATCCCGCCACGGATATACGGGTCCGAGTTTATCAGCGGATTGGGTTGTGGGATGAACTTCTCGTTGCTCTTTGTGTTAATCCCATTTGTAAACGAGAAACGGCATCATGGTAAGTCTTAGTAACCCTACTCTGACCTATAAGAAGTCACATCCGCTAATAGAACACTATATTAGCTGTAGGAATGGGAGCCGGAGCCCAGTTTCGGATGATAGGAAGTGCCATTATTCTCTCTATTGCAACATCCGTCTACAACGGCTACGCGCAGCCTCGGCTTCAAGATATTCTTGGCTCCTCAGATACAAATGCCCTAACGCAGCTAGGTACGTTGCCACAGGAACTACAGGAGCAGATCCGGTATGCGCTCAAAGAGGCGTACAATCGACAGAATCTTGTCGTATGCGCTTCGGCGGCGTTGCAGATTCCAGCTTCTCTACTCATGTGGAAGAAGAAGCAGGTTGTCGTCTAAGTGTCCTCTTGTTCATCTCTCGATACCTACCTAGGGTAGGCATGTCGCCAAGTCAGGTGCCAAATCGGACATATGCTAGACGTTTCTACGTATAGTAGATCGGAGGATTTCTCTAAATGGTATGACGACGACGATTTCAAGCGTGATGGACTTCTTTATGCAGTGGATTAATGACATACAGGGAGAGTATAGGACCTATACTATAGGTTCCATATTATTGATAGGTACAGCAGCGGTTGGCTCAAATCAAATAATTTATTTGATTTGTTTGATTTGATTTGACCAAATCGTTACCAAACAAGGATTTTTTCAGATTTGATCAAATAGGAAAATAATGTATATTTGTTTAAATCGAGCCCCACTTTAATACAGATTTTAATTGGTTAATTTATCGTTTTAAAAGAATTTTTTTACGTAATAAAATATTAAAAAGTGGAGAAAACTTTAAATATTTTTTAATTTCGGATTATTATTTACCTGGACCCACTTATATGCAGATTTGGTTGATTTGATTGGTCGATTTGACCAGTTTCCGTATTTGATTGCCAAGAACCAATCAAATCAAATCCGTGCCTGATATTTGATTTGTTTGATTTGAGCCAACCGCTGAGGTACAGTACGGACAGCGACACCTAAAATCGGGTTGTCTACCTAGGTACCTATTGGAAGGTACTGAGGTCTGGGCCAACTATACCTAATCTAGACTAGTCCTGTGGATACCTGATCTCACAGTACAACAGATACCCATATAAATCTAAAGTATCTTCTCGACCTATCGCTACTGAAGTCCCGTCTGACGGTGCGTCAAATCTACAAAAACATCTAAAAACCCAATCTACACCTAGCATCACTCAATATATACCCCTCACAGTAAAGTACACTCCGTCTCTGCCATCGTCAATAAACATGTATCACTCGACACCCCACCCCACCCTAAATAACGCCACAGTACAAAGCCATGAAAGGGGATTGTGTAACGTGCGATGGCTGTGTATAATAAGATAAAAGGTAAGAAAGGGGAAGTAATGGAGTTAAAAGTTCAGTTTTGGAGAAAAGAAATCTAGCGATACAATAAACCCTCGAGAGCTCGGGCACAACCTTAGAAGTCTTGCTTGAACAATTAAAACAATGTATCCTCCCGAGCCCGTCATCCTCGCTGCTCTCTCATTGTACCGCACACACATCGGTAGCCATAACTATCGCGCCTTCTCGGCCATCATTCCAGATATTGAGACAGCCGATCCTGACGACCCGGACCTTTTCGAATCAGACGAGGAGCTGGAAGAGGCTCGCCTGGAATTCACTCTGCAGCTCGTTGGCGATGGCCACGATACGCGTCCGCCAATCACTCGTGCGTCCGACGTGCTGACGCACTGGGAGGCCCTGGCGCCGCAGCTCGCCCTCGACGGAGCCTCGGTATATCACGACGCCTCTTGGCGCGACGAGATGAGAGATGTCTACACGCGGGGAGTGATCCGAGGTCTCAACGAGCGGTGCTCTGGTACCGTTGCTACGTGGGAGTTCCCTAGCGACCTAGCTGTCGTTCTGCAGCACGTGGACAGCCTAGAGGGTCCTGGCTGGTATCAATATCGCGAGCACCACGAGAGCGTGGTTTTCTTCGAGGGTTGGGTTCGCGATGGCGGGCCGGGTGATTTGACGGAAGAAATCGCTCTAGGACGGGTTAGGACGGCTGGTGAGATCATCGATCGGACGGTGGGACTCGGGGAGGAGTATGAAATTGCTGGAGGCTGGGCGTGTGGCGAGAAGGGGAACGAGGCAACTTGCTACGCTGTGTACAGCCGACCGCGAGACGCGGGTGGGGACCGGGGTTGGTCGTGGCGCTACGTCGCTTGCCTGGGACAGTTTGACACACACGTGTTCGAGAATGTGGTCGAGCTGCTCGACTGGTACAAATCTTACGGAGAGCCCCGGGAGGAGGACTGGAGTGTCTCTGCGGAGGAAGTATTTCAGGCGTGAAATCCAACTGGCTCCTAGGTCATATTCCAATTCATCTACATGTCTCTAACTGTAACAAATAGGCTATTTATTCTCGACGTAACATCACCCGTAATCCATACAGAGCAAACATCAATTCTACATCGCCCCCATGGGGTCGAGCAACTTCCAGAATTGTATAGACTAAGACATGAATCCAACAAAAAAGGGCCGAAAAGACAGAGCTACGGCCTCCAGGTAAGCTGCGCCCTGTTCGCTGCCTCACTAGCAGGAACGAGCTATGACTTCCGAGAAACAATAACAATATTAGCCGTTCAACCCAGGTTCCCCATCTTTCTTGAACCCTTGAGAAGGCGAGTGGGGACAGTAAGAGTTCCAACTGCTCGCTGTAGCGGCTCTGCCATCTGTAAAGAGACACATGGGCGCGAAGGATGCTGCATCCTCTCTGGAAAGTCTCTATCAAGGGTCGAACAGTTGGTGGGAGTCTTTCCCGCCAGAAAGCGGAATCTGTAGTCCTGGGATGCTCAAGTCTGCCTTCAATGACCCAAAAGGTCGAAGCTGACTTGCTGACAAGACGTGTGCACGAAGCCTCAAGCGTTCCCTTCATCTCAGCGTACACTGAATCATCATGACTGGCACTGTCTTGATTTAGCCCAGTTGATCGGAATGTTGTAGCCAGGTGACAGTCTCTGTGTGGATTATACAGGCGAAAGCCATCATCTCTCGTCGGATCATAGTCAAGTACCCAAACCGTAGCGGCCGACTTCTCGGCGTGGAAACCAATGGGAAACCGATGGAACGGTTCCTGCTCATCAGCCTGCCCATCTTGTTCTTTGAGATCGATAAAGGCCGCTGTGCCTAGGTACATGTGGTCTATGCGGCTGCGCAGGTAGACCAGAGCCTTCGGCCAGAGATGACTTTGCACGAAAGAGCGCTGCTCCTTGTCCAAATCCTCATCTCCAGGGGCATCAGGCTGTTCGAAGGCCCAGGGGTACCGCTTGCCGATCGGATCTGAGAAGTAGGCTGCCATTGGCAGGTCACCTGTCTCTTCTACGTGTGATGAGACAGTGTCATGATTGGCGCCACCCCATAGAAACCCCGCGTGAGGTACGTACAGAGAAAGAGGTAGGAAGGGAATCAGGGCATGTTCTGGAATATGCTTGGCATACTGTGCCAGGCCCAGAGCTTCCAGATCGACAGGTTCCTGGGGGCTTAGAGAACGACGAGTAGAAGCGTCCAGAAAGTGCAGGTTATGGTTCCTTCCAGCTGATGTCTCGGAGAAAGGGCTCAGTAGGCTGTACACTGCAACCAGCATCAGCAGAGGCAAGCCAACGGCACGGAGGACGGCGAGCGCTATTTTCCACGCTAGCTGCCGCCAGCTGCAAGATATTTCCGGTGAAGATAGCGAGTAGAGGTCCTGTGCTGTAACAGCAACGTAACCGAGAATCCAGTCAGCGGCGTTACAGCCTAGCATACCTGCAAGGACGACAAGGGCTTGGCGCGCCCAGCTGAGTCGAGCACCACTTTTACCCCTGAAATCAAAGAGTGACAGCAGGAGGAGACATGCAGCCACAGCCGCTGATGCCTCAAGTGAGTGTGCTTTCTCCTCCGTGCACATGTCCCTGAGCCGTTGCCAATCCTGGAGGAAGAGGAGTGCACACGATGCAATTGGTTCAACCCGCCACCAACGGCCGAGATGCCCATTGGGCGTTTGGTGTAGTACCATAAATATTGATATAAGCCGGGCGGCTACGATAGTGGAGCGCAGCGCCCGGTCAGGGACAACCACTGTGAAGAGGTATGATAGCGGAGGAAAGAGGTCCAACGTAAGCTGTCCCCTGGCTAAGAGCTCAGCGTTGGCTCGATGTCGTCTTTCAACCTCGTCAATCGTTTTGCTGCTTGAGGTAGCTATCAGAAGGGTAAGGAAGCAGGACGTGAGAATTTGCAGGAATTGCCATCCGCAGCCTCGCACAAGTGTGCGGTAGTCTTTGGACAACATCGTGAGGTCGTCGTTGAAATCCTGGCGGGTGTCTTGCGCTGCTGTTTGATCGGGAGATATTTGAGGTCTGAAGAAAGACGGCACACCTCTTCTGAGAGAGTCGAGTGTTTTGGCACAGTAAGCCGAGTCTCAGTCGCATACAGGTATGTAGATGAACTCCTCACGCCACCTCTTGTAAGATATATTGCTAATTCCCATGTTGTCATACACCTCCATTAGACGTTTGGTCCGCTTATGACTTTGTATGTGACTGCCAAGACTTTGTTGCAGGTTCAAACAACCATCAAGAGACACCAAAAGGGTATACCTACTCGTCTATTCAAAGTAGCTCAGCTTGGATTTTGCCAAGGGAAAATGACGCTGTGCAACTGGATCATGAGTGGTGAATAGAGGTAAGGTTACACATATATAAATTGCATGTCAGCCACGATTATTCCTTCGGTCGTGTTGACAATGTGCGCCGCTGAGAATTAGGGGTTGAGCCGTAAAAGGCCAGTCGTATCGACGAAGAAGCCCCGATGAGGAGGATATAAAAGCTCTTGCCATAATGAGAGTTGGACGCAACGAAGATGGGACTTATGAGGGACTAGAGACGAGTCAATGTTTGAATTAAGCACCATGAATCGTGTCCTACGGCTTCTTGTATGTTTTTGGCTTTGCTCCTACAGCCTCGCGCTTCCAGAGTTTCCGGGTGCTACAGCTTACTTACCCCGTGTCCATGACCTTGCCAAGAGAGGCGACTGCACGACCGAGACTGTTGTTTCTGGCGATGGCTGTGGATCTCTCGCCGAACGTTGTGGCATTTCAGGGGCTGACTTTACAAAATACAACCCAGACCCAAACCTTTGCTCAACTTTACAGATTGGACAACGTGTCTGCTGTGTAGGTAACTCGCATAAAAATAGCACTAGATATCAAGAGCTGACCTTGTCAATTAGTCTTCAGGAACTCTTCCCGACATCCGGCCACAGCCGGAGCCCAACGGGACTTGCGCCTCGTATACTGTACAAAAAGATGATACTTGTTCCAGCATAGCAGCAGCCAACGGCCTCAACGCATCAGAAGTTGAAGATTTCAACAGGGTCAAAACATGGGGCTTTGACAGCTGTGCTAACCTCGGTCTCGGGGTCAGAATCTGTTTGAGCGATGGCGACGCACCGTTGCCCGCTCCCCAAAAAGGCGCCATCTGCGGCCCTACAGTGCCTGGCACTGAACAGCCGCCAACCGGAACCAATATCAGCAATCTAAATCCCTGTCCTCTCAATGCCTGCTGTAACATCTGGGGCCAGTGTGGCATTACAGGCGAATTTTGCGTGCCAACCATGGGCAAGTTTGGCAACCTCGGCACAGGGCCACCAGGCTCGAATGGCTGTGCATCTAGTTGTGGTCGCGAGATCGCCAACAATGGCGAAGCGCCAGGTTCCTTTATCTCAGTTGGATATTATGAGTCCTGGAATATGGACAGACCCTGTTTGACCATGAAAGCCAAGTCGATCGCCGGCTTAAAGTACACACATGTGCACTGGGGCTTTGGAAAAATCGCTTCAGACATGAGTGTCAATATTAACGACACATACAAGCAGTGGGACGACTTCAAAAGTTTGAGTGCCTCGGGCATCAAGGCAATTCTATCTTTTGGCGGCTGGGGAGACTCAACCGATCCTGCCACATATGACATTCTTCGGACGGCCGTGGGTCCAGATGGCCGGGAAACCTTTACCGATAACGTAGCCAGCTTTGCTAATGATGAAGGGTTGGATGGAATTGATATCGACTGGGAATATCCAGGGGTAAGTTAACAAGTTCTCTCTCGACTACCTACCTTCCTTTCTCGTTTTCGCCTTCTAGATTACTCATCTCGATTAACAGGCACCCGATATTCCAGGCATCCCCCCCGGGCAGAAGGAAGACGGCGAAAACTATCTTGCTATGTTAAAGATGCTCAGAAGCAAGCTGGACAAGAGCAAAACTCTTTCCATCGCAGCGCCGGCTTCTTATTGGTACCTAAGGCCATTCCCCATCGCCAACATGTCCGAGTCTCTCGACTACATCGTCTATATGACATATGACTTGCACGGCCAATGGGATGCTGGTAATGAATTTGCGCAGGAGGGCTGCGCAGGAGGGAACTGCCTAAGAAGCCATGGTAATTTATTTCTACCTCTGTCTTAAGCTACAGGACTAACAGGCTTTAACCAGTCAACCTCACCGAAACTATGGATGCACTTTCCATGATTACAAAAGCCGGCGTTTCTACCAAGAAGGTAGTCGTGGGCGTGACAAGCTACGCACGCTCCTTCAAGATGGCAGACCCAAACTGCTCGGGACCAATGTGCACATTTCTAGGCTCAAACACTAGCTCTCAGGCCGAGCCTGGGGAATGTACACTTACTGCGGGTTACATCTCCAACGCAGAGATCGATAGCATCATAAGTAAGAAACCAGAGAGCAAGACTTGGCGCGATGACGAGGTTGACGCAGATTTTATTATCTATGACTGTGGGTAAAACCCTTGACCTTATATGTGCTGTTTTGTTGACGGATATCGGGTACCAGCAACTGAGTGGGCTTCTTATATGACCGACAAGACCAAACAGTCTCGTACAGACCGTTGGAAAAGCCTTAACTTTGCTGGGACCATCGACTGGGCGCTTGATTTGCAGCAATTTTCCGAAGACGACGGCTGTCCAGCAGGAACATGCAATTCGCCAGGAACGCTCTATGTAGGCCCTGAAATCTTTACAGATGAGAACCCAACCATCGAATGTAATCCACCGTGTCAGCTTATCTTGCCCCCCTTTATTCTTCCAGAGCCAACCACAGTCACATTTCCGCCTATGACCACATCGCTTGAAGTTGCATGGACCGAAACGACCGTCGTTACTGACGATAATAACGAAGAGACCATAAGGTCTTCCATCTCGCGAATCGTGCAGACTACGACAATAACTATTCCTCCCTTAACTACCACTGCCGTTGACTTTTGGAATAAGCCTCTCGAAAGCGGAAGTAACTCTACACTCATCTGGTTAACGTGGAGCCTTTTACCGCCGCCATTCATTATCACGAACGACCCCAATCCGGAAGACAAGCCAGGCGTTACACACCCTAAGGTGACCAGGACCATTTACCCGCCACCGTGGCCTTACTCGGTTTCAACCTCTGGCTCGCAAACTACATCCACCACACCAGTTATTACACATGGCTCCTCGACGCTTCACGAATCAGTCGCCGTCAAGACTCAGACGGGAGAACCCGGTCCAAAATGCACTTCGAACTGCGGGCACACATGCAAAGTGTTTTGTAACGCCCCGTGTCTACCTGGTTTCTGTCCTCCAGGCGGAGGTGACCCCTCACATAACGACTTCCAGGATCCTTCGGACCCCAACCCTCCTCCTGGCCCGCCACCCGGCTCAAACCCAAACCCAGCAGGCAGCGGCAGCGATGTTTGCCAGCCCCAGGTCAATACAGACACAGGACTATGCTCCAACGGCAACTTTCCCGTCTGGGATCCTTCATCCATGTCGGTTCGCTGCGATCTTTCCGGCGAGGACGCCGATGCCCAGAAGACGGAATGCCAGAAAGGGGTTGACAATAACTTGGAAGGTTCTCAGGAAAATGCTGATCAGTCGTCCCAATGCTGTTCGAATACCGCTGCCGTCGCCGTAGCAGGTCTTGAAGGCAACACAAAGATCCCGTCGACAGGTTCATGCCCGGTACCGCAAAACTACCGGCAGAATCCGCCGGCAGACGGCATAGCCCACGCGACCTTCACATGTGACTATGCCAAATGGCCCAACGTCTGCGCCAACGCGCGGTCTGCCATCTTGGTACGCGGCAAGACAGACATTCTGACGTACTCGGCCGGAGGCGGCGTCCACGCAAACGAGCTGTGGTACCATAGCAAGGTGCGAAGCAGCACCTACGGCTGGACGCTCGACGGCTGCGAGGTCGAAGAATACCCATTTGCCTCTGGCGACCCGATCCGCGACCCGAATGCCGGCGCAAAGAACCGGAGAAGATGGGGCGAGGAGCGCGTTCTCCGTCTGATTCCGGCTGGCGAGAACGGTAACCACGGAAACGCTCTGGCTGCGTTTTACCGCGACGCCGGCAATGGAAACTCGCAAAACGCTGATGGCCTTATATATTCCATGGCGTTTGAGAATCACCCTACTGGCCTCAGCGACGCCGATTTCTACCTCGACAGCGACGTGTCACGTAACTTGTGCGCCCATCCATACGGCAATGCCTTCATTCTCGTCAACGGCGCTGCCAACATGGCCCCTGGCGAGAGGTCCTACGATCCGTGGTGGGACAATAAGCTCATCCGCAAGACCGTCAGCTATTTCCTCAACGCAGCCAAGACGGCCACAAGGAGCGTGGTGACGGACACTGTCAGCCTATACTGCCGGTACCCATCACCGGGTCGAGGTGTCTACAACGATGCGGCGCAACGGTGGGAAGTGGCAAATGCGGCTAATGCACAAGACAGGAAGCAAGGAAACAATTATTACAAGTGCGATAATTACCCAGGATACGCAGGACCAAGTGGGCTCCCGCCGACCAAGCGTCGTCGTGCGATAGACGCGGGAGTCGAGGAGGAGCTGCCTCTGCAGCTTGTCGATATCAACAGCACCAGCTTAGGAGTATCCGAGAACACTGGCCTTGTCGCCGATGCATCTCAAGCCATGAGTTCCAACCTCGAAAGGAAAAGCCTCCTTTTCTCCAGGGCGATCGCTTCGGGAAGTGGCAGTTTTCTGGACCCGAGTGCCTGGCTCTACCTATGCGACGCCTCTGAAGATGATGTCGACACCTGCTCCAGCTCCTATTCTTGCGGAACAGATCCGTCTGGCGATGGCGTTGACGACGGCGGCGGCTGGGGTGACTCGCCTTCTCCCTCGTCCACAACCAGTTCCTCCGGCCCATCCACGACTTCCTCCGGTCCACCCACTACTTCTTCTACCCTGCCCACGACAACTTCCTCTGCCCCACCCGCGACGTCTTCAGAACCAGCCTGTAACTATTGGCAGGCTATATTCATGTTTGTGAGTGCCAATTCGCGAGAACTGTTACGCTAAGTATGATACTAACTAGCTCTTACCACATAGAACGACGACTGCTCGTTAGAAAGTGATGAGATATTGGGCACGGGAACCCGCTCCTGCTGGAAGGAACCGCAAGACTCGTCAAACGACAAGCCGACATGCTTGTGGGGTACAGCCATCTGTCCGGACCTAAAGATCTGTGCGTATGCCAATAATGACTGTACCGGGGATTCTGTTTCAGCCGACGGAGGCAATGCGGGACCGTTCTCGTTGTCCGGTCGCAAGGTGATAAAATCAGCCCGGGTTGTGAAGGGCAGCGATAGTTGTTGAGTAGGCCAGGGCTTTGGCTATTGTTGCTAGCTCTGTCCGATTCACCGGGTTCGGTTATCAATGACAGCGTTATGATGAGACTTTGTCTCTATTAATTAAGGTCGGAAGACATTTCACGACTATTTCATAATTATCAGTGATTGCCTACCTAGGTTGAGCTTCATGATTATCTACCCCTTAGTCCCTCAACAGCACATTGTGCATAAAGTCTTTCATTTCGCATCGAGGACGCGGGCGACCAGGAGTACGACCTGGGCGGCAAGACTACAATTTCAATGATTAAACGGAAATATGAAATATCAAAAATAGTATTTTGGGATACTTATTTTTAGTGTAATTTACATATATACCCCTTGCGAGACTAGGTGCCCGAGTCACTCAACTCTCTAGTGGTCTTCATATCTCTACCTAGGTAGAGAAACGATAAAAGACTAAACGTTATTAAAACAGAACGTCAAATCTACTCATCATCTCCTTCTTCCTCAAATTTAAATGGAAGGTTTCTTGTAGTAAATAGCTGGGATATGTATCTTAATCCTTGAATACTATTTCACAATAGGTATCAATGGCTACGGTGCATTTCACCAATAGCCTTCTCACTATTCCTAACACTGCTCTCCCACACAGGATACCTAGAATCGTACCAGGCTAGTATACCACTTGGGCCGAGTGTCGAGATGCATTTTGCCAGCTCAATCCCGTCTATAATAGCGTTGCAAGCCCCTTCTCCTCCTAGAACGGGCTCCGCATGGACCGAATCGCCCATGAAGAAGACACCCTTCTCCGCAATTGCGCAAAGCTCCTGGTGACTGACTAACACGGTACGCATGAGCCAACGCAGAACCCGTTCCATTCTTAGCTTCTCTGCGTCGAATACCTCCTTAAATGGCTGTTTTAACCCCTGAAGAGCCTCGATTTCCTCAAAAAACTCTTCTGGAACATCCTCCGCGCCTGACACTAGCCGGTTGGGATTGTGAAGCGGATCAGCAGATCCCTTGTCTGGGCGCGAATATATCCACCCCATACTCACGGAGTCACTCTGTTTCTCATTGACGGATACATTCAGGACCACGTCGCCCTGCCTGGTTTCGATAACATTAGAGTCTCCCATCGCCGGGGCGTAGATGCGATCGAAAAGTGCGCGCTCCACCCAACGTTTGCCTTTGAACACAACGTAAGGAAGAACCTTGAGGGGCGTGTCAGGAGAGAGAAACTTGCGAGTGCTGGAAAGCGGACCGTCAGCACCGATTACACACGTGCTCTGTAGCTTCTGGGCACCCTGTAGGCAAAACGTTATTCCTGATGCAGTCTCTTCCACTCTGTCGAGAGCCTTCTTCCGTTGAACATTGAGGCCTTTACGGAGTAGTCCCTCGAGCTTCCCGCGATGCGCTCGAAAAGATGCCAAGTTCACCTTTCTTGGGCAAACGAGTAGCTTCGGTTCGATGTTTCCGCAGCCGCCCAGTGATCCGTCTACGGCTATGCGACGTCGAAAGGTCCACTCATCCAAGCCAAGCATGTCAAGAAGTGGCCTGTAAGAGGACGCGTGAAGCGTCACGCCGTATCCGTGGCGAGGAGTTGAGGACGTTCTTTCGTAGAGAATTGCGGGAACACCGAGCTTGAGCAAGCAGCGGCCGAGTGTCAAGCCCCCGATCCCCGCCCCAATAATCCGAACTGGCTGCTGCATTGGGGAGATGAGATATGTTCGGAGTTGCACAGAAAGAATATGTGAGGATCTTAAAAGCCCCACGTGCTGCTATCATTGGTGCTATCATTGGTGCGATCAGTGGAGAGATGCAAGGTGGAGAAACCGAGATTAAGAGATCTAAAACCCACTCAAGACAATTACCTACACTACTTAGGTAGGTAGTGTAGGTAATGTAACTACCTAGGTAACTTAACCCCCTCGTAAAAAGGTAGATAGACGAAATATTTATCATATACCTAGGTACCTAGGTACTGTGGGGCAGCTTATGTAATCAAGAGGATAAAGTGAAATCCTGTGTTTTGAACTGAAGCTTAAAACCTTCACAATACAATAACCATTATCCCCACACACTACCTACCTAGACATATTATACACCCATCATAATATAGATTATGAATAAACCTTTACCTATTATACCTAGTTAAGGTGTAAATATGCGCTCACGTAACGAGGTAGAGCTTCTACGTTCTACCGGCGATCAGCAATTGTGTTTCTCAGCCACCGAGCAGCCGACAATGGTCATTTCCCCGTAGTTGACTTCTTAAAAATGGCGCAGATGCTAAAGCGAAAGATCATTATGGATACACACCATTCTATCGTACCCCTGATCAGGGACACGAGGCCGTCGCAAAGCTATTACGGACTCACGTACCCAAATGTCAACATGGCGTATTATTGGACTGGCACGATTCAGAATCCTACGGACTTGGGCAAAGCTAGAAACGCCAACATTTCTCCATATACAACCTTAGGGTTGATATCTTTCGTTCTTTTCTTCCTTGGACACGGTATTTGGTTTGTCTTGAGATAGCCCCCTTTTTTGGGGGGGGGGACACGGATTGGATGAACGGACCACGTGACGCTTAGATACGATATATACCGTAGGTGACCTGAAAACATTAGCCCCTATGTGCAACCTAGACGGGAGTAGGTATTCTATATATACCTACATAGGTACCTAGGGTATCTGAAGATAACTGAGGATCTTGGAGTCTTAATTCAAATTGATGTCACACACCTGCCCGAGGGACTCAGCTGAACGTTTGATCTTAAGCCTCAAAATCCCTTAGTGTTGCGGCCGCATGTAATAGGTATTTAGGATGACCAGGATTACGATTGGCCCTAACATAGCCACTGATAAACTACCTAGGTACCTAGGTAGGCAATGGAGGATCGATTGGGGGCTAGAGACGCGACAGTGAAGCTTACCATACATACCAATACTTTCATAGCTCTCGCGATTTTGACCGAAGTTGGCAAGGCAGATATCATCTTCATTTAACGAAACAGATAGTTTCAGATGCCCTAGCCTTTCGGTTCCTACCGCGAAATGATTTACAGGAGTAGAAATATCCAGTGTCTGGTCAACGTAAGCTTCAAAGGCGTAGGATCCGTATATGGAGAAGGGGGGCAAATTCGGAACCTATGAGACTCATTGATCAACAAATCACTATATTTAGGACTTGACATATTAAATTGGGACTGCATTCACCTGCCGAACTTGAAATACTAGAGTGTTCCGTCGCATAGTTTAACGAGATATCTTCTGATGCTACGACGAGATTCTATCCCGATTCAGTGTGATAGTGCGAAATTGCTACTCTCTACCTAGGTACGCTACTACCCTTCCCCGTCCGGACGAGATTTTTAAACCAGGTTCAAAAAGCTCAGCACAGCCCCGTTGTATACATAATTCCCCTTTATCGACATATATTACCCAGTATGTTGGATTTCAATGTTGATAATATTTCAAGAGTCTCGCTAATACGTAGGCTTGACGGTGAGGTAGTGATTCTCACTCGAGAATGAGAGCTATCAAGCTTCATGTTGCGACATGAAATGCTCATCTCAATATTTCATAGCCTCAAAATCAAGACAAGAATGACGTCGACTTATTCGATTTAGCCCGTAGGGCTGTACAATATATCGAAGTAGATAACAAGGAGAAGCTTTATATAGATATTGTCCTATTCCCCTTCATTGCTTTCGGTTCCTCCTAAGAAAGCAAGAGACTTACTCGATCTCCTGTCGTTTTAAATACAACATCGAAAAGTCTGCGACAATGAAGGCATCTATCCTCCTTACCCTCGGCGCTCTCGCGCTAGGCGTATCCGCCACGCCCCTGAGCCAGAACAACTCGAGGGCGAATTCCAAGTCTTTCATGGGATCGAACCTGTATTTCCTTCCGGGCATGTCGGACCAGGACCAGGATGCATACATCAACGACCTGGCCAAATACGGTGCCAAAGTCGTGCGTGTGTGGTTGAACCAGCAATCCGGCGACGGACACTGCGAAAAGGGCAGCAAGATCACGGTCAGCGCTCCGAACCTGGAGACCCAGCTGGGCAAGTATAACGACCAGACCCTCGACGCCGTCGACAAGGTCGTCAACAAGCTGGCTAAGAAGGGGATTAAGTCCATTATCTCGCCCCACGACGCGAACTCGCTCCTTGGTGACTATAGGAAGTAAGAACCTCCTCTGATGTCCAATATAAGCCCAATCACTACGCTACGACTTAGTATATAAAAAATCCCCAGGCTGACGAAGGAACCTTGAAACAAACAGGGACGTGTACTTCGATAAATGGGGAAAAGACAACTTCTACAGCTCGCAGGACGCCTTCGACGCGTACGACAAGCGCATCGACCACATCCTTCACTACAAGGGAGCCAGCTCGGGCAAGGTGTGGAAAGACTGGAGCGAGGCCATCATGGCCTTCGACATCCAGGTAAGCAGCGCCGCACCACCCCGCGCCTTTCCACCGCCGTCCCATCCCACCCCCGCGGCGGCGCTGACGCATACACGTAAAACGCACAGAACGAGCCCATGTCGCCCGACCCCTCGGTGTGCCAGAACAACGACCCGAAAGGCTGGCTCTGCGGGTGCGCCAAGAAGATCCGCGGCGCGCTGGGCGCCGGCAGCCAGATCCGCGTCGCGACGGGGGGCGTGGGCGGGGACGTCTCGCACGGGTGCGCGTTCATGGGGGCGGCGACGCGGTGCGCGGAGGTGGACCTCGTCGCCGTGCACCGGTACGCCGGGCGGCAGGCGGCCAACCCGGGGCAGTGGTCGGGGGCGGCGGGCAAGCTGGTGTTCGTGGAGGAGTGGGGCGTGGACACGGCGTCCGGCAGCCCCGAGACCGAGCTGCCGGCCCAGGCCGACGACATCAACAAGGCCGGCCTGCCGAGCCTGTACTGGCAGTTCCTGCCCAGGGAGACGTGCAGCTACGACCCGAGCAAGGACGGCGGCGACAGGTTCGGCATCTTCGTCGAGGGCGGCGCGGATATCGCCGCCGTCATGAAGGGCGCTTCCGACGCGGACGCTCTGCAGGACTGGTCCAAGGTTATGGGTTAGGTCTGGCCATGCTTTGATTCTGGGATGGTGGGTCGTGGGTCGTGCCGTTTTTTTTAAACTTACTCGTCTCGGCAAACTTCTGAATCTTGGTGGCGCGTATTTGACCATACGTAGATGTACATATCTTGAAATTTCTTTATTCCAAAGTCTCTCGTTAATATATTATGGCTTCGTATCCACCCTAGTAATTCTTTGACAATGAAGATGCTAAGACTAGGAGAAATTTGTGTAGTCAACTCACGAAATTGGTTGGTCATCTTGAAATTAGGTAGACCTAAACTCCCTTAGATGAGGTGGCATCTAACCTGCTAAGCAGTACGCAAGAAGTGCATTTAACAACAGAAGATAATATCAAGTAGACCTAATCCAGGGAGCCACGCTTAAGTCTAGTATATTGAGATTTTCAATACTCACTCGCGCAGGTCCACACACCCATGCATGTATAACCTACCAAGGTACCATGAAGGTTTTGGATATCACAGTTCAATAGTACTATACACTCTAGTCATCCATACACCTTAACCCCCTAATGGCGCTAACGCGCTACTGCATAAGAAGTCAAAAAGAAAAATTCAATATTCATCAGTACCGAGTCGTGAACGTAAGTAACCGTAAGTAACCTGCCGTGTCACCATTAGGGAGTCATCATCTACACCTCTTCGCCAGCCACGCTCTCGTATCCGCCTCTCCTCCGTCCGCTCGAACCAGTGCCGAGTCCCATACTCATCGCGGCCGGGCTTTCGTAGATGTCGGTGTAGTTGATCTTTTCGCCGCCGAGCAACGCGTCGCCCGTCTCTCTACGCCCAAATATGGGAGCGGGGTCGCACCAGAAGTCGCGGCAATTCTGAACCAGGCCCTTGTTATAAGGGTTCCGCTTCTTGCGCATCTTTTTGCCCGTGGCGGCGCCCCGTCCCGTTGCCGTCTCGATGAATGTGTCGACTCCGAGGATGCGGCCCCATTGCTTCAAGAAGCTCTTATGCTTGTGCGAATGGCCTCCCCTGCCAGTGCCGAGTGGGTCGGCAGCCGCAGATGGGGGCGCAGCGCCCGGATGGTTCGGATCGAGAGGCGCCCCAGTACTAGTGAAGGCCGAACCCAGTGACGACGCCGAGCCATCTTGGACACCATACATGTTTTCGTACGTGGTCATGGCGCGTGCAACTTGCACGAACTGTACGAAGATGAGCATGCTCACCCACGTCAGCTGTAGCGTCGCCCATAGGCCGAGGGCCACTGTGTACGAGTCGATACTGACGACGGCACAGATGGATTCTGCCAGGATGATGCAATCGTGGGATTTCGAGTTGGGAAGCTCGGAAAAGTAATAGTACAGTAGCCAGTCGAAAGATAGGATGCCGAACACGAGGTTGACCAGGTATAGAAAGAAGTGCCGATGATTATTTACACCCACGCAATTATTTACCCAAGGACAATGGCTAGGTAGTTTATGTTAGCCGATCCGACTAAATACTTTCAGGGTCGCTAGTTTGTACTTACTGGTCGTGCTTCGCAATACATCGTTGGCACCGTCTGCAGTGCTTGCTCCTTAGAGGAGTACGAATCATACATGTGACGCAGAAATTGGATTCATCAAACTTCCACAGACTCAAAAGCTCGTCGATGACGGCCTTCTGCTCCGCGATTCCGTTGAGCTTTGGGACGTATCCCGGATCAAAAACCATACATGCCGCATAAAAGTAGCAGGTGAGACCAAACGTGACGATGAACGCAAAATTGATCAGTGGATGAGCCGCGAATGTTGCTGAAGTTGATCAATTAGCTCTATTCGAATTCAGCGCCGCCAAGGAACTCACTAGGAAATACTGTGAAAATCCACCGTAAGCCGACCAGAAACAACGATGCCGCGAAGATGCCGGCAAGCCAAGGCTACTGTCAGTTAGCTTTGTAATATCTCCTACCGGTTTGAAATACGTACCGTCCTATGGAGATGTCTCATATCCGGGGGCGCATATTCAAGGACTTGGTTCGTTATCCACTGGAAACCGAACCCTGCCAAGAGCGCTATGGGTACAGACAGGAAAATGGGTAGGTGTCCCAAAACCATCAACTCGATCCATAGTAACGCAGTCGGCAAGAGAAACAGAAACTTGTTCATGAACCCTCGCTTGTCTTTCAGGAAAAAAGACGACCCGGGCCACCAGGGTGTCACCGCATGCGCGTCCTCATCGTATCCGCATTCCTTCAAAGCTCGATGCCACGCATTGGCGGTGTTGAGATCCTTCGCCGTTAATGCAGGAGTCTTGCCCGTCGTCGTCTTCGCGAAACGGTCCGAGCCGTATTCGAGGAGCTTCAGTATACACTGGGGCGACCCCTTTACCAAGGCCCAATGCAACGCTGTGAAGCCTTGCTCATCCGTCGCATGTACGCTCGCGCCCCATCGTAGGAAGAGGTCTACACACTGCGGGTAGCCCTTATATGCAGCCCACATAAGGCATGTATGACCGTAGGCATCGGCTACATCGACAGGAATTCCTTGATGCAGCAACAATACCATCAATAAGACGTTCCCACTAAAGGTCGAGATGTGTAATGTGTTATAGCCTTGGGCGTCGGAAATGAGAGGGTCGGCGCCATGCTGGAGAAGAAGATTTACGGTGTAGTAGTTGGACCGTTGGGCAGCCCATTGCAAAGGTGTCGCGATGCTTTCGCCTCCCTTCTGGTTTATGTCGGCACCTTTCTCGATAAGGAACTTGCACATGGCAAATTGGTTGTTGATGGATGCCCACTGAATGACGTTAGCAAAGAACCCACAAAGGCTGGACATGAACCGGCGCATACGTGGAGAGGCGTGATGCCTTCGTCATCTGTATAAGTCGCGTCGTAGTCTGAGGATTCGAAGAGCTTTTCCATCGCAGCCACATCCCCTACTCTCGCAAACTGCATGATATCCGGTTCGGACGAAGGCGCATCGCCGGTTGGGAGGTTACCCATCTCCAACTCTTGAGAATTCAGCTTCGGGGCGGCTGCAGTACCTTTAGAGGACGGCTGTATCGGAGCACCGGTAGGAATTATGTTTTGAGACATTATGTCTGGAGGAGTATTCGGAGTTGATTACAAAGTCAGACAGTCGGTCGGTCGGTTCGCGGGTCTTCCGGGATATTCGAGGCGTCGGTCAGAACTATGAATCACGGAATTCTGCCAAAGGGCATATTTATGATGACAATGCGTTTCTTTCGATTCAACTCGACTCGTTTTGATTTTTGGGGACTCGACAAGAGGATATGATTTTTTACGAGTCTAGTATAATTACACGACTCAAATGAATAACGAGTCCCCTAAGAAAAGAACAATTCAAGCACCGTTAAAAAAAAATCGCCTCAAACAGTCATTAAATCGAATATTCGTTGTCCATGAAATACCTAGGTAGGTATAAGATCAGGTCAAGTTCAGGTCAGCGTCTAAGTTTCCAGGAACATTGAAATATGTACCTAGTACCTAGGCAATCCATATGTAGAATCCACAGAATCCACAGAAACATTTAAAGTTGGGGCGTCGTCGTTACTGCTAAGCCACCCTGACCCACCATTCTCTTATTTGGGAGACTAACAAGGCTGAGCCATGGAATATAATTGGCCTACACTCAAAGTCTCCACCTGCTCTACCTTAATCGTAGGTACGTACCTCTCCCGGTGCGATGGCCGGGCAGATGCCACATGCATCAAAGCTACCTAGGATAGTGTGAAAGCTAAAAAATGCCGTAGGGACTTGGCATCGAATGATGATGATACTGTAACCCAAAGAAAGCTACCAACCTACCTACAACTACCACCTACGACTGCATTGAATCTCGACATGACATGACCTGTCAACTAAAAATTTAACTCAACCTCTCCTGTTTTCTTTCTTTCTTCATCTCCCGTCTTTTCCTCTTCCTATCCTCCTTCTTCCGGCTGCCCCAACCCGCACCGCAGCAAACATGGACAAGATAGACAGTCTGGACAAAATGCTGGAGAGCCTCAAGCAGCTCACCGAGTACATCCTCACGCCCTCGGCCGAGATCTTCGTCGTCGGCGCGCTGATCGTGCTCGTCCTGCCCATCCTCGTGCACTTCTACATCGCGCGGAGCACGCCGTACACGGCGCTGCCCTCGATCCTGCTCGTGGGCCCCCCCGCCGCCGGCAAGACCTCCCTGCTCACCTTGCTCGAGCGCGGCGACTCCGCCTGCGCCACGCACACCTCGCAGGTCCCGCAGTCCGTCGAGCTGACCGTGTCCGACGACCACGGCGCCGCCACCTTCCGGGAGGCCGCGCGTACCGACGCCCCGGGCACCCACCGGAAGTTCCTGCTCGTCGACACCCCCGGCCACGGCAAGCTGCGGAACCAGCATGCCATGGCCCAGATCGCCTCCGGCGCGCTCCGCGGCATCGTCTACGTGCTCGACGCCGCCAGCCTGGACGACTGCCTCGCGGACGCGGCCGGCTATCTACACGACATCCTCCTCGCGCTCCAGAGGCGCACGGGCGCGGGCAAGACGGCGAAGACGCCCAACGCCATCCGCGTCCTGGTCGCCGCGAACAAGCTAGACCTATTTACTGCTCTTCCCGTCTCGCTCGTCAAGAGCAACCTCGAGGCCGAGATCGGTCGGATACGCCAGTCTCGTAGCAAGGGGCTTCTGGACTCGGGCGTCGGTGACGACGAGGTCGGGTCGGAGGAGCAGGATGGCTGGCTAGGCGAGTTCGGGTCTGAGAAGTTCACGTTCGGCCAGATGAGAGAGTTCGATATCGAAATCGATGTTATTGGTGGGAGCGTCCTCGAGGGCAAGGTAGACAAGTGGTGGGACTGGATATCGGAGCGGATCTAAGCATCTCCCTCGTGGTATGTAATACCGAGTTGTTGAGTCCGTATGATAATGTCAGTACTACTACCTTGTATTGGCTATATAGTAGAGTCCATGTTATCAAGACAACGAAGTTAGATAGCAACGAGTTTATGTCATCAATAATTTTACCTCTAAATAATACATTATAATATCAGACATCAAGGCACATTTTCTCCGATATCACAAGTGGACATATTACATCCGTATAGCCGAACTCGATTTAGTTAATCCCGACTATATTATCATAGCAAATACTAAAGGGGTTATATATAGACAGGTCTTGTATAACCAATTCCCTCTAAACCATCGGAGACGTTGAGTCCGCCATTTATAACCTGATCCACCCGAGTCTATATCAGTTGATTGATTCTTCTAAGCAGGCAATTGCAATTTCTACCATAACGCCATGCTAACGACCTATCTTTAATCATAAGAGAGAAACCCCCGTCCCAAATTAGGCAGGTCTCAGGCTTTGACCTGATTCACCATCCACGTCAACAAGTCAACCTTCGTGACCACGGCGATGGGCTTGCTGAGTGCCTTGGCCTTTCCTTGACTAGGCTCAGTAACGACGGCAGCGCTGTTCCACTCAAAAAATTTGCTGAGTTCCGCGATAGGTGTGTCCAACGTGATCTCGACGAACTTACGACCTTTGCTTCCCTTCCCTTCTCGAGGGTCGGTGACGACCTCATCTATCTTGCCGAAATCAAACATGACATCCTTAACCGGGCTGTTGCCGCTAGCTCGTCCGCGTGAGACATAACTGAGTAGATTGCCGAGGGTGACGAGACCCACCAGCTTGCCTCCTGCACTAGCAAGAACTGGAAGTTGATCGAAGCCCTTGTCGCGCATGGTTTCAATGGCTTCGGAGCAGAGACTAGTGGCGAGGACGGAGATAACCGGCTTCAGCCTTAGGGAACGAACAGTTGCTCCAACATACGGGTCTTCTGGCTTTGCGGAATGGCCATTTGCCGCTGCTTCCTTCGCCGCGGCATCAGTGGTCGGCAGTAGATCATTAGCTGCCAACCAGTCATCATCTGCGAACTTGGTCAGATAGCTTCGGATGCTATCTGGTAGGATGGCGACGACGACATCGTCCTTGCCCAGCTTCAAATCCTTGATTGCTTTCAACGCGGCACTCAAAGCACTCCCAGAACTTCCACCGACTAGTAGGCCTTCCTCGGAAATTAATCGTCGTGCAAGTTGGAAAGACTCCCTATCGTCTGTTTTGTACCATTTGTCGACAAGTTCCCGATCAAGTACATCGGGTATGAAATCATACCCAATTCCCTCTACTTTATAGGGTTCATCCCTATGTTCGTCATTGAGGGTCTCGGGCAAAGCTAGAATACTTCCTTGCGGGTCGGCAGCCACGATCTTGATGTCTTTGTTGTGCTTCTTCAATCCCTTCGCCAAACCCGTGATGGTACCGCCTGTTCCAGCGCCCGCTACCACACAGGTAATTTTGCCATTGGTCTGCTCCCAGATCTCCTCAGCTGTGCCAAACTCATGGGCCCGTGGGTTGTTCTCATTGGAATACTGGTCCAAAATATGCGCATTGGGAATTTCCTTGACCAGCTTCCTTGCCACGCCGATATGACTCTCGGGACTATCCCACGCTGCCTGCGTAGGGGTACGAATGATGGTGGCGCCGAGGGCCTTAAGAACCGACACTTTCTCAGCGGACATCTTCTCGGGCAGCGTGATAATTGTCTTGTAACCCTTGACAGCCCCAACTAGGGCCAAGCCAATACCCGTGTTTCCGCTCGTCGGCTCGATCAGGGTATCGCCAGGCTTGATACGCCCGCTGCGTTCGGCCTCCTCGATCATCCGCAAGGCAATGCGGTCTTTGATGGAACCACCAGCATTGAAGAGTTCGACTTTGGCATAGACTTCGCACTCGATACCCAAGGATTGCGGGATCTTGTTCAGGCGTACTAGCGGTGTGTTGCCAATTAATTCGGTCGCCGATATAACCGTTGCCGCATGCGGCGGCTTATGCGGTATAGGGTTGTTGGTACTATTTGTGATGGCCATGACGACAAGATTGACGGGTGGGTGAATGGATAAGGTATATTTTGCAATTGTAGCTCACTGTTCGAGGAAGAGGAAGAGGAAGAAGGAATGAAGTCCTAGTGAAATAAAGTGGCAATGGTAAGGTGGTAAAATAGTGGATTGAACGGAAGGAAAAGTCGAACTGCCTACCTAGGTAATAGATTTTAAGGTTTCTGTCAGATTAGAATCTCGCCATTCCTCCGTATTCAGTATACGAGTTGAGAAGCTGCGGAAAAATCCACCCCACCAAAAAGCCGACGATAGGCGCTGCTGCAGGAACTCGCTACCTGGAATGAGGTAGTTGAACGGGCAATTCCGAAGTTACACAGGGAGTAGAAGATCGCGAAGTCTAATGCTAGACCTATTTCCTATCTTAAGCTAGCGTAATCCAAGTCCTCCCTTAAATGCCCATAGCCTACGGATGATACGGAATAATGCATTTATTCATGCTTGAATGCCATATATTCGCAGCAATGTATTCGCTTACGCACCATCTCAATTATGTACGAAGAGGATTTAGATCTATTAATAGGCTGCTTATTCAGTGGTAAAACTCTTTATTCATGTCCAGTGAGAATTATCCGATCAGATATCTCAAGTTGACAAATACTGGTCAAATTTTTCCGTTAAGGGTCTACTACTGAGAAATGACCATTGACCCCAACAACAATATCAAAACTTCAACAAATTAGGCTCATAATATTTTGAAGGATTTAAGATACCATCCATCGAATATTCAACTCGCACGGGTTTCCTCTTGCTTTTTACCTTATCTCTTCTTGATCTCAAACCTTGTCGACCAAGGAAACGAGATCTAAGAGCCTCTTCGTTCAGTTTCTAATTCCAGTCACTTGGACCAATCGAATTATATTTTCACTTTCAAGATGGAGGAAAGAATGCCATATGGTACGTACCTAGGCAGAAAAGCTTGCTGATGTTCGCCCCCAGCGACGAGGTCATTCTAATCTTCAAGGAAGTGGCAGACAGCCTCGATTTATGTCTAGCAGTCGACTTCACGGATAAAAGTTTCCTAGAAAGGGATACCGAGCTGACGGCACTGGCAACTAGTAATCATTCCTAGGACATTAAATAACCTAGCATCATGGTTTCCCCTGATGCCCTGCTCCCATGAGGTAAAGTAGGTAATCGGTACAGTGTTATCTAGACTATTCTCTAAAAAAGGGTTTAATAATTCCTCGATCTTATGAGTACCTAGGTACCTAGAGTTTTAAACCGTTTAGTATCTCATCTCGTCCCTTTGTATTGCTACTATATACATGTTTGTCGGTATTTTCTTTCTTTTATATTGCTAACCATATCAACAATGCAGGCTATGCTTTCAGCCTGCCAGTTCCGGAAGCACGCCCAATCCCCATTGTCTGCTATGGGACGACTAAATAATGGCGGTATCTAGTTGGGAACATTTCTACTGTGACTTGTTAGCTGAGACCAAACCTAACTTCTGCATCTTCATAATGGATAACGAACCTCAAGGCGAACTCGGTGCTCAAGATCAAGAACCTCCATTCGAGGAACAAGAGCTAGACAATGAACCTCATGAAGAGTTCATCGAAGACCATGGTTGGGTAAACTGGGAGTTGTGGTGGCGGATCGTCGTCCACCGCGGCAGACATGTCGGAGAAGCCGCGCCACCTGTCTACTATGTGGGAACCTGGACTCTAGCTGAAAAAGACGCCCCGTTCCCGTTCAACCTCGAGGCAACATGGTACTGCGCGGCGCTACTAGTACTTCTACTTGCCATACACTGCGAGTTAGACACGACGTGGTTGCTCCGACATGGATATACACACTATTTCATGCGCATATCTTCCAAAACACTCCTTACAGTAGCCATTTCTTTCTTCAGCACATTCTTATTCGAGGTTGTCGGCAATTTACTCGATATAATTTGGGAATTTTGTATCGAGCTCATCTTTCTCTACGTGAATGTCTGGTTTATCGAACGTTTGGGTTGGGGACAAGTTGACGACGAAGGACTTGCCGTTTGGGATGGTCAGTTTGTTTTTTACCGAGATCCACTTAATCTTCGTGGCCCCATTCGCAACGCAGTGGTCGGTATTGCAGTTATGGTTTTCAATTTTACGGCGAGAATAACATCGCATACTTTTCCAGTGAAAATTGGCTCCGGATTCATTTGGCTGTCATCCCTCGTATCGACCGACCTAGCAAACTTTTTGTCTAACTTGTCGACGACTCTCGCCCTACCTACACCAGGCACGGATGGGGTACCAGGTTTTAAGAACATGCTTTGGGAGTTTGGGGCTCCCGCATTCTTCCAAGTGTGGATTGCTGCATTTATATATCTTTCCGTCTTTCTTTTCATGTCGAGAGCAGAAACACCAGTGATCCTAAGGCGAGGGGGCCAGGATCCCTTCAGCAAGCTCGCTTATAACCTTCTCCGCGCGACATCAATGCACTTATTAGCATATACGGCTTACCAGATTGTGTGTCTCTATGCCATCAACATCCAGCCGTTCTCGCTTGTGATCAGATTATACGAGCCTCTAATGAACTACCGCATTGTTCGAAAAGGCGGGGCATATGCTTCTCTAGGATCTGGTATACTGATTATACTTGTCCATTGGCTGGTCAAGAATATCTGCAAGCGATTAGTCATCCTTTTCTGGCCTTTGTGGGTCCCCATTATCGCGTGGCTTTCGATTAAGACAGAGGAATCAACTCGGCAGAATTGGGAAGTCTACAAATTATTATTAGACGGTGATATGGAGGTGCTTAATCCAGATACAAGGGTCACTGGGAGGGCAGCAATGACGGCCTTGTTTGGTATAAAGAGCTCGTGGCCGGCTAGGATGAGGCTCAGTTCAGCGGATGGCGTAGATTAATGGAACTCCAAACACTCGGAGGTGGAGATTGGGTAAGGTGGTTAATGTAGGTAACTACCTATGAAGCGAGCTTTTAGGAGGAGATTTATGTTATTGATATTTCGATTCTACGTGTTGGGATATATCAGACTGGGGATATATATGGTATATGTACCTAGGTAGGTAGGTATTTTAAATCATTACCGGTATTGCTGGGTGTATTGAGGCCAACCTGTAGCAGCCTCCAGTCGTTGTGTTTAAATTTTGAAACTTTTATTTATTCCACCATAACGGGGTTTAAAGGGGGTTTAAAGGGGGGCATGGGAGGAGATGAGAGCCAGCGCATATCTACCTAGGTACCTAGATAGGTAAACGATCAGATGATTCCAGTCTAACGTTTCCTTTAGTTACATACCTAGCTGCGTAGGTACTTAGAGTATGGATAATTTGTATGGTGAGATGTCGTACCAGGTAGTTGATGTTTTAAAGATATCCATAGCCCTGGAGATCATCTAATATCGTAAACTTTCCCGTTAAGAAACTATTATTAGGGGCACTATGAGAAGGTACCTGACGTACCTATCTTAGCTGCTTAGGTACCTCCTAGGAAAATTAATTAAAGCTGGCCTAGCCCCCAATCAATCGGAATTGGTCTAACAGAAGCGCACGGTTTATCCCCGGGTATAAAACTGGGGGTTATTTTTAGCGTCCATGACCCTGGTTTAGGTCTCAAGGGGATAAAGAACCCACTTCATTTTCTTCATTGTAAACGAAACCAAGTCTCCTGTTGTCATCCCATCGGCTATGCTTCCAACGCAAGTAGAACAATTGGAAATCAATTAATCCTATCGAGAGATAGAATCAAAGAATCTAAGATGCCGTCATCATCAAGTGCAAAAAGGCCGCTCAAGTCCACCAGCGGAAATACTCAGGCCCAGGACACGCCGGCCAAACGCGTCAGGCACAGGAGCTCAACCAAATCGAGCACAGCCGTCTGGGACGTGACCGGCCGCTATGCCCTCACATGCGCAAACAAATTCAAAGCAGTAGATGCCAGCGAATACATATTAGACATTCGTTATACACATACCAGCCCCCATACGTGTCAGCTGTATGCCTCCTTCAGCTTCCCAAATCTTAACTTGACTGGTAGGATGCGGTTATGTCCCAAGAGCGCAATAGCATCACAGCCTAACGGGAAGCTCTTTCTTGCCGACTTTGAGGCCGCATGTGAACTGGCTGCGGATGTTAAACCAGGACCGAAGTCTAAAGAATGGTTGATGAGGTGGCGGGGTGAAGGGGACGGTGCGAGGCTTGGCGGAGAGACGCGAGCGCAAGGGCAAGTTCTCTTTGACGAAGGAAAACAGGCCCCTGGCGGCGGCGGCAATCCTCAAATAAATATCAAGTTTGCTATGGTGTACAACGGCAAGCATCTGATCCTAGAGGGAACGCAGCTGGAGACGAGCCCAGAAAGCATTGAGGATATTGCTGCGGCTGAGAACCCAACAGCAACTACTGAAGCATCTCGGATGCTCGAGGATTGGAGACAGTTCTATCAGCCCTCGTGGGATGCGCGGCCCCCGTCGGACACCGAAGAAGACGAACTGGAGGTGCAGAGGTTACAAGACCTCGGCGCTCCTTTACCCAAGCCCAAAAATAAATGGGAGAATCCTCGCTCGGGTAGGGTCATCTCCACGAAGAATAAGCCTGGCCCCATTCCCGGGTTCATCATCAACGCCGCGGCGACGTCGCGGTATCTCGAGCAACGTCCCGATTGGGCCTGGGACGTCACGGGAAGATACGAGATGAGCACCGTCGGACTTACCAAGGCACTAGGGCTGTCCAGAGGCGAGCCCGTATCGATGATTATGACAGTCCAGATGGACAATAACGCGAAGCACCAAAAAGCCGGACGGCAGCTCTGGGCTCAATTTGAGGCCAACGGTATCATTGCCCTTGCGCGCTTTCGACCGAGCCCGGCACGCACGCACGAATTAAGAGACGCAACGGAAGTTTTCGAGAAAGCCTGCGTCCTGAAGCCCGGAGTCTGGGTCGGCCCCGAGCCGCGGGGCACTCAAGAGTGGGAGATGCGGTGGCGAGGATTCTCGGACACTAAATTGGAAACGATGGCGGAGGACGATGTAGGCACCGAGGTCGTCTTCACGAAAGATGATCAGGGGAGGCAGGTATTTAGAGGTCAACTAATAGTCGGCGCCAAGAGCTTTATGCTGGCGGGCACATGCGTCGAACCCACGGAGGAGCGGAAGTCTAGCGCTCCTACAATCAACACCGAATGGGCAAAATTCCAGAAAGGAAAACCGGCGGTGAACTTATGGAAACCCGTTGAGCATGTCATTGTTATGGAGAAGTACTGCTATCGGGAATTCCCCGAATAGGTAGTATTGCTGTAGCATCGTGTCTACCTAAGTCAGCATGCATATGCCCCAAACGGCACCTCCCTAGGTACCTATTGGTACAATACCTGTAGAGGCAATAGCACTACCTACCCTAGTAGGTAGGTAGTGTATAAAGCCTATAATCACACATCTCACTTACCTCAAGCGAGTATCTAGAGAACTCACGACAAATAGTAAAAGTTGCTCAATTCATATTTTCTCAGTATCAGTTTCGGCTTAATTTGTCACGCTGCATTAGATAGAAACGGGGCCATCTTGAAAACCACCAAAGTACTTTCCACAATGGATTACTGACTCCGTGACCCATTTTTCCCGGCCACTCCACTCCGCTCCGCTGACTGCCTTATCTGGACCGACTAGGGCGGCACGGAAACTTGCCAGAGTTGTATTAGTCTATGTTAATGCCCCAATGAATAACATAGAGGGATAGATATCTATCTAGATGTCATCTATTAAGCGGGGGGGCGATGTCATTGATCTAGGTGTGATGGACCTTAGCTACAATATGCATACAACTAGGTAATCGCCAATCATCAGCGCCACAACAAATTTTTGCTACTCATATGCCTCAGATTAGCCTGCTGGCTTCCCCAATCGAGTGATGTCCGTTGCCGTGTTCTTGTCTCAGGCATTGCTTCATCGGGGTTCTCCCAACTTTCAACTTGAGCTCGTTTTTCCCTTCTCGGCTTATGAATTGAACGGGCGTCTCTAATTAAAATACATACTAAGACGCCGTACGTTTACTACGCTCGAAATCCAACCGCAAGCTGAGTATTGTTCTTTGGTGCTAGTATCACCCTGACACCTTAACTCGGCGTACCTAACGCTTAAACAGGTGTCAGTTTAGGATTTTGCGCTAATTACCTAGGTACCTAGCAGCCTAGATTAGGTACCTACCTGCGCGACGTGTGAGGGTTCTAGGCTCGTCTTATTAGTGACACACATGCCCGGCCGTTAGGCCATGGTGTGGAGATATTTGAAATGGCCTTTTCATACGCCACATGCATGTAAGGCACCGCGGTTCGTATTCAAACCAACGATTCGAAAAATCTAGAACGGGCGCGGGTCAAGTTAGGGGTCTCAAATGTAAGTAAAGAACCTAGCTGAACAGGCAGCGTAGCACGAGAACCTCAGCTTGGGGTTTAGCACGTTATAAGGTAACATCTGCGACGCAGGTAGAGGCCAACCAAGTCATCAACGCCGCCGAGCGCACGGAGAGAATCGAGGGGGGAAAACCGCCCCGTGGTAAGGTATTCTGCCCTGCCAAGCCGCCTCCGCGGTAGAGCGTAGCTTTCTATTGCGCTAGCGCTGCAGCTCGCTTGTGGGAGCTCTGCGAGTGGCCGGCTGGGCTGAATCTGGTCTCGATCGGGGATGGGCTGGTCGATAGTCTGTTACGCCCGTGGAGCAAAAGGGACCGCCCGGACCAATGAAGCGCACCTTATCGACTGCGTGCGGCTGAGGAGGTCCTGCAGCTGCTAGGACAGGCACTTTACAAAGGTCCTTTAACTTACTACCTATAATGATAATTGCGGTTCTTAGGTGCAGCCCGAGTCCTGATAACGGCTGATAGTCATTGCATAGTAACCCTTGGCACTTGGGTGGATGGGTCTGGCAGTTGATTAAAGAGGTCGCTAATATATTGAAGGGCTGAATGGCGGCATAATGGGGCGGGGGGACAGTGTTCGTACAAATACGGACTCGTGCCCCCAAGGTACCTGTGATGATCTTTCTGGAGTTTTTAATATACGAAAATTTTTCAACTGAGCAGAGTGGACCATTGCACGACTTCGCAACCAGTAACCCAGGGTTGGCTAGCTCTGAGTAGAGGAGACAATAACGGGACGACCTCACGTAGTTACATAATCGACAACAGAGAAGGGAAAGGCTCAGTGCAGCTGTCAAGATGGAAGAAGCCGCAGACGCAACTAAGAAGGGGGAGATCATCATCCCGACCCCAAAATGGTTTATCGCACTACGAGTCATCCAGATCGTGTTTTCTATCATCGTCGTTGGCATGACGGGTTGGTGGATCCACGGACTCTATTATGACGAGCTCGGCTTTGTTATTGTCTGCGTATGTCTTAACTTCTCATTCTCACAAGTCACTCGTCTATATTTGCTTCTATGCCCATCCCCTCAGCTAAGATGAACTTCTCACTAACATCATCCCCTCTGCGAAAAGGGTCTCTTTACTTGGATCATTGCCGTGTACGCAATCCTGACCGAGAAGGTCGTATCCTGCCGACGCGCCTATAACACGTGGGCCGTCCTCGCGCTCGACGGAGTAATGATTGTCTTCTGGTTGGCAGCCATGGCAGCTACCGCAAACCGACGCACCAAGTTTACTGTTTCTGTCAACGCGAGCTGCTCCGACGATGGTAGCCTGATAAGCAGCGGGCAATGTACTGTGTGGAAGCGAGAAGTCGTTGGCGTCGCCACGGACGGAGCGCTCGGCATCCTCAGCGGTATAGCTGGCATTAGCGCCCTCATAATGCTTCTCTTCGTTGCCACCTTCGCTTACGTTTGCCACTTCTTCCGCCTCTCGTTCGCGGCGCACTCGGCCAATGACCCAGAGAAGGCCTCCGCCGGCGCGGGAGTGAACCATGGCGGTGTCGCCGGTGTTCCAGGTGCCACGGAGTTACAAGGGGGAATACAACCTCAGAACTTCGCCGCGCAGCAGTCCCAGCCGCTGTTGAACCAACAGGGTAATCAACAATGGGCTCAGCAGGCAGGATATCCTCGGCAGCCTGTCGCCCAGCCGCAGTACCAGCAAGGCCCAGTCTACGACCCATATGCGCCGCAGAACACTGGATATACTGGCGCAGGTGGCGTGTACCCCCAACAGACGGGCCAGCCTGAACAGGCGTACAACCCGCACAATCCCCAGAGCACTCCTTATAGCCCTCAGAGCACACCGGCTCCGGGGCAACCCTACCAAGCTCCTTATCAACCGCCTGCACAGTAACCGATCTGAATTCTTGGTCATTCAATTGCTGAATTCTGCATGCGATGTGGCGTTATTGGATTTGCGGGTTGGTTAGAGCGAACTGTTCTGCATTCGGCGTGCGCGCAGGCATGGAGGGTTTAATATGACAGGGCTTTTATGCCAGCTACCTAGTCTGTCGCTGTTAGTGCTGTACACATTTCCGTTTACATTGTTATTATACCCACATAGTATAAGCGAACTTTGAAGATGCATCATACTATTTTCCCAGTCTCCTATTATGCGAAACCGGAATTGCTTCATCGTGCAATATTGCGCGATGTATTTTCACACACGACGTGAGGTATTGTAAGCTCGTCATAGGTTAAACCCCTAAGAAACGTTTTCTGATTCACAGAGGTGAGGGTCGAGAGCAAAATTCGTGATGTAAGAGCTGAAGCCGACTACGCTTCCGCCGCCCCTGCCGTACCCGGCAGTCATAGGATTTGAGTCCAGCATGCTGTCTATCCATCTCTGGCAATCTGGATCGGGATCTAATACAGTTCGAGCCATCCCCATGGGGAAAAGGTACATGCAAGTCTGATCGCTAAAAAAAGCATGCTGTTCATGGTGACGACATTGCCAGTCAAAGACGCGACATATTTCAATCGCCGGGTCTCGGATAGACAGGGCTGCTCCGGGCCAGCTAAGAGGCTCAAAATAGACGTTAGAAAGAGGTGATGTTGGCGATTTGGGTGACGAAGTAGTCGAGGTAGAAGCACGTCGTGAACACGTGCGAATGATAGAGGCCGCTTGGAATGGTTGAAACTTCCATATGAGAGTCATCAAGAACATCAGTGCGGCGTTATATAGCATGATATCATCAGCAAATACAGGGCGGTCGAATTGTAATCGGCTATTTTCTGCTGGATTTCCAGTGAAGTCAGCGACTGTGGGAGAAGGGCTATTTCGTTGCCATTCATATCCATATGTCGTGACGTATTGGCCGTATTTTCGCTGCCAGTCCCAACGCCAACGGTAAAGTTTCTCTAGTTGAGCAGCGACACATCGACATAGATCCGTAAGAGGATCTACATGCTCATCTGAAATAGGAGAATGACTAGTTAAGCTATTCTCTAGATGGAAAGTCGTCTCATTGATGTGCCTGTGCTCTTCAAGGAATCCTGGTATCGTGACGAAGATGTCAAGGAGCCGTGATTGCTCGGGTTTCGTGGACGGGTCAAGTGCGTATGGTGTGTCTTGCCAACACGGAGACTCGAGAAATGTCCGTCGCCTGGAATACAACGAGGCAACTAGCTATATATTGTTAATAACTACACTCAGATGTGGAATTTGGAGTCGCAAACCAGTGTAGATCTAGCGGCTTCGAAAGCATTCCTGAGAGGCTGCTCTTGGAAGGCTCCAGGGCCGCACAGCATCAGGACTTTCCCGATTGCCTTCAAGTGGAAAACTGCACCAGTTCTATCCGCTTGGATTGTCTAAGATCATCAGATTCTAACTTCTAGATTGGCAAGGGATCCACTTGAACAAGTAGACTTACGGAGACCATCATTAATACGAGAATTGGCACGACGAGCGTTCGGTTATCATGAACCACAGAGCCGTCCTTGCCAAGTTCCTCCGCCAGGACTCGTAAGCATTTGCCGTATTGAGCAGCTCCTTGGAGCTGAAGGTCTTGCATCCTGTTGCTTAGACCAAAGTTCAATCGAGCAAGGGCATTAACAGCGTCGAGAGAAAGATTGCCCAGTTTTCCCTTGGCGGCTTGGTCTAGCCAAAGGGTTCCGTAAGACTTCCAGACGAAATTGCTAAACATCTGGGCGGTGCACATGTCTCCTTCGAAAGCGGTTAGACTGAGCTCCGGCGTTGGCGCAAAATTCATCGGCCCTATCTGCGAGAGCTCCATAAACTCGGGCGGGTGTAGTTGAGATGTCGGATGACGAGTCACAGAAGTGTGTCGCCATTGAGTAGCTCTTTCATAGCCTAAACACTCAAAGCCGGCCTTGAGGCAGCGATAGCACTGGGGCTTCGCTTCGTCTATTCTCATGTTAGTAATGTGTGCTCGTCAGATGTTGTCTTTTCGACAAAGGGGTTGACCATACCGCATTTCACTCTCCTTTTACGGCACGTATTGCAACCTTTACTCCTACCCGCTACGCCAACCATGATGCGTTCCAAGTAACTCTATCAAAGACCCCTGCGAAACGATACGAGAATGGGGACCAAGTACTTTTATGGACTAGGATGGGAAAACGTCTGATTTCGTAAGCTTGTCTGTTGGTGGCTTGAAGGCATCAGTATGTTGGTTAAGTAGTTTCATGAATATATGCCGACGGTTGAACCATATCAATGGCCATGGTTCATATAAAGATATACAGGTACCTAGGTAGTCATCCTTCGAAGAGTCGGCTATGTGCCATTGGATGGGCATACTTACGGAGGCATCGCCATGGACGGGTTTGGTCACCAATTCCGGCCGAATGGCCGATTGACAAAAATAGTCGGGCGGGACAAACCAATAGGTGTATTTTCCTTAATTAACTAGAACGATTTTGATTGAATCACGAGTGCGTTAGCTCTTCTGCGAGAAGGTTGCATGCGACGCTACCCCTGTTTTTTGTATCTATGGTTAGCGATACCGATACCGTTGAGCATCCTACCGCGACGCGGGCCGCCTTACGCTTGTCTTTAGCCAGTCAGCTTTTACGAGCATCGAGAATAATTTTTATGATAGATCTTTGCTGTCTGTTTAAACTTCCTTCAGGGGTAAACATTTATGACAGCCCCGTGAATGTATCATCGTGATAAACACCATCCAGATTTTCATCTCTAAAGTTGTTTGGCGAAGTGAACGCTTCTATGATATACAGGAGATCGCCAGTGCGACCCCGAGCTTCAGATTATGTTGTGAAACCTACATATATACTGAGCTGAAAGCACTTAACGATTCAGGTGAAGCTGTCATACAGCCGGATGATACCTATATGCTGGTAGGTTCTACAGATGGCCAGACTGTGCGGCACGAAAGTCAGACGATCGGACGGTGACGAGTACCTAGGTAGGTATCCTGTGATAAAATTACTCCTTCGGGGTGGCACGAGTGGCACTTTAAGCGTCCGTATGAGCACCTTAGGAGATTGGGAGCTTAGATATTGGGGGCCGTAATAGAAAGGACCAAAATATCCATACCTACCAGGTAGGGTATGTATAAGGCTGTGATAACTAAAAGGTGTTGGAAATCACCGACTCTCATAGGGCTGGAGCAGGGAGCAGCTTACCCCTTGGACCCACAGCCCATGTGGTATGCACAGTAGCTTCTATCCCCCACACCATCATGTCGGTTGATGGCATTAGGCGTCCCCTCATCCTAGGGCTTACTAATATAGCGTGATCGGGGTTACCTTCACTCCCTAACCTAGGTGCCTACACTAGGTACCTACCTTAACCAATCTGCCCGGCTTTCAAATTTCAGCTTCGTCTAATAGTGCTACACCGGTCTGTAGTTTATCCACTCAGGGGCAACTCTTATAATAACTCACCGAGAGATATATGAATGCATAGTAGTCTCTTATAACTCTTTAGACGAGATATTTCCAATCCTTCGAATGCTCCCACACTCTCATAGTTGTATTTTTATTAAGTGCAAATGTTCAAATGCCAAGACAAGGCACAGCTGCCTTGATATGGCTGATTTGGAAAATCCCGAACTCCAGCTGGACCATTTCTCTTCTTTAAAATGCCAACACCTCCTTTATATGAAACATCTGGCCATAATCAATCATACCCTAAAAGTTACCTACATGACGACATCTATGGAGTTAGTTCATCTTGATTCCTCATACATATCTAGGTAGTATACCTACTTTAGGCAGCCGCTGTGTTCCTACCTAATGGATCTACATCGTATGGTTCAACTGCCAGACTCACGATTCCTCGGCATTGCACTAGGTTAACAGGTTGCATGGTACCTACTAGGTAGGTAGGTAGGTACCTTAAGTTAGCAGCGTAGTTGACGTGCTAGCGGTAATTCGCATTAAAATGGTCTACAGTTACGCAATGAATCTCGCGGGTATACCCCACTAGCTAGAGAGCTAAGACTCGCTAGTCGGGCTTAGCTCGAAAACCGGCTACTATTTTAGGAACAATCCACATTGTGTGTAATGCTATGATTATTTGTTGACCTGTGCACGACGTCGTTGCCCCGCCGCCCAATAGTTTCTCTATCCAAGCTTCTTTTTTTCTTCTTCCAAGGCCAGATACGAGATGAGGAAGGCTCGGTAGGTAGGTATTGTTGTTAGTTGAGACTCAGCCCAGTCAGTCCATTGTTGCGACATGGTCTCATAGGTAATAGAATATGTAATAAAAAGCAAGATTTTCGCCCTTACTAATAACGCAAAATCTTCTCTTATCCATCCTACCGGTGACCTTCCCCTAAATACAATCTCACTTCAAAGAAAAGGCAACTCACAAAGAGAAGACCGTCTAAAAAGTCGTCTTATTACTTAACAGACTTTTCGGGATATTCCATAGGCAAGCACACCAACAAACATCCACCACCCAGAAAACCCTGCAGCCAGTATGACATCCGAAGTCGACTCCGGCTGCGGCTCGCAGCTCTACAACATCCCGGTGCAGCTCCCAGCCGTGGCCATGCCGTCCGGCGGCAACCACACGGACATCATGAGCGCGTGCTGCGGCCCCGCCGACATCGTCTCCTACCTGGACTGCGGGCTGTACTGCCTCGCCGTCGGCCAGAGCGTGGAAACCCTGATCCAATGCACGTTCGACCACGGCGCGCCCTACCAGGACGTCTTCTACCGCGGCAACCTGTCGGCCACGGCCACCGTCACCGACGCGCCCCTGCCCACCTCGGTCAGCGCCAGCGTCGTCGTCACCGGCGGCTCCAGCCCGACGGCCACCGGCGGGAGCAGCAGCGCCGACGGCAGCGCGAGCTCGACCAGCACCCCCGGCGCCGCCGCCAACGTCCGCCCCGAGCTCGGCACGCTGAGCACGCTGGGCCTGACCATCGGGGCCCTGCTGTTCTCCGCGACGGCGTTCGGTGCCTTCCAGCTCTAGGGGGAGTCGACGAAAACGAAGAAGGATATCTCCGAAAGCCTGGCGAAAAAGGCCGGAGGCGGCGGAGAAGGATCGAGGAAGGAGTTTAATGCACTCGGGTTCCGGCGCACTATATATACCACGTGGAATAGGCTGCGGTTAAGATTTGGTTCATCAAGAAAGAAAGGGGCGCTTATATAAGTATTTAGTAATTACATAATATATTTAACATTCCAATTGCGTATAGAATCGTTATTAGTAAACCTTTTATTATTCCTTATTAGACCAACGTATGTTCTACAATGTAGACTCGCGTCTTCTCGAGTTAGACATTTCCACCTTATCAAAAGATCAACATCAATGTTTTCATATCAAATCTACGCAGGTCGTGTGCCCATTGCATTTGGACGAATAACGGATAGCCCAGATTCAGTTGACTATCCTATCAAGGATGTTTTTACATTTGCTATCGTACAGATGCCCTTGCTTTGCTAGCTAGCCAGAACGCGGTATCCCACCCGAACCCTACTCCCAAGTATGTGCAGGAAGCATGTCATAAAGCTAGAGTCTTGGGATTTGTCCACAAGGCGTTGTGGGGCATTCGCGCCTAACCGGAATGCGATCTTGATGTGAGCAAATAGTTGAAGAATTATGATTAGTAGTGAGGGTTGAATCACGCGTTGCTGTGTCGGGGTCGCTTGCGTCCACTTCCTGGGCCTGGGTGCAGCTTGTCGTTGCGTTCTCGCTTCAGCTTCTCGTCCAACACGCGAGCTAGGATTGGTCAGAATCGCCATCTTCCCGGTAGGAGCCTCCATGGAGGCAGGGAACTTACTAAGAACAT
This sequence comes from Jackrogersella multiformis, assembly GCA_902806575.1. NCBI lineage: Eukaryota > Fungi > Ascomycota > Sordariomycetes > Xylariales > Hypoxylaceae > Jackrogersella > Jackrogersella multiformis. The sequence goes on along the minus strand of CADCXD010000002.1, from coordinate 256,742 downwards.
CGTAACCGAATTGAGGGAACTCCAAGCACAGAGAGCGGAATTCCTCTTCCGCCTCCGCGCGTAGAGTATGGCTGCGGGTGGCCCAGAAGTTGGCGACGGGGGCGCGGACCGTCGTGTCCTCCTTGCTGGTGTATTGGTAGATGTAACGAGCGTATGTAATCTCTCCCTTGGCTGTGGAATTAACACAGTGGATTTTACTGCTCGCAAGGCTTTTAAGCTTGTCCATCCCAAACTTCTCAGCCAGGGTATAGACGCGCGCATGCTTCAGGAGCTGCTCGCCGGTCTCGTCGACGTTGGGTACCGAAGGATCTGGTTCTAGCGTTCGCTGGCCGGGCAGCTTCTTAGGGAAATAGTCGCCGGTATAGAGGAATTCTAGGAAGCAGCCGACGGCGTCCAGCTCTTCAGATGCGAGGTCCATTTGTCGCGGCTATAATAAACGGTCAGCAAATTACAACCGTGAGGTTATAACGCAAAGGGTTTCGTAGGACATACACTTCCATCGTCGGTGAAGGCCGCGCAGGCATCGGCGAAGAATGGACTCTGGATAAGAAGCGCTTGATGCGCAGTGAGGATAGTTTCGGATTCGCCGCTGCCGACGAGCAATGTTACGACCGGGCTAGTTAGATAGCTCATATAACTTGTGCGCGGTTCGATATCACCACCCTCAGCGAAAAGCAGATCTCCGCCACCAATTCTAGCAACGACTCCCTCAGCCTCATCACCTTCGGCCATATCGACGTCAACGCCAGGGTTTGCCTGCTGGTCCTCCACTGCCTCTTCGTTGAATTCCTCTGTCATTTAGGCGACTAGGGATCTATTTCGATCCGACACGAAGTGATGGTATTGGTTAAATGATTTATTTTATTTTATTGAAGCGGAAAGGAAAGAGGAACAGCGAGTGTAAGTGTAGATTGAGCTCCAGATAATCCAAAGACTAGGCACTACTACACTAGGTCTAAGTCAACGAAAGTTGAAAATACGTGAAATTTGCTTGCGATTCTGAATGAGGGAATGCGCCGACGCGACCAAGTGCGAGGGCAAAATATGTTAGAAAATTGAACAATCGCGCAATTGCGAATGTCGCGAATGGTACGGATTAGATGTCACTGTTTTGTTTGGGTGGGATGCGAGACGACACCTGGATATCGTTCAAACTTTACTATGTACCTAGGTAGGTAGCACACTCCAATTGGCCAGAACCTTGGAAGCTGTTGCTAGTGTAGGTACCTGGGTAACCTCCAGGGCTTCTTTAAAGCTCCTGCGGGGCAACCATGTAGGGTACCTAGGTACCTTAACACTTCTAATCAATAAGGCTGCAAGGGGTGATCCCCTAATGTTCATATACCTATTACCTGGTATCTACCCTAGGTACCTAGGTAAGCTCATCCACTCCAGCTATGATTTCTCGAGGTCAAAATTAACCATCTAGTATTTATGATTTCCTACTAGGTAGGTACCTAGTAGGCACCTACCTAAGGTACCTAAGAAGGCCATCGTGAAGTTTGTCGCCTACCTACCTAGGTACTCAGAACTGATGACGATACTGGCTCCGAATCCAAGGATGACAATATAGAATCGAGGGCTGAATCTTGAGCCCATTAGGGGGGGACGCTAGCCTAGAAAGAACGACTATCTCCTAAGCGCGCAAGAACGATTAACACCACCTAGGCACTTATCAGATAAAACAAAGACTTCAAACCCGGTACTAGTTCGTTGGAAACTTTAACCTCATTATATAGTTTTCCTAATTAAATCAATACTTACCTACCCAGTAGGTACCTGTTAACTACTTAACTTCAATCATACCTACATATATACGTAGATAGGTAATCACAAAGAACCCACATCATCATGGACGAAAGCGGGTTAAAAAGTATCCCCTTTCTATGCTTCGTATAAAGAATAAAATAATAAACAAGGTAACTTATTTCTATTCATAAATTCTTTTCATCACTTAGCTTTATTTAACCAAACACATAATCTCTGTTTAACTACCTACCTAGGTAACTATGTGTATATTCAACAACCATATTTTATCAACCTACGTTATTGGTGGACAACCTTCTTAATTAGAAAGATAACCACGGTTTAACATCTAATCAAGTTTACACTTGGTGAATAAGTACCTATATATTACACATTATAGTTTGAATCTTTCAAGCGATGGCTCTTAATAAAAGTTTTATGGGGCCTGCTCAAGGCAAAGGCAAAGAAGTTGGCAAAAGCCAACAGCCTCCTACAAAACAATCGCGTCCTCAACGGTACTTTAACAGATGGTATCCAGGTAGGGTAAGGGAAGATGAAGGGCCCTATTATATTAGAAGGAGGCCCCCAAGATATGACGACGATGACCCAACTACGTGGGATCCGAACGAGGATGCTCAGGATCTCCCTAACCTCCGGGGGGACCGTCACTATGACAGCCCAAACTGGGAAGTCCGAAGAATTAGGGATGAGTTGATGGATCATTTTGACAAGAATCCATTGTGGAATTTTGAGAAGATTATCGGGAACGGCCATTTCGGCGCGGCAGCTCGCATTGGAAGAAATATTAGATGGCGCGATGGAAGGTTGAGCAGAACCGTTTATCGTAGGCTTATATTAAAAAGAGCCGTGTCCAACAGGGGCGAGGAAGAATTAAGGAACGAAATCTTATGGTTGGAGGTTCGAAGTAACCCTTATCCTGTGTTAGCAACCTTGCCTTATATACTGATATGAAATATAGAGGCTACGTGGTGCACAACACGTTGTGACCCTGGTTGCCGCCCGCGATGACCCTTCTCCTGATCAAGCCGAAGTTCCCGAGAGTCTCCCATTATTTCAACGCGCCTTCGCTGCCAATCGGAAGAGGCTCAGACATCCTAGAGATCCTAGAAGGATCGAAGACGAATTAAATTTACGAGGATTAGGAGGCTATCCAATCATGGTTTTGGAATACCTTGAAAACGGGAGTCTCGTAAGGCTCATAGAGAGGTCAATAAAGCAGAACGCGCAACTTCCAAATCGTTTGCTCTGGTCTATTTTTCTTTGTTGTAGGTTGGAAGTTCCGTCCTACTATGACAGTTTATATACTGACTAACTATGACAAAAGTGGTGAGGTCATGCGTAGCGATGGCGTACCCTATGAATTTCCGGGCAGGAAGACGTCCACATCTAGAAACCATCCCAGATGATGGTACACAGGCAGGGTTACTAATGCACAGTTCACTTCATCTTGGGAATGCCGTATTTGGAGGTATAGACCATCCATCGCTCGATGTACGGCCTCACGAGCATAACTTCATTCCAATCGTGAAAACTATAGACTTTGGTCCTAGTAACGAAGCCCCGGAATTTCCGGATCTTCCGGAAGGGCTCGGAGTACAATCTAATTTACACGACATTTCAAGAGTAACGGAAAACTTGCACCTGGTTTGAAGTATTACGCTAACGAATTTCCCAGATGATGATGGGTGTTATAACCAAGAAAAGAGAACCAGTCCTCGGCCCATCGATTATGTACCAGAACGAAATTGAAACTAACGCAACCGAAATCCTGGCAGATGGCAACGGCGCCAACTACCCACTGCTAGACGATGATTTAAGGCATCTGCTTGCTAGGAGTTTAGCCACGAATCCTGCGAATCGTCCACGCCTGCAAGAAATGCTTACGGAGACCCAAAATGCGGTCAGAACAAAGACTGCGGCAAGCTACTCATGGCTGCATGCACCGTTTGAGACGGATGCCTATATCCGAGCATTCATACGAAACATACTATACGAGGCAGATACAGAAATTGAAATTATATGGGATTTTAATGCCGAGCCCGAGGTCAGACACAACGTGGAAGAGGTAGAAGAGGTGGAAGAGGACGAAGAGGAGGAAGGAAATCCTAGAGTAAAGAGACTGTTTGAATACCTAAAGCGCTTAAAAATAAGTACCCATAGGTAGGCAAGTAAGCGTTGAGCTTATTAAGGATTAGAAGCAGGGCTCGCAACAACAAATCCACTCCGCGAAGCCCCTTCATGGAGTTGGCTTGGTTGGACTTCACTTTGGTGTTGATATGTACGTTATTAAATTCACTCAATTCACGCGATCTTTTTATTGAGTTAATTATGCAAAACTCGAAGGCGCTAGTGTAGTAGATTTACATAGTAGTTGAGTTGGTTTGAAGCGTGTGTACACCAGTGGAATTACGTGTAGTTGTTCCGAGGCTTGAAGTAAACGGGGGGTATTAGGCGGGTTGGCTCTTGAATCTGGCTCGACTGCATAGCAAGTACTCCTTAGTCCACGAGGAAAGTGTCCTGTTCATCGTCCGAGAACATTTGAAAGCTTGTATTGACTAGCTGCATCTTCTGGAGCTCGGTCCTGTGAGCGCTAGATATTCTAGAAGTCATCATCGACTCGAAACACTCTTAGCCTAATTCAGATTTAACAAAGCCAGCCGCATACCTATGCTTTCTACAGAGTCAACCTAGGAGATGTTCTCTCCCTTGCTCGCGGATAACCTGCTGTGCAGTTTTCAGTACCAGAGAATGCATCGCCTTCGGCGCAGCTACGAAGCCGTGGTTGGCGGTCATCTTCCTTCCAATGCCTAGATCTATAGGTTCTCCGTCGATGTCAGTTATATGACCTCCCACCTCTTCGAATAAGAGCATAGCGCCCGCGTGATCCCAAATTTTGCCGGTGCGGCTCCTTTTTTTGTAAACCCAAATAGTCATATTCGCAAGTCCCAATCCGAGAGTAACCCATCTGAGTACCCACGCCAGGAGATCGCAGCCTTTGGATTCTACATTGAGAGCTTCCATGACCAGTTGGTGGACATCGTCCACTCCAGAATCTAGCATGTTATAACAGGATACCGGTCGCAGTGTTTGAGATGTCTCAGTTTGGGCGTGTGGCTCAATTCTGCGAACCTGTACTTGGTGAGGTGATGATTCTATTAATGGGCGAACGTACGTGCCATGATCCTTTGCGGCAAAGACGATACAGCCGCGTCCCATCGGGTCCAATGAGGTATTCGTGACGGGAGCCGTGGCATCAGCGGAGAGGGTCGGGCAACCCACGATGCTAAGGACTTGCTTGCTGCCTTCCAGCAGCGCAACATTAATTGCGTATGCTTGACGCTGGACGAAGGTTCTGGTACCGTCAATCGGATCGAATACCCACACCCTCCCAGCTTCCGGCCCTCCAGGTTCACCGAAACCGCACCAATCAATCATTTCGCACATCTGCTCTGGCGACTCCGGCAGTTTGCAGAGCGACTTCGCCTCATCCTCTTTTAGTCTCTGGAGCAAGCCCCATACACGGTCCAGAAGAACCGGGTTGTTCTTCAAGTCAGCTGCCGACTCTTCTCCAACGAACTTGTCATTGGGAAAAGCATGGTGAACAGTGGCAGTCAGAAGCGCTTGGATGGCGAAATCAGCCACAGTGACGGGACTGAGATCATCTTTCTCGATGACCCCTTTATCTTCAATCGAGATTACTGCTTGACTGAGCTTAGCTGCCGATTGGATGGCTCCAATTGCGACCTGCAACTCTTTGGAATATGGACTGTCCATGGTGAAATTCCTTTGATTTGCTTAAGTAACCTTTGATTTACCTACCTAGGTTAGGTACCTAAGGTAATTGATAATAGACGACGCTTTATGGAGTGCTGCGAGGGATATGAAGTTGATAGGATTAAATCTACCATTAGGTACCTAAGTACTGGGTGCGGTACCGAGGTAGGAGGTGGGTACCTAGGTACTACGTAGTAGGGCCAGGTCAAGGGTGATTCGGGCGAGAAATTTTGCGCCTTAGCTGGCCCGGTAGCGGTAGTTGAGGTCCACTTAACGCCCTCCATAGTTCTACGATCCACTTAAGGTTGTTCCCGACTCTCCCGAATTTTATCCTTAATAGTGTATTTCCATCTCCTACCTAGTAGGTACCTAGGTACATACCGATTTTCACTCCTTATTACTGACAACTTGGAAGTTTTCGAATGGATAGAAGCGCATCTGGTTCCACGTTACTATGAGCTTCTATAGAGTTCTTGAGGCCATATACGAATTAGCACCTGATTACGCTCTTTGGTCTTAGTTTAGCTACCTACCTCCTAGGTAGGCACCTAGAAACTTGTCAACATCCATTGCTTCGTCTCGTCTTACAATGCATCGGATGCAACTGACGGGCTTTGGGTGCTCTCAATCTTTGGTGCGGACTTATCTTTCAAAAAGGACACGGAAGTAAAAGAGAGACATAGCAGGCTATTTCTCCGGTCACTCGTGTTCTTTTTTGCTACATCATTTTCTTCCCTAAAAGTAATTAATTGCTAATTCCGTGTCCTTTAGCTTACCGAGTTCTAAGAAGGTAGCCCATGAGTCATCTATTCTCTCTTATCAGATGGCGATTGAAATAAACACCACACATGATATAACTTTTCATTACGTTGGCCAAGATTTAAGAAGTTGACTTAAAAAAATTCAAGGCTTGGCGTTATCTCACGTGAAGCAACATATTTATTACTTACTAAAGTAGGTAGGATACCGTGGGAAGGGAGTCAGACTTTAGTATCGTCGATCTTGGCCTTGTATAGGTAAGGGTGCCCCGCCAGAGGTCGCGTGTGTGCGGCTTACGAGAGGGCTGAAAGATCACAAATCCCTTCTATAAAAAGAAAATACATTGATGCCCGCTAAAAGTTAATAGGAAATAGTATATATTACGTAGTTTTTGGTTTTGGTTGGCTTATAAACTGGAACGTAGACCTTAGCCCGGATCCGTCTGGTCCTACGACGACCGCTTTGTGCTATGTATGGAACCGGAGCTATGCACGACGGCTCAGCAACGTTGGTATCTCGAGAGAGTGGGCTGACCAATCAGGGTTGCAGCCAGCGGGCTGTCTTACTGGGCCGCAAACGCGCGATTCCGAACAATCCGAAGCTGCCCACCGCTTAACATCTCCGCCAGCGTTCGGGCTTAGGCAGCTCCCCGAACCGAGATCGATCAAATGGTAGCACGAGGTTAGGCATGCATCCCTATACTTGACCTTTTCTAACTCCTCAAGCCCCGCTCAGCCCTACTATACATCTCACATCCTTCATCTTTCTTTCCCTTCACACCGCTAGGAATCTTCAACTTGGTTTTTTGCCCAAGATATGTGACGAAAATATCTCTCTCGACCGAGCAGAACAAAGATGGTAAACCTAGAAAGCAAAGTTTCATCTGTCCGGCGCTCGTTCTCCGGAATCTTACAAGCGATATTTGCTCTCACTCTATTCTCTATCTTCGCAATCGCCTGGCTAGTAGAAGGCGGCACCATCACCCTTCCCCAGTGGGCCAAAGCATGGAACGGCGTTTCGCCAGAGCTTCGAAACGTCTACACAGCCGTGCTGGTCCCAGTGGTGTTGATTCTAGCCTTGCTCTTCTTCTTCGCCGGCTTTTTCCTGATGATGAGGGAACGGAGAGAAAACAGGGCCAATATGGTTTAGAACTGAGCGTCACTCACTCGCGCCAGGTGTCTCCGAGAAAGATGGTCGCAGATTGGGTATAAGGGATACGCATGAGGCAGTGGCGTCGAATCCCTGCAAAAATCACAGGCAGACGTGGAATTCCGAGGTGTCACATGAGGCGAAATCCGACGCGGCGCCTCTACTCAGATCACCAGTTGTCATCATACTCAAAACGAGCTAAATCGTCATCTCGGAACTAACATCCGAGATTGCCCCTTTTCGTGATCACAACCCAACTTCTCTATTCAGGCTGTGCAACGTCAGCTCAGCGACAAATCTATCGAATAATTATCGCACTGTCTTATTCAACTCATCAACTCGGCATGCTCGCGATAAAGATAGAGCTAGCTCACCGACGAGGACAAATTGAGGCTCGGCCGAGGTTTCTTCCTGGCAAAGCTGGAACGAAACATGAGGAGTACGATTACTGCCCCTCCTAACGCCCAAAATATCACAGCTAAGGCATGACTGGGGAAACTTCCACTGGCTAAGATCTACACTGCACATTCTTATCGAACCATCGCTATATCCTTCTTACTGCACTCTACGATACCTTCACATACCTTTATCAAACCCGGTTTCGTTGCTCTATCGCAGAGTGGCAAACCAAAAGCTGAGCGAAGCGACCGGATACATATCTCTTGCCATAGAAAACGTGTTTATGCCTGAATATTTAACGTTCATATATATGAAGACATATGAGGGATGTTTAGAATTTTAAATTAGGCGTTTTTGGGAGGCATAAAGGATTCGGAGTCGAATGATTATCAAATTCAGGGGTCCAAGGATTGGTATAAAGTTATCCCTTTCACTTTTAATTTTCTACATGTTATTAACTCCAAGATGGCATGCAGACAACTATTGGTTAAGGGGATAAGGGATGAAGCGGGAATGTGAGTTAAGGACTTCAAGATGATGATTTATGTTTTATATACCCAATAGACTATATGATATCCTTTAACTGCGCACGCGGGAATCCAAGTACAAAAAGGCCGCCGATGTCATCCTTGCGCAACTAGACCGGCACCCGCGTACGCCCACGGGCAGCTTTTAGCATAGAAAACCCACCTATTCAGACCAAATGTGGCTCGATGGGATTTTCATGGCGGACAGCTTCTACGCGAAGTGGACTAGCCTGTTGGATTCGAAGAATGTGAGTGCGTGGGATGGCATAGCGCGCTAGTACCATGGCATCGACGCCCACACGCGCAACCGGACTTCGGGCCTGCTCGTGCACGGCTACGACGAGAGCAAGAAGGCCGCGTGGGTGGATCCGGCCACGGGCGCCGCGCCCCTGGTGTGGGGCCGTGCCGTCGGCTGGTACTTCATGAGCCTGCTCGAGGTCATCCCCCTATTCCCAAAGTCTCATCCCGGTCGCGTCTGGCTCACAAGGTACTTTACCACCCTCGCGATGGGTCTTAAGAATGTACAGGATGATGATTCTGGCGGTTGGTGGTTGGTTTTGAGTGAGCCGTATCCCGGTGCGCCGGGCAACTATGTCGAGAGCAGCGCCTCGGCCATATTCACGTTCGGTTGGTTGGAGGGTATTAGGCTAGGTCTACTCTCTGCAGCCGAGTATCTCGGGCCGGCGCGCAAGGCATACTACGGTCTGACAGAGAACTTTGTGAAGATTAACGATGACGGTACCTTGGATTGGGAAGGGACTGTGGTGGTTGGCTCGTTCAGTAGGTAGCAACGGAACCTATGAGGTAAGTCTTGATTTGATCTTGTGTGATTCATATCTCCTAACATTTGCCCTCGACGCAGTATTACATCTCGGTCCCCCTGGTCGAAATTGACCATAGGGGGGCAGGGTCATTCATGCTCGTATCTTACGAAATGGAGAGATACCGAGGGTGATTGTGGCCGCCTTGATAATTTCATAAAGGACAAGGGGCGCACCATCCATACCTTTGTTCTTTGGGTGTGTACTCATAGCCGATAGAATTTTCCTTGGTAGCATCAAATCCCACAACAAACCTAGGATTTCGATGTATTGACTCGCCTAAGATCTCTTCCCTTTTTTTGTTCATTTTTTCATTGTAAATATACGTTTAGAATAAACCATGAACACTCGATCGATAGATTTTCCAAGATTGGCCAGCTTCATATGCTCATGCTTGGACTGTTGACGGTATAGGAGCTTATTATGAGTGTGATTAGAAGAATTGCTAACTATTAATTAAGGGAAAATAATTTGTTTATTTTTATGTTACATGCCAATTAGTTTCTTGCTCCGTTAGTGGATGTCGCAGCAATGGTTGACGATGTACTGCTCCCTCCACTCCCACTGCCAATGACTACAGCTTGGACTACCTGCTGCGCGGCATTGAAAACTATATTGACGAGCGCATTGAGAGGGTCGTATCTATAGGTTCTCTGTATAAGTCCGCCATCGAGGAATTCTTGTGCACCTGTATAAGTCATGTTCTGCTCGAAATTTCCCACGATCGAACTCAACAGAGTCCCGGCTGTGCCTTCAACCTCCTGGACGATATTTCCAAGATTATCTATAAGAAAATTGATTTTCGAGTCGCCGTTGACGATCGAGCCGAGCAGTCCATCAACTGCGCCTACTACCACATCCACAAGATCCGTTACTTCGTTAAGTACGTTGATCAAAAGCGGATTTAAATTCAAAGATTCGAGCGTTCGGTTCACAATGTCGGCTAGATTACCGAGCCTAATAATGAGTTCGAGGTTGGCATCCACGTCAGAAATATTTATTCTGACGGTTTTAATGCCAATCTGAACGCCCGCATTGAGCTCTACTAGACCGGCGATTTCTGCAGCCAGGTTGATTTCTGCATTCAGGTTGTCGACATCTTTAAATACTTGTTAGATGCTTTCAGTATCACGTTAGGATGTGTGGTTTACCGACCGAGCTCTATTCTGCCAACGTGTAGTTCCGGCACTTTCAAGAGGACGTCCGGGGGGTTTGAACCGTAGGACGGCGTGCTCGCAGTCGTGCTGCTCCCACTGCTTGCACCTGTTGAAGTCCCAGATGACGACGCTGTGTCACTTGGGGATGAGATGGTGTCAGTCTCGGTTCCAGTAGCTGTTATCGTGCCCGTTGCTGTTGCTTGTGGTTGCGACGTGTCTCCTCCGGGTGATGTTTCTGTTGAAGCTATAACCGACGTCGACGAAGCGGTCTGCGCTGCACCGAAAGATTGCAGCAAGAAGCTACATAGTAGCGAGAATACCCAGTGGTTACGCATATTTGCATAGAAACGAATGGATGGCAGAGAGATCTCACTACAAGCCCTCGGGACACTGAGGTCTATCTACCTGCACATTGATCTCATATAATGTTAGATCGCGATTGTGGGTGCTGCGAGAATTGAGGCCCCGAGGATCTATGCCCCTTTACATTGACAGTATCCAGTGCCGTCATATACCTACCTGGCCTAGGTACCTAGGTAAGTACCTATGCATGATGGCTAGCTTTACATCCCCAGCTTGTCTTCAGCAACAGTTTATCCCTGTTTGAATCACGTCGATATGCTTAATTCAACTAGTAAGATGCGCCCAGAAGTCCCAAAAAACTTGAATTTTCAAAGTAAACAGATTACATCTAATGCAGGCACACCTCAAATCCCGAGTTTCAAATCGGCAGGGCTCGTTGGCGGGAGTTCTAGCCACTAGGGAGCTTTCCAGACCCTAGTCATTCTTCGGAGTAGATCCTAAAATGATCTCTATGACAGCATCATTCCCTCAGCTATTGTGTCACATCTTAATACTATGTGTTATATACATAGGTTTCTCACCAATGTTGGCAGAGACGAAGGCAGGACCCTATCTGTAGTGCATGCATAGAGCTATGCACCGTCATTCCATAGTATACTTGTGAGAGTCCTTTTCATTTCAAGTAGTTCTTCTCCCGCATCATGGACATCAGCTTATACCTCGTGGAGGTTTATGCTGATTTGACTTCAGCTTTAAGATACCTACCCCATTGATCGCACAACAGGCATACAAATGAATTCATTCGTTTCGAAGGCGACTGCCTTCCTTCTCCTCCCGCTCTTTTCAGTCATTCTAGCCCAAAGTGACGGCTATATTGGATATGAACTCAATAAACGTGGAGATCCTGAGTCCGCCAACTACGAGACTGCTGATACACCTGGTGTTGAACTTCCAGAAGAGCCAGACGTTTACCTCAATGCCTCCGTATCAGTTGGACTTATCGAAATCGAAGTCGATAATATTACAGCCAAGATAAATCTCGACGCCAAGGTGCTAAATCTGTTGCACTTCACGGCCGGCGTAACTGCTTCGATCGACAGAGTTTCTCTAAAAATCGAGAACGTGAGTGCGAAGGTGGAATTGGAGGCGAGGCTTGGGAATGTCGTGCAAATGGTGGGAGATGTGCTCAATACCATTGATCTAAATCCTATTGTTGCGACTCTCGGCAAGAACGTTGGAAGCATCGTTGGAAATGTTACAGACGAGCTTGGAGAGAGCTCAAGTTCGTCGTCGAGTGCGGCCACTGCGACCAATTCTAGGCGTGATCTGCAAGATTACAACTTGGCTTACAACATCCTCTACTCTGTGAACGACTATTCGGGCCAAACGCACACTAACCGCATCCTGGCACAGAACGGGAGCATCTACGACTCGTTTCTTGACAATAATGGTAACGAGCATGGCCGTCAAGTCGTAGGTTACTACAGCCGCGACATGAGTTTCACAGGTCACAACCGAACCATCACAATCGATGGAAAGACCGAATACGAGCTCTCTTACGAATATAAGCCTTTCCCCGGCTTAGATGCCGTGGCAAATATATATGTAACTCCAGGAGGGCAAGTGGTCAAGACACAAGTCATCGCAGAAGCTGAAGGTGGTGGAACTAGTACCATTAGCGACGATGAAGCTGATGAGGAGAGTTGATTCTAGATTTAATAACCTTGGTTAAGTCAATAAACATAGTCTCTAACGACAAGTCCCATTCGTCTTAACCAAGTAATATAAACCAACTTTATGACATTGCGCATATTTTAAGAGCTTGATGGGAGCTATGAGAATGTCCTAGGAGGCGTTCGTTCTGAAAAATATTTAAAAATAAAATAAAATAAAAAGGGGGAAGGAAAAGGGACAATTGCTCCGGCAATCTACAGTGGGCAGGATACTCACCGCATCTACATGGTACCTACCAGATGGGGAGGTTTACCCCCTGTAGATCGGATTTCACAGGGCTAATCGGCCTGAACCATCTAGCATGATCAGATCTCATCGAATCCATCCCTGTTCCATACACCTCACCTCTTAGCTTAGGGACTAAAACTCAAGTTTGTCATTTTCTAGAGCTGTCATCTTGTTTCTACGCGTCTTATTTATCGGCCTATCAGCCTATTAGTTTAAAGGCACACCGCTCTACCATATGAGCCACACTTTAACCTAGAACTAGCAACTCATCTATTTCTTTGATGATGCTTAAATTTTACTGTAATTCTTTGTAAGTCTACTATTCACCGTAGATTCATTTCACATTCAAAGTCTAATAAGAATTTACCTAGTTAGTTTTCTTTACTATCCAATTACTTCTTAGTCCAGCCTTAGCTTCCTCATATGTCATGTAACTCTTCTGTCTTAGCCGTGCCCCTTCGGCCATTTGTGCTAGACTCGGGCTGAATGGTTGTGCGCGACCTTGTTTTATAACCTCAACTACACTTCTGACGCTGCTCTGGCGATTGATACCATCTCCCGGGTACGTAAAACCATCGCGTGCTTCTTGATGAATTGGCTGGGCAACTTGTCTTGACGATGTTTTATCTTGACCACTACTATTGTCGTTGGAGTTTTCGCTTGAGTTAGACCCCGACCGTTCACATGGGAGCCTTCTTCTACGATTGCTTGTTGAATCAGCTGCGAAAGTTTTGCTATCTTGGCGGTGATGGTTTACGGGCAAGTATCCTTGAGCCATCCGAGAAGAGGGCCCGTCCGTCTTAGATGTGGCACTTCTATCGCCTTCTAAATATTCCGAAGTCTCCTCGTCTATACGTCGAAATGAATCTCGAATTTCTGGTGTGGAATATTGAACTTGGTCGTATGGATGAGAAGCCTGATAATATTGTGTCTTGGTATCGCCCAACTCGGGATCTTGAAACCCATAACCTCGTCGAAGGTCCTTGGGGGCTTCAAAATCGTTCGGTTGTCCCTGTATATTCCCTTCATGATCATCACCCATGCTTGGCTTAGTATACCCTTGTGGAGGGGAAGGGAGTGGGTGGCTCTTAAAATAACGTATGCGTATGTATAGAAAAGAGCCGGCTGTCATGCTAATGATGAAGATCGTTATATAAACGATACCGCAGGCCATAATTGTCGTAGAGTATTTTGACACAGTAAGCACAGTAGCCATGATCAGAACGATGCTCACGCAGGCATTAAGAGTAAGAAAACCGAAGATGAGATTTTTGAGAACGCCCCTTGCGACAACCGGAGAACCCAGAGGATCCATAATGGTGCCAATAGGCTCATACACTCTTCGGAATAGAAACCACATGTTTCCGGTAAGAATTCAAGTATATCCCTAATCTAAGCTAATGTTTAGTTCTCGCTTAATTTTCCAAGTTGACAAAGTCCGGGATGTAACAAGATGATGTAGGATTCATCCTCAGATTTCATTGGGGGGGTTTAATATATCAGGTATCTAGCTTTAGTTGCTGTAAGTATCTGAGGTATAATATGCTACGATGCAGTCTTTGTCTCGATGCCAATGTCTTGGTAACGTAGTGAGCTGTCAATTCAACAAACATAATTGGGTTTCAATGTGCATCTTTGATTCATTTAAAATGTTCTATAGGTGACGCATACCTACATTGTGCATAATATGTAAAAATTTAGTTGATTATATTCAGTGATATCACATTCAAAAGGAAGAGCAGTGCAAATTTGACCAGTCATGATATTAGTTCTAATACATGCTATAAGTCACCTTTGTCAAACTAGGCCGCCTCAAAGGCTACAGTTTTTCCCTCTTTGTGGACAACAACGTCTTCGCAAGGCTTAGCACCGTCCTGGCTGTGGTGCAGCAGCTGGAATGGGAATCGAGTGGGTTCACAAGGCCCCCCTATTTGAGTCATGGGCTGCTATATTAATAATAATATCGTAAAAGATATGAGATAGATTGAAATCGTAGTATGGACTAAAATACCATAGTGATATAGTTCTCTGTACCTTTTTCAATAAGTTGACAAAATTTGAGTAGATGCTGGCTGAACGTGACACTTCACGGGGCTCTGATGGCCATAATTCGTAAATCATTATCTATATGAACATTTTTTTAATCATAATTAAACAATTAACGTAAACAATTTCTGATAGTTAAAACTTATGGGAACCTCTTCTTTCAGTTAACCATGATAAAAACAATAATATTGGCCCTTTTCTTCCCTCCTATTACCGTCAATAAGGGAATTCGCGCCTCCTTGGTAGCCTCTGAGCGTAACCTCCACCGACCTTAATTAATCTATATTTACCGCTAGACCTTTTGGCTCCGATTTTAGTAGCTGTGGGACCGGCGGGTGGAGGGCTGGGAGGTGAAGGTGGGGGACTGGGAGGTGAAGATGGAGGACTGGGAGGTGAAGGTGGGGGACTGGGAGGTGAAGATGGAGGACTGGGAGGTGAAGGTGGGGGACTGGGAGATGAAGGTGGGGGACTGGGAGGTGAAGATGGAGGACTGGGAGGTGAAGGTGGAGGACCTGGAGGTGGACGACCACGAGATGGACGACCACTAGGTAGAGGAACACGAGGTGGACGACCGGGAGGTGGAGGACTACGAGGTAGAAGAACACGAGGTGGAGGTGCAGGAGGTGCAGGACCGGGAGGTGGACGACCGGGAGGTGCAGGACCGGGAGGACCGGGAGATGGACGACCACGAGGTGGAAGAACATGAGTTGGAGGTCGAAAACTTTTGAAGGCAGGAGGTGGGGGCATTATGGTCATAGCAACGCCAACATGTGCTTTATCAATCCTAGCAATACCATCGTTTAGTCGATCTCGT
Source organism: Jackrogersella multiformis (assembly GCA_902806575.1). NCBI lineage: Eukaryota > Fungi > Ascomycota > Sordariomycetes > Xylariales > Hypoxylaceae > Jackrogersella > Jackrogersella multiformis. The sequence goes on along the minus strand of CADCXD010000002.1, from coordinate 241,264 downwards.
ATCATGTTGCTAGCGTTCAATAAATATTCCTCGTACCGAAGAATCTCATCATGAAGCGCAGTGTAGCTTCGGACGATAAAAGCCACGTCATTAACCATTTCCCGTCGTAGTTCTACACTATTTAAAATATCATTAAGTTCCTGGGGGGTGATTTTCGAAGCCGGTGAGTTAAGCAGCTCTATCCAGATTTCAAGATTTCTAATAAACGCTTGAATATTTTCCATATCATTGAGAACGTTAGCCATATCCATGTTGGCATTAGGGTAATAACTTTCGTAGTCGAAGGACTTCATGGGAATGCTTTTCCGAGACATAGTCCTGAATAAGGTGGAAAGAAATTTATCAATGTTAAAGTATTGAAACGAGCAATATGAGGTTCCTTTATAATCAACGTACGTATTTACTTATTAAGTAAATACTTAAGTATGTATCATATTAAGCAATGCTGGGGTCCTTGAGATGTAATTATATGTTTGTTAATTTATAGAAGCTTGCTAGAAGAACATAAAGTAACAAGTGCTTGGTTTGTTTTTGAATAAAGGCATTATATTAACGTTGATTATAATATAAAACTCAATTAAACAATGAAGCATCTTTTCAACCTCTTTCATTTCTCAGAAACTAAAAAACACGTTATTTTTACAAAGGGGCAAGTCAGTAACAATAGGGGCTTGACAAACAAAGCTAAAGCGTTTTCGATATCCGCTGTTAGTATGAGAACTTCGAAGATAGTTTACGAGAAAAGGCATAAGGCGCTGAGATAATTGGCTGTACCTAAATAAATGTGAGCTGCGGTATGTCTTGAGTTGCATCTTAAATGTTTAAGTGATAAATAAGACTCGAGTAGCATCTGCTTGGATGGATAACAATGATTCGAGCAAGAACTAGCATCAGGTTATGAGAATTTCGATTGCGCTAGAGGTGAATATCACAATGCGATTTATATCCATACTAATTATCCCGTTTATTAGGTTACGTCATGATATTAATAACGAAGCTGAGATGTTGTTATTTTCAAACGAATAATTTAAAAGGGGGGACCTTAGCTATCACTAGGGCATATATTCGTAAAATCACTTATAAAATATATGCATCTAATGTATATTAATCAGGCTGCTACCTGCCTAGGTACCTAGGCGGGATTAATGGTCAGCTGTCGATCACTGTCCCATCCATATCCAGGCAGAAATTAGGTACATAAGGTACCTACCTAATCATTCTCTCGTTAGCATCCGACATTTTATTAGGTTATATAATATTCCCTTCAGTCACCACGGTGCCGTAGAACTTGTTTAAATCTTCACATGGATCAAAATTAAACCTATCGGTATTATTAGCGTCTCTTAGTGGTCGGCTGTTACTTACATACCAAGGTTAACTTAACTGTAAGTATTATACCTACCTGATGGCTTTTAGTAGCCGTATTAATTAACTTCTGCTTAGACGAACATCGATAATGGTGCGAGCCACCTATCATCGTATGAGAGATATTCTTAGGTCTAGACGGGAGAGGATGCCAGAAGAGATGGGAGCTAGCTCATCAAACGTCCCTGTTCTCCGTAGCGGGAGAAGAGAGAAGCCACCGCTCGCAATCGAGCTCCTGGAGCATCCCGAGTCGATCAACCCTCAGCTAGCTTCCCCCATATTTGCCAAACTCCCAAGAGAATTGCGCGAACAGATCTGGTGCTTATCTCTGGCACGCTATGAGGATCTCGACAACCTCTACCACATCAATGACAGCTTCACCAGGCCAGGGCAAGCGGCACCGCTGCGCATCGCCGTTAAGCTACTTCTCACGTGTCGGGCTATCTATGTCGAGACCTTCCTCACACCCTTTCAAGTCAACCCTATAGTAGTACTCGACGAGTATTTCGACGGAGATATTTCAAAAGCCATCCCACTTGTCCGTTCATCAGAAGACCAACTCGTATGCCGAAAATTGAAGTCTTGGCAATTTGCGAATATATCATCTATCGAGATGACTGTGCAGCAATTCGCGTTAGAAGGGGGTACGTCCGAGCCTGTTTTTTTGTTTCTCCTCGATTAGTCGTCGGTCGTTAAATGTTCCGTCGATTGCGGCTACTGACTAGAACATTAGGAGCAATTGAGAGGGTTTCACGCCTGGTTGGTACATCGGGACGCCATAAGGGGCACGTAAGTCGTGGTTACTCAGCTCCTGGTTATGCACGTTTTCTAGAGCCCACAGATCTAGACAAAAATGTAAGTATATAATCCGAAACATGGGTTAGTACATGGCTAATGACCGACCCTTCGATAGAATCTAAGCATCGGCAGAAAAATTACTCATTTAACTATCCGCATGCTTCGTACTGACTGGTGGACGTGGGAAACTCCTCCCGAAGAAGGGAAAGCAATACCTTCAGAGTGTCTCCGGCTAGAACCCATGATCAACGTGACGCACATCCCAGCTCAACCAGCCAATAGCTTGGCCATGACAAAGGGGTACGAAGCACGGAAATCAGGCAATGAGCCAGACTTCGAACTAGACGATTTTGAGAAACAGGGACGCTGGGGCATGCAAGTTGGTGAGTATTGGCCGGATCTAACTACCCTCGAGCTTGTGCTGGAGACCTTCGCATGCAAGAAGGACCAACTCGATTATGTGGTAAAATGCGCCAAGTTGTGGACATTCCCATTGGTAAATGGATTCCATCTAGCGTGGAATGGAAAAGAGGAATCTCTTAGATGGCGAGGTGCTCAAATGTACAACTACGAGGGCCCGTTTCACACTTGGTACAAAGAGCAAAACAGAGCTCAAGACTCGGAAACAGACGATCCAACATTAACACAGTGGAGGCCCACTACGGACAGTACGGACGATATCCCAGCCGACGGTCAGGAATTTATTATTCGGACAATGACTTTTGAGCGGAAAAGGGATGGAAGCCGCATTGTACGATCGGAATCTTGAGCCTTTCAAAAATTGCTGGGGAGATTCAAATTGACATTCGGGACTAACGGGAGTCTTCGAACCTAGAATGTGCAAATCTCCGATTCGCATATAAATCCCAACAGCTTCCAACAGGCGGTAGAATCGGGTATTTTCAGTTATATCTAGACGAGTTTAACGATCTGGAGGGTTGGGATTTCAATTAAGTGATTCCACGGACGATAGAATAATACAAGTAGTGTCTTGGATAAGTTAATAGGGTTGCGATAATAATGACAGGTACACATATAACAGCAATCATATAAGAGTTCATTGTTATGATTAATACCTACATACCTAGGTAGGTAGGTATATAGCAGCCTACCTTACCTAGGTACGTTATATCTATTCCATGCCATATTAGTGTTGTCATTTATTGGCTATTCTCTTAAGTGTATATGCCAATTGTCCTATTTGTAACCGTGATACAATACCGACTCATTAAAATACCTACCCCTATTATTTACTTATACACCCCACGTTACCTTTTACCGCATTAAACATCAAGTTAAGTACCTAAATGTAGGTATCTACGTACCTAGGTAGGTATGTATAGTCTAAGGGTACGCCTTCGTATTTTTTATATTAATTGTTAGAACTGTTACAATATGTGGTTGCCAAGTTAACCTGCTTGGTCGTTCTCGACGCAGTTGCTCGGCTTGGTTACAATGATCTTCGTTTGCACTTAAACCTGACACACGGTTTCTAAGTAAGGTAAGCACAACCATATTCCTAAGCTTTGTGACGTGACTGGTGTTTTTAATGGTTCTAACCAATCAATATTCTGTTAAATGTAGGATGTGATTTCCAAGCGTGAAGTTGTTAGTCCTGAATAGTACTTCCCTTCTAGATAAATCACCTGAACTGCGAAACTCTATTAGAATTTGAAGGAAACTTACCTACCTCCTAGGTAAGTCAATCTAAATTATCATTATTCCTTTCATTTCTCGCTCTCTCTTCCTCACCTTTCTAGATACAATAAATATTTCTCTGAATTTTCCATTTAACCCCCACATATAGTACACCTCGGCCTATGAAATTTAAGACCCAGGTATTCAATATCTACATACCTAGTCAATATTCTACAGCAGTCAACATGGGTCGCTGGGGAATGCGTAAGTTCTTCTAGCTATCTCAAGGTAGAAGCCCGACCGTTGACCCAAACTCTGATTCCTCATATAGGTCTTTTCGAGGGGGACCAAGACATTGATATTGCACTAGAAATCAATTCAACTTTCGGCAAAGATCTAAATCTCTCGGCAATGATTCACCAGACAGATATGGTAGCCCCCCCAGAGATGCGTCTATATTACCAGATCTCGGAATATCAAGAGGAACTTGCGGAGCTCATAACAGAGAGGCGCGCGAAACTCGATGCCGATGGCTTGGGACACACAATGATCGGTCACTGGCGCTCAAGAGAGGCCGAGCTAAGTGGTAAATACCGCGTCATCATTGCCGGTGCGCTGCTAATGCGTGCTGGTGCTAAGATCGAAGAGTAAGTCTACCTCCTAAGGTTAAGTCTTGGCATCGAAGAGTTTGGTGAACTACGTCTCTCTTATTACCTTTCCTAGAAAGGAAAGTATTCATCATAATACATGTACTTATATCACATTTATCAAATGACTATATTAGCTGCTATTAACAACAAGTTCTCAAGATCGGAGATACAGCATCTTCGCGAACTTGTCCCGCATATCAACTGCAACTCAAGCTTCACACTCCCCATGTTTGATGAAGGCTTCCGCACTCCAGGTAGAGCACAATTTCTTGCAGCCCTTGACAACTACCAGCCCGGTGTTCCTCGAGATTATAACGAGCCGAGCTGCTTCTATTGTGGAAAGGTCGAAGCCGATCTTGGAAATGTTCCAATGAAGTGTAGTGGTTGCAAGGAGGCGTGGTACTGCAATAAGGTTAGCCATCATCCATGATCTTATTAAAGTATCGGCTAAAATATAATATCAGGATTGTCAGAGGGCCCATTGGAGAGAGCACAAACGGAGCTGTACTGATCCAAGAAGGGTATGGAGTCTGAATGTGTGAGCCCAGGCAATCTCACTTTGTCCTAAACTCAGCTTATGGTCGGAAACGAGCATCGAGCTTTGTCATATCTATTAGCTATCGTGGATATCTCATTGCGAGATACAAGCGGAATTTCAAGACTCCAGCTTCGAGTATGTGTGGTACTCTAATTAACACAACATTTGAACTTACCTCAACCTAGCTAGCTGGCTTTTCTTAGAAACAATAACCTCAAAATAGACAATACAGTTCTAATATCTAACTCTTCAAGAAATATAATTCAAGTTTAACCAAGAACTCTACAATATTCGAAGGCGGGTTTGACAAAACGCTAGTTTCAACCCCTTTCATTTCTCGACTTCGATTTACTCCTATTTAATAGTTAAGGTTAACTCATTAAGTTAGGTATCGAAGAGTTGTCTTCCTAGAGTTTTCACTATAACTTTATGTTGCCTGCTCTCTCCATGTCTTAGATGTAACATACCTAGACTACAGGTACCGCTTCACATCGATAACTTCACGATGGAGTGGGCGTGTCCCCTTAGTGCCCCTCCCCCGAGCGGGCCCCGAAGAGAGCAATAGTACTGTGGATCGAATAGTCATTCCCTTTTCCATATCGATCTCTCCCCCGATCTCTATACTGACCTCTATCAAGGCGGTTAGGCCGTGATACGGGTGGACGGGTCCTTGCATCGAAGAACCAGCTATTACTTCCGAACTCGGGATTTTGTCGTACATGGAATTACGAGAGATCCATACTATTAAGGTCCGGCTCGAATGTTAACATTCCCGATATTCCCCGCGCCATGACGTCCCATTATATCAATCGAATCACTAGGTACCTTCTGTACACTACCCTTCGGTTAACCGCGATGGGTTCACGGTAAACATAAACAAGGCATTACCCTTGAATTTCGCCGAAGTTTAGCAGAAACTAGGGGGTGCGCAGCTGGGTCCGACAGCACTCCAATGTGCAAACCCCACACATCCTCCGCATGGCTAAGGCCGGCTATCCCTAAATAGTAGGTCCTTCCCCGCACGACCTGGGGCTTTCTCCAAGAAAACAAACCAAACGTTGCCTGCAAACGTAAATTTTTTCGACTTGGGCTGCTTGGCTCCATCCCTTCCCGAGGTTTGATCCCGAGCCTCTGAGGCGATATTCCGTGCCTAGGCCTCTGGAATCCAGCTGAGGCTAGAGGCTAGAGACGGCCCGATATAAAAGAGCGGGATATTGCCAAACGGTGGTCCTTATAAAGGACATGTTGGATATTTTTCGTCATCGGTCGGAGAGCTGCTTGATGCCTAGGTACATTAGTTTAGTACTTAAGCACTTAGGGTACTATTAATATTGGCAAGATGTTTAAATATGCTTAAGATATCTATCCTACATGTAGGTAGGTAATAAGCTAAAATGACGTTTACGAGTAGAACATGTATAATGTAAATCGGAATTATGTTAGCTATATTAACAACTTTACCAAGTGCGGCGATGGCATGATAAGAATATCTTCCCTAGATACCTAATTCTAACAGTCGATGATCGAATTCTCCCCTGCATACATTAGGTACCTACATAATGAATGTATGCACAATGCCTACCTTAGGTAGCCAAAAGGTAATTTATACAAGATGATTCCAGGGTCCACAGTCCCTTGGCGTAGGCGTGTCTTAAATTAATTATTATGGATCTAATATACCCACATTTTAAACAGTGTCTTTGTTTTTAGTATTGTCATAATTGATGTAATAAACTTGTATAAAATTTATATGTTGGTTTAACTTGCTTATGCTATTCTAAATATGCACTGGACATAATATGCTTTAATTCTAAAATCAAGTTATGAAGATATTATAAATCTTACATGTAAGTACTTTAGCGGCTAAGTGCTAAGGGTAAGTACTTGGTCCCCCCCCCTGACGATCTTCCTGCTCGGACTTATTAACATATGGATTACAGTACCTAACTTCAATGACGCTCCGAGGTACCCCATAAACACGGAAGCTGCCGCGGCCAAGCCTATGGGCATTGTACGTCGGTACTTGAGAGCTTAAGAGGAAAACTTATTAAGAGCTTGGCTGCTTACCTAGGTAGGTATTTCGTTTTCGAACGGGTTCTTCGGAAGTCTCAAGTTTCGATAGGATTGTAATTGTCATTATTAGCTATTGTTTTTGTTTTTGTTTTTGTTACCTTGCTTTGGTAGTGTATTATGATGCTTTTCCCTTGCCTTTTATGCAAGTTGGGATTAGGGATTCGTAATACTTTGCAGGATGCCCAGGTCTATGTAATTTCCACTGATCTTCGTTCTGAACTCAGCCACATCCGAACCAATATACGAGCCTTCCAGTATTAATTTTATTTTCCCAAGTGTCAGGTCCATTCTACATAACAAAACCCAATGCCAGTGCCAGTGCCAATGCTAATACCAATGGATGGGATTCCTTAAATTCAGCCTTCTTCCAACATGCAGCTCTAGCTGTATAGTTGTCGAGCGCCTCTAATGAGTTTCTACTGCCCTATCCTCGAATCGGATTCACTACCGCATGTCCTAAATAGCAACAAATGTACATACATGCCTAGGCACTACACTAGGTAGTTATAATATGACATATCTTCTCCAAGCGGAGAACCTTGCCGTTCGTGGGTTCACTGTAACCTTACAATACGGGGAATTATGCTGACTAGGAAATCCTAGAAGAAGACCGAAATCTCACCTAGCTCAGGTTAGGTGCATGCAGTTTTGTTGATCACCCGATCCCCAAGTCTGCCCTTGAACCTGCAGGGTTACCTACCATCTAAGGTACTTGGGGGAGTACCGCCGAAGAGTCGCGGTCATAAACAGTTATTAATAGAGGCCGGCTTTCTTTGTTCGGTCTTACTCTTTTTATTCAGCTGGTCCATCCCTCTCGAACATCACTTAACTTCCTACCGGATAGTCCGAACGAGCTTATAACATCGTTCTGGCCTTACGATAGTCACGATGCGTTCCGCTCCATGGGCTGCGTTACTGGCGGTCACCAGCAGTGTGACTGCTAATGCGGTTAGTTAACTTACCCCCAAGTTCTTTTTTTCTTTTTCTTTGGAGGTCGTGGTGTTGTTTCCTTCACAAACGTCATCCCATGTTGGGGTAAATTTGGCGTGTCATGTCTTCTCAGATCACCAATTGGCTCAAAATTCATTGTCTTAAATTGGTTACCTACCTTATGCAGGGACCTATTCAGAGTTCAGTCAATGCTTTTCAAACATGCGGCTCTGGAGACTCTTGCCATAGGCATTGCTTACTATAGAACGGATCATAATATCTAACAGTCCTTAGGTTGACAAAAGAGACCTAGTTGGCTCTGACCCGGACTATCCTTCGCCTTGGATGAACCCTACCGCTCAAGGATGGGAGGATGCTTACGTTAAAGCTAGAGAGTTCGTCTCAAAGCTCACCCTTGCGGAGAAGGTTAATTTGACAACTGGTGTCGGGTGTGTAACTGCGTCTTGGAAAAACCTCAGATCTCTGGACGCTAATGAGGTGTATCTAGCTGGGAGGGCGAGCAGTGTGTTGGCCAAGTCGGTTCCATTCCTCGACTCGGATTCCGCAGTCTGTGTATGCAGGACTCTCCCTTGGGCATACGTTTTGCCGACTACGTTTCGGCTTTTTCCTCTGGCCAAACTGTAGCCGCTTCGTTCGACAGAAGCCTCATGTACCGACGAGGACAGGCCATGGGTGTTGAAAACAAGATCAAAGGTGTCGATGTCCTTCTAGGACCTGTTGCCGGCCCGATTGGTCGCGCACCCGCTGGAGGCCGAAACTGGGAAGGATTTTCTCCCGATCCCTATCTCACCGGCGTCGCAATCGCCGAGACTATCAAGGGAATACAAGATGAGGGCGTCATTGCCTGTGCGAAGCATTACATTGGTAACGAGCAAGGTGAGAGATCTAAGACGACCCAGCCTTGTGTATAGTTACTAACACCAGCTTAGAGCATTTCAGACAATCTGGCGAGGCGCAAGGCTACGGCTACAACATCTCGGAGAGTGTGTCAGCCAACATCGACGATAAGACGATGCATGAGTTATACCTGTGGCCATTCGTCGATGCGGTACGAGCTGGTGTAGGCTCGATCATGTGCTCATACAACCAAGTCAACAACTCATATGGTTGCCAAAAGTAAGTAAATCTAAGGCTTTCTACTCTTTCTTCTTACCTCGTTCAATCCATCTGTTGCAAATATATATAGAGCTATCTCTCACACGTGTTTTTCTAGCTCCAAGACACTGAATGGTCTACTCAAAGGCGAATTAGGCTTCCAAGGATTCGTCATGAGCGACTGGCAAGCTCAGCACTCTGGGGCAGCCAGCGCCGCGGCTGGCTTGGATATGTCAATGCCTGGAGACACAATCTTCAATTCTGGATTCAGTTTCTGGGGTACAAATCTCACTCTCGCTGTGCTGAACGGTACTGTTCCTCAGTACCGAGTTGACGATATGGCGATGAGGATCATGGCAGCCTACTTCAAGGTCGGCAGGACCGTGGAGAACCAAATTCCAATCAACTTCGATTCGTGGACTCGAGAAACATATGGCCCTATCCATTTCGCTGCCACCGAAGGTCACCAGCAAGTCAACTGGCATATCGATGCACGAGGAGACCACGGCGATCTTATCCGCGAGATTGGAGCCAAGTCGACCGTGCTGCTCAAGAATAACGGTGCTCTTCCGCTCAGCAAGCCCAAGTTCCTTGCAGTGATTGGAGAAGATGCTGGGCCGAGTCCTTTGGGCCCCAACGGCTGCTCCGATCGGGGTTGTGATAAGGGCACACTTGCAATGGGATGGGGCTCCGGGTCTGCCGACTTCCCGTATCTAGTCACTCCTCTTGAGGCATTACAGGCACAGGCTATCGAAGACCACACTCGTATTGAGTCTGTCCTCGACAATTCCGCGTCAGACTCGATCAAAGCACTAGTCAGGCAACCAGGTGCAACTGCCCTTGTCTTTGTCAATGCGGACTCTGGTGAAGGATACATCAACGTCGATGGAAATGAGGGCGACCGGAAGAACCTGACCCTCTGGGGCAACGGTGACGAGATTATCAAGAACGTCTCCTCTTGGTGCAACAACACTATTGTTGTAATTCACTCTGTCGGTCCCACCCTGGTCACGGACTGGTACGACTCGCCCAATGTCACGGCCATAGTATGGGCCGGCTTACCAGGCCAAGAAAGTGGTCGCTCGCTTGTAGACGTGCTCTACGGCAGAGTCAACCCGGCAGGCCGAACGCCCTTCACCTGGGCAGCAAAGCGAAAAGATTACGGCGCCGATATTATGTACGAGCCTAACAACGGCAACGACGCGCCGCAAATAGACTTCACTGAAGGCGTGTTCATCGACTATCGAGCGTTGGATCGTGCCGATATCAAACCCATCTACGAATTCGGATTCGGCTTATCGTATACCACATTTGAATACTCGGATATTCAGGTTGTAAAGTCCAACTGCGGAGAATACACACCGACCATTGGCGAGACTGCTGAAGCCCCTACCTTCGGCAACTATTCGACAGAACTGGAAGACTACCTCTTCCCCGAGTCGTCTTTCCCTTACATCTGGCAGTACATCTACCCTTACGTCAACACCACATCGTCGCTCAAGGACGCGTCTATGGATCCCGAATTTGGCCAAACGGCAGAGGAATTCCTCCCCCCGCGAGCCATCGACTCCGACGCGCAAAGCCTCAACCCAGCCGGCCCGGGTCTCAAGGACCAGTCCGGCGGTAACGCGAAGTTGTTCGACACCCTGTACACAGTCACGGCCAAGATCACCAATACGGGCAAGGTGGTCGGTGACGAGGTTCCGCAACTCTACGTGGCCCTCGGCGGAGAAGACGACCCGAAGGTTCTCCTCCGCGGCTTCGATCGCATTAGGATTGACCCAGGCACCACGGCGACTTTCACGGCCGCCCTAACACGTCGCGACGTCAGCAACTGGGACGTCGAGGCTCAGAACTGGGTCGTCTCCAGCTCTCCCAAGACCGTATTCGTCGGCCCAAGCAGTCAGAAGCTGCCGTTGAGCGCCAAGCTGTCCTAGGCCTGGTGAAGTGACGTTGATGAAATGTATTAATTGGTTAAGAGGATTATGAGATACCTATTACGATTCTGAATATAAATTCGTGTACCTAATACAAAGTAATATTAATTCTCAAGCTCTATGATTAGCTTACCCTACCAGTGATAATTACCTGCTGCTCCTTTGGGGCTTGGTCATAGACATCGAAATCGATTTAGACTTCTCGCATCGGCCATAGATGCCCTATCCAAGTCGTTGCAGCCCAGTGAGTTGTCTACAACAAGACAAAGCACTGAAATTGAGGATGTGGTTATTATGATGTGTTTGAAATGGTATTTATATCTGGCGAAATCGAAGCGAATACAGTGGAAAGATTTAACAGCCGCCTCTCTCTTCCCAGCGAATAACACCTTGAGCATAGAAAGCCCGGTAAAGTAAGTCCACATTTGAGTCTTCCTATCCAGACGCTGCCTCTTCTGACTCGAGAACGGCATCTACCAGCCGGGGAGGTGGGGAAGCCCTTAGCACGAATAGTAAGCATCCATTTCGGAGTAGAAAAGGGGGGAAGGAGGAGATGACTCACAGTTGTCGCCGATGGACTCGCTGACGCTCTGGGACTTGACGCAGTCGATGGCGGCCTGGTCGGTCTGCCTCTTCAGGGGGGCGCAGCGGTCGCCGGAGCACTTGCCGTCCATGGCGCGCTGGAGGGCGTCGCCTTGCCAGCCGAACAGGTAGTCGCCGTGCAGGCCGTAGCCGGTGGTGTCGTTCATGCTCCAGACGAAGGGCTGGGAGCCGTCGGCGGGCCACTCGGCCTTGTTGTTGAAGGCGCGCGTGTCGAACATGATCTCGTACATGATCTGCGGCACCTTGACCGGGTGCGTCGACGGGCAGGCTCCGCCCGTCTCGAACGTGCCCGACGCCGGGTACGCCACGTGCGACTTGTGGTCCGGCGAGTCGAGGTTCTTGCCGTCCCAGCACGTCGGGAAGTGCACCGACACGCGCCAGCCGCCGCCGCACGCCGCCGTAGGGAACGCCTGGGTGTCCTGGCCCGTGCAGGGGGCACCGCCGAAGGGGTTCTTGAGTCCTCGCTGTCAGATTCACCCGCGACAAATTTGAACTTCGAGGTTAGGGTTGGTTACCTGTTCCATGTTGGCCTCGCAGCGGTAGCACAGGCCCTTGGTCATGGTGTTGGCCGCGCGGTTCATCGGGTCACCGACTAGCATTCGGAATCCCTAAATTTTTCGAAAAATTCCACCAAATTAGAGAGATCTCCCCGAGGGGACTGTTCTTGCCTACCGGAGGGAAGGCCGTGACCTTGGCGCTGGACTGGTAGCCGCGGATGTAGTAGACGGTCATGCCGGCCTTGACGCCGAGGCCCAGGTTGGCGAACTGCGGCACGCGCTTGTAGGTGCCGTTGCGGGCGCGGAAGTACAGGTTGGCGGTCCAGTAGTTGGAGAAGTCCTCCGAGTACGTGCAGCTCGTGCAGGTCGAAACCGTCGGAGGGTCGTGTTCGCCCGGGACCATGGACGCATTCAGCGAGTTGCCGCCGATGAGCTGATGCATGTGCGCAGATGGGGCGTTGCCTGGCTCCACGAGCGGGTCTATGCGATCGATGGTCAGCTGCGAGCATCCAAAGCGCATCAGCTCCTGGGCGGCAGCCAGCTGGACAGCCGCGACAGGCAGAAGAAATTTCAACAGCATCTTGTCGTTTTTTTTCTCGTCCCTTGAGAAAACGGATGTCTCTCTCGATGTTACTATGTATTATGAGAAGGAAGATGCTTGGAGGAGAGGAGAGAGGAAACGAAGAAATCGGCCGGGTAGGGAGGCGAGCAGGCCGTCCTACCTTTATTCCCTCTCCGAGGCGGCGCAGATCATGGTTCCGGATAAAGCCAAGGCAGACGGAACGTCGACACGCGGCGGCTATTGGTTAGATGCCATGGCACATGCAACTGCCGCTCATTGAAGCCTCGCCGGGTAATATAATCCTGGAATATATGAGTAGACCTGGGCGACAAATCTGATGCGAGGTCTAAATTGCCTTGCCTCCTATTTTGACATATTAAGCGGGGGGTGGAGAATTCGGTAATGGTTTAACGGTTTTGCTTATCGACCGCACCCTTTTTCGTTTAAGCATTACAACGTCATTGAATAGGGGTTCAGTATCGTGCAAATTCCCCTTCTCCTTTTGGCTGGACCGGAGCCAGGTCTCATTTGAACGAATGGGCACGATTGCATCTTACTATGTGCCGAGAACCCTCTTCCAAATTTATTTATATCATCCCTCCCCAAGCACATGCCGCCCCAAACCACAAACCCCTGGTCTGAGTATTGTTTGGAAACGATAGCCAGCGGGCAAGGGCGCGTCGTCGCCCACGTGAAGGCACATGTGCACTTTAATATCTTCCTACCACCTATAAGCGATTATAAATCGACTAGATGAGAAAATCCTATACATACAACGAGGAAAAGATGGTGCAGTTGCGTCATTCCTTGCCTTCTTCTTCCCCCTTATCCCTTGAAAGGGCCGAGACGTTCAGCCTACTATATCTAGCACCATATACAGAATGACAAATTAACGTGGCGAATAGGGGGCCAGCTGGCCTCTGGGCTTATTGAAAGGTTACAATATGGGGATAGCGCGTGAAGAGGCTGTTGTGAATAGTATGTATCGATTAATACATACCTGTGGGATAATAGATGGTAGCGGCAGCAAGTTAAGCCTTGAGGCTCGCACTTCTCATCCATTATTATACTTTCTATTCCTCACTACCTAGTTACAGTCCCGAGCCCTTGGGTACTGCGCTAAATCATCATCATTATTCTTGGCAGGGAGAAAATATGGACCAGGTTTCCGTGATGTTGCCCGAACTCTAAGCACACTTAGGTCGACAAGACGACTATTCTTAACATCGTAAGTAGGGTAGCTAACTACTTTGAACAATAATACATAAATGAAATGAAATAAAACGGAAAAAGAGGTGATAAGGTGAAGTCATAGATAAGGCATATATACTCCCACTAGAGGCTTTAGATGTCGGTAGCTCGTAGTCCGCTTATATTCCAAATATTATTAACCTAGTCGTCTAAAGTATACTAGTTTTTCGGCAATATGAGAAGCCGGTCTTCACTTCTAGATTGTCAGACAATTTATTAACGATTCAGTTTATTAGCTACCTAGGTACCTAAATATTAGGTGTGAGTTATGATTACATGGCCAAAATATCAAGGATCCATTATGCTTACAAGAACAAATTCGCGCTAGGATTTCTGCATCTTCTACCGTTTATCGCTGGTGTGCATTTCGAATATTGAGTAACTCGTATAGCTTTGTAACCCTGCGTTACAGGTCACAGTTTGGTTATTCATCCCGCTTTTAGTATCTTGTATTACGGCCCGTGACAAGCGAGAACTAATCGAGATCATCTACACCAGCAAGTATATAACTATATCGTTTGAAACAGGCTAGCTGAGCATTACAGTCCCTCAAGCTTCCACAGAGGTTTAACAACCGGTTGGTATGCCCCAAGCGCTATTGGGGGATCCCACAACGGCCGTATTCCTAATCTTAAGGAGTTCAAATTAGCTACACAACTACTAGGAGATGATCTTTAGATATAAGGTGATACCTAGGTAGATATATAACCTCGATCAAGTCATTGCAATCAGTTATATCCAAGTAGGTTACAATTCCACGGCAGACGAAGGCGAGATGCAGGAGATAGGGGTCAATCTAAGGACCTACATAGACCAGTGTTGTGCCAACAACTTGGACGAGACTCTCAGTGCTCCTCTAGAAGGATAAAAGGGGTGCTGCTAACGTGTAAAGGCCATCGAATCCCCATACATAGCTCGCAACAGCTTCCTAAATTTCCCACCAGAAACCCACTAACTGTCCCAAGAGCCACCCGTTCTTCGTGGCCGTGGCCGTGCACAACAGCAAGCGCTAGGTGGACATCGTAATTGGGTGAAGAACTCATTGCACAGGCACGGAAGGAGGTGGGAGTGAAGAATTAGACTGAAGAAAGATTACATCTGACGGAGAATTCGTGACGGATCATGATAACAGAGAATATATTGGTCCTAAGGCCACATGGTTACTTTCTATGATGGGGCTCTGTAGTCCTACTTCAATAAGAGTGATGCTATTTACGGAGTGCCTTTTTCTCTTCTAGAGTGTGCTGTTTTGGAATAATTAGTGACACCTACCCACTAACTTTTACATATAAATTGACCAGTAGGTAAATAACGTATATTTTGCCTCATCTTACCTAAAGTACCGTTTAAATTTATTCGATAATGGAAGCTATTGTTATTGTTGCCTTTGCGTTGATTCGAGGAGCCATATTATGCGAAGTTAAAATCATACTCCCTACCTAGATGACCTTCTGAGGAGCCAATCTCAATAAGCACCATCAACTCCTACATTTAACTACGAAATCACACGCAGGCATACACGCCTGGACACCAAGAACCAAGGCGGATCAAACAAACACTAGAGACCCATACGTGGCTGATGAATAATTTTTTTAATTTTCTTACGGTAGTGGTATATCCAATGAACTTGACCATCTGGTGGCAATCTCAACTCTATATGTGATTCATACGCGAAGTCCGCACGGAAGAGCTGTGCGTTTGCAAATTTACCCGACCCGACTCCCCCCTGTACGCCGCCGCGCATCGCTAATGCATGGGTATAAAGAATGGACGATGCGGTATTGGCCGGAAGAAGGGATGGCAGCCCGTCCGATAGCAAGGGCTCGTGGCGGTTGGAATGTGATGAGCGCCTCGGCATTCCAGTCGTCCACGCACGGCCCGCCAGGCGATATCTCATAAAGACCCAGGCCCCCGCTGGCGCTGTCTTCGGTCACCATCCCAGTGTCTCGAGTATATTTTGGGCTTCAGTCTTCGCTATGCACTGCATGCCTAGCTGTCTGTGCTGGGTGCCCTTGAGTAGCTGCGCCAGGCCTTCCGCAACCTTCCAGCCCTCTTCTTCGTCGATCACAAACAAGTGCCTCCTGCCTTCCTGATCTCTAACCGTGGCGCGCATCAGATGCAGACCACGTCGTCTGGTGCTACTAACAAACGACGATGTGGTACTATGTCCGCCATGGGGAGAAAGGCGGCATTCGTTCTTGCAAGAATGCGAGAGCTCGGCGACGCACGCCTCGGCGTCGTCACCCGTCAGCGTTTTCGGGTCGCCGCGTATTGTCGATCGGAAGCGATGGGTCCTGGGCGGCGCCTTTGCCGTCACATTGGAATCGTTCACGCAGTGCGCCGGGCACCATACCTCCACATTCTTGAGCGTCCAAGCTTTGACATCCCATTCTCGTTGCGGCTCGTTACGGACGTCGTCATCTATAAAGATACCTTCGGAGGAGATGCGAAGAATCAAGCCATCTGTGACTGTTCCGCAGCCAGAGATGAGCTGGGAAGCCGGCGTTTTGGAAAATTGATTGAGAAACCCATAAACCGCTCTGATGACAATCTTCTTAGGGTCCTTCGTCGAGTAAGGCGCACGCTCGGATGGTGGTGGTGTTGTCCGTGCTGTCGAGTGCGAAGGGGCTTGTGACGGGGCATACGACGATCCTGTGAAAGTTGTCTCGCTGGATTTTTTTCGGTCGTGACCCTTCGGCTGGTCGTATGGTCGGAACGAATAGGTTTCCTCGTTGACGCTACCGTTGACGCCGCTGGCGGCCTTTGTGCTAGGGGCCGTTGCGCTTGGTGCTGGCGGTCGTCGAGTAGAACCGGAAGCAGTACTATGATTGGCACTATGTTTACTGGACGTTGTACTCGGGGCTGGTTTAGGGGAGGGAGGCCGAGCTTGAGGTTGAGGTTGAGGTTGAGGTTGAGGCGAGGCAGGTGGCTTTCCATTCGGCCAAGGGTTGGTCTTCTCTCCGACTGATGAGAAAGCATATGCGCCTCTCCTGGATTCTGCTTCCTTCAACCTAGCAGCATCTTCGGCCTGCTTGATCCTCGCTGCTTCATCCTCCTTCTGCCTGGCGAGTTCACCTTCCCGCATTCTAGCGAGCTCCATCTCTCTTTCCCGTATCTTAGCGAGCTCCATCTCTTTCAACTTTGCAGCTACTCTATCCCTTAGCTTGGCCGCTTCTATCTCTCGTACTTTCACCGCTTCCGCCTCTGCCAACCTGGCCGCCTCCGCGGCTTTCAACCTAGCTGCCTCGGCTAGCTCTCTCGCCCGGAGCGCTTCCTTCTCCTTCACCTCTTTCTCGAGCTTCTCTCGAAGTGCCCGCTCATGCTCGAGCTTCTCACGCAGTTCCCGTTCCCTGGCTTCCCGTATTCTGTTTTCCCTCTGCACCTTCTCCCGCTGCTCTTTCTCTTTCCGCTCTCTCTCTTGCTGTTCCCTCTCTCGTTGTTCCTTCTCGCGGGCATCTCGGTCTTGTCTCTCTTTCGCTTCTTGATCGCGCCTAGCACGCTCTCGAGCTTCCTTTTCTCGCAGCTCTTTCAGACGCCTATGCACTTCTTCTCTCCTGCGTTGATCAGCCTCCCTAAGTTTCCGTTCATCTTCCTTGGCCTTGCGCTCTTCCTCTCTCCGTCGAGTTTCCTCTCTTGCCTTCTCCCATGCACCTTTTGGCGGTTCCTTTGGCGGTTCCTTAGGTGGTTCCTTGGCAGGTTCCTTAGGAGGTTCCTTGGCAGGTTCTTTAGGAGGCTCTTTAGGAGGCTCTTTAGGAGGCTCTCTAGGGGACTCCCTGGGGCGCTCCTTGGGCTTTTTCGGAGACTCTGGAGGAGTATCTTGAGGAGCCTCCTTACGCCTGTGCCTAGGAGGTTCTTCGGGAGGTTCTTCGGGTGTTTCTTGGCGTGTCTCTTGACGTGATTCTCGCGGTGGTTCTCGAGGTGGTTCTCGAGGTGGTTTTCTCGGTGATTCCCTGTGTGATTCCCTGTGTGGTTCCCTGTGTGTCTCTCGGTGTGGTTCTCGGTGTGGTTCCCTGGGTGGCTCTCGGTGTGACTCTCGCGTTGACTCTCGGGGTGGCTCTCGGGGAACTTCCCTAGGCTCTTCGGATTGCGCGTGTTGTTGCCATGACTGCTTGGGCCTCTCCCCACCATGCGAACCGGGTGCTGGGCCGGACCTAGGTGGTGTACCGTGAGGTGGCGGCGGCGGAGGTGCATCGCTGTTGGGTGGCGGACCAGCATTGTGACTGGTACCACTAGAATAGCCTCCTGTTCCGGGATAATATCTGCCCCAAGGATTCCCACCACCGTTGCCAGCGGCGCCGCCACCCCCTGGTCCTGGACCACCGTCTTGTTGTGTTCTTCCTAGGGACCATGCGCCAACGCCAACTCCTATTACCAACAGGGCCATTCCCATATTTCCCATACCTTGAAAATTATTCCACCACACCCGAAAAGCAGGGGCCATGCTTTGGCAGAGGACAACTAGGACCAAAGCAGTAGCAAATCCCGCTGCGAAGCTGTTTAAGTTGGGCTTCAGTGACGGGAGGTAGAGGAATCCCGAGCCAGATGAGTGCGGCGGTATGATGAATATGTCGTATTTGCCCGGAGGAAGATTGGAATTTGGTGGCCTAGGATTGTTGCCATGCGGCGGCGGAGGAGGAGGAGGTTGATCCATTTTGACGGTCTAGCCGCCTCGCGGTGAAAAGACTCTAAAAAATGCAATGAAGCAGGAATTGAGGGAAAAGTCGAATTGGGTGGAGAGAATAAAAGACTCGTAATTATAATCAATACGTTGATAAAAATCGAGGGTATCTTCGGAAGGCCATGAAGGATGGTCGTAACGTCGTAAGGAAATGTACTGGTACTAGGATCTAGCTTATTAAGTTAGATTATCATGATGTTCGTTGACGGAAGTGAGGTGAGTGAGGTGGAGGTTGGATTTGAAAAGATGGGAATATCGAGTAAGATTGAATGATTGATTGATTGGATGATTGATTGATTGAATGATTGAGTGAAAAAGTGAATGACGAAGAAGAGTGAAGAAAATAATTTTAATTAGTTAGGTCGTAGCCTAGTCAAAGAGTCATCTCGTAAGACAGGGGATAGGATAGTAATGACCGAAAATAACATAACATACCTAGGTAGGTACCGAATGGAGTAAATAGAATATAAATGAATAATAGGTAATAGAAGTAGAACTAGGTAGAAGTAGAATGACCCTCATAAAATTCGGGCAAAGAAAATTTACGAAATAGGAGAGAATGAGAAAAGGATAAAAGAATAAAAATAAAATCGGCAAGCAACAAACAGCACAACTCCAATTTGCCATACAAATAAATGCAAATGCAGAAGCAAACAACTCAACCAAGACCAACACTTCTTTAACTGTTTCTTGCGTACCTGATTCCGTCTATTCGCACAAAAATCAAACGTCCAAATGACGACCATGCGAACCTGAGGGGAAGGTCAACTATCACAGACTGTAACTGTCATCGAGAGGAGAAATTTGGAGTTGCGTCGAAAGTGGCGGTGTCATGAAATTGATATGAAGCTTTTGTGCTTTTGTGCTTTTGTGCAATCTTTTTCTTTTTCTTTTCTCCTCTCGTCCTGCTTGGCATCCAGGCATCTTAATGTTTACTTATGAATTTTGTTGATGCAGAGAGCTACGTCGTAGGTACTGCTCCCCCCCCCCTGCAAGGTTGTTTGACAGGTCAGAAATTGTGAATGGTTGCAGCACACTAAAGTCGGTCCAACCAATCAGAAGTTAGACCACACAGGGGTAGACCAAAGCGTTTACGCTAATCTGCCTTTTATAGGTCTAGTATATTACCACGATGGGTATAGTGCTATTAAGCGAGTAGTGTACATACATACAATAGTAGTACCGTTAGACCCCCGCAAATGCACAACTCGATACGCTCCCGCCCTCGCATAACTTGTACAACTCGACAGGTGCAGATCTTGGTAGTATAATTCGTTGTCAGTTAAATTATGTCTTATACTTTCTTGTTTCGTAATCGAGTCCTCAACTCCGATTTCGTACTTTTAAATTTAACAAAGGGTACTCGGGAGAATTCTAGAACACCAAAACGATTAGCAGACAATTAGCAATCTCCAAGGTGACTCGTGACTTGCATATTATCCATTGGACTACACTAGGTAGATATGCGCAATCGTGCCAGAGAACGTCGATCAATGGTACTCGACTCAACGTCTTCAGTTCTCCAGAAATGATTGACATTGAAAACTGCACTTTTCAAAACGTCGTATCAATCAGTCAAGATGCCAGCCATTGGCTCGCGTTACACGACAACGGTCATCGATTCGCATCGATGCGCCAGACGAGAGAGGGAGAGATTGTCCAATCTCCTCAATCTGATAGCGAGGTAGCAAGGGTTGAATTATGATTACCTGGACAGCTAGGTATCATCACGATTCACGACAACGGACAACCATTAAAAGTCTCCACACCCACCATCAACCGCTGACGAATTGCGGATGGATTGGGAAACGCGCTTCCAGAAGAAACCCCTACTCCGTCCAGTCCGTCCCCGGTCTGCCATCGGGGGGCTCTCCCGCTCCGTCGTGGTGCTGCCACTTGGGCACCAATCATCGTCATCACATATTCGATGAATCGCGGTCTCCGTCACGCTCGCTAGGTCGAAATATCATTATTTATGTCGTTTTCGTTTGTTATCTCTTCACTGCGATCTCCCGTCGAGAGCTACGTTGTCAATTGCAATTAATTATTATATTAAGGTTGGTATTAATATGGTGATATCCTGAGCAAACGTGGTGTTTACCTTGGTAGGGTACCTAGGTACTTATAAGTATGCGCATTGCTCATCATTACCACATATTCTAACCGCTTTAGGAGCTTGGAGTTATGGGCTGGTTGCTAGGCAACACTCTAACCTTTTCGACACGAACGCTGTTGGCAGAGCTGGCAGAGCGGGCAGAGCGGGGTTGATGAGTTGTCCCTCATTGGAGTACCTACCTAGGTACCTAGGTACCTAGCCTAGGTAGGTTTGCACAACGTGTCTTGTTGATTGATTCCTCCTTCACTTTGCTAGGCCCACCAGGTACTACCTAGGTACTTACATAGACACCAAATGAACATTTCTTCCTAAGGCATCTAAGATTCTCACAATTCCATATAAACCTCAACTGCAAGACAGTGCAGAGTACAAGATTCCAATCTCGACGGGAAGCGCACATATGTCGGGTGTCGTCCCATCTGATCTGCATCCCAGGGCTGCCGCTACGTATCATCCTCGGGATCTTGCATCATAGGGGTCGACGCCACAACCCAAGTTCTAACCTGCATTAACGAAAGGAACGGTCCGCGATACATACCTACCTAGCCTTACGGGGCTGGCTTCCAAAAGCAGGCACGTGAAACTCTTTATTATTCTAGGTCCCGAGAAACGGGTTAGGGAAAACTATGTTGTATCAATGGGATAAGGTTCTAAGCGCCGACCTACCTTGGTAGGCAGTTACTATCTTACAAACTTAGTAGAATGCGGCATATTACTCTCCTATGCAAGAAGCCATCATCCCCAAATAGGACTATGGCCCCTTATCCTATCCCCAGACCTTAATGCCCCCTTTTATGCCGGCCAAGACATAGCTGAAATCAAGATACCGTCATCCTATCATTGCTTCTTCGCTTCTCATATTATGCCTAGAATAAAACAATTGTCTCTAGCTATTAGTTTTTCCTTATTTCATAGAATATTTGATAATGATATCCCATAAAATCCTTATACATATGTGAAGACAGTCGAAGTGCCGCTTGCCTCGAACCTTTGCTGCTTCGAATCGATTGCGCTAAAGTCATTAAGCAGGAAATGGTGTTTCTATCAGATCTCTTATGGAATATCTAAGCACGCACATTTAGGGGATGTCACCTCAGAGGGCACTCGCTTCCTTGAAAGAAGTAGGTGATTATGCCGGGGGAGAAGGTCGATTTTCAGTCCAAACCAACAATCGAGTTGCTTGACATTCCTACACAAGCGTACGGGGTATACATATTCAGGTGTTATACATCAATTCCGATAGACCAATCTATTCAAGACAAGGAAATACGGGTTTAAGCTTCGAAAAATCACATTCACAATCACGATGCTTCTAGGTTTCACTCGTCTATCCCTTTGACTGACATAAAGCAGCAGATACAGCAAATTATTAAGAATAGCAAATGGTGCAACTGAGCCACCTAATCCACAGTGGCTTGATTGTACTATGTTTTATTCTTACCTAGGTAGTAATTTGCATATCTACTGCTCTATGCTAGTCAAAGGGATAGCTTAGAAGCTTGCCGTTCCCATCTCCCAGTTGAGTAGAGCATACAAATGCACTTTAATTGGAACTCTGTGATAATGTTGACCTCGTTGTTGATAACGAATAGACCCCTTTGCCTAAACAGATTGCTTTGGTATATAAGTCTGCCGCGGTTGTCGGGATCTTAGACCCTGATGAATAACGCCTCCATATCATCGAAGGAGAATCATGGGTGCCAAGCTATGATTCAAATATATTGGATGCTTTCAAGCTACCCTCCATTGTGAATTT
Organism: Jackrogersella multiformis; assembly: GCA_902806575.1. NCBI lineage: Eukaryota > Fungi > Ascomycota > Sordariomycetes > Xylariales > Hypoxylaceae > Jackrogersella > Jackrogersella multiformis. The sequence goes on along the minus strand of CADCXD010000002.1, from coordinate 218,756 downwards.
AGTTGGATAGACCCGAGGCTGAGGAAAAGTTCGAGTATTGTACGAATATTAGACTTAACAAGCTCGTTGCATGTATTATGCCTTATTTAATTGGTGGACATTCATCATGTTCGATTCGTACCAATCCGTCACTACCTCGATGGGTAGAAGAACTAGCTATCATGCATTCCTAGTATATCATTTTTAGCATATGTGAGGTATCTCTTCTTCCGAGTCCAGTCTACTTGCTGTTGATCTATATCTGAAGTCTCTCATAGCGATGACAACCTCGCTGGTAATAATACCGATTCGGCCAATCTGGTAACCTTCTCGCGGCAGCAATATGTCTGAACAGGATGACATACGCCACCGCAAGAGCCAAATCCGTAATTAAAGTGATTCTTCTCGAAATGATTTTAGTTAAGGTAAACGGTAATCTAGAAATTCTAGCGTCGTCCTAATATCACGAATGCTATAGAAGGTTGTGCAATTGACATGGTCGTCGAATCGCCTACTCCGACTCGAACGAACTCACTAGTTCGGAGACCTCGGGACGTTCGGTGGGTGTACATAACTAGCAGCAAGCCGTCGATATTAGCATCTTCCTAGCTGCGGCAACTTTTTAGCAATTTTCTTAACACTAGGCGTAATAGTTTGACATCACGTCATTTCGGGTGGCCCGATTCTAACTCAAGATCTGATGCTAATCGGCCTTCCTGTAAAACTTTTGTATTGGGTTGAATAGATGTTTTCCCACTCTTCTAAGAATATCCGAGTCCCTGGTATGTTCTAGGCAATAGGCTAGATTCCCACCGCAGGCTGACTCAACCCGCACACGGTCAACTCTTTGCGGACGCTCTCGGGTGAAGGTCTGGAAGCTGATAATGCAACCTTCGCAGAAATTGGCATATGCTGAATCTGTCATTGAAGATACCTCTCCACATTTCCATACCTACCTAGGTACCTAGTCAGCTAGTCTACCTTCGTCGACCCGGACTGAAGGGTTGCGAAGGCTGCGAAGCTACGAAGTCAAGTTTGATTCCTTTTGCATCGTATCCACCGTCGATGCAGACGCCACGAGGGATGTCTCTTCCAACCAATTGGGACCAAACGACCCGAACCCAGGACCACGCTGTCGGGAAGATAAGGCGAGGCGAGACGTATGACATGACGAGCATATACCCAGAGAAGAACCAGTTAGGGAGTTGGACTTATCAGTAAAGCAGCAGAGGCAAATCAGAACGTGGTTGGAGATAAGAGCTGACAGGAAAACCTGCTGATTCCCTTTCGCTAAACCGAGACATCCTTAAGGAGTCGGAGTCGGGATGTGATGAACTATTAGAACTATCGTGATTTTGACAAAGTAGGTTCGAAGGCAGGTAGCAGTCTGGTAGGTATTTTAGAGATCAATTATGATCTACCCAAAAAGACGCTCTGACGATCTCCATGATAAGATAGATAAAAGGGGTGATACAAGATCGACATCGTCGTTGATGGTACGAAACAAACCTCGCGACATTCAGGACATGACTTATGATGCGGTGGGTTACACGATTTATGAAGGTCTGACGAATCAGCTATGATGTCCTGGTCTGGAACGATGATGCGATGCGCTTGATCAGTCCCGCAATGTCTTTGTTTACGCAAGAAGTAATAATCTTGTAGATCATAGATTGCGAACGCATTGACTTCCAGAGTTGGGAATGCTGGAACCAATTCTGGATCTCATCCAATAGCTCTCAAGCGTTGGTAAAGGCTAATAAGCACATCAACGTTGGCTATACGACTGTACCACTAAGAACAGAGAATTGAGGTTTTAATAGGTCAATACACACTGTCTGTCTCACCGAACTCATATGGGTAGGTGTTGTATTATATGAATTTATATTACATATCCTCCCGACTTACCTACCTAACTTGGGTAGGAATATAAACTGATCATCCGAATAGGTAGGAGGATGGGGGGAAAACTTGTATAAGGCTTTTCAGCTGCCAAGTTAGCCTACTTAGGTAGGTGAAGTACCTACATATAGGTTCTCGTATATTATCGGCAGTCAGCCATCTAGACCACTTGACGTTTTTATTGGACAGGTATGGATACACATCAGAACCAGGAACTACACTACACTAGGCACTACACTAGGTAGGCAATACAAAGACAACTTTCTAATACTATACTGTATTACATACAAAGAATGCTACATACCTAGTACCAACGCATCGCTTGCGCCGTGCATGTATTTGAAATAACTGCCCAGGTGTTTTTCATCTGAGCTTAAGCGATCCCGTCCGTCCCATCTTATCTGTGGAGATGGGGAGTTCATTTACTCCCGTTATCAGTTCTGACCGGGAGGCCGGGTTATGCGCCTCAGCTTTGTGCCAACAAATGGTTTTTCTTTTCAACCTCGAGGTCTTGCACTGTACATAGTATGTATTGAAATCTGTATTTTATCATGTGATTGCCTAGGTACCTAGGTACTCAGTTAGAAGTGGTGCCAGTTGATCCAGCAGATGCAACTACCTAGGTAAATCATGATCGTGTGGTTAAAGACATGCCATAAGAGCATTACTCTACCTACCTAAGTAAGTAAGTACTATTTTGTAGGTAGCTATTTAGGTAGTACCTGTGTACCTAGGTAGTCTTCAGGGGATAAACGATGTATCATATAAAAGTTCCACATTTATTTCAGCCAGTCCGGAGAAGGCTGCCCAATTGGTCGTAGTACATGGAATAGAATATTGAAGATTGTGCCACCTACTTTAACGCAATTTAGCTGTAGGTACCTAGGGATTACAAAAGGCTATAAAAGTGTACCAGGAGGTGCCACAGCTGCCGGTTTAGAGTTTGGTGGCTCCAACGTTGTGGCAAAAGCCGCAAAGCTTAAGACCGGAATGCGGCAGCGCCAATGCAAAATTTGGAATTTTAACGAAAACAAGATCTTTTTACCTTGTCTTCTTAACTACCCATCTAGTGTAGGTACTAATGCAGGCCTAACCGGCTGGGCAGAAGCTTGCTCAAAAGCTTGACTGAAGTAGTGAAGCATTCGGATTCACATCGAATAGTCCCCCATGCTTCGATTCAGCTTCTATGCAGAACAACCCCTGTCTAGCAATCCTGCCGCCGCCGTCCTCTTGGAAATGCTCGCAACTCGATTGGACGTAGATTGCAGGTCCAAATGACAAAAAAACGCAATACAACGTAGCATACCGCGTAGGGTCAGCTGTGAACAATGACCTTCTCAATCCGGCAACGGGACCCCCTACATAGTAGGGTACCCCAGCCGTGCTCTCGGCGGGTGTACCTCGGCCGCATGCGCTAGAGGCGATAGGGTTCTAGCACCGATGCTGTAGGCATGATTCGACTGGCTCTGAAGATCCTTCTGTTGAAAGAGTGTTTGGGGGGAAATGTACTGGGGGTTCGGTATGGCCCATACGGTATACATATCCCCCTCGTTAACTAAGACCCGCATGGGTTGCCTCGAGAGATAACGTCTATTCCTGCTTCTGACTGGTCGCGCTCCATAATCGAGACCAAAAGGAATGATACGGTATCTCCGACAGTGCGGTCTCGTATGGTCGTTAGCGCGCAATTCGCAACTCCCAGGTCCTATGAGAGTTTCTCAACTTTGCCTCCCCCAATCTTCGTCGCGCGCCGAGAACCGTCTATGTGTAAGCAATGTTTGTTTGTTGCTAATACGAGGCTCACCTAGGTTCCCAATTCAGTGGGTTAGACGAACAGGAGTATTTACCCGTCGAGCCCCATCCTGCAAGTTTTTAGCATAAATCCCTCCATCCCCTTCGTTACTCCCCATACTTGATCCCACCTGGCCTTCTCTGTCTTCTAGCACCGTAAACATCTCGCAAACTGTGTAGTCGTTTGTCTGGACAGGGATTAGCGATGGGTATGTTGATAACCTAAAGACATCCTGATGTGATGACACTCGAGACACTTACTTACACGTCGTAGGTTCCTCAGAAGATCTCGAGAAGTTGCCTAAAACACCTCCGGGTGATCGGCATGCCGCATACCTCGACCCCTCGGTAATGGACGAGGACTATGATGGCAAGCCGACCGAGGAAGATTTCAAGACTCTGCGCCGAGTTCCCGGCAGTCTACCTCTCGTCGCCTATGCGATCTGTATCGTGGAGTTTTGCGAAAGAGCTTCGTACTATGGCGTGCAGCCCTTGATCAGCAACTATGTCAACCGACCGTTGCCCGAAGGTGGAAATGGTTTTGGAGCACCTCCGGAAGGAACCCAGCAAACAGCCGGTGCCCTAGGGCTGGGAACCATCACAGCAAATGCCGTCACTCAGTCGTTCAGTTTGCTAGCCTACGCGCTGCCTATGCTCTTCGGATGGCTCGCCGATGCGAAGACCGGTCGATTTAGCCTCATCTGCTGGGGCGTTGGTGTATTTGGTCTCGCTCACGTTTTGATGGTTGCTGCGGGCGCGAAGGACCTCTTAGCCGCCGGCACGGCTAAGGTTCCTTACTTCCTCTCTGTTTACATCCTGTCGATCGGTGCTGGTGAGTTAACATGCCTGACTAAAACGTGTTGACCTGTTTAATCGAGACTAACTGGTGAATTTCAAGCTATGTTCAAGCCTAATGTTTCTCCGCTTCTACTCGATCAGATGACCACGACTGTCCCTAAGGTCATAACCTTAGATAATGGTGAACGCGTCATCCAAGACCCCGAGTCCACGACAGAACGTGTTATGCTTTGGTTTTACCTACTAATTAACATTGGAGGTTTTATGGGTGTTGGTCAGTATAACATTAAGAATTCCGTCCTCCTGTTTTAGGAGTTATTCGGATCCCTTTACCCAAAGAAGTAATTACTGACTTGTTATTGTAGCGACCTCATACTCAGAGAAGTACGTCGGCTGGTGGCTGGCGTTCCTGATTCCCCTTCTACTCTACCTCCCTCTCCCTCTCCTCCTCTGGTTCCTTTACAAGCGTCTGATCCTCCACCCCCCGGGAGGAAGTGACCTTGGCAACGTCTTCAAGGTCCTCGGTGTTTGCTTCAAACGCGGTGGTATCAAGAGGGTCGGTCGTCAGGGCTTCTGGGACCTCGCTAAACCCTCGCATATCGCTGCTTCCGGCTATAGCATCAAGACGTCCTGGAACGATGAGTTCGTGGACGATGTTCGACGAACCTTCCAGGCGACCGGTATCTTCTGCTTCTTCCCGATTCAATATATAAACGACAACGGCCTGGGTTCTGCCGCTAGTTTCTTGTCAACCATGCTGACCACTAACGGCGTTCCCAACGACGTCATCAGCAACTTCAACTCGCTCAGTATCATTGCGATGGCCCCGATCCTGAACTATGGCTTGTATCCGCTCCTCCGCAGGCTTAACATTCACTATGGCCCTGTTGCCCGTATAACGACTGGTCTTGCGATGTCATCTATTGGCGGTGCCGGCTATGCCGTGCTAAACTACTACGCCTACCAACAGTCCCCCTGTGGTGACTACGGCTCTAGCAACTGCTTGGACGGCCTAGGTGTGGCACCCATCAGCATTTGGTGGATGGCAATCCCATTCGCTATTGGTGGCATTTCCGAGTTGTTCGTAAACGTCCCGGCTTATGGTATTGCGTATTCGCGCGCTCCTGTCAATATGAGGGGTCTCGTTTCAGCTCTCAACCTATTCAACACGGCTATTGCCTACGCTATCGGGCTGGCCTGCTCATCTGTCGTCACGGATCCGTACCTAACGTGGGACTTCGGAGGCCCAGCCATTGCTGGCGGTATCCTGACAGTCGTCTTCTATTTCACCTTCCGTCATATCGACAAGGAGGAGTTTGTTCTTAGCCACAACAAGGATTACCACCTCAAGCTAGAGGGCACCGTTAATGTTGTCGGCGAGAACGAATTGAACAAGTCTGCCAACCGGCCCGCCCCCATTGCCGATAATGAAGAGGTTATGATGTCGCAGAAGCAATAGTTCTTCTCTGCCTGGTTGTCTGTTTTTGTCTCTTTTGATGTGTATACGAGTTATCGGCGCATAATCGGCGGGTACCGTGGTTAGGAAAACGGTCATCAGTCATCCACCTCTCTTGCGTTTAGGATAGGTATCCTATGGTCCCACTCTAATCAAGTGGAAGCAGGCCCGCGGTCAGCAATATTGTCTAAATATAATGTACTCTTGATAACTCCATATGGCTATTGATCATCGTCGCCACGTGAATGAATGAATTCGCCTGTCTCCTAGTAGATTTCCCATTTAATTAAAGTCGCATGAAAATGGCCTAAGCCTAAACGTTGTGGAAACTATAAACGCACAATTTAATGGTGGTAAGCTGTATTAAATAAGTATATAAAGCTGACCCAGGGGTAATTCGCTACGTGCAGTTGTTGGTCTACTTGTGTGGATCCTGTGCGACGTCTAAGGAGAGAAATGTAGAGTGGGCATCGTAACCAATAATAGTGTTCACGTGAAAAGTACCGCTGTAAACTTGTCCTAATTCAAGCATATATGCTATAGTTCTGAAAAGGATATGGTATAGTATATGTTATCATATTTTGATAGATATAGATACCTAATGCACTGGTATGTAAGATATATATATATACATATATGCCTAGGTACTTAGATACAGAGTAGGTATTTATCACATCCGAGGCGACTAGGTGCACTGGACGAAGTTGTTGCCGCTGGCCCCGGTATGCGTGATGGATCCTTGGTACGCGCCGCCGCCGTTGAAGACGACGCGGTCCGCGCCCGGGCTGCCGCCGGTGTAGGGCTGGAAGCTGCTGAGGATCGGGAACTCGTAGTACGGCGCCGCGCCGGGGAAGTCGAAGCCCTCGTAGTCGTTATATTGGTGGGGGTACTTGCCCGAGCCTGTTGCACGCGAAGGTGTTTTGTTTAACTACTAAGCCCGAAGCGCCTTGTGGATGGAGGGTTGGGGGTTTGCACAGAAGACGTACCGACAGTCTTGCCGTCCTGGTAGTACCCGTAGCCCTGCTTTACGGCCTCGTCGATGTCCTCCTGCCAGTAGCATACCGAGCCGCAGGTGGCGACACAGGTTTGGTCTTGCCGAACGGCGGCCTTGTTCACGGCGAGGGCGGAGACTTGGATGACGGACACGGCCGCCAGGAGAATAGCGGGGAGGACCTAGTCGAGATCAGACAATCCGTAGTATAAGTGATCCTGCCTTATGCGGTCCATAAGGGGTTCGGGTAAGATTCGCAGCCGTCGACCTACCTTGGAGCCAAACATGATGGGCAGAGACGGCGTAGCAAGCTGTTTCACTGAAGGATGGTGACGAGAACGGCTTCGGCGTGCAGTTCAAGGAGCAGAAGTCGGCGGCATCTTGGCAGTGGTAGACCTACCTCCTACTTATATCGTCGAGGAGGCACACATAAGCTCAAGTCAGGTCAGGTCAGGTCAGCATGTGAATATCCAATGCGGGCCCCTCGAATAGATCCATGGGCCGAATCACTGGACTAGAACCCTTGCGAGAAACCCGTTTCGGCATTACTAACGCTGCGCGACATTGCGCTCAAAACCCGAGCTTGTCGCTTCTCGACTGGAGATAGGTTAGGACGGGTTGCGCGAAGTAACCTAGATCTGAACGTTTCCTCGCAGGGGTGGGCGTCTTGCCTTCCCCTTTCGGATGGCCGCAGTGAGACCAGATATGAATAGGTACCAGATAGATATGCGATTAATATTATGTGATGTATGATGTATGATGTGAGGTGTGTGTATGGTAGTCGGGAAGTGGCCGGCTGGACTTGTCCTAAACCCCATGTTCCTTGGAAAGGGGCACCCCGCCTGGGCACCGTCTGGGCACGGTAGGTATATGAAAGGGGCAGCCGGGAAGCAGGCACGACGGCGGGCTTGGCCTAATGATTGGACGGAGGGCTCAGCTCGGAGGGCGGCAGATCGGCACTGGTGCGTGGGTGGTGATACACTACCTAGGTACATACACCTGCCTATCAACGCCAGGATCTGCTGGTACTAACTCCATTTGCAGGTTCCAATACCTTAGGTAGTGACACTACCTACTTGGCTAGCTCACTGCGCGATTCTGCAGGCGACTTGTGAGACGGCGCCCTCCGCATGACGAAGTTTGAGCCTCGAATTAATGATGTTGTACTCACTAGGTCGTATTTGTTAGGTGCATACCCCCAAGTGTAAGCTATCTTGGGGAGATTAGGTATCTATGGACCTATCGGAGCTAAGATGTTATCGATAGGAGACGGGCTATTAATTTATCGCTCTCTATTCCGTAAATGATATGTAACTAATTCATCTTCTCCTTCCTTTTCATCCTTAAACTCTTCTAAATCTCAGATGTCGCAGAGAGTTCCGGCTACACCTGATTGTGATTCCTGCGATCTGGTTGCTCAAAGGGGAAGAGTCTCGAATTTAGTTATCTGCTAGATGTTAACTAGCCAGTTATCTTCTTCACGCTGGCAGCTTCTATTGCTACGAACTATCCAATTTGTAGGGAACTTGAAGTTCTCAAGTGCATCTAAGCCACGACGTCAGATCGACGGTGCCAATGTCGCCGAGGCTAGATGATTACATGGTATGGGAAAGCTGCCGCGACCAATCTCAGTTGAATCGGTGCTTTGTTCGCGATTCCCCAGCAGATTTAGGAGAGGATGGCTCGACCGAGTACTTGTTAGTGTCGGGGTCGAAATCCGCCCCTACGCCAAATAGATACCCGGCAGCACAGTTGGGAGCACATGAGACTGGCACGACAATGAGGGCGATGAAGAGCACCAGCTCGCCTGTGGCCCTGAAGTAGGCATTATTCTCACTCTGGGGCCAATAATATACTTTCAGTAGGAAGAGAAACGTGATTAGCGAGACCTTGAATCCTCGGGCGTCCAGCCCTATACCGGCATATCTCATCGTGTTTTTCAACACTGAAGTACGCAATGGACTCTTCCCCGCAATCCTCCCAGTCTACCAGGTCTGTTCCGAGTTGGAGTAGCACGGGGCGGCAAATGATGTGTAATGGGGCTGAAAGAAGCTCAAGCCATTGTCCTTTCTTACGTCCCAGAACGGTAATTGATATGCAAGAATTCGGCCCGTGAGGATGGTTCGCGTAAGCGAATATGATTGCACAAGAATCCTCACGCAGGCAGCTATGTAGGTATGTGTGATTAAGATGATGGAGTGTACTATTCTTTCGAGTCTAGCAGACTTAAATCGTCTTTCCGTGGACAGATACTACTTACCCTAGGCAGCGGTTGGCTCAAATCAAATAATTTATTTGATTTGTTTGATTTGATTTGACCAAATCGTTACCAAACAAGGATTTTTTCAGATTTGATCAAATAGGAAAATAATGTATATTTGTTTAAATCGAGCCTTACTTTAATACGGATTTTAATTGGTTAATTTATTGTTTTAAAAGATTTTTTTTACGTAATAAAATATTAAAAAGTGGAGAATATCTCGAATATTTTTAATTACGGATTATTATTTATCCGAACCTACTTATAAAAGCTTAAATTATAATTTTTAAAAAGGATTATTATTTACCCGGACCCACCTATATGCAGATTTGGTTGATTTGATTGGTCGATTTGACCAGTTTCTATGTTTGATTGCCAAGAACCAATCAAATCAAATCCGTGCCTGATATTTGATTTGTTTGATTTGAGCCAACCGCTGACCCTAGGTAGGTATTTGGTGAACCCTAACAACGTCGGTAATGGAGTTGGTTATCTTTTTAGCATTGCTTGCACTCAGTGCCAAGGCGAGCTGCGAGTCATTTGACTATGTGATCGCCGGCGCTGGCACCTGCGGACTTGTTCTCGCGAATCGACTGTCTGAAGACTCGAACGTTAGAGTTGCAGTCATTGAACCGGGAGATGATGTTCGCAACAACCCCAATGTCACAGATGTCACTAGATTCCTTCGCGCCTTGGGCACCGAGATCGATTGGCAGTACACTACAACACCACAGTCGGGGGCTAATAATATATCACTTCCCTTTCACGCTGGTAAGGCGATCGGCGGAACTAGCACGATCAATGGTATGACTTACATCCGGGGCGACAAAGCTGAATTTGACGCCTGGGAGTCTCTCGGTAATCATGGTTGGAACTGGGATACACTGTATCCATTCTTCAAACGAGTCGAACGGTTTTCACCACCTACCGCTGCCCAGCAAGCCGTCGGTGCTAGTTACAATCCCGAGTACCATGGCGAGAACGGAAAGCTGACAACGGGGTACCCTTTTCAACTTCTCAATGGCACCCTCTATAACTTAACACAGAAGGCTTGGGACACCTTAGGCTACCCTTTAAACACAGACGTGAACGGTGGGGATACACGTGGTTTTGACGTCTGGCCACAGACATTAGACAGAGATGCGAATATTCGGGAAGATGCTGCTCGAGCTTATTACTACCCTGTCGAGGACAGACCTAATCTCAAGATTATCAAGGGAACAGTGACAAAGTTAACATGGACGAATTTATCTAAAAATAATGATACGCTTTCAGCTAACGGTCTTGAATACCGGGACATCAATGGGCAAACAGTCGCTATTTCTGCAACGAAAGAGGTCCTACTGTCTGCAGGGGCAGTAAGAAGCCCGCTAATACTTGAACGCTCTGGCGTCGGGAATCCTAGGTATGTTAGTATGTTAATTGGTATTATAATAAACGTTAACATGACTAGCATCCTCAAAAAACATGGCATAAAGACGATGATAGAGCTCTATGGAGTGGGTGAGCATATGCAAGAGCAGCCAAATACGGTCCTTCAATACTCCTCGAACATTGATATCACGGGGACCGTGCCATATGCCACCTTCGTCACAGCCCAAGACATATTCGGCAACCAGACCTCTGCAGTAGCTGCTGCGACATACGCTAAGCTTTCTGACTGGGCACATCAGGTCTCGAGCGCCAACAACGGGGCCATCAGCGCCAGCCAACTGGAGAAGATATTCCGCATACAGCATGATTTGATTTTCAAGAATATTACCATCGCCGAGACTCTGACGTCGGGTTCCGGCAATATTCTTATTTCTGCCTTTTGGACCCTGTTGCCGTTCTCTCGAGGCAGTGTCCATATCAAATCGATAGACGATCTTGACGATCCCGCAATCGACCCGGAGTACTTCTTGATCGACTTTGACCTCGCCGTCCAAACGGGGCTTGGTCGCATTTCGCAAGAGCTTTGGTACACGAGCCCAATCAGCGACTTAGTAGTTGGCTATCTAGTCCCAGGGGAGGCAGCTCTGCCACGTAACGCTACTGACGCCCAGTGGGCATCTTTCTTCGCGAATACATGTAAGTACATCATCGCTACTGGCGACTACAAACTGACCGTGTTCATAGTATCCCCGAATCACCACCCGATTGGGACGGCTTCCATGATGTCCCGCGAGCTCGGGGGTGTGGTTGACCCGGAGCTCAAGGTTTATGGCACGTCGAATGTCCGGGTCGTCGATGCGTCTGTGTTGCCGATGCAGATAAGTGGCCACTTGACTGCTACACTCTATGCCGTGGCTGAGAGAGCTGCGGAATTAATTAAAAATCCATAGCTCACGGCCTTATCATGTCATGTCATGACTAAAGTACAACCTATTTTTACCCTCGAGGCGATCGTGTGGCTTTTTCCTGCTACTACTTCTTTCTGTCGAAGCAACGTATTATAAAGTGAATACAATTCTTTATCAAAAAGATTCCTTTACGTCAAGTCTGATTGCACCACACTGGATCACTCGCTTATAGCCGTCCGTTACCCAGCTCCCCAAATGATTTCAGTACGTTAGGGCTATGGTATTATCTTTGCCGGCATTCAATACACGACAGCAAGAATGTTCAACGTACCTAATTTTAGCTCCCAATTAAAATATCGGAATGGGAAGAGGCTGTGCGTACTGTACGACGTTTAAGTGATGCCTACCTACCTGGGGTACTTGGATGTCTGTTCCTTATTGGCCTGGGCATAAGGAGTACAGTCCTAGGCACAGCTCTAATGACTTCGCCCTGCAGGTTTCTGTCAGATTATGCGACGCAAAGACGGAAAATGCCTCTATCATTATTGCTGAGTCCCTCCTTAGGTAACTAGCAGATTGTCCAATAATATGTACCTCCCAAATTGCAAAGGTGGTACAACTTGTGCTAGTCAAGGAGATGCAGAAGATGTCTATAACTTTGCGTGACTGTCCCGTCCTTATATATAGCAAGTGTTCAATGCTAGCATTATTCCAGTCCTTCTATCACTTCTATGGTTTCTAAATAACTTTATCGCATATAGTTTAAGGCTTGAAGCGATGGATCTTGAACACTTACACCGATCTACATCGGCCAGTTCCTGGACCCAAAGGACACTTGCAGGGATGGGACTAACCATAGGTGATACGGGATCTATGTGCAGGTGAATATGTTGACTAACATTAGGGACAGAACATACATCCTCGAGTGATACTCTCGCTGGCACGGAAGGTGATGCCGAAAGTGCTGCATTACAACTGTTGCCGACCCCTGAACAAGAATTGAATGTGAACCCGACCGACCATCCACGAAATGCAGTAAATCGAGTTCAAGAAGATGAGAATAATCGAGATAGAGACACAACATCAAAACCTCAAGCTTCAACGACCGGGAACATGAAACTAGCAAATATATAGTGGCTTGAGATAGTTTCATGCCTATTAGTGGTTGCGATGATCGCTGCACTTGTAGGCATAATTCAACCTTACCAGGATCAGCCGCTACCCCGATGGCCCTATTCCCTCTCTATCAATACCATCGTTTCCTTCTACTCTGAGGTGATGAGAGCAGCAATGGTCCTAGTACTTGGTGAATGTAAGTAGCCTATCAGCCCTTCCACAATTACCGAAACCAGGTAGCTATCACTAACTTTTACTCCTAACTAGGTCTAAGTCAGTTGAAATGGAGTTGGTTTACACATCCACGTCCTCTACATCACATGGAACACTATGATAGTGCGTCTCGCGGACCATGGGGATCTCTGGGGCTATTGTGGGCCATACGCCTTAGGATAAAGGCTTGACACGATCGTTTCCAAAATAGTAGTTATCTAATAGGGAGGTTCTTTTCAGGGCTATATTACCATCTATAGGTGGACTTATGATGATTCTTTCGTTACTATTAGTCCCTTTTACGTCGGTTCAAAAACTCTTCCCTCCTTATATCGGGATATACTGATCGGTTAGACAGACAGCAGATTGTTCAGTTTTATTCATGTACTATTCCGGATGTGACACTTAATGCGTCCATTCCAAAGACAAACTTCGCCTCTGCAGGATATAATGGAGCTATAATTAGTATCGAACCCAGTGCACAGGCTGTAATAAACAGTGGCGTATATGACAACGAACTCAAACAAGCACCATTCACATGCCCGACTGGAAATTGTACCTTTGATGGAGTATACCACTCAATGGGGTGGTGTAGCCACTGCGAAGATGTTTCAGATCATATAGGATTTCACTACTCAGACAGGGGGGCGGTTAATTTTACTTTGCCTTCTTCGAATCTCTCCGCAACGGCAGGCACAAGAACATTCGTGATGGCCGCTTCGGGGAGGTACGCAACACAAGCTATACTAGGATGGAACAAGAATGGAACAAAGAGCTCGCTGTCAGATACCCCATGGGGAAATCGAGGCGTTGGAGCCGCAGAATGCGCCATCTGTCCCTGTGTTAGGAGCTATACCAGTATAGTAAAAGGCGGTATATTGACAGAGACTATCGTGTCTACATCCATGACTTGGGATTCGGATGATTTCGAGGACAATTCCGTTGACGTCTCGTGTTTAAATACCTCTGAGATCCAGGCGCTACACAATTCCGGCTACAATTTTGACCCCCAGACAACGGCGTGGTTGAAGTACAACATGACCAAGATGGCGATACGTCCGGAATACATCTACCAGGCGGTCGGGCCCCAAGTATCCAACTTTTTCAAGTATCTTGCAATGATGTTCAGCGGTGAGCTCAGCTACCTTGCACCAGGCGCGTTTTATGGCCCAGCAATTCTACAAACAATCTTCCAGGGAGGCAACGTCACCTATTCCACCATCGACGACACGTTCAACCGGATCGCGCAAACCTTGACTGTATGAGCGCGTGAACAGGGTAGTAACGTCACAGGACATGTCTACAGGAGCGATACGTGCGTTAATGCTCGATGGGGTTGGTTAGCATGCCCCCTTTCCCTGATACTAGGAACAATGATCTTGCGCGTGTGGACGATGGACCACACAAGGAGGAACGAAGGAAGCCGGCAAATCTTCGCCTCTCGCGCTACTGTTCCATCGGCTAGGAGACGTAGGCAGCGAAGGCCCAGCCTCGAATATCGCGAGCAGCAGCGAGTTGCAGAAGAAGGCAAAGACGATGAGGGTGGTGTTCCAGGGCACCGATAATGTTTGGCGCTTTACTGAAGTTGAACAAACACATGCTTCGAGAGCAGACAGGCCAGATGTTAACTCAGTATTCATTTCCACACGGTGACATATACTATAATATAAAGCCTCCACATAACGTCTCTTTCTCCTTGTTTGGATCTTCGGTCCCAAGCAAGACCAGGTAACAATATAACCTCAATGGGAGTTATTTTGGAATATCCAACGTCGCCAAATCAACACTCCATAGGCTTGATTTGTTTTTAGCCCCTCTAGGCTTCCAAACTCACTAGGTTACTACAATTTCCCTTGTTCATTTAATTTGATTTCTATTAGCCCCTTTTTCTCACCTGGTAGGATATACAGTTTGAAGAATGAATACTCCTGTCGAAAGTCATGTCATAATGTAAGACTCGGTGATAGAATGGATATACGTTCAATGTGACATGCTATATGATTGGCTAGTGCGTATTAACGACCCTGCTTACTATGCCTATAACTACATATAGGTATTTGTAAAAGTTGACTCCGCATAGGTACCTAATTCAATATTTCCATTATACTTATTCGGCATTACTACCTTACTTTAAACGAAGTTAGTCTATACTACACCCCGCTCCTTTAGCAATAAGAAATAATGAGACTGCACCTGATAATTCCACTTGCTTTGTTTTCCTGTATATGGTCAGTAGCCCTTGGTTGTGAAATTTACGATGCAATTATCGTCGGGGGAGGACCAGCAGGCTTCGTCCTAGCCTCTCGACTCTCGGAGAATCCCAACTTCAAGGTGCTGCTCATAGAAAATGGTCCGGATACATATGACAACAAGACTATTACAACTCCACGGCTCGCCGGTCAGCTACAAGGGACACAGTTTTCGTGGAATTTCACGTCTATTCCACAAATAACCCTTAACGGTGCCGCACCGGAGTTACACCAAGGTAACGGGTTCGGTGGCGGGTCCGCAATCAACATCATGGCCTACTGTCGAGGAGCTAGTTCTGTCTTCGATGAGTGGGCAGAGATCTCGGGCATTGATGGGCTACGGTGGAATAATCTCTTGCATTATTTTGAGAAGAGCACAAATGTCTTTGTTCCCTCTGACCTGGATTATAACCAGATAATCGACAGGACAAAGTTTGGTAGCGAGCATGTCAATGTTAGCTACGAGTCGGCTGAGCAACGGATTCGAGTCGACGAGTCATTCGTGAAAACATGGGTCTCTAACGGTGCGCAAAACGCCGACCTAACCTCCGGGGTCGGCATCGGCATGGTCATTGGCGGACCTCATGCGATCAATCCAGTAAACGCGACGAGATCGTATGCCTTACCTGCGTATGGATTCCAATTAGCTGGGCGTCCTAACGTTCAGTTAATCCACGGATACCGAGTCATCAAGATAAACTTCGAAGGGACCAAGGCCGTTGGCGTAGATTACGTGGATCTCTCAAACAATGAGACTCGTACGGTAAGATCAAGGGAGACGATCGTCAGCGCAGGGGCTATCAACTCTCCACGCCTGCTCCTTCTCTCGGGAGTTGGTCCGAAAAACGACCTTGAAGCGCTCGGTATTCCTGTCGTTGTCGATAGTCCAGAAGTTGGGTCGAATTTCTTTGACCACCACTACGCCCTCATGATGTTCAATGCCACGCCGGACATCATCACATCTAAACAGCTAAAAGACCCGGTACTGCTAGCCTCCTATTTGGCGGAGTACGAAGCCAACGCAACAGGCCCCCTATCGACGCCGGGAGATTCCTCGTTCTTCGCAGAGCGGTTATCGGACGAGATACTCGATAGTCTCGGTGTGAACGTTACCTTTCCCAAAAGTTTGCCCAAAGACCGACCTCATCTACTGTATCAATATTCCTCGGCCGCGAGACTTCCAGTACCCGACAGTGCCAATGCCGTTTCTTTGTTCTCAGCCCTGGTGCAGCCCGAAGCGCCAGGATCTTTACGTCTTAACAGTTCTAACTGGCGGGATGATCCGCTGCTCGATACTAACTACTTTGGATCCGAATCCGACATGGCCATCGCCCTCTATGGTTACAAGCATCTACTAGCCATGATGCGCTCGGATACCATGAAGCAAGTGAATGTGAACGAACTCTACCCCGGGTCTAGCGTCACAAGTAACGCAGATATCAAAGCTGCAATGCTTCACGCTGCTCGTTCGTTCCATCATCCGCTGGGAACATGTTCCCTCGGGACGGTTCTAGATAAGAGCTTCGGGGTGAAGGGTGCGCAGAATCTAAGAGTGATTGATTCTAGTGCGATTCCACGACTGCCGACTTGTCACTTACAGTCATCTGTGTACGCTGTCGCGGAGTTCGCAGCTACGATACTCAAAGACGAGCTCTACTAAGGGTGTGGATCTATTACATCTAGGTTATTATTCAAATTAGATAATTCTACGTGGTGTAAAAAAGAATCTAAGCATATAGGTACCCCTAAATAGGGGCTAAAATAACGTTGCGGCCAACTTATGAAGAGTGCTTGCGAAAGTCCTGTGCGTACCTATGCCAAATATATGAACGTTTAACTTAATATTTCCAACTTACCAATTGACAGGTCTGGACAGGCCGGCTTTTAGGTATAGCAATTCGACTAATAGCCACTAATACGAGGGTATTACTCCTACTTTTCAAATCGATAATGAAGTATTTAAAAATATCATTGAGGCTGTAGGTAGATAATAATATGGATCTTGTAGAAAATGTTGTATGCTACTGAGAATGCTTATTGTTAAAAATAGGGGTAGAGTAAAGTAGCAGAATAGCCTTGAGTAGCTCACCAATACCCCGTTTTCCCGTTTTAAATATGCGACAACTTAACTACACCTTGGTGCCGAATGAAAAGTTTATTTAAGCCTCATCTAATTGTAAAATCAGCAGTCGCATGATGAAGAAAATAAATAAATTCTTGTGTATCAGTTTTGTGGAGGTGAGGCAGGTAAACGCGTCTTGTCGCTGGGCATTGTTTAGTAACTTGTTGCGTGAATGGGTACCTAAAGTTTGATACGACCACATCTAATAGCCACTGTCAAGTTCTAATTCATTCGTCCCTTCTTAGCACGGATTAGTGTTTCCTGGAAAGAACCCCGTTGGTTGATTCTAATTCCGTGACTTACAGTGGTGGTGCATTGTTCGTTCCTTCCTCCCCTGCCAAACTTCCTCTCCTTTCCCCGGAGAAAGCACACCTCGTAACTTCCACATGCGTCTCGAGGAGATATAATTCACCACCAACCGACCAACCAACCCCGACAACCCAAAATTCTTTTTTTATCCTTTCCAACCCTCGATGTCATATGAATAATCTTCTTTGACCTGTTCTGTTTTAACCAACTTTCATTATTCATCAACAACTGGATACGCACAATCAGGCACGATGAGTGCCATCACTTCTACTCTCGTCCGCGCCGGTCGCCAAAGCGGTTTGCGACTCGCCGTCACTGCTTCGGTTAGTTCATACCTGTAGATACATCATATCTTTTTATAGCATCACTAACCATTCTCCAGGCATGCCAACACCGATCTACCTCGTGGATTGCTTGGGAACAACCCAACCCTGCCCTCTACGCACCACATTCGCAGCAGACAATTCCCAGTAATGAGACTCAGAAGGCCGCTAGCAACACCCAAGACACCCGCGATGTCGGCGAGAATACAGTCGCCCCATCAACCGCCGCTGTTGGAGGAGGTAGCCAGGAAGTCTCGACCTCGGGCAAGACCGTGCCTTCTTCCATCCAGGCCGGATCGAGCCGCATCCCCTTTTCCCAGACGCGCTACATCCAGTCCCAGTGTGAGCCTTACTACCTGCCTACCACTATCCTCCGCATCCCCGGCATCCCATCCACCTGGCCCACCGAGAACCGCAAGCACCTGAGCCAGCAGCATGCCCCCTGGCAACGAGTCAACAACTCAAACAAAGGACCGATCGTCCGACCTGAGGCACCAGATCCATATCCCATGCAACTAGAGGCACCAGAGCTATTTCCAGAGCAAGAGCCTGACCCGCAGCCCAAGATACAAGACGCGCCTAAGCAGCCCATCCTCCGCGCCCTCTCGAGCATCACCACCACGCTGAAGGCTCTCAAAGAGGACCCCTACGGAATATGCCCCAACGTAAGCTTCTACAGCGCCGTGCGCAAGTACATGGACAACGTCAAGTCGCGCGCGCAGGAGAAGGAGGCATCTGCCTACGAAGCGGCGAAGGACTACGCGGCCTTCCGCCAGAAGGCGGAGGACGAGGAGATGCTGAAGTCGCGACGAATGGTCCAGGGGGCTGTTCCCAAGGCCTCTTCCTCTACTCCCTCTTAGGACAAGGATAGCACGAAAGGAAAGGGACGGGAAGGACGAGGACGCTCCTGAAAGGGCTGGTTAATCGCCTGCATTGTTTTCGTTTGTCGACATAGCACGGCGTTGGGTTACTTTGCGCGAAAAAGGAGTTGATTCTAGTGTCATAGTGAGACGCTCACTTTGTATCTCGTCGCGTTGTTTTAGGTTGATACCCCTTGCCTTGGCACGATACCCATGCCGGTTTGGTTTGGTTCCAGGGCAAAATGTAGTCATGAGTTCATATACACGCTGAGTTTACTATCCCTAGTGGATCGTGAGCAACACTGAATACATAAAGTGGTTATAAAGAGATTTACTACCTTGCATGTGAAACTGCCCCCCGGGAATACTAGACATGTCCCAATGCTAGGAAATGTGCAGCTCTCTGTTGTTCATATCTTCCCGTCGATTCTATCCCCTACCTATGGAGGTGTCGTGCTTTCCAGAACGTCCTGGTGTATATGTAGGTACGTGACATAGCACAACCCACAGCGTAGAATACAGCTTCTCGTTAACATAACCTTAAAGAATCCAACACGACTCAAAGGAAAGAAAAAAGGCACCAAATCCATACCAACCATTTCACGAGAAGAGACACAATAAACGTGTATTAACTGGACACCTATACTGCCGGAAATACAAACGCCGAAGATCCCTACAGTACAGTAAAAAGCGCCCATAGCCCTGATCGGCCCGATCCCCGATATGACTCTAAGCCCAGACTCCCGACCAGATAAGCCCACAGACCAGTGACAGCCGGGATAATTAGGCATGGACAATGGTAGATACCTAGTAATCATTCGCGCAGGCGGGAGTACCTCACGAACAGGCGATCGAGGAAATGCGAGTGGCGGATGCCGTTCGGCCTCGCGGCCGCGAAGGCGTCGATCGCCTCCTGGACGGCGTACCCGCAGCGCTCGACGAGGTAGCATACGACGAAGTAGCCCGTACGGTTGAAGCCGTAGTGGCAGTGGACGCCGACGACGTGATCGGCACTCCAGCCGGGCTCCGCGGCCGCGCGCGCCTTCTGGTCCTCGCGGATGCGGTCCACTAGCTTGATGAAGTTGGCCACCTCGGTGTCGGTCGGCGGGATCTTGGACACCGTCGGGAACTTGTGGTACTTTATACCTTCGCCGAAGCTCTTCGGGTCGTAGACTGGGTCCGCATGGCTGATGTCGATGATGTCCTTGATCATGTGTCCCCTTGTAAGGTAGTTAAGATGGAGGTTGCGGGGTATGGTTGAAGGATGGAAGGGTGCTTACCAGTTGGCCGTAAATACTTTAGGAGAATGCTCCTCGTCTACCTCGCGGAGAGTCTTCATCGCTCGGAATACGCCGCCGATAGGTTCACTTACAGGTTTGACGCTTTTCCATTTGACAAGATTCTTGACATCCCACTTACCGTCACGAGACAGATACTGCAATTGCCAACCACTATTTAAAATATGTTAACCTTATTATATATTCGGGAATCATACATATTACAAACTTACAGAGAAAACCGGCCGGTGACATGATCATTCATAAAATCGCCTATCAGCCCTGCTAAGGTACGAACTGTGGTCGGCATGTAAAGCAAAGCATGCCCAGCCGGTAGTATCTTAGTTTTGACAATTTTGGCAGGATGTCGCGGTTGTGGGGGGATACCACCGATGGACTCTTGATCCCTCGGCGTGGTTGGGTCCTCAAAATGATCTTCCACGTTTGCCGTGGGCTGCGGTTTTCTCGTGAAATCTTCGTCGGTAATAGCGTCGATCGATTGCGGCATGTGTGCTCGTAGCTTAGTGGAAGTATCCACTGGAGCTGCGGCAGCTACCATTGCACTCCCTTCGGTGACGTTAGATTGATCAGCAAGGGGTTCACCTTCAGAGTGAATCTGTGAGGATGCCGAATCGACCTTATCGGAAGCGATGCCTCCGGCTATTGTAACCGGTTTTGCCACCGAATCGAGCAGACTCCGGATCTTCTCAATTTCTTTTGGTGGTGTGACAGTGTCATGCTCGCCACCAATGAGGTAGACGGGGATATCGAGTCCAGCCCAAGTAGGCTCTCCAAACAACCCTCCAGCTGGTTGCCCGCTGATATAATGAGTTGGCAGCGCTCCACATGCCATTCGACGGAAAACCGGCGTCCGGCTCTGGCTATTAAACCTGTCCTGAAGCTGCCGGGCCTCGAGATCTCCTCCGGGACCAACAAAGCGTTTGACACTGGCGCTCTCGGGACCGCCCCGTCTATCCCAAGCTCGCCAAATGTTGAAAATGAATTCCGGAAGTGAGAGAAGCATGCGAAAGGTACGCACTACCCCTGGCGGCGACGGCCCAGATACGGGACAGATTGCGATGAGACCCATCACATGCGAAGGGGGCCGTAAATAGTACGCCGATTGTCTATTCGCAATGCGAGCCGCGATCGCAGTTCCCATGCTGTGAGCCACCAAGACGATTCCCTGATCCTTCTCTCGGTAACTTTCGATGATGGTCTCGAGTAAGTCTGTTAATGCATCCGTAGTGTATGCGTCCCATGACGTCGGCGCAAATTGGGAAAGACCACAGCCAGGTAAATCGACAGCCAGACAAGAGGAGGAGTTAACAAGACTAGTGAGGAGGGGATGGAACTGCGCAATGGATCCTCCAAGGCCGTGGATGAAGACCAGCAAAGGTAGCGGGGCCGGGTCCCGAGGCAACTCATCTGCTTTCGGGTGACGACGATAGAATACCCGGACGCCGGGGTAAGTAATACCACTTCGGCTAGCAGTGTAAGACACTATTTCGGAGTGCTTCCGGAGGAGTGGGGGATCGGTGCCGTCCGCATCTTTCGAATCGGGCCCGTTGGCTCGGGTCTTGGCCATTCGTCGCTGAAGATACCATATACTCCCCAAAGCAACTGTGAGGCCGACGACGAGATGCCTGGCCGGGAATGAAGATGAGGCTACGGAGGATGATGACATTGTAAATAAGTAAATCATTTACAGGCAAGATAGAGGGAAATGCGGTAACAGTAGTAGTAGTAATAGTAGTGGTAGTAGCAGGAAAACATGTATGAATATGTGACGGATGTATGTATCTAAAGTAGAAGTTGTAGTGATGGTAGGTAGGTATCATGACCAAGTAAAAAAGAGATTGACATCCACCACCGTGCACCATTCCGGCATGAGACATGAGAAATGAGAAACTCTTTAGACAGCTAAAAATAAGATAAGAACCTTGATGAATAGATGCACTTACTACTTTCAAAGTGCTGGTTGTAACCGAAGCGACGACGGAACCTTGGATTGGAACGGTCCAACTTTAGATTACCTAGGTGGATGATAACTTGATAGGTAAGTCACGATGCGACAATGCGGGTGAGTATCATATGGATGTAAGTGACGATCCGGAATTACCTAATGCTAGGTAGGTACTACCTAGTATTTAATAGGTATAAAGTCCTCTAGGATTAGGTATCTACATAAGGTAAGGTGGATATGTAGAGGTAGAGGTATGTAGAGTTCTCTCACATGCGACATGCAGCATGCGACATGCGACATGCGATGACTCTTAACGCAAACAAAATGTTTTCGATCGCAATATAGCTCCCAATGACTCGTTGGGCTTCAACATTGAAGAGAATAATCAGATAAGCACCGATGCGCCCCTAAGGAAAGATATATATATGTACGGCGGTTTGGTGCGAAACAAAAGAAAAAGGAAATCACTAGTTTGTCAGATGCCGGGCTGTTGTGCTGGAAAATCTAATAATAAGATCAGATATCACCCGTTTGGTTGCGTTGTACAGCATACACGTTTATGGTGGAATGGTGGTTCAACGAAAGCGAACGAAAGCGATCCAATTGCACTTAACAAAGCTAATATGAGAGGGAAAAGATGACATAGCACCAGGGTACCTTCTCTTCAGCCACTGAATCCCCATGGCGCCTCAACGTGTCGCCCAAGAAGGCTATCATTGGACTGATAGCATTGGCCAATGAAGACCTGGCATCTCAGCCACAGCATGCGAGGCTGATTTCTGCACCTACACCTATCCTGCCCAGGTGTGAGCTCTGATAAGGGCTTAATTAAAATTGATCAAATTTCAACATAAAGGTATGAAAAATAGATAGAGGTAAAAGGCAAATAAGGATAGTACGAGGATTGCTCTTCTTACGTTGCTATTAGGAAAACTTCATTTTTGCTATTTGTATAATGTGAAAACTTTATCATTGAAGCAAACACATAAGTAGAAAGCACAAACCAAGACATGCTCCTTATATTAATATTTAATACCTAGTCCTGACAGTGTCGGTCATAAAATCTTTGCTTTTACACCCAAGCTCTTTTAAATATACAATATATCGATAATGTGCCTTGTGAACTAGCTATTAGGAATCCTTTACTAAACAAATATTATTCATCGTACTATAATGCACTAGATAACAGCCATACCTACCAGGGATTGCACATCTTGACAAATAAGGGCAAACAGTGTCAGATCTCTTGAAAGAGAACCTTTGAACAACAAAACATAGGTAGATGATGGATTATACTGTCAACTCAGAAATCTTTGCTCGCTAGGTCAGCTAGGAGTACTGGCCCTTCACATTTCGGGTAGAGATGCTTAACTATTTAATATCGAGTCTCGCCGTCCAGATTTGAGACAAATTAATACCTTCACATGCACCTGAGTACTGGATTACGACACAAAGTCACCTAATACCTATACCAAGTCGACCACGATTAAAGACCTTTCACAACATCATAACAACAATATTTTAACGATCGGATCTATTCCCATCAAACCAATAAAAGCCACATAAAAGCCCATATCTCACCAGTACCTCTCTCCAACATGTCCAGAGATCCTATCAATAAACCCCAAAGGGTTGACCCTGGTCTCCCACGAGCTGTAGTAGTCGGATACTACACAGCAGACCAGGACGACGAGTTGTCCGTCCGGATAGGGGACATCGTTACGATAATCTGGCGAGATTCCATTGGTATAGTGCCCTTGCCCCAGCTATTCACTTCAACCATGAACTGGTAAACTAATCAGTATATTCTCATAGGCCGGTGGTTCGTAATGAACTCAAACAATGACTTCGGGTATGTCCCGGACGGATTACTCGTGGAGGCTTAAGGGCCGAGTCGGATTTTAGCGAAAGTGATTAAACAGCATCACAACTTTTCTCTAGCGACATCTGCTTTTTTTTTTTTGTGTGTTTTTGACACAAAATCTCCCATGGCGAGATGTAGCACACCATTGCCCTCTCATAAGTCCTTGGAGCCCTTACCCCCAAGGAATGGGGTATCATTCCGTTGGAGGCAGTGTCATAGCGGTTTAACCTGGGTATTTGAGGTCCAGCGATAGTGAGCAATGCAATTGATTTCAGCGACGAGCATCGATAGAACTTTTTGAATGTGATGTTCTGCACTTGGCCCTTTTTGCTCTATGCTGAACATAATATGTCGAGCTTTGGCCAATTCAACGGGGGTATAAGATTGGCCATCAACCTCATGGCTTGGTGAAATGTTTTGTTCATCCGGTTGCCCCAACTCCTTCCTTCCAGCCGATAGGTATCAGCGCGGCTGCGACGTCGTTGACCCCTCTCTCCGTAGCGAGTAGGTTGAACTGCGCAGCCGCATTCCGCGTATCTAGGATCTCTACCCTCATCCCTAAGCTGCTTAAATGCCGTCTTAAGACCGGGCTCATGAAGTGGATCTCCGGGCCGAGTCCTAGTATCAACAGATCTGTGCGGTAGTATACTGATCAGCGCGCAAGCCTCGTCGAGAAGTTGGCATATAAGGGATCATTCTTTACCTGGTCGAGGCCAGACCAATCCAAGCAGGCCGAACGCATCATTGGGCACCTCCCATTGCCCTTTCTTGTTCAATAGTCGATTTTCCCCGCGAGGGAGCCAAGGCCTCCACCTGAAAGCTTCACCACCAACTAAGAGGACACCGGAGCCATCGACGGCCACCGTGCCGTTGTTGAGGTGGAAGCCATCCGGCGCGCAGACGTCGATGGCAGTCGGAGGCACCGGCGTGTTTCCCAGCACATCTAGAGCGCCAAAGTCGGTACGAGGCGTCTCATCCTTTCCCCGGGGGCGCGGGGCGGTGGTATGGAACGAGGATGCAGCGCATGGGAAAGTCCTGCAGCTGGTCGCATTTGGATTTGTAAAATTATTTGCTGCAGGTAGGGAGCGGCGGCTTTGACCTTGTTGTCGCAGAATCGTGGCAATTCGACTTGGAGGCCGACACAAGCGTGTTGAAGCCATAGTCGCAATTGATATTGTATTATCTTTTACTTATGAGTCCCATTGTGCTTTGCTCGTCGGGCCTTTCGCTGTTTCGAAGCTTTTCTTTTTGGCCGAGTCGGAGTTGGTAGATTATCTAGTAGCTTGCACAAAGAAGAAAAAAAAATGATGGACTGGACGTCATTATTTCGGAGAACCCCGTATTGTGAATATCTTCGGCTATTTCATAAAGGTTTCATAATCTATGTCATATCCAGTTATATGCATGAAAATAATATTATTAGGCTCAAAATGGCTTAAGGGATAATGCCATTCTATTTTCCCAAGTTCGATAGCATTTGCTTTAAAAGACTTCATCGAGTTATAGGAATCATAGACTGTACGAACTCTGTATCTAAAGCCAAGTGGAAATCACATAAGATATAATATACCTTACTGCGACCATTTATGACCATTGAGTAGGCTGGTAGGATATTTATGTCACATGTGAGACTACGAGGAACAATATGAGCACGTTGGTAGCCATGATGTCGTTTATACCATTCCGATCATCTAGACCATGAGAAGAAGCCCTAGAAACAGATACAGCTTTTCACTAGCCGTTCGCATGAATGCAGCCCTGTCCTCTGAACACCCAAATCAATGAAGGCCGAACCATTCCATCCCAGAGTCATTCAACGGGTTTATTTCTTCTTGGTACCCTCGCTCTGCTCCTTCAGCACCTTCTTCACGATCTTCTGTTCCTCAATCAAGAATGCTCGGACGATTCGGTCTCGCACACAGTTGCCGCATCTTGAACCGCCATACGCTCGCTGTACCGTCTTCTTGGGGTGGGAGATCTGAGAGTATTCACGAGGTCGGAGGGCGGGAACCTGTTGTAGAAGAGAAATGTTAGCAACGGCGTGGTAAACGTGTGTTTGATTAAATATCCATATCATTTCCGCACAGAACCCCTCCCCACACAATAGGTCGATGTTTTGAGTCCGTAGGTATATTCCTCTGAGAGATATATCTAGTCTGACTGTACTTTGGTCGCGAAGGTCGATTCGATCCGAGTTTTGTAGTTTCCTTTCTTGTGCCCGAGATACTATCCAAAGAAAATAGCTGAATTCACTTACGCCAGGGAGCTTGACGCCACAGTCACCGCATTTCGGGGCGGTTCCTCGCTTCTTGATGTGAAGGGCTCGTAGTTCACCACCCGGGGTCTTGATGACTCGAGTCTTGTTGGAGGTGGTGTTGTACCTTTGAGCGACACGTTAGCTTTGCGCGATGCCCGAAAACACGAACAATTCGAATTTAATTGATATATCATTAATAGATTCATCGAATGGTAATACTTACGGGTTGCGACGGCGGTAGGTAACTCGGTTGTTCGGCATTTTGACTGTGATTGCTGGTGGAATGGATTTGACTTGTTCCTGTGCAACTTTTTTTGTGAGGAATGAATTTTTGGTGTTTTTACAGAAGAGAGATGTGTGGGATGGATCTTGAGCCCGCTTACTGATTTGATTGAGCCAATGGGAAAAATGGAAACGGGGCCATATTTTTAATACTGTAGCCACATGCACAGACCTACTTGAACGCCACACACGGTCACACGGTGAGTCAGCAGAAGTACACGTGACACGATCTTAAGCCTCAGTGGACCCGGCGCGTCAAGGGTACCTAGTACCTACTAGCTACAATAAAAATCGGGTCCTTCAAACTAAACCATGGGAAAATTGCCTTCAGTCTACGGTCGAGAGGATTCAAACATCATCTTCATCAACCTTAATCTCTTCAACACGTTTTTTCGCGTCTGTCTAATCTGAGGACATCGCGTCTAAATGTGAATTAAATTCCTTTTATTTATTTTAGGATTGTTAGGAGCTCACCTCTACATCTGACTATAATTAAGCTCCTGCAACATCCTCGCGCGACAGATCGCGCTGCGATAGCGACAGCATCAAACGTCACAAAGCTTTAGTCTCTGTTGACTTGAAGATGTCGTCCTTTCAACCTCCTCCGCCTCCTCCCGGATGGGGACCTCCGCCACCACCTCCTCCTCCAGGTCCTCCATCAGATTTCCTTCCACCACCTCCAGGAGCGCCAGCTCCTCCCCCCCCTGGTTACCGTCCCCCGACCGACCCACAGGTCGCGAAGTTCGCGCAGAAGAAGAAGGAATGGCTTCGGAATCAGCGAAATCGCTTTGGCGAAAAGCGCAAGGGAGGCTTCGTCGAAACCCAGAAGGCTGATATGCCTCCTGAGCATCTGCGCAAGATTGTGAAGGATATCGGTGATGTCTCTCAGAAAAAATACACAAGTGATAAACGAAGCTACCTTGGTGCTTTGAAGTTCATGCCGCATGCGGTCATGAAGCTGCTGGAGAACATGCCGATGCCATGGGAATCAGCAAGAGAGGTCAAGGTGTTGTATCACGTTAACGGGTGCTTGACGCTCGTAAACGAAATTCCTCGAGTTATTCCGCCTGTATTCCACGCGCAGTGGGCAACGATGTGGTTGACTATGAGGAAAGAAAAGAGCGACCGAAGACTGTTCAAGAGAATGAGGTTTCCGCCCTTTGATGACGAAGAACCTCCCCTATCGTGGTCTGAGAACATCGAGGACGTGGAACCACTTGAACCGATTCAGATGGAGCTCGACGAGGAAGAAGACGGTGCTGTGTACGAATGGTTTTATGAGCATCGGCCCCTAGTTGACACCGAGCACGTCAACGGACCGAGTTACAAGCAGTGGAATCTCTCATTACCGCAGATGGCTGCGCTCCATCGGCTCAGTCGACCGTTGCTGAGCGAGACGGTCGACCAGAATTACTTCTATCTCTTTGATCTAAAGAGTTTCCTTACCGCGAAGGCATTGAATGTTGCACTTCCCGGAGGTCCTCGATTTGAACCGTTGTATAAAGACATTGACCCGAACGACGAAGACTTCGGAGAGTTCAACGCCATCGACAGAATTATATTCCGTTTCCCCATTCGGACCGAGTACCGAGTCGCCTACCCCTATCTCTATAACTCGCTCCCTCGAAGTGTACAGTTCAACTGGTACTCTCACCCGCAAATCGTGTATACTAAATCCGACGACCCTAATCTACCCGCATTCCATTTCGACCCTATGATTAACCCCATCTCCTCCCGCTCGGTTGCGCCTAAAAATACCACCATTAGTCACGAGGACGAGATTTTCGGTGCAGGAAATCTTGAAGAGCCCGAGGACGACTCCTTCGAGCTGCCAGCTGGTGTGGAGCCGTTCTTCGCTGATGAGGAACTTTATACCGACGATACTTCATCTGCTATTGCACTCTGGTGGGCTCCTTTCCCGTTTGACCGTCGATCTGGTCGGATGGTTCGCGCACAGGATGTCCCACTCGTGAAGCAGTGGTACCTTGAGCATTGCCCTCCGAAGCAACCAGTCAAGGTTCGAGTGTCGTACCAGAAGCTCCTCAAGACGTACGTTCTCAATGAACTCCACAAGAAGAAGCCGAAGGCGCTTAATAGACAAAGTCTGCTGAGGAGCTTGAAGCAAACCAAGTTCTTCCAGCAGACAACGATCGACTGGGTTGAAGCTGGTCTCCAAGTTTGTCGGCAAGGATTCAACATGTTAAATCTCTTAATCCACAGAAAGAACCTCACATATCTTCATCTGGATTACAATTTTAACCTCAAGCCAGTCAAAACGTTGACGACCAAGGAACGAAAGAAGTCGCGTTTTGGCAATGCATTCCATCTCATGCGTGAGATATTGCGTCTAACAAAGTTGATCGTTGACGCACAGGTGCAATACCGGCTAGGTAACATTGACGCTTTCCAACTTGCCGATGGTATCCTCTACGCCTTCAACCACGTTGGTCAACTAACTGGTATGTACCGTTACAAGTATAAGCTTATGCATCAGATTCGGTCATGTAAGGATCTAAAGCATCTTATTTACTACCGGTTTAATAGCGGCCCTGTTGGTAAGGGACCTGGTTGTGGTTTCTGGGCACCAGCCTGGCGGGTGTGGCTTTTCTTCATGAGAGGCATCATTCCCCTTCTGGAACGATGGCTTGGAAATTTGCTCTCTCGTCAATTTGAGGGACGTCACAGCAAGGGCGTGGCCAAAACTGTGACCAAGCAGCGTGTCGAGTCGCATTTCGATCTTGAACTCCGAGCTTCCGTAATGGCCGATCTCATGGATATGATGCCCGAAGGCATCAAGCAGAATAAGGTCAATACCGTTCTTCAACACCTGTCAGAAGCTTGGAGATGCTGGAAGAGTAATATTCCGTGGAAGGTACCTGGCTTACCTGCGCCCATTGAAAATATTATTCTGCGCTACGTCAAGGCAAAGGCCGACTGGTGGATTTCTGTTGCGCATTACAACCGTGAGCGTATTCGGCGAGGTGCAACTGTTGATAAGACAGTTGCAAAGAAGAACGTAGGTCGTTTGACGCGTCTATGGCTCAAGGCCGAACAGGAACGACAGCACAACTATATGAAGGACGGTCCTTATGTGTCTTCCGAGGAGGCTGTGGCGATCTACACTACGACGGTGCACTGGCTTGAATCCCGGAAATTCACCCCGATCCCCTTCCCGAGTGTGTCATACAAGCACGACACGAAGATTCTAATCCTTGCCCTCGAAAGATTGCGAGAAGCATATTCCGTAAAAGGTCGTCTTAATCAAAGTCAGCGAGAAGAACTAGCTCTGATCGAGCAAGCTTACGATAGCCCTGGTACTACTTTGGAAAGAATCAAGCGATTCCTCCTCACGCAGCGAGCCTTTAAAGAGGTACAGATTGATATGAATGACAATTACAGCACTATCAACCCTGTTTACGACATCGAACCCATCGAAAAGATCAGCGATGCCTACCTCGACCAGTATCTTTGGTACCAAGCCGACCAGCGACATCTCTTCCCTGCTTGGATCAAGCCTTCAGACTCTGAGGTACCACCCTTACTGGTATACAAGTGGGCTCAGGGTATCAACAACCTAGAGAAAGTTTGGGAGAGTGCAGATGGAGAGTGCAACGTAATGATCGAGACTGAGTTGTCCAAAGTCTATGAAAAGATAGATCTGACTCTGTTGAACCGACTTCTGAGATTGATCATGGATCACAACTTGGCGGACTACATCAGCTCGAAGAACAATGTGCAATTAACTTATAAGGACATGAATCATGTCAACAGTTACGGTATGATCCGTGGCCTTCAGTTCTCGGGCTTTGTTTTCCAGTACTATGGTCTCGTTCTCGATCTCTTGCTCCTCGGTTTGAACCGTGCTAGCGAGATAGCTGGCCCGCCGTCAAGCCCGAACGACTTCCTTCAGTTCCGTGACCGCGAGACAGAGACTAAGCACCCTATTCGCCTATATACCAGGTATATTGACAAGATATGGGTCTTCTTACGATTCTCTGCCGAAGAGTCACGGGATCTCATTCAGCGGTTCCTCACAGAACAGCCCGATCCGAATTTCGAGAATGTTATCGGTTACAAGAGCAAGAAGTGCTGGCCAAGGGATTCTCGTATGCGATTGATGAGACATGATGTCAATCTCGGGCGGGCTGTCTTCTGGGACCTGAAGAACCGTCTTCCTCGATCCGTCACTACAATCGAATGGGATGATACCTTCGCCAGTGTCTATAGCCGTGACAATCCAAACTTGCTCTTCTCCATGTGTGGATTCGAGGTTCGCGTTCTCCCCAAGATCAGGAACCAGAATGACGAGTTTCCTATCAAGGACAGCGTGTGGTCTCTCGTAGACAATACCACCAAGGAGAGAACAGCGCACGCCTTCCTGCAAGTTACGGAGGAAGATATCCAAAAGTTCAACAATAGGATCCGTCAGATCCTTATGTCTTCGGGGTCAACAACTTTCACCAAGATCGCTAACAAGTGGAATACCGCCCTTATTGCTCTTTTTACCTACTACCGCGAAGCCGCTGTATCAACTGTCAATTTGCTAGATACCATCGTGAAATGTGAGACCAAGATTCAGACACGGGTAAAGATTGGGTTGAACTCGAAGATGCCGTCCCGTTTCCCTCCTGCGGTTTTCTATACACCAAAGGAGCTGGGTGGCCTCGGAATGATTTCCGGCTCACACATTCTCATCCCAGCTAGTGATAAGCGTTATTCACAACAGACGGACACCGGAGTTAGCCATTTCAGAGCCGGTATGACACACGACGAGGAGACACTCATCCCCAACATCTTCCGATACATCATCCCTTGGGAGGCCGAGTTTATCGACTCGCAAAGAGTCTGGACAGAGTACTCACAGAAGAGATTGGAGGCCAATCAGCAGAATAGGCGTCTAACCTTGGAGGATTTGGAGGATAGCTGGGATCGTGGATTGCCACGTATTAACACGTTATTCCAAAAGGACCGAAGCACGCTCAGTTTCGACAAAGGTTTCCGAACGAGAAGCGAATTCAAGATTTACCAACTTATGAAGAGCAATCCTTTCTGGTGGACAAGTCAGCGTCACGATGGGAAGCTTTGGAATCTTAATGCCTACCGTTCCGATGTCATCCAGGCTCTAGGCGGTGTTGAAACGATCCTTGAGCACACCCTGTTCAAGGCTACAGGATTTCCGTCTTGGGAGGGTCTCTTCTGGGAGAAGGCTTGTCTTGCCAACGGGACGATGATATTGCGATATGACCATACTCAGGTCGCAGTTGAAGACGTCAAAGAGGGTGATCTGCTTCTAGGTCCCGATGGGGGCCCTCGACGAGCGTTCAACATAGTGAATGGCAACGACCGCCTTTATCGCATCAAGATCGGTGGCGGAAAGGAGGATCTAGTCGTTACGTCAAACCATATTCTAGTCTTCCATAAAGAGAAGAGCGCTCAAGCAACTTCAGGAGCTGAGTCTTACGAAACTATTGAGATAACTGCCGCTCAGTTTGCAGCCCTTGAACCTACCGAGAGGGAAAAGCATAGAGCCTTCAGCTCCTCCGTTTCTGAGAAGGCGAGTGGATCTCAAGTGGACAGCTTTGCCGTCGAAGACATCGTCCTTGAATCAGTGGCTACCGACTGGGCTGGTTTCCGAGTTGATAAGGACCAACTCTACCTACGCCATGACTCTCTTGTGCTCCACAACAGTGGTTTCGAGGAATCAATGAAATTCAAGAAGCTGACTAACGCACAAAGATCCGGTCTGAACCAGATTCCCAACCGTCGGTTCACCCTTTGGTGGTCGCCAACTATTAACCGAGCAAATGTCTACGTTGGTTTCCAGGTCCAGCTCGACCTTACAGGCATCTTCTTGCACGGCAAGATTCCTACCTTGAAGATATCCCTCATCCAGATATTCCGTGCGCATTTATGGCAGAAGATCCATGAGTCTGTCGTCATGGACTTCTGTCAGGTGTTTGATCAGCAGCTGGAGTCTCTTGGAATCGAGACGGTACAGAAGGAGACGATCCATCCTCGAAAGTCATACAAGATGAACAGCTCTTGCGCTGATATCCTTCTTTTCGCTAGTAACAAATGGAATGTCAGTCGGCCGTCGCTTTTGCACGATACCAAGGATACGATTGAGTCTACCACCACCAACAAATTCTGGCTTGATATCCAACTCAGGTATGGTGACTATGACTCTCACGATATTGAGCGTTATACTCGTGCAAAGTACTTGGATTACACTCAGGACAGCATGAGCATCTACCCCTCGGCAACTGGACTTATGGTCGGTATCGATCTCGCTTATAATCTTTACTCTGCCTATGGACAGTACTTCCCTGGTCTGAAGCAACTTGTGCAGGAGGCTATGGCTAAGATTATGAAAGCTAACCCGGCCCTCTACGTCCTGCGTGAACGTATCAGGAAGGGTCTGCAGCTTTACGCTTCAGAGAGCAACCAGGAGTTCCTAAACTCGCAAAACTACTCCGAATTGTTCAGTAACCAAACAAAGCTCTTCATCGATGACACCAATGTGTATCGTGTCACTATCCATAAGACCTTTGAAGGTAACTTGACCACAAAGCCAATCAACGGCGCAATTTTCATTTTCAATCCTCGGACTGGTCAGCTATTCCTAAAGATCATCCACACCAGTGTCTGGGCTGGACAAAAGCGTCTTGGTCAATTAGCCAAGTGGAAGACGGCCGAAGAAGTCGCAGCTCTCATTCGATCTCTGCCGGTAGAAGAACAGCCCAAGGAACTCATCGTCACTCGTAAAGGTCTATTGGACCCTCTCGAAGTCCACTTGTTAGATTTCCCCAACATCTCCATCCGGGCCTCGGAACTGCAGTTGCCCTTCCAGGCAGCAATGAAGGTTGAAAAGTTAGGAGACATGATTCTACGTGCTACTGAACCCCAGATGGTACTTTTCAACCTCTATGACGAATGGCTTAAGAGTATATCTTCGTACACGGCATTTTCACGTCTAGTCCTCATACT
The DNA here is from genome assembly GCA_902806575.1 of Jackrogersella multiformis. Lineage (NCBI taxonomy): Eukaryota > Fungi > Ascomycota > Sordariomycetes > Xylariales > Hypoxylaceae > Jackrogersella > Jackrogersella multiformis. Next base: position 185,472 of record CADCXD010000002.1, on the reverse strand, counting down.
TCGTGCTCTTCACGTCAATCCCGACAAGACGAAACTCATTCTTCGGCCTGACAAGACCGTCATAACCCAGATGCATCACATCTGGCCCACATTGTCGGACGAAGATTGGATCAAAGTTGAAACGCAGCTGCGAGATTTGATTCTGCACGACTACGGAAAGAAGAACAATGTCAACGTCTCCAGTTTGACGAGCAGTGAAGTGCGAGACATCATCTTGGGTATGGAAATCTCTGCACCTTCGATGCAACGACAACAGGCTGCAGAAATCGAGAAGCAACAAGAGGAACAGCAGCAGATCACAGCCGTTATGACCAAGACACAAAACGTCCACGGTGAAGAGCTTATTGTAACCACAACATCGAAATATGAGCAGGAGAAGTTTGCGTCCAAGACGGAATGGCGCACTCGAGCTATCGCCACGTCGAACCTACGAACTCGAGCCAACAACATTTACGTCTCGTCTGTGGACAATGACCTGGATGACATCACTTATGTTATGCCCAACAACATCTTGAAGAAGTTCATCACCATCGCCGACCTACGTGTGCAAATTTCCGGTTACCTATATGGTGTATCTGCGCCTGATAACGATCAAGTCAAGGAGATCCGTTGCATTGTCATGGTACCCCAGATTGGTAATACACGGTATTCCCAAGCTCCTCATCAGCTGCCACAGCACGAATATCTCTCGGACATGGAGCCTCTTGGTGTAATCCACACTCTGGCTGGCAACGAGTCGCCTTACATGTCAGCAGTTGATGTCACCATGCACTCTCAACTTCTCGACCGCCATTCCAAATGGGACAAGGAAAAGACCGTGATGATTGACGTGTCCTTCACCCCCGGCTCAGTCTCCCTATCTGCCTGGTCGCTGACCCCGGCCGGTTACCGATGGGGTGCCGAAAACAAAGACTTCAGCAAAGACGACCCAAGCGGATTTACGACGTCTATGGGTGTCAAGCGCAAGCTCCTGCTCAGTCCGCGATACAGGGGGTTCTTCCTGGTGCCGGAGGACGGCAAGTGGAATTACAACTTCATGGGAAGCAATTTCCTGGGCCTAGAAAAGAAATCGGTGCACGTCAAGCTAGACACGCCGATGCCGTTCTACAACGACCTGCATCGCCCCGAGCATTTCCACAACTTTGCCGAAATGGAAGATCCCGGCGTGGACAGAAACGACAACTTCGCTTAAGATGGGAGCATGTTCGATATTATGGAGGATGTTTTGATCGACGGGTACGAATAGAGGACAGCGGAAGATAATTGGAAGGAAGAGGGGACGATCGAAATGATGCATTGCAATGGCATTTCCAAATCCGGTGCGAAGGTGTGCTTTCTAGGACTTTTCTACGGGCGTTTAAGGAAAATGGATTGAATTACGAAGTTCAGGGGAGATAAGAGGCTCATCTCTGCCTTGCAGGCCCTGTATTCTCATATTATATTACCTACACTAACCTACCTTGTCTCTACCTTAAGGTACCTAGCTATTACTGCTGCTGTGCCGGTTCGGTACGTACCTCACTGTAACATATCAGCCATGTATACGAGAATGTGATAATACCCCCCACAACCATGGACTCGGAACCGAGTATGCGTGACTTTGTGATCACCATATTCCGCAATGCGATGAAATAATAAGTCTAAATGAAGCTTAGGCCCCTTCCCCCCTGGGCCTAATTAGAGGTAATGCGACTCTGCCGAACTGTCGTGCCCGCCCGTCAATTAATGGCTGAGGCGAATGTGGAGAACCCAAGGCTGATGATGAAAGGGCTCAGGGCTCAGCACGATTTTGACAGGTTGCCCGCTCGCTCGAAGCGACGATCTGGAATCTTGCACCCGACCAGAACCAGAACCTGAACCTGAACTTGAACCTGAACTTGAACCTGACCTGACCTGAGACCTGGGGTAAGAGGAGGGAGAGTGGAGAGCTGACCACACGCTTGCCAGGTGCGTTCGCGACGAACGAGATTATTAGCTCAAAGCCGCCAGATAAGGCATGTAGATGCGGCGCAAAAGGACGGACGTGAGAGGTCGTCGTGATAAGCCGGTCCCTGGTGGCGGCGGTTGCACGTCACGTCTCTACTACTACTATACTCAGGCACTCCGCATGAGAGGCTCACCTTCCCCCTCCCTCCCTCTCCCCCATTCACGCTGACGATAATACCAAGAGATTAATAAGAAAAAGAAAAAATTAATATAAAAAGCAAAACGCAAACAGAAAAGAGTCGAATGGGGGCCCCGATCGCTACCCAATCTAGTCACAGACGTAAATCCTGCGCGCCTGTTTGGCGGTTCAGCAAGGAGAAAAGCGGGACGATGTCGCTGATCTCCCCCAACCGCCCGTAATCGTGGAATTCTAGTGCAGTGTAATAAATCCTCCGCGCTAGGCAGGCTCACCGAGGAAGGTCTGGCTTGGGTTCCTCCTGCACTGGCTAGCGCGGGATGAGCACATACGCACGCTACGGGCGATACTATAGATTGGTAGCTTGATAATCAAGCGGGAAGGAGGGTGGGGGGAGAACTTGGCTAGGTAAGCTGTGCAGGGGAGTCAGCCTTTCTCGGGATGATACCTACCTCTACTACGGTAGGTACCTACCTAAGGTATGTAGGTATGCTTTACTCGAATTGTGCACTTCGCAGATTCGAATACCTACCTGCCTAGACCTATGAACGAAGAGTTGGGAAGATATTAGAATTTTAATTAGGAATATATTGGGAACACACCTACTATGTATGCAGCATAGTGCCGAAGTAAAGGCGTCGCCGAAATGGGTATGCTGAAAGAGTTAAGAAAGCAAATTGCCCTTCTTTATGCGTTCATGCGAGTATGCCAAAAGTAGGTGGGTTGGCCGTGTAGATCAGGTTAGATCCTCAAATGTGATCTAATTAGACATTTGATCTATTACTGGCTCGGGCTAGCCAACGCCGGATAGCCCACTCTGTATCCATAATGTTCCAAGAGGCACGGCCGAATACTGGGGAAAGCTTTTCGTGGTTTAGGTGGTCCTGTATTGTACCTGATCAAGCGGTAGGTAGGTACACTAGTGACTAGGTGATGATTGCCGCTCGAGGGCGTACCTAAATGGAATTTTGTACAGTACCTACCTACCCAGGTACCGAGGTAGGTACATCTATCCGGATCTCTGGGTGGTAGGACTAGGTTACTGGGTGGTCGAGGGCCCCCGAACGCTGCGGAGATTTCCTCGACTACCTAGGTACCTACCTCATGTAGGGCTAAGTAGATGGCACTCTGAGGCTGCGTACCTACTGCTTAGGTATACTATACTTGTATGTACTTCATGCTGCAGTACACGCAACGATAAGGGTCTGAGAGGTGGTGTCTGTATTCCCCCACCTGTACCTGTCAAGGAGCTTTCCCCAGTGAGATTTGCATTATCGACAGGGTAATCCAAATACATAGTACGCAATACCTGGTTGGATGAGGCTGACTTTAAGCCACCATGTCATTCACAAGCAGCGGTGACACATGAAGCTTCTCGATATCTGCCGAGTTTGTTGCTTCTACGCTTCGCCAGAAAAAATGGGTGCTGGGTACGTAATGAGTTGCGAATTGACCTTTGCTATTATCATTAACATGTTCGTCAGCCCAAAAATAGATTAGTTAGACGTTAAGTAACATCGAGATGCTTGAACACATTAGCGGAGTTGCTCATCTTAACCGAACCAGCTAGGAAGACATCGAGGGACCGTCTCGTGCCGAAGCGGCCAGCGCAACATAATAGAATCTTGAGATACTATCGGCAAACCAGCGGTATGCGAAAGAGTGTGTGGGCCCCGAGATATGGTGAATGCCATATGGAAGTGGAGCTTGAAACGGTCCCAAACAATCAGGAGAAGGAGACGGAGAACATGTGTCCTTCTCATGTCTCAAGGATGGAAATACCATACAGCATCCGTAGAATAACTTGCTGCAAAGACGAAATCATCTCACCGTGATTTGACACACATCGGCTAGCTGTCCAGAGTTGCAGGCAGACGAGTTGCAGGTATCCGCAAACAGAGGGCGGTCGTCTGATGGTTAGGGAACTCGGCTGCGCAGATCAGGGGAATCGGATGTTGGCGGGAACAGTTTGCGAACGGCGAACGTCAGAAGACAGAGGGCATTAACGAGCAATACCATTTACGGATGAGTAATGCCTTGATTAGGCCGAACGCCTAGAAGACAAATCAAATGCTGCGCTGGACTATTAAAATGAGTCCCCCAAAGCAGTGGGATACATACACCACTAACAAACAGAGCTGCCTGCACCAGCCGTATTCGAAAGAGGGTGTAAGTATGGAGGACGTAAGTTCACGGCATTGACGCCGTATGCGGACTTCGAAGCGTCTCCGGCCTCCCAGATGCGCCCACGCAACGCTACACAGCAGATTGAGAAGCACATCAGGACTGCCCAGGTGCCTATCCGTACATACCTAGTACTAGACACCTAGTATGGATGTTGTAAGTCCGAGCTTTAAATTAACAGTAGACTGCATCGTCCCTGTGCGCATGCAGTGGATAAACCGGGTACGTCAAGGGCTGCAGCAATCCACCCAGGTGGTCGGATGCAGGGGAATAAGAGGATACAAAGTGACAGGGCAGCAGGGCAAGGCAGGGTTTATTTCAATGGAATTCTTCTAGAAGGAGAGGCCGAAAAAGCCGTAATTGTCAATGCACTCCGCGGAACCAATAGAATCACTCTAACTGAAGATGGAGATCGATCCTCGTTAATATCCATACGCGTACTATTATGTATTAGTAGTTGTAGGTGGGAGGAAGACGATTCCAACGTTTTACAAGGTTTTAAACTCGAGAGGGGCCAGAAGCTTTTGTCATAGAAACAACCCCCCAAGCGCTTAAGCACCCCTAACTCGACCTCCTCCTTCCCGTTCTTCAGACTGCAAAATATACTAGGAGGCAAGAGATCACAAGAAGAATCTAAATCAAAGTTCATAACACCCAGGTATACCTACCTTAGGTAGGTATGTGTTGATATTTCTTTCCGTTCACGAAAAGTATACTATGTACTTAGTAATGGGTAGCTACCTAGTATCGGACTTAGATACCAGGTAGGATAGAGCTATGGAAAGCCCTGGAGCTTCCAAGGTTTTCTAATAATAGCCCGATTAAAAATAAATACCTACCCAGGTAGGCTAGAGGTAAGTAAGTAGTACATACATACACTAGGTACCTAGGTAGTAACCTCTATTTTGGTAGGTAACCTGGTCTCGTTCCTGGCCTTATTTCTGGCCTTAATTATGTACATGTCTAAACTCGCTCCGTACCTGCCTATCCATCCATACAACCCAGATCGTTCGCAATTTCCGATCTTGCAGCTTGTTTCTAAAAAGGGTATTTTTTATCGTCCCTCTTAGCCGCAATTCTACTTTCTCCCTGTCCTTTACAACCTCATCTACTGTTAATGCGATCTTCCATCGGTCGGCGCCACAACGTTGTCCAACTTAGTACAAAGATGGGGTTAGCTCAGGCGTCTGAAACGCCCCTGGTCACGCCCTAGAAGCAATTTCCATTCTTCTAGAAGCCGAGTTCACGACTAAATTGCATAATTGGTCTTTTAATTGCTTGGAGTCATTAAAATACGTTTCGTTCATGCGTGAGCTCCATCCACAAACCTCCTGTCTTTCAGCTCCCGAGGTCCTACCCAGCTACACTACCTACCCAGCTACACTACGCTACGCTAGGTACCCCCTCCATCAGCATGACCCGGCTTAAGCAGCCTCGGGGTCCCACCGTCTAATTGGACTTCCCATCTCAATCGCATTGAATCGCGCAATATTACGATACCATATTACGATACCCCGGGCCCGGGGATCCAGAGAATTGGGACCACTTGTCAAGCATCTCCGGCCCATTGACTACCTAGGTAGACTAAGAATATCTACTAGGACTGCTACGAGGGACCCTTTGAGATTAACTATACGATGACGGCTGTTGGTCATTGGACACGTACGATAGACAGCACGAGCTGAGAGTGAGGACGCGAGCAGCATACGCTTCTGTCCAATATGGGCCTTGCCCGTTTGTCCCGCCAAGTCTCCCTAGCTTCATCACTCCCGCTTGGTGATCCAAGCATCATCATCGTGTCTGCGTGTATCCCGAAACGTGAGTCTGCCAATCTCTGTTGGTTGTTATTTTTCTTATTTCTCCATCCGTTATTCCTTGCCCTATTGTTACACCCCTACACGTTCCTAACAAATCGTTCGACACCTTTGCTTACATAGGAACCAGGTCTCATTATACCCAGATTACCTGGAGAGCCCGTCAGTAAGGCTCTACGTAGTACACTACGTAGTGTCATATTTCCCTTGTTGTATTATTTTTATCATATTTAGTATTCCTGCTCGGCAATCTACCTACCTACCTAGTAGGTATCAAGCCTGTTCTGTGGCTACCTGCAACCTTGCCAATTTCACTCGCCCTATGGCGTGTCAGGGATCAGAGCTCTTGTAATTCCTTATTATAGCCCACCCCAGTTCTAATATATCCCCTCTAAGCGGGCGAGGGAGAAAGGTAACCCAGTCCTTTCCAACTGTCCTAGCAGCCGAGCATGGGCCCGCCACCCTTCACGTACAGTACATCCAGTCAACCGGCATTCTGACCCTCCAGGGATTGTCATTACCTTGGCTTTCTTAGGTAAAAAGGTTGAGCAGGGGCCTTTCTGTCGTGAGTATGGGTGAGGCCCACCTCGATTATTCGCTTGTCATGCTCTACAGACTGCCCAACTGTGTGGTAGGGCCCGTTTCAGCTTTTTTATTTCTCCATTCGGTTGTCTTGTTTTGTATCCTTCTACGCGTTTTCCAGACGTTCCTCTCTTTGGATTACCTCGATTTTCAAGAATCTTTTTTGGGGAATAGCTCGTCCAGGGTCACAAAAGTCGACTATACTTCTCACCCTGTCAGTGACCTGAGTACCTCACCCGTTGTGGGCTATCGTTGCCCCAGTTGCATCATAACCTCCGGCTGGGGTATCTTCTATATCCGGAAAGCTGACCATGGCATAAGATCACCAAATTATGCTACCGTCATCGCCGGGCGAGGTAACCGAATCTCCACACCAGTTCAGGAACGATACTTGTCTCGCACATGGCAAATCAGGTCAAGTGCTTTAAACTGTGGATGAAAAGAGAGGTAGTCTAGGTTGTCAAAGTACTTGCGGGTCGTTCCCAAGCTCGTCCCTACCTGGATAGAAACGAGAAAGAAGATCAGACGATATAATGCATCCCTTGCCCGCTCTTGCTCATTTTCCATTTTGACATTTTGTCACCATATATTAGTCCCAGCTAAGGAATTCGAGAAAAAGGACGGATCCCCATATTCGACTAATCTAGGTAGTAATGAGCTGTTAAGACTTCTACGCGGGTTGCTCCGAACTTGATTTTTTTTTTAATTCTCTGGCTCTGGCTTACGGGAACTCGCCGCTCTCTGCAAGACGATCTCACCTTGACACCACACAATTCTATAACATCCCGCATCTGACCAACCTCACCGACGACTACCGCTATATCAGCACATGTTCTCGGTTGCTGGGCAAGTAAGTGCTCAGCCTACTAATTTACCAAATTCAATCCGACAGGACGGGCCTCATCATCGATCCTACGCGCGAGACTCGCATCTCCACCACACAACCGCCCGCGCACCAGCAGCCCCGAGGGGCTCCAGTCCATCAAATTCTTTCTATACAGACTCCGGCGACCGTCCAGAGCGGTTCGCTCTGGCGGAACCCATGTATCGAAGGCACACTGGCGGGCAACTATCGAGTAGGGCCGGACTACAATGTCGATTACTCCCCACAAGAGTCGCATCCGGGCGAGCAGAGCCAGACTCCACACGCATACGACACGCATCACCACCGAGGAAATCCAATGCAGCACCCGGGACACGGGAGCTTACATGAATCGGCGCAGTCGCACTCTCACCACGCCATGTCGCAGCATCACCCCGCCCATCACCACCAGATCCTGATGGATCCGGCGCATCTCAGCGCTCGGCATATGGGTCATCAACCTTCACATTATGGACCATCACCGTCGCCCCACTCTGTCGTTGGTCCGTCATTGTATCCGGCGATGACCCCTACTCAGCCTCACAGTGCTGGATCGAAACGTAGTCGTCCAGACGATCTTGACTTGTCCGTTCCTGGTATGTCTGAACTTGATCAAGGCGACCTCGACAATATGCAGTCCATGGGCGCCGCATATGCGCAAGCCGCCGGTGCGGCTCCAATCCATCACCATCACCGCCTACCAGATCAAGGGCCACCTTCAAAGATGATGAGACGCGACGGAGATGGAAGCATGGGAGCTGCTGGCGGCGCTCCGAGTGTAGTAGGACAAGTTGGGATGCCAGCACCTGCGCCGAGGCCAAGGGGGCCAAAGTTAAAGTTCACGCCAGAAGACGACGCGTTACTGATCGATTTGAAGGAAAACAAAAGTTTAACGTGGAAGCAGATTGCCGACTTCTTCCCTGGGCGTTCTTCGGGTACTCTGCAAGTCCGTTATTGTACAAAGCTCAAAGCAAAGACGACACAATGGACGGACGAGACAGTAAGTTTTGCCTTGCATAGCGGTGCACATTTTTAGGCCTTCTGGAATCTAGATGTTAATTCAGGGCCTACAGGACCAAAAGCTTCGAACAGCGCTTCAAGATTACGAAAACGAGAAATGGCGCTTCGTTTCCAACAAAGTTGGCCCAGGTTTCACGCCCCAAGCATGCCGAGAGCGGGCCACGCAGCTCGTAGGAGGAGAAGCCGGAGAGGTCGGGGAGGAAAACTTATAGCAATCAGCGTCCCCCCCAGGAGTATCAGCTCCTGGGTCTGGGGACACCATCTATCCACAACAGCTCCAGGGCTAAGGAGTTAACAGAGAGGTATACGATACCATCACCAATACATTTAGACGAGGGTGGCATAAGACGATGAATATAGCTCAGCGCCGCCATCCAATACCATAGGCCATCTATTACCGAATATCGGGGATCATGCGCTAGGAATCGACCATGGACTTTGTTTACACGGCGAAAATAGCGAAAAGAAGGGGAATTCCACGATTCTTAACGACTACCAACCTTTCGGGACAACCGAACAAATACAACACAACGTACCAAGCAGAAATGCCTTCCCTTTTTTAACTACTACTATCACCAATCCAATATTTGTACAACAATAGTAGTGGGCCGGGGTTTACCTCCTGCTCTCTGACCTCCGGGGCGCGGGTAATTACTTAATGCTAGAGATACCAAACCACGACGGTCATGCCATTTACTCGTAATATTGACATTTTAACGACAAAAATTTAGAGGTTATGGAGAAGGGGGGGGAAGTAACGGGAAATACTGCTTTTGAAATTTTCTTTGGTTTTCAGAATACTCAAGTCAATACATTTACGCATGCGTTCGAGATGAGGGACGCGTCTACTCTCCTCTTCCTTTTCGGTCGCCATCCAACTACAGTGATAGCAACTCCATCGAAAAGGAGGGGCATGAAAGCATATGGTAAAGAAGAGTCAGCAACCGATGTTTACGTTGACCGCAATTTGGTGGGGGGGCTAGGTAGCTTGGAAACGGCGGGTCTGAAAGGAGGCTCAAGACGGTGGGTTTGGCAGAGATACCCCGGACGAGATACATCGACACGCTGAGGAGGTGCGTTTCACCGTACATTCGAGAATCCAACCTAGCTTGGCTAGGCAATACGTTGCAGCCGACGGGGAGTATGGGCCTTGTTCGAGCAGGTAGGGACATGAACAGGAGGCGCGTGGCGAATCAGAATCTATACTTTTGAGAGACTCGATGGCATTTGGGCATGGGGCTGCGGGAGACCTTCGAGCGCTGGAGTCGGGACTGGGGTTTCGTGGGCGAAACCACGTCCTCGAGGATGCTTTCGTACACGATATTTCATGACTATCTAAACTACCTTAATCTGGGTACTTACCTACTACCGTACTAATAATTTCCAATCAGTCGCGTTTCATTCGCGATCTTTCCTTGCCTGCAGAGATCACGTTCACAGTCCAAGATACACACACAAAAAAAACATATCACTAACATGCGGTGGTGTCGAAACGGCCCGCATCTGTCTGATTCGTATCTTAATCTCGACAAGGCGGTAGCAATTCGTACCCATCTCGCGTTACATTGCGACGAGCTTACTGCGGAGCTATCCACCAAATCCCGTACCGATAAGGCATTTCCTACAGTTTACCAAGTGATGAACAGTCATTGTGCCTGTATAATACCAGCCACTTATTTGTGCGCACGGGGTTGGCCCCTCTCTCCTGGAACTTTGAGCGTGAAACCTCTAACGTGTTGTGGCTCCTCCGACCTTTTCTCCTACATAACTCCACAGGAGCAAGCAAGTAACGCTTACGACGGCAGCTAATAGATGCCTAACATCTCACCTACCTGCTAGGTACGTAGGTACCGGGTATGAGACAGGACCATATCCATTTCGAAGGTGCCTAGCCTAGAAGGATTTTGGTATTCTATGGATTACCTAGGTAGGTAATGTAGGTACGTACGTATGTATGTAATGTAATGTGACGGGGGCGGAGCGGAAAAGCAAGGCGGCGCGGTCCTTTTCCTTGCCAGGACGATGCGAAGTAGCCTCGAGTTTCGAAGTCCCAAGTGGACAACGGGCTCCTCAGACGGAACTATGGCCTGATTCCGATATTCACCGCTTCGCTCCGGCGCATGCTATACCTACGCTACGCGTGGTCTCCTGGGCGAGTTTCGTAGGTACATCCGCACGTCGAAGTCGGTATGGGAGGGTGCGATACAGGTACCTTGTGTAGCTAGGTAGGTTAGATGGGAGCAGGGAGGAGGAAAACGTGCGAGAAGGGCGCTAGATAGGTACCACGTTCAACTGATCTGGGAAACCTTCGATCTACAGTGCCCCTAGAGCTGCACGCTAATCACGCCGGCTCTTGTCGCTGTCTGGGGGGTGGTTCCGAGGTTCGCCACCGAAGCGCCGGATTGGCCTAGCAAGCTGTTAAATTGTGTGCGTCTGTGTGCTGCTGGTGTGTGGTGTGTGCGCTGTCATTGTCACGTATAACACGGCTGCGATATAACCCCCATCCACTTTCTCAGTTCCTGTGAGCTCGACTCTCCTCCAATGGATCGACTCTGGCTTCGGCTGCCCCTGGCACACGATGCGGAGGCCGTGGGGAATCAAAGGTTCGATTAGATACGTGCTGTTGGTTGAACGTGGTGTGCGTGGTCTCATATAGATTCGACTGCACGTACACGCATTGCGGAAGACTCTCTCATACATACCGATGAAACACAATTCGATCTCGCCCTCAGTCTTTTGCTTACAAGAGGGATTTTTAAGCTTTGGTTGGCGATGTTATTTGGACAGCTCGAAAAACTTGGAGCGATATGGTTAACACGACAATATATCGTTCCAAGTTGTCATCAGGCTGCTGCGCCTTAGCCTTGACCTTGAGTAATTCTATCAGCTAGAGATACGTCCAGGATTCCGGGATACCCTGATCTATAATCCCGGCCCAGGGCTAGTTAGGTGCTGACAAGTCTGCAAGCTTTTTGTTGAAAGAAGCAACAAGTGTCTTGCGGTGAGAAGACAACAGCGCTTTGCATATGGCGCTTTCCTTCTCTCTGCTGGCGACGACATCGACATGTTATTCGTTCAATCTCTACTATGCCTACCTAATAGTACTCCGTACCGCAGTTCAACGCTCTCTCTGATATACACGTGGTATAGTAGAATCCGGGAAGCTATCGATGAGATTTGATGTCAGGATTTATGTAGCATCAACCTGCCACTCATTTAGGATAAATAGCCATATCCAGGGATCTATCTCGGGAAAAAGCCACAGTACCAAGCTTCAATGGCTTTAAAAAAAAATAAGTCAGGTCATCTGCCTCATGCGCAAGACAGCGAGATACGGGATAACGGTGCTTTTGGGGGCGCTTTTGCTGAGCCGTGTTGGTAATATGTTGTCGACCAGTCGGTTGGTGGTTGTCCGCTAAATTCGATGGTTAGAGCTCAGGAAGCTACAGAGACGATGAAACATTGTAGTATAAACATGTAGGGCCCATAGATCCTTGCTGCTGTGGTTGTAAAGATCTCCAAGGCCATTTCCAGCAGGTTACTAGGAAGATGGTGACCAAGATGGATGGGTTGATTTACCCGTTGCGTACCGTGCCGCTCTTCGCTGCTAGTGCTGCTGACGTGGTTCTGCACAGCGATATACATAGTTAGCCAGACCAAGATATTCCAGCGGTGTGGGATCTCGTTTCAACTGCCGCTGGCCTTATGTACAGTGAGGGGTCTTGAGATGCCCTGTTGCTGCAGCTCTTAAGAAAAGCCATTCGCACATTAGGAAAATTCAACTGCACGACAGCCATCCCATCTGCAAAGCGAACATGGATGGCCAGGTCCAGACAGCCCTCGGCAATGCAGTATGCAACGCACTCCCGGTGCCAATTAACTACTACTACTACCTGTGCCTTGAATCGAAATTGTTTGTCATCCCCGGTGTCGCGTTGTTCTCAGGTTAGATTAGAGTTGAAGCTCGGATCTCCTGGTCAAAAGTGACAGAATCCGATTTGGTAACGGCGCGCACTAGATTCCGATCGATCCGGATCCTTCGTGTCAAATAGCGGAACACGGAGCCTCTTGGCGGTTATGGTTCCATCAACAAATTTCGAGTTTGAAAGATTGACTGATGTTCCCGTGATCGGCCCAAGTCTAAAGACCGAGCATCTAAAAGCGCCCGAGCTCCCTTCATGCGCAATGCGTGCTTAACTGGCGATGCTGTCGGATCACCAGTTGTAATTTTAAATAAGGTGGGCGAAAGCCCAGAAAGGAGACACTTGCCATGCGTGGAGATGACATGGCAAGCTTAACGGCCTCTCGGTTTCTTACCCTAAAGTTGCTGCAAGTTCGCGAGCGAGTTGAGGCTGAAAGTATCCGAAGAAGTCCTTTATGTCTGATTGGATGATGATTTGCTTATGATTCTCAGTGGGCGTCTAGCTGGTTATAAAGAATCTTTAGTATAGGGTTACTATCCCAAATTCGATATGTGATTTCCCCTTAAGCGCGAAAGATTCATCCGAGAATGCTTTTTTTACGCTCGCAAGATCGAATATAAAGTTGAATATCATCATTTGATGTATCCGCTCTGGTTCGTATGGCCAATCGGGGATTTCTATTTAACATCGTCGTATGCAAGACCCCAATACCCTTGTTACGGTGTACCGATCTAGTTCTCCGTAATTATCGTGAAGTTCTCTGGGTGGGCCAATTCGCTTAAAATATATTACCGAGCTTGCGGTATAATTGTCGCACAGGAAGTATTCCTAGAAATTAATTTCGTCAGTTAAACTCAGGAAAAGATTATGAAAAGCCATCGCATCTTAAAATTTATAGATATGTGATAATAAGTCAGCGTTAGATCCACAAGTGTACTTGATTCAAGAGTGTCCGTTTAGTTAATTATATCTACCTTCCTAGGTAGTCAGGTAGTGAAAGGAATTTTATCATGGTGGGAAATCCCGAATTTGTAGGAGGTCCGAGAGCCGTAAGCAATATGCATTGTGTCCGAGCTCCCGGTCGAAGTGGGCTTTCTATCGACGACAGCCCGAGATCGACAGGTCTGAGCTTTTACAAGGCTGCAGAAAGTCAGCTCAGACATAAGTATACACTAAGCACCTCTATCAGTAGGAGACAAGTATTTACCAATACGTGTTCTAGGGGAACTCGGAACATGGCCGTCGTATGTCTCGGTAAAGTGTCCAAGAGTTGCCAAGTTCAAATCGACAGTGAGTGCGAGAATTGTAGGTACCGGTACAGTGTTCACGCATCCAAGGATGGAGGCTTCAAATCAGAGACTATAAAGCTGGTGTAGGGCAGCCACTTGGACGAACTTGTGCATTAGTGTTCGTCAGGCCGCGGGAGGTTGTTTCAACTTTTGAGGCCTAACTCGAGAAAGGGGGGTTGGTGAGGGTTTGTTAGGTCAGACCAGCGCAGGGTTTGTCAGCTCATCTAAAGTGCTCGTACTCGTAGGTATCTCTATGAAAAGTCCTGGACGAATGGAAACCACCTAGAGTGCTGGATTATCCATGCTGTGGGGGGTAATAGTACAGGCATTAAGGAGTTGTTCGACCCTGTCGTCGACACCTATATCGTTGTTGTATTATAAACCGCCACGCCTCACCACAGGGGCAAGCAGGTTCGACAAGCTGCAGTCGGACAGCTCAGCCGACTCCACGAAAGGCTTTCGGAACCTTACCTCCCTAAACAGGCTAACCTACAGATCATGAGAGAATTCCTAGCGACTTAAAGACGGTCAGCAGTAAGTAGGAGGGGGGCTTTGCAGCTGCAGAAGAACGAATGCGTATTTGATCCAATGTAATTATCATGCGGTGAGGGTATTATTGACCCAAACTGCCAGGTAGGTACATACCTAGGTAGGCAGTCTGTCAACCAGTCAGTCAGTTAGGATGTTAGCAAGTCAGTCAGTCAGCCATCAGCTAAGAGAAATGTGGTTGATAGGATTAGAAAGTACCTTGGGTAGGGAGGTAAGGTAGGTAGATAGGCAAGAAAGAAAGAAAGAATGGAAGAGAGAAAAATATTGGGTTGCATGAGCAGAAGACGAATTGGAATACTAAGTTTAGGTTCCGTTGTGTGGTCGCGACTTCCAAGGTTCTAACCTAATGGTATCATCTCCATACCACTAGAGGCCACTAGAGTTCATACTACCTGGGTAGAGTACACTAGGTTAAGGTAGTTATATCGTATCGTTATATTCATTATATTTGGATAACCCCCCTAAACTCATTGAAGTTGTGGGTCACTCAGTTGGAGGCCTATTCTTGTGTGTTTTAAGGGATAAAACTTTGCGGAAAATCCTTATATCCCTTACTTAAGTACCTACCTAGCATCACAGTTACGTGGCAATGATTAAGTCGAAGAACGGGTATAAGGGTACGTTTAAAAGAAACTAAAAGAAATATTTCAACTAAATAAAGGAGTACCGAGCATATCAATTACTTGTCCCTTAATCGAACACTTTGTTATACTTTGACAAGAGTATTGCATTGCGGTATATTTCCATTACGAGTTGTGTTAATAAACTCGAGGAATTAATCAATAAAGCCTCCTTAAACCCTTACAGTAGAAATTATAAACATGAACTCGGATTATCCATATAATTAATGTACTATACACCATGAGTTTTTTTTAATTTGAGCACCTAGCATCTAACATCTAGCATTAAAAAATGAAAGTATAAGTGAACATCTATCTTAGTTCCATAAAAGAAAGCATATTGTCGAAAATATTCATCTACACTATTGTACATTATATGTTAGCTCCTATGCCATAACTTGCTGACTACATAGCCCTAGGAGGTAAGTAAGTATGTTTAGGTACACACCACAAGGCTCAAGGCTTTAGCACTTATACATCACTTAACATGTTCATTAACTATTGGCGGATACAAGGCACATCATATATAATCTCAGCGGACAGGATATCCCAGAGTAAATCTCAAGAGGATTCATTTATGTATTATACTGTTCGATTTCCGAGTCCGAGTTTGTTTTATATAACTACCTGAAACGTGATGTAGTTTGATATGAACTTATTTACTTCCATTATGATCAAAATTTTATGAAGTCATGATATTAGAATGGTTTCATTAATAGAGCGTATAAAGGGGCCGAGTGGAATCTGCCTTATCAAGTACTTATCTAACCTAAGGGAAGGCGGAATATGAGAAACATGAGAGTTGAACTTAATCTAAAGTTTGCAAATAGCAATGATATATATTACGTATCTCAATAGGTATATATTCATTGTACATTAACTCAGGTTATACCAGTTTAATCGCTGTGAATAATCGTGAGATTAAAACATATGAAGTTCTCGTATCCTAACTTTATCTCCTTGAATGACAATTAACAATACTTATGGCAAGATGAAGATATGTCCATTTATACCAACTAAAGAACAGGAAAAGGGAAAACTCTCGGAAGGCTAAAATAACCATAGCATACACTTGAAAGGATAGGTAACGTATTTCCTAAGTAAAATCAAGTGACTCTTATAAGGTCAAATCGGCCATGATCATTATTCTTATGGTTAATATAAAAGAAAATTTCCCTATATCGAATGTCAATGTATACTAAATTGCTCGGTGGCAATGACAACTACCGATGAGGGAGATAGGACCAATTCCTAAAGCGGTCGACTTAACCAGGTCCGACTCAGGTTTTTCCTTTGGGCACACTGGGGCGTTGAGGATGGTGATACGGAATCGCTATAAAGGAGGTGTGCTTGGGGTTTTTCTCCTGGTGAAGGTCGGCTAGCTGGCGCCGACGCCAACCAGCTAGGGTAATGCTAGGGGCAGGAAGTGAAGGAATTTTCTTATGTCAAACGATACTCTAGCTCTGTCACTTTGCATGGGGGTACTCTAGACGTCCCGTGCACACATGGATGTGCCTGATGTGTAGATTATTTAGGTAGTCTTCACATCCTCCGGACGTAAACGCAATCATCATCATCATCATCATCAGAACTACCCATCCATTTTAGGTACATAATTCCGCAGTATCATTAGCAATGAAGTTCCAAACAACTCACATATAACTAAATGGTATCTGGGAAAGGGAATGATGATTCAACTACCGATGTTGCCACTGAACAAACTCATTTGACGGACTAGGTCAAAACCCCCCTATTTGCTGCCTCAGGGGCATAGGAACTCGAGTTACTACCTATCTACCACAGCACTCTATGGAGCAAACCTTGTCCCCTACAAATCCCACAATAGGTCCTTGTCCACTACAGCCGATAACTCCCTGCCAGAAGCTTGATCTATCGGGAGATAGACCAGACGGAGTGTTCGGCCCGTTGAAGGTGTACTCCATGGAAAGAGATACACTTGAGACATCGTGGGCAAAGGCATGTCCCTGTATGTATACCGCAATCCATAGAGATATGTTTAGAGCTCCTTGCGCAACAATGTCGTTATTACCCATATCGCAAGATCTACCTCATGTCATTTCCTAACCCCTTAACCCCCCCCTCCCTTACCTACCAAGCAACCGTCTCCTAAGCTCGCCCCTCGTCAGCGTCTTCCCGCCCACAACCAGGGCAACCAGCTTCTCGTTCGCGGGCAGGCCTTTCTCGTCGCCGAGCAGCCTGGCCGTCTCCACGAGCCAGCCGTTGAAGTCGTCGATCTCGGTTCTCTTGCCGGCGCGGACGTCCTGCAGCATCGAGCTCGTGTTGTCCGCCACCTTGGCGCCGACATCGTACAGCATCGTCCGCAGCGCCGGGAACGAGAACCTCTGCAGCAGCTCCTCTCGGACCAGCTTCAGTCTCTCTTCTTCCGTTTCTCCTACTCCTGCACCCACACCCGCACCCGCACCGTCCCCTCGCACCAACAAAACACCCTCACTACTCGAATGCATCACCAGCGCCCTCAGCGTGCGCCCCGCCTCCTCCAGCAGCACATCCACGACCTCCGCCAGCCCGTCCCCATCCCCACGGTCCTCGAACACCTCGCCGTTCCTGCACCCCAGCACGGCGGTCAGGGGGTTGATGACCGCGTTGACCACGAGCTTTAGGAGCTGCGCGGCCCACAGCTCCCTAGTGCCGACCCTCCTGGCCGCGAGCCCCGGCGCCGCGACGATCATGTCGGCCAGGTCCGAATAACCTGAATCTAGATCCGGAGCCGGCGTCACGGCGCCAACCAGCACGTCGGCTGGCGACGCGTGGACGCTGCGGAACGGGCCGAGCGACGTGACGCCGTGCGTCGTCACGCACGCGAGCCACCGGGGCCCCGCGCCGCCGAACCGCGCCCGGACGTACGCGTCTCCCGACGGCGGCCACAGCTTGCACATGCCGTTCTGGGTGAAGGCGACGGTCGAGCTGCTGCCAAGGTACCTTCGCAGGCGGTCGACTTGTGGAAGCGCGTCGGCCGCCTTGGTTGCGACGATGAGGTTTCTTATGCTGCTTATGCTGCTCCCGCTACCACTCCCATCCGCACTCCCCGGCTCCCTAACCGGTCCCCTTTCCGGCCTATCGTCCGTCCACCACTCGACGTCGAAGTCGGCGTTCCTCTCAGCCTCGCCACGACACACCATCTCGATCCCGGGGCTCGCCCTCCAAAGCTCCAGGAGCTCCCTGCGGTGGACGACCAGCGTGATGGGAGGCCTGTCGGCGCTCTTAGCGAGGAAGCTCGCGTACAGGCGGCCGAGATTTCCGACGCCTAGGACGAAGACGCGGCGTTTCTCGTCGCCGTCGTCGTCTAGGTTCGTCTTCCGGCTCCCCTCCGGCTTAGCCCCCCCGTCGACGCGGTCCGTGCCGTCCGGCAGGTTCGCCAGGGTCCAAGCGTAGAGCGTCGGCGGCTCGGAGCGGTCCCGGACGATGCGCTGAAGCCATGCCGCTTGGGTCTGCTGCGAGCCCGCGGGGTGCGACGCCATGCGTGAGGACAGTCTGGAGCAAGAAGTCGTGATGCTGATGATGTTCCTGATATGTCGGGTGGCGTTCATGATAAGCCCCGGCTTCGTAGCTCTGGCCTAGGGCGTGGATCCGGACGTCCGCTCTATGATCGGTAAATACTTATACGAAGAAACGGTTATTTAAGTACAAGTAATGGCTTGATTTTATAAATATTTGAATACATAAATGTTGTATTAAGATAAACCATATATTTATAGTTAAAAGTTTTTTTTTTACATAAAATGAGCCCTTTTTTACGTATCAGCAATTCGATTAAGAGCCCTGGGGGTGGTGGTGGTTGAAAGGGAGGGTAAAAAAGGCAGGATCCTGGGCGGAGGCCACGATCTCGAATTTACTCCTTACAGGAGTTTAAACAGGTCCCAAAAGGGACTGCAGTCAACAGGGACTACACTGCAAAAAGGGATCATAACAAAAAGGTCTGCATTGCAAAAGGAGACTTCAAGTTCAATTCAATTGCAAAAGGACTGTATTACAAAAGGGCTGCATTATAAAATCAGCCTTACCAACCTTATAGGTTTATCAATAAAATGGGTCCAGCAAACGATACATCCAATCAAATCAATGAATAAGTTGAAGTTTTACCAAGGCTAAACTAGTAAATGTGCCCAATCAAAAGAGCTGCTAATACTTTAGCGTATTTGAAACAGCCAACCATCTTTCGAGAATCCTTATCAACTACTTATTGATTACCTTATCATTTCCTTATCAATTTCCCATAGTAATTTCCAGGAGTTCGAGCATAATATGACCTCCGGTCGGGATAAGCATAAAGCTGCCCTTCCTCGTTTTCTTTTAGAGCGAGGCCCACTCAGAAAACGGAAGCCCCGACAGCAACTCACGTCTTATGATATCTCACGATTTTGCCGTTGTACTTATTACTGTACGTAGTAGCCAATGAATCACGAACAGGACGTTAGAATCAAGATCTGATTGGCTTAAATTTAGAGAAGCTTTGCGTTGCGGACCTCCACCATACTACAGTAATCACGTGCATTGGGTAGACAACATATCGTGACATATCCCTACCTGTCAAAGAAAGCACATCAATATGAGAAAGTGAGAAAACAAGAAAACGGTAATAAGAACCGCATATGCAATTCGACGTCCTATTGCGGAAATTGCAATGCCAAACGCCCAATATCTTAGGAGCCTAGCAACATAGGAGGTTCCAGCGGTAGGTGAAGCAAATATGGCCCAGCATCGTGCCAACCATGAGGGTGTATCCAACTAAGCCTGGGTTACGACATCTGGTACCCCGAAGCCAACACCTTCTTCCGAAAACGCCACGCCGTGGTCCACATCCAAAGGCTCCTTGTGGAATCGCCCTTCCTCCATCTCCTCGTCCATCATCTTGGTGGTGCCTTCGCGAAGAGTTGCCTGCTCTTCCGGTTCAGGGGGAGGGAGAGGCGTCAAGCAAGCTGCGAATAGAATAGACCTGGCATTTTCCTTGGATGAATCGGAGGTATGAGGCCAGGGTGGCTGTGGAACATTAGACAGTCCATGTTCTTCCGTACTTGCGGATTCTGCAGTCGAACTGTCTCCGGACGTCTGAGATTTGGCAACTTCGGTTTGCGCAATCTCGAGTATTTGTTCATCGTTGATGGATACGGCGTTCAAGGTCATGGTCGTGAACGACGAACATAGAGACGACACGGTCGTGGGGGAATAGGCTCTTGGCTGGTGATATAATAAGCATTATGTACGCGGGGGGTGGGGGGTTCGAGGTGAGGTGGTCATACCCAAGGTACGGCCCTGAAGCCAATATTCTTCAATCTGTCCGGATGGATAACCGGTCTTCCAACACGCTGGAAGCCGAAACCAACAGCTGCAGTAGGTGGTATATCACCCTCTGCGATGTCATTGAGGCCTAGATAGGATCTGCTCGCGGCCGAAGGGCGACATCTCGGACAGCACTTGAACTGGCACTCTTCACATTCGCTAGGAACCCAGCATTTTGTGCATTTGAGGTGTTCGAAGCCTGGTGGAGGTCTAGTTGAAGGCGATGTGCTAGCAGCAACCTTAAGAACCTACTCTATGTTAGTGCATATGAAAGTATTGCGCGTAGGTATGAAAAACATACATTCTCCCTCTGCGCTAAGATGGTGCGGATCTGATCAGGCGTGTACGTTCTCAGCTGCTCCTGCGTAATCTCGTTGAAGAAACTGAGCCTATCTGATCGGCTCTCGGGGCCTCGAGGTCGGGTGTTGAGGTTCTTAGCCAATGTGGCTCCAATCAGATCGAAGCTCACCTAGAAATATGGCTTGGTTAGTTGCCATGTCTTGCTTGGGAATAAGTAAGATGTGGAAGGAAAGGTATTACCAGACGGCCCTTTTCTATGGCGTCCTCGATGAGGAGTTCTCGATCGCTAGTGCATCGCCAGAGCCATCCCTACTGGCCTGGCTCGTTGCATAGGGAGCACACGATATTGGGATCATACAATCGGGTCATTGTTAGGTGAGTACATGATGGCTTGAAGCGTTGAGGGGCTAGGACCCGCGAGTACGTCGACGGCGGCGAGATAGGCATGGTCCTGGGCGGAAAGGGGGCCTTCGGTAGTGGATTGTTCATGATTAAATGAGCGATACGCGATGCGCGATGAGATGTTTGAGTAAAGATACCGACTAGAATGTGTTGTGTGTGTTTTGGATTTATTTTCTTTCCCTGTGCTCTAAAAAGACCGAACGTGTTTCGTCGCGACGCGGCTCATCAATAACAGACGGGTGTCCATAGACCTAGTAGCCTACTAATATCAGTAAAGTGTTACTGATATGAGAACCCGATATTGTGCTATTTGCAATCATAATCAATGTAATGGATTCTTATCAAAAGAATACTGTTAGCCAAAACGTGGGACCTCTTGTTTGACCTTCGAGATCGTAGACGAATAATATTTAAATGAGGATTAGGATGAAAATGAGAAGTTCTGAAATGGCGACAAGTACGTATAACTTAGGTACATTACCTTAGGTAGTGTAGGCAGGTACCAAGGTTTGGTTGTAGGTAATTGTGGATATCAATTGTTATTCCGAATGTTTGGTTAACTATTGTAGCGTCATTGCCGTATCTACACTACATATGTAAGTAAGGAGGCAAGAAGATCAGAACATTAGCACCTTCCCCGGAGTTGAAAATAGACGATGACGAATTCCTATGCTACCCAGGTAGATAGACACCTTCCAAGCCTTCTTGGCTACCTAGGTACCTAGGTAGGTAGGTACATATGTATATAAGTAACGTTGACGCTATAACAGCCATGCCAGGTCCCTCGAATTGAAGCTATTCCCAACGACGTCGGTTCCATCTGGAATTTCTTTTATCTTCCAGATTCTGTGCTGGCGGGTGGCGATATAGCTCGTATTATTTATGCTCCAGAGTCCAAATCACACTTGCCAATTCATACCGTCTTTTCAAGTCCACTCCTTTGCGTAAACGGGATGCATTAGTGGCGTGACAAGCCTGTGCTAGTACCTGATTATTTCTCCATATCCTTTTAGCTACCAATTGGAGGTTATCTGTCTTAGGTGTGCATATAAGGCGTATTGTGGTTCTTGTGGTTTTTTATTGCTTCTTGTGGCTCTTATTGCTTCTTGTGATCCTCCTGTGGCCCTTTCTAGTGTATATGTGTGCGCTCGTACAGATGCGGTAACGATGCAGTAATTGGCGGCGGAAGAACAGATCGTCCGTGGAATCGAGCCAATCAAAGCAGGAGGATGTTCAAGGTGAGATGGGTAAGTGTATGTAGGCAGCTTACCTAGGTAGGTACTATTAGGTACCTACATGTAGGTAGGCAGCTTAGCATATGGATGCTAGAGCTAAGGTTAGCATATGCTAGCCCTAGGTACCTAGCAGCCAGATCGAGCTTTCGTGTTTTGTGGGTCGTAGCTGTCGTGCAGCAACGACCCCCTTGGCCACCCATTTTGCAAGGGGTGTTGACCCATCGGAGCCATCCAGCCCATCCAGCCCATGGTTATTGCCTTCTTAAAAAAACAACAGGACCCACTATGGGAAGTCGCGAACAAGGAACAAATGAAATCAGAGTCAGTGCGACCAGTGCGACTTGCTGGCGGCCCCAGACTTGCCCGACTGTTGTCCAACCTCATCTCTCACCAACCTCCTCCACAATCTCTTAACCTTACTGTTCATCTTCAACGACCGACACGGATGAGCATCGTGAGAGACCCGCATTTCCCCTTCCCAGCGACTTTGCCTCTTTATCGATCGAGAATGTAAGCTACCTAATCTTTGCTATCTTTTGCTATCTTGACCTACCTTATTTTTCTATCCGACGGTTTTTGAAATACCTGAAATACCTGAAATACCTATTGAATATTGGATATCGGATATCGAATATTGGATATTGAAATATTCGTCTCTTGTCTTGTCTCTGCTGGAGGACGATCCAATACCTACCTACCCACGTTTCAGCTTTGCAAATTTCCCATATACCACCTAACACCTTACTACCTACCACCTTACCTGCCCATCCCAAAACAACCTTAGCCTTAGTTACCTACCTCGGCCCCCTGGTCAGCTCCAAACCACAAAGGTAAACAAATCAATTGACTCTAATCCAGAGACCCTCGTATCCGCCCTCAATGTTCGAAAAACATCCTCTTCGCCCACAATTCCCATCACTGACGTTATTATCCTGCCTTAGTACTTCCCGACTATAGACCAGACCAGACCAGACCAGACCACCTGTTATCGATTGAATTATTGGATTCAGCATTTTAGTTTAGGGGTTTTATCATCATGTCGGTCAAGGTCGAGAGGGACACGATCCGCCATGCGACCGAGAGCGTCGCCGGCGGCGGTCATCATCACCACAATGCCCTCACTCACCTAACCCGCGACGGTCCTATCCCAGGCACGAGCGGAAAGCATCCTATCGCAGAGGCAATCGGTACCGTCATTACTGGAGGAAAGAAAAACGCTGGTACGAGGGGTTACTTGATGGTACGTTATTGTCGTTATTGTCGTCGTCGTCGTCTATTTTTTCCCTTCCCTTTTGAAAATTGTGCGACCCGCCGAGCCGCAATTGATTGACTCGTTTTGTTTTTCTTATTCGCAGGCCTACATCAACGAGCTGGAGAGAAACCCGCTGCGAACGAAGATGCTCACGGCAGGCACTCTCGCTGGTATGCAAGAGTTCCTCGCGTCGTGGCTAGCTAAAGATCGTAACAAGCATGGCAACTATTTCACTGCTCGGGTTCCTAAGATGGCCGCCTATGGTTGCTTGGTCAGCGCGCCCTTAGGTCACTTTTTGATCTGGTGTCTTCAAAAGGCCTTCAAGGGCCGCACGAGCCTTCGCTCCAAGATCGTTCAGATTCTTGTCAGCAACTTGCTGGTAGGTTCCCCATCCCGATTAACCGACGCGCCGCAGAACTAATGTGCGTGCCGTAGGTTGCTCCCATCCAGAACGTGGTCTACCTTGTTGCTATGGCCCTCATCGCCGGTGCCCGAACTTACCATCAAGTCCGAGCGACGGTACGCGTCGGCTTCATGAAGGTTATGAAGGTCTCCTGGATCACCTCGCCGCTCTGCCTCGCTTTCGCACAGCAATTCCTGCCCGAGGCCGCCTGGGTTCCCTTCTTCAACGTCGTCGCCTTCATCATTGGTACATATATCAACACCATCACCAAGAAGAAGCGGCTCGCCGCTCTGCGCAAGAAGCACTTCGGTGATGGCCGCTCAGGCTCCGTCGTCGGCGGTGGCAGGCCCGGCCCTGAGTCCGAGTATCCTCCCCCGGGGATGGGACCTAACCCGCAGTACTAAGCTCTGAACTGAACTGAATTGAACTGAAATGAAACGCTGGGATGGGATGGAGAACGGAGAACGGAGATGGGGACGGCTTCCTTGTTACGTCGGACGGTATGTGAGAGTTCAAAGTTATTGAGGATGGTGATGGAGGCCGGCTTTACTCGACCTAATATCGGGGACCCAATTTCACATGACGTCGTATACACAGTAACGAGGAAAAACTGGTTGGCTTGGGGTTATCTTGGGACGATCCGTGACGTGTTCAGGAGTATCCGCGATTTATATAATTTGCTTTCGTCCTGTTTTTTCCCCCAGTACTAAAATATTTCCTCAAGTAGTCCATAAACAAAATAAATATATTCAACACCACGGTCTATTTCTTTCTCGTCATCATCATCATCATCATCACGTCGTCGGTGCTCGGTAGGTAGGGAGATCTCGGGGATGCACCATAATATACTGTATAATATTCTCAAGACACTCAGCATAAGATAATAGTAAGATCGGTGTTGCTAGACCATAATCAAAAGTCTCGGAAATATCTATTCACATCTAACCTGATATTTGTTCTCCGCATATATACATATATATTGAGGTAGGTACTTAAGTATGTATCATACTTGGTGCTTTAGAGGAAACATCCTTTACGCGACGGTGAAGTCGATGCAGGACTCGTAGGTCTGTTTCGCCCCGGTGCCGAACCACCACCACTGGATGACCTACACGCACATCTCGGTCAGCATATAAAGTCGTAGGGACGGTAAACCCTCTAGAGAGGAGTTCCAGGGCGGGGGGGGGGAACTTACACAAGCACCAGCCTCGGAGCACTTGGAGCCGAGATCCTCGGGGATGGTGACGTTGAACTTGGTCTGGTTGGCGGGGGTGGTGTGGCCGTAGAACTGGCGCTCGTCGGCGTAGCCGGAGGGCCAGCTGAGGAGCGGGGTCCCGATGATGGTGTCGGTCTTGGTGTCGACGATGGACACGTTGGCGGAGCCGACGTGCGGGATCGTCAGCTGGACCTCGACGGGGACGCTCTGGCCGGCGGTGTACTTCTGCACGTTGGCCGCGTTGTCGGCGTACTGCAGGCCGCGGCAGAGCCACAGGTTGCACAGCTCGCCTTTGTAGCCCGAGTCGGCCGCGGCGAGCTCGGGGAGGCCCTCCACGTGCGACGTCTTGTCCCCCTTGATGTTGTCTACGACGGACTTCCCGCACGCCGCGATGGACGCGTCGCCCGGGCCGCGGGGAACGGGCGACGTGATGAGACCGTGGCCCGAAACCGTGGCGGCGAGGGCCACGAGGGGGATGAGCTGTGAGAGCATTTTGCCGGTGTTGGATTTGAACTAGTCGCAAGAAGGTGTGTTTTAGCCGCTGAAGAGTCGCGAGGGAGAATAATTCTATTGTCAGAAGCGCTCGTGTTCAGATCGTGACTTTCATGTGATAGCCAAGCTGGGCGGCGGAGCTCTTTTGTAGGTAGCCCTTTGTCTTCTGATTCCAAATATCTCCTATCCGGAACCCTGTTTCCCAATATGTTTAATCAAAATTAAGGTCAAGGACATTCTTAATCGTCCGCGAGACAATATATTCGAAGGGCGGCGGGTCGTGGGGGGGAAGATCCTGTATGGAGCCCATATCGCCGGTAAAATGTGGACGCTGTCGTAGTGGCTAGGCGGTTAAAAAGAAATATGTGCAAATCACAAATACAGACGTCCAGATTCATCGATTCCGGGACAGAGCCCGCCCCATGAGCTATTCGGTGCCTGCATAGGGATGAGCACTCCCACGGAACGACCTGTTTCCGGCGGGATATGATCCACGCAAGACAAAGCCGGATGTCTAGCCTTGACCAATAATGCGAACACATTCCTAACCTTCGAGCCATGTAGAAGCGATAAGAGGACTTTGATGAGCTTCTTCATCGCTAGCACGTAATGGCCGAACCGCCTCGATAGCTTGATTTGTCTATATATAGAATCGTAGATAGATCTTAGCCAAGGCTCACGACCTTCCATTCTGGTGGCAATTTTGAAATTTTGAAAATAGCCTTGACGGGATGCCTCTTCGAGAAATCGTCTTTTAACATCCAGCTGCAAAAAGGAGAGCTTCTCCAATTTTGGGGATATCAAGGAACGGGTAGCATAGCCCCTAAAGAGCTTCCGTCCGACGATGTGGTTCTCATCCCCCGAGTGTAAGATTTGCGGTAGGATAATATCCTCCCGCTTGATTTCAATACCTCTTCTCTCATCGCCTAAAGTCTCGGCCTGTGAGCATCACGCTGCTGTGTAGTGACATAGAGCTCGAGAGCCCCATTCGAGAGACTCCTAAAGGCCCGAGGACGAATTGAGGAGACTCCATTTGTCAGCGTTTCTTCTTTCAAAAGCATCCATCCGCCCTTGCTTGAGAGGTGATTAGTTAAAGGCTAAAGCAAGAATCCCTTTTTCAGACATCCCGGGAGTAGAAAAGTAGTTAGAACACAAATCACAAAACTATGTATGCAGTTTGAATATGAAAAAAAGGGAGAAAATTACAGTCAAAAGAAAGTTTATACATTTAGTAATCCTGTCATGTTACACTCCCATTACTTGAATATTAAATGCATAACCTCTTTAAGCCCTCTCCCGTCTAGGTACCTAGGTAGGTATTACCTAGTTACCTCCACAGTCTCTCCGGTAAGGCAATCACAACCAATAACTTACAAGATAAGACAACTAACAGGTCTGCATTGAAAATCGCACCTTCGTAATTGGTCATTTCATTAGTAATATCTCTCATTTTTGTACCTACCTGCAACCAACAACCAACAACCAACAGTTACCACACCTCTACGGTTATTATGCCGTGCATTATTATTGCATGCCGAACTAGTGTAGCTTAGTACGGTTGACATCATCCCACCCTCCGACAAAAATTTAATTCTGCTTAGAAACGCTCTTCTGTCTCTCTCCTCAACCTACCTAACCTAACCCTAAGCCCCCCCCTATCGCAATGCCGCCTCCTCTCCCCACGCGCTGCACGCGCGCGTACTCCTCGTCGTCTCTGGCGAAGGTATTCGTACGGCTCTTGTCCACATCGTCGCCGCCGCCTATATGCGGTAGTAACTCGATTCTCGACGTGCTGCTCCCGCCGCGAGCCCGAGCCTTCCACCTCGCCGCCGCCGCCCCGAAGCAACCGGCCGCAGTGCTCCGGAGCCGCTGCCGAGCCAGCCGGCCCCGAGCCAGCGGTAGCGCCGTCCATACTGGCGGGCGGCGGCCGTTCAGCGCCACGGCGCTCTGGCGCAAGACCCAGGTGGCGTACAACCCGCAAAAGGACGAGGACGGGAACGACATGCTGCTGGAGATAACGCCGCGCGCCGCCAACGTGAGTGTCCTGTCCCGCGAGCTCATACCTCTCTCTCTCTCCCTCCCTCCTACGCTATACTCCCATACTTCTATACCACCAACCCATGTGACCTAGGTATGTGCGTTGAACGCAGTTAGCTAACCGGGCCTCCCTCGAGCAACAGAGACTCTCCAAGATCATGGTCAAGGACCAGAACCCGAACCTGGCGCTGCGCATCTCGGTCGAGTCCGGCGGGTGCCACGGGTTCCAGTACCTGATGTCGTTGACGACGCTGCCGCCCTCGCTGTCCCCCACCGCTACCACGACGTCGCCGCACCCCCCGCCAGAACCATCGTCCTCTTCGCCTCCCCCAGCAGACCTCGACATAAACACAACCGCAACCGCAACCGCAACCGCGACCAGCGCCTCGCCGTCGGCGCCGCGGATCGGCGAGGACGACACGATATTCGAGTTCGTGAAGGAGGAAGCGGCGGCGGACGCCCCGCCCCCGACGCCGAAGGTGATCCTCGACTCGCCGAGCCTGTCGCTGCTCAAGGGCAGCAAGGTGGACTTCACCATGGAGCTGATCGGCAGCCAGTTCAAGATCGTCGACAACCCCGCCGCGAGCAGCAGCTGCGGGTGCGGCACCAGCTTCGACATCAAGTTCTGAGCGCGGCATACATACATACATACATACATATATTACACACATACGTACATACACACCTACACATGCACATACGCATACCGTATTCCCCTGCTTGTCTACCTGTCTCCTACCACCATGTACTTACCTACTTATACATATTATACACACTGCCTTCGAGACAATATTGCAAACGATGGCGCTGTAGAGGGTAGTCGTGGCATTATATTATACCTTTAGTATTAGTAGAAGACGACTGTACATACTTTCTAGCCCGCTGCCGTTCTGTAGTGTTTAGATATTATGGTTGTTTGATATCTGAGACTCGAACAGGAGTCGCACGTTATATAAAGAATTCCCTCTCGCCTAATACATTTGCTTCGAGGAATGATAATATATGTTTAATCATAGCTTTGTCAGGGTTTGTAAGATGACAGTTTTACTTATTAAGAGCAGAGAATCTAACTAGCACTAGAAACACTGTCGATGATATTACTCTCTTAGTCAAGTTTTGACAATAATTACGATCGGAATCTTCACGAGGGGCAAATTGCGATTTATCCGCACAGTCAAGATGAAGAGAAGCGTATCAAGTAGAAGTATGGGGTTGCCATGATCATTAAAGTCTCAATTCATTGCTAGCATCCGAAGCTTTTATGAACGCCGTGGCCCATGCACAGAAGCAAACCCCATAATACCAGACCCGTTAACCCTTAACCGTCACCTTAGTTCATTTGTCGGATCAAGGAGTTGATCTTGTCCTCGCGGTTGCCTAGGTCACCACCCTCGATGAAGTGCTTGAACTTGCGAGTTCGGAAACCGCCGTTGGGGTTGCTGAGCTTGAAGGGCCAGAGGAAGTTGGAGGCCTGCTTGAAGTTGGGGCCGACGGTGAAGATCTCGTGAACAAGATCCTCGATACAGACAATGCCGTACTTGCCAAGGCTCTCCTCGATGATAGCGTTGTCGGTCAGGGGAATGCGCTGCTTGTCGATCTTGCCGTATCCACGCTTGTAGATGAGCTCCTTGATGCTCTTCAGGTTAGGGTAACCGTAGGCAACCCACGGCTCGACAATCTTGATCATCTCGGTGGTGGCCTTGGTGATGCGGACGAAGACACCGTTGTTGATCTGGAGGAGACGGAGGAGCTGGAGGATCTTGCGGGGTTTAGGGGCAATCTTGTTGATACTATAATCATTCATTAATATATATTCAATCGATTTTAACACGTAGTAATGAACATACCCCTTGATTCGGATAACGAAGATCAGCTTTTCCTGACCAGGGACGTGGAAGCCACCCTCTTGCTTGGCGATGCGGATGAGGCGGATCTTCTCACGCTCGGCATCGCGGTACTCCTTGACGTACTTCTCGGCACGCTTGAAGATGACGACACGCTTCTCCTTGTTGATCTAGATAGCAATGTCAGCTTGCCTTCCATATAAGGGAAAGTATATAACAAATGCATATATATATTCGTCGATCAGACCCGAAAGATGGTTAATTTGCAACAACATTGACCTTGGTCTAGTCGCAAAGCGTTTTTATGCATCACATCGTCGCTTCGTCCTCAAATAGATAGAAATGACTAACCTTCTTTCGGTTCTCGAGCTCAGCGGTTCGCTCAGCGCGAGCCTTCTCTTGGCTCTTGCGCTTCTTGAGGAGAGTCTCAGGCACGAGGACCTGGTCCTTGGTAGGGACGGTACTATAGTTAAGATCAGATTAGTTCGTAGTCCACGATCACACATGATAAAATGTATGAATAGAGCGCCGGTTGGAGAACTGCCGACTGTAACGCGACATTCTCAGCGGTGGCTAACTCGGAGGGAATATTTTTAATCGGTGAGATGCTTGTTAGTCGCTACCTCTATCGAGGACACGAGAACTTCCAAAGCATTCCCTCTCATCCGACAACGACTCGGACAAAAGTCCAAGAAATATACTCGCTCTGTATCAACATCTATTCCGACGACCATTTCTGGACCGTCTGTTGATGTTGATAGTGAAAGCGGCAGATGATTTTTAGAGAGAAGGATAAGACCTTCATCTCCAACGCCCCAGAGCTACATCTCTCAGGCCGCAGGTCGTATTTCAAACCTAGGGCACAGAGGGAGAAGTCTAGGATAGATTGAGCTGGCTTGCAATGCTTCGACACCAATTTTTCTTTCCCTCAATAGGTGTTTAACAAAGCAAAGCGATCCAGCCGAGAGGACCACGACAATCTACAAAATCCATATGACCGGACATCGATATGCTCATTCAACAAAAGATGAAAACTAGGGAGGAATATCATACGTGGAAGCAGCCATTGTTGTCGAGTTGGGCGATGGGCTGTGGTCGTGGGTTGTCGAGTTGGTTGTAGTTGTTGGGTTGAAGGTTAAGAAAAATTAAGAAGAGGAGCACAAGAATAAAATTCGATGAAAGTTTTAGTGCGGGACGTTTAGCTAGCGTATCCCCAATGGGAATAGCGGACATGGTCAAAGCTCCGTACCTAGGTAGAACTTTGTGGTAGAATGCTGTACGTGCCTGCACTACACTAGTAGTAGTGTAGTAACACACACACCGCCCCAAGCGAGAATCGGGAATGGTTTTAGGGTTATCCCACTTTATGTATCCCACTTAAAAAGTTTCTGCCATCTCTCACCGCTCCACCGCTTCCTTCTGATTCTCCCACACACATGTTAAACAATCCTATTGAATTTTAGTCACCGACCTGATTTTCTTCGATTCGAAATACTCCCGCGGCCAAGCTCCAGATCAACCAACCGTCACCCGGAAACCTCAACACCAACACCCCAAGAATAAAACATCATTCACAATGCCTCCCAAGAAAGCCCCCCGTCCCGCTCAGGAGAACATCTCCCTTGGACCTCAAGTCCGTGAAGGTGAGTTTTATTTATTCATCCATCCAGAGCGAGGTGAAGGCGGCGGTGAATTATGATCATTTTGCTAACGTGTGCCCCGCGATCGCAGGCGAACTCGTCTTTGGCGTTGCCCGTATCTTCGCCTCATTCAACGACACCTTCGTCCATGTCACCGATCTCAGGTTCGTCTAAACAATTCAATTCAATCCATCCATCCATCTTTTTCGAAATAAAATCCATCTTGTCTCGGCTGCAAGCGAATGAGGAGGAGCGAAGTTCTACACGACCTTCTCTCGCTATGCTATGCCTGTGTATTATGCTTGTGCGCATGATATTACACATATCTACCCGAGCCTAGCTTGTGAAAAGAGAAAGAAACAGGAAAGAAAAAATAGTTGCGTATGGTTTATGAGGCTAACATTCTGGGTGATTCCAGTGGCCGCGAAACCATCACCCGAGTCACCGGTGGTATGAAGGTCAAGGCCGACCGCGACGAGTCCTCCCCCTACGCCGCCATGTTGGCTGCCCAGGACGTCGCCGCCCGCTGCAAGGAGCTCGGCATCAACGCCCTCCACATCAAGATCCGTGCCACCGGCGGTAACGGCACCAAGACCCCCGGCCCTGGTGCCCAGTCTGCCCTCCGTGCATTGGCTCGTTCTGGGATGAAGATCGGCCGTATTGAGGACGTTACTCCTACTCCCTCCGACAGCACCCGCAGAAAGGGAGGTCGCCGTGGTCGTCGTCTATGATCGCGCCATATATATCACCTATCACCCGGCTGCTGCTGCTGCTGCTGGTGGTGGTGGTTATGCGCGATCTGGAGGGCAATCGGCGGGATCACGGGTTTGCATCTGAACTTCTTCATCTCTGTGGCGTTGACAATTACGAGGGGAACGGCGTGGATCTAAAGAGGAATAGGGCATGCCTGGTCCCCATGATACTTAGGGTAGCTATGCCTATTGTCACATGATGCCTTTTGGCACGGCTACAGCAGAAATAAGAAAACGTTGATCAATGACAAACTCCATCCATCCGTCTTTTTCGTGATGTCGACGTTAATGCTGAACTAACCACCCCCTTGATTGTGAAGCCTATATGAAGTTTGTAGTGGATACATATTCATTCGCATATGCTAAATATCTCTCCGTACCTAAAGCTACACGCAAAGCGAGATGCATACCTTATACATATATGTACAATCAACAGGCTCCCTCCTAAACGCCTCTGCTATGGTCAATGTAACCTTTACATTTCCTCCGAAATCCCTCCTAAATCAGCCAAATGCAATGAAGCCCCATCCTTATCCCCCCCATTTCACCGGCTGCAAGACCAACTCCTCTCCTCTCGACTCAGATCAAGTCAAAACAAGTCAAATCAGAACCCCCAGCAGCGCCCATCACTTGTACCTATCCTTGAGAACCCAGATGCCGCGCATGGCGGACCCGCGCTTCTCCATGGAGGCGACGCGGTTGAGCGCGGCCTTGAACTCGTTGGACTGCCTGGTGGTGATGCAGTACGAGGTGAAGTGGTCGACCAGGGCCTTGGTCGGGACGCGGCCGCCGTGCGCCGTGATATACTGCGGGATCATCCGCACGAAGTCCTTGGTCCCGACGTTGGTGCCTCGCGCCGGGGCGGCCGGGCCCGGCCGCGAACTGCTGCCCGCGGGCGCGCTCAGCCCTTGTCTGTCGGCGAGCCCTGCGAGGATGCCGGCGGAGCCGGGGCCGCCGCGCCCGCGGCGTATGTTGGACGGCCCGCCGGCCTCGCCGACTTGGCCGGTCCAGGTGACTGTGCCTATAGGCACGGAGCGAGCCTGCTCACCTGCGCGTCGAAGCGAAGCGGCTGCTTCCGCCGCGGCGCGGTCTGCGTCTCGCTGGAGCAGTTTCGGGTCCGCCCTAAGTTCCTGCTTGCCGTTGACGATCTTGTCGTGCTCCAGCGCGGAGTGGACGCCAGAACGAGAGAAGATACCTTCCATGAGGCGGTCTTCGTCTTTCGGCGCCGGGGTATCGGACTTGTGTTTATAATCCTCGAGGCCGGCGACGCCTGCTATGGCATGCACATCTCGATCGCCACCGACATTGGCTGATTGGCTTTGTAAGGCCGTTGCTTCGACTGCCTTCGCGGTCTCCCTTTTTGAACCCGCAATTCCGTTCTTGGTCGATGCGTCGGTGAAAGTGACCTCCGAGCCTTTGAATAACTTTCCTGTTTCAGTTTCCTTCTCCCCAGATGACCCGAGTGTAAAAAGGTCGTGTAGATCTTGGAGCTGGAAAGTGGTAAGTTGCTTTGGGTCTTTCAAGACTTTGCTGGTTAAGAACTGCTTGAAGATCTGCCGATGATACATCTTCTCTTCGATGGTGCCTGCCGTCATGAGTCGGTATATTGTGACCTCCTTCTTCTGCCCAAGACGCCATGCTCGCTCTCGAGCTTGGACGTCCGTCGAAGGGTTCCAATCGGGATCGAAAATAATAACTCGATTCGCGCCGGTCAGATTGACGCCCAATCCGCCAACTTTTGTGGTCAATAAAAACACGTGAAGTTCCGGGTCATTGTTGAACTGGTCGACGAGATTCTGCCTATCTTTGATAGCAGTGCCACCATCCATTCGTAAGTACTTAATATTCCCTAGGCGTTTGACGCATTCCTCAAGGACATCTAGCATCTGTATCCCTTGACAAAAGAGAAGGGTCTTGTGCCCAAATGCTTTCCACGTCTTGAGGAGTGCCTCCACGACCACCATCTTGCCAGACTTTTTAGACATTCCCCATTTGTACCCTTCCTTCTTCTTCAAACTAGGATCGAGTAAATCGGGATGGTTGCAAATCTTTCGGAGGAAGTCAATTCCGTAAAGTGAATTCCTGTACCCGTCGATAATAGATTCCATCTCTTTTGACTTGAGGAACAATTCATAGGCGTCACGTTGCGGTCGTGTGAGGTGGCAGAAAAGGACCTGTTCCGTCTTCTTTGGGAGATCAGCCGCTACATCAACTTTGAGCCGTTGAAGCAGAAACGGGCTGATTGTGTCCTTAAGGACTTCGGCACATTTTTGTGCGGTCATGATTTGAAGATTGTTCGCGTTGGCGTAACCTCCGAGTCGTATAGGGATTTCAAACTGGTTGCGGAAATCTACAAGTGTTCCTAGTCGCATCGGGAAGATGAAGTCAAACAGTGACCATAGCTCCATGAGATTGTTCTGCATCGGGGTACCAGAGAGAATAACTCGGTTTGGTGTACGCAACTCCTTGCAATATACCGTGACTGCACTGTTTGGATTCCGGATCTTATGGCCCTCGTCAAGAACGGCATAGCCCCATTCTATAGGAGTTAAGAGTCGACCATACGTTTGTAAGCCGGCGTAAGTGGTGACTAAAACGTGACCATGCCTCAGGACCCGGTCTACGATCTTCTTTGCAGGCTTGTTGACCTTACCCCCTTCGGCCTCATCCCACATCTCATCCTCATCCTCGATCTTGCCCTCCGCTTTTACGTTGAGCATGCCGCTACCAGAGGAATGGAGAATCGACACACGCAAAGGAGGCCACCAACGATGAAACTCGTTCACCCATTGTCTCAGGACAGTGGCTGGTGCTACGACGATGACAGGCTTGTTGAGCTGCTTGCTGCGATGTAGAGTGGCAATGAAGGAGATGAGTTGAATGGTTTTTCCGAGACCCATCTCGTCACCAACAATACCTCCGACCTTCTGAAAATATAGCTCCGATAGCCATTGTACCCCAGTTTTCTGGTAGTCGAAAAGGGCTGGGTATATGTCGCCAGGTAATTTCAGGCCATTCTCGAAGCAATGATCAGGATGGTCCGGAGAAGGTTTGAACCACTCTTCATCCTCATCTCCGCTGTCGGCTTCTTCGAGACCTTCGTCCCTTCTCTCCTGTCGCTTTCGGTGTCTGGCTCTGCTACGTCTATCAATCCAGTCTGCAAGTCGAGCTCGATAACCGGCCTCGTTTCCATCGTCGATATTGCTAAGGTCTACCTTGCCATCGTTTGTTGCCTTCTTGGATTTTTTCCTAGGTCGCTCGAGGTCGTCATCTTCTGACTCTTGATCAACAATAAAATCCGCGCCATGTGCATCAGAAGAATTCCGTGGTGTGAATTCGTCAGACGACGCAGTTTCGCGCTTTGCTTTTCGCTTCCCCCGTCGTGGGCGTAATGAAAACTCGCTCTCTGCCGCTGCACTGGCTAAGTCAGGTTCTTCGTCAAATCCAGGGGCTCGTAAATTCTGGTGTGATTGTGGTTCATAGTCGGCTTGTTCTTCCAATTGCTCCGCTGCAGCTTCGTCCTCAGCATCAACCAAAGCATCGGCCAACGCTCCCTCAACACCCTGAGGACGCGGACCTCCAATAGTCGCAAACGGCGTGATTTTCCCGGTGCGAATCAGGAAATCCCGATGGGTCTCATTAGGCAACTTGTGATTCCCACCCTGAGTCTGCTCGGGGTGTTCGCCTTCCTGATGTCGTTCTTCAATGCGAGCGCGGAGTTCGGCTATGTCGTTGTTGGCCTGCTCGAGATCCGAGTCTATTCGGGCAACCTTCTCTCGGATCGTTTGCTTTAGCTCAGGTCTACCAATGGCCTTGCGAAACAGTTCATCCTGGGTCTTCTTCTGAGCCTTGAGTTTCTGTATGCTAGCTTGGACCTTCTCGATGCGCTTCTCGTCTCGCTTGTCCTCGGCATCAATCAACGCAAGATTCGCCTGATAAGTGATATCGCGTTCGAGATCGTCCTGGTCGCGCACGTTCGCCGTAAGATTCTTTAGGGCGGATGCTTCGTCCGTAATGTCGGCAATTCCATCTTCTTCCGCATCATGCTCATTAGCAGAAGCATCTTGTACGATCGAGGTTAACTGTTCGGTGATTGATTTTCTCGGGTTTTGAATGTACTTTGAGTCTTCCTTCAAACCATCCGCATTGCCGGAGTCGTCGGCCATGATCGAGGGTGATAGAGTGTATCAGGCATAAAAAGGTTTGCGATAATCTAAGGAACAAAGGATGAATGAAAGATGGTAAAGCGAACCAGCGCAGATGAACTGATA
The DNA here is from genome assembly GCA_902806575.1 of Jackrogersella multiformis. Classification (NCBI taxonomy): domain Eukaryota; kingdom Fungi; phylum Ascomycota; class Sordariomycetes; order Xylariales; family Hypoxylaceae; genus Jackrogersella; species Jackrogersella multiformis. The sequence goes on along the minus strand of CADCXD010000002.1, from coordinate 149,344 downwards.
TTTACTGGTAAGTATTAGTGCGGATTGGAACAGAGTGTTGAGAACACTATTGAGATGTTCGGATGATTGAAGTGTAAGTTGTATGAGGGAGGATGTATACATCCACGTGCTGGTCATAAAAAAGAGGGTAGGTACCTAGGTAGGCACCAGTGTTGAGGCTCTTGGTCTAGCTAGGCAGGAACTTTGATAGGTAGATACTAACATACCTGTAAAAGGCGACGGGAAGGTGCTTCGAATCCCGAATGACCGAATGACGCAGACCGGAACACTTGCTGATTGGTCTATAAGAGTTATTAGTGAGAAGCTAAGCGGGAACTATCGATAAGCCCTACCAAAGCTTAATAATCTACGACATAGTCGTGCTTACCTGCCTACCTAAGGCAGCTAGGTATTACACTATGAGGTAAATGCCTTTCTAAATTACCTACACAAGGGCATCGCGGCTTCATACTGATGTGATAACCCGAGTTTTGTAACAGTGGTTTTCTTAAGCTACCTACCTAAGTAGGCACCTAGCCTAGGTATGTACTTAGGTGCTCGTTAATAGTATCTATCTATATACTTGATAGCTTAGAATATGCTATGTTGTTTACGTGAATCGTTATCGGTAGTCATAAGACTGAGAAAGTTTACAATTACCAGGAGATCAATTAATGAATGTTTCTAACATTCTATCATATGACATATGGTGTATGACATATAAACGTAAAATGGAAATGGATCAGTTCAAGCAAATATATTAAGCAGCAAGGCAATCATTCAAAGCCTAGTGTAGAGGTTATATGGAATATATATGGAATATTACGTACATAAACCCCGCTTTTAGTTTCTAATGGGTTCCCCTTATCACTTACATAAGGTATCTTATTATACATTAGGTGCTTACTATGTACCTAGGTACATGTAGGTAGGCACGGACCAATATGGGTAAGTACCTAGGTAACGTATGAGAACCTTGAACGCGGGCTGAGCTCTACTAGCACTGGCCTAGGTAGGTTAGTGGCTACACACAAAGTTCGCCTAGTGCCTTTAGCTTTAAATCCCCGGCTGAGAATAGAAAATTGGGATTGTCAGTCAGCTCTTATTACCTTCTCTGCTACTCTGCTACTTTGAGCCTCTTGATCTCAATGCCTCTCCCCCTTTCGTATTAGCATATGTCTACCTAGGTAGGAACCTAGCATATCCATGGATTGGATGTTTACAGTCTGCTAATCGCTATTAGAAAATTAGAAATTCGCCTATGGATGCAACGGGTTTAAAACCATCGATGAATTGCTCTTCGATTTCAGACCGGCCGGGACAACAGAATACAATGTTACGTCACCTTGACAAACCTCACTTACAGATTTCACTGCTCTAGACCTATCTGCATACAATAAATAATGCGACCTAATCAGTAGCATGGAGTCAGCACGTTATTGCCGTTCAAGGCCGGCACTCATAAGCCTGACTACATACCTAGGTAGGTATATATCCATTACACATATGTACATCCATACATACATCCACCTACCTACATAGGTAGGTATTACCTCGGTCTGGACATCTCTTCTCGCCGAAGTCTTCAGAGACTCTTAGAGCACCGCTTCCTCCTCAAACAACAGCACGGGTAGGTAGGCAGTAATGTATTACTACACTACAAGACAATGTCAGAAAGGCCCGACTCAAATGTCACCGTACCTTGCTATCCCCCAGCCCTACCAACTGCCAACTTAACTGCGAGCCATCCAGACTGCCAGGCCATCCTCTCCGTCTAGAACTCCTCAGTTATTTTCCCTTCACGGGATAGCTATGGTTACAACACATACTTGATCGATCGAGCAGCAGCAGCAGCAGTAGTCCACCTGCCTGTCCAGGACGGGAACCCTGGACAACATTTGATGACCTCATCATACAAGATTGGAGTCCCTGAATGATAAACGCCGTTCCCGCAAAGCTGAGCGCGAGGCACTCGGTCCCATTGGCCATCGCAATAACCATTAAGACGATGTGGATCTTAATTATATGTACCACCTAGCTATCCTACGGCCGGTAAGGTACCTGAACCCATACACGACCAATGCCCTGTACGTACGTAGGAAACACCCTTGACCGCCCCTTGTCGGCGAAACGTTTCAACTCAACGGCGTCGGCACCGTCCTTGCATGAGCGGAGTAGCCTGCTTATGGCGCCGCGCAGATCCCTTGGGATGGGACGGCAAAGCCTCCCTCGGACTGCTATAATAAGCTGCTTAAAGTAGACCGCTACGCCTCACCAGCGCATAGCCCTATAGCCCATGTAGGTAGCTAGCTAGCTTGAAGGATCCAATCGTCGAGCTCATCAAGACAGCGCATCTCGAGTACTTGAGCCAGCTTACCCCCCCAAGGCAGGTAACTTAAAGAAGAGGCTCGTTCGTTGACTGTCTCACCTCGATAACTACCATCCCAACAAACGCCACCTAAGGAATAAGCCGCAACAACAAGCCCAAGATGATTCTCTGCAAGGTATCCAGCTGGATGGCGATGCTCCTGCCTCTGCTCGTGCCGACGGATTGCGCCACCGCAGCACCGGCCGCCGCCGTCGACGACCACCGCGTCGTGGTCTACTACCAGACCACCAACTACAACAACAGCGTCACGGAGCACGTGTCGCTGCTCCCGCTCATCAGCAACGCCTCCGCCGTGCCCGTCACGCACGTGCTCATCGCCGCCATCCACGTCATCGACGAGGACGGCGGCATCCACCTCAACGACTTCGCGCCCGACGCCGAGATCTTCGACCAGGTGTGGAGCGACGCCGCCCAGCTGCAGGCCGCCGGCGTCACCGTCATGGGCATGGTGGGCGGCGCTGCCGCCGGCTCCTTCCGGCGCCTCGACGGCGACGCCGCCTCCTTCGAGAAGTACTACGGCCCGCTCCACGACATGGTCGGCACCTACAACCTGCAGGGCCTCGACCTCGACGTCGAGGAGACCATGTCGCTCGCCGGCGTCATCCGCCTCATCGACCGCCTCAAGGCCGACTTTGGCGAGAGCTTCGTCATCTCGCTGTCCCCCGTGGCCTCGGCCCTGACCGAGGGCGGCGGCAACCTCAGCGGCTTCAACTACTTCGCGCTCGAGGCCCAGCGCGGGTCCTCCATCGCCTTCTACAACGGCCAGTTCTACTACGGTTGGGGCAGCGCCCGCACCGCCGCCGACTACGAGTCCATCCTCGACGACGGCTTCCCCGCCTCCAAGGTCGTCATGGGCCTCGTCACCGACCCATCCAACGGCGGCGGGTACGTCCCGCTCGACCGCGAGGCCCCCGTGCTGCAGGAGCTGGCCGCCGAGAACCCGACCTTCGGCGGCGTCGCCGGCTGGGAGTACTTCAACTCGCTGCCCGGCGGCGCCGCCGCCCCCTGGCAGTGGGCCGTGTGGATGGCGGAGCACGTGCGCTCCGCCGCCGCGACCGCCGGCCAGAAGCGCGATATACCTTCCGCGGAGGCGGCGTGGCGCCGCGTGCGCAAGGCCGGCCGCCGCGTCAGGAGGGAGGCCAAGAGGGTGTATTGGGATTACATCGCTTGAGCCGCGTAGTCGTCTTATATATATTGCGAGGGCGTTATCAGCGGACTTTGGGTTTGTTTAATCGATATCGGGTGCCTAGGTAATACATGGGATATTGGATTGTATTTGCGTTCGAAGTATCTTGGTCTTTGGTATATATTGTATATCAACAACTGCCTACCTACCTACCTCTATTTGTGCTATTATGCTTCCTCTCGTGTTCATATTTCTAATTTCATGTCTGTGGGTGTGGATACTGTGACGTTGCACGACATATGTCGTATTGTCCTCTTATCATAAATTTGTCAATGATTATAGTTATTGAAGTAATAGGTAATGACATAGTGTAAGGACATATTTGAGGCAAACATATGTAAAGAAAGGAGGTGTATGTGTTAAGCACAAGATACCCTTCATACATCTAAACAGTCTGGTTGATTCCTTGGTTTTATATTATACTAATATAGGTACCTTATATATATCGAGGACGAAGACTAGACATCACTTAGTGTTCTTCCTAGCAGCAGAATGGACCTTAGCCGTCGATTAAATCACTAGGGTAGAATTTATCTCGACTGAAAACGTCGAGTCTATATGTTAGTTCTCATGAGAACCAGATCTAATATCATGACATCCTTATTAAAGTAGTAATTGAGTAGTGTTATTATTTGTATTATGCATTGTGATCCTACAGCGCAAATCGCTTGCTCGCTCTCCTCTATGCCGCGTCTAGAATATAGCTCGCTCACACTCCTCTAAGAACATGAAAAAAAAAAAAAACTTCCAATGCCTTCTTAACATCCCGTGCCTTGAATTTTAAACAACTCCGATCCTCCTGCCTAGTTGGGCAGCCATGCAGAATCTGCAGGATATGCTGTGGATTCCTCAATGTTCCGGGTTTTCGCCAAAATGCACTAGGGGGATTCCCAAGGTCCCTGCGTCTTCCAATGCGGTTTTGAACTTCCGCCATGCATGAAAATATGTCTCCCGTATGCCTCAATCATTGTAAATCTTCTAGATCCATCGTCGAGTCGCTTCCGGCTGTCCAGATATGCCATGTATATGATCCCCACATCGAACGCCGGGCAATGCAGTAGCTACCAACTTAGCCGAAGAATACCTTCCCGATGCGTCCAAGAAGACAAGGTGCCAAAACTCCATCAATATGCGTAGCAAATCTTTGCTAGTTCCAGAAACAAAACATGATAAGGGCTTTAAATCAAGGGAAAGAAACATAGTAGTAATGTGGGGATATTAAAATGCAAAATTGGTAAAGACAAAAATTGCCGAGGGTATTCGATAAATCATACAAGATCGTAGAAAACAAAAATATCAACAAAACCATGGCCACGCAATCGAAATAAACATGTCGTGTGCAAATCCCAATATGACGCCTAAAAATTCGAGAAGCGTGGGAGGATATAGTGGGATAAGCGATTTCTTTTTCTTTCTTTCCTTTTTCCTTTCATATCGCTAATGTGCCTTGCTTCTTGGAGACATTCCAAGCCCCAGTGGGTCGAGGCGAAACCCGAGCCTACGAGAATATGTCTCATACACGCTACATTAAAATAGCGGTAGTTGAGGTCATCGTGGTCCTGGTTGGAAGGCCCTGCAAGATAATGCACTTTAAATGCATGGTATAGCCTGCAGACGAAAAAGGGGTCCAAGTTGGCAAGACAAAATACTCCTGTCCATAAACCATTACCCATCCGAACTCGGTCATAGATTTGGATCAAGCTACGTGCACGAGATCGCACACCCAGATATTTTTGACATGACCCCAATAGCCTGACTAGGTCAAGTGAAAAATATCTCACAACCCTTGAACCATGATAGCGCTTGTCGTGTTTCGAACTTCCAGAATGTTACTATGGGTCCAGCTCGACTGGCGATGTCGGCAGGGTGGAGTAATAGAATGCCTCAGATTCGTCAGAAACCAGAGCTAGTCAACAACCAAGTCCCAGTTGACGTAGTTAGCATGTAGGACGAACCCTATGATCTACACCTCCCATCTTAGGCATTTGCCGAATAACAAAGGTTGCTCCACAATGCTCAACGTCGAAAATTGTTTTTGCCGCCGTCTCCACGAGTCCCCTCAAGTGTGATCACAAGCTTCGTGGCCTTGCTGATCGACATGAAGTAGTGAGGGCATGGTTCGGGACGTTAGTCATAGACTAGTAGGTGATAGCGGGATTTCCCGAATTCAGATCGCGTCGTGCGAGATTGCAATCCACCTAGCGGGAATGCCGTCAAGTCCAATTTCATACGGCTTCGACGCGGACTTTCTTGGAGGCAGAAGCCAACGCGCGTGTCCTTCGCGTTGGTCATCGAATTTTCCGCGCTTGCGCATCAGATGTTCCAGGACAGCAATGCGGATGAAGTCCGAGTTCTCACGTATCTCTCGCTGCCGGGGACCTGGGGGAAATACCAATACGGCCGGGGATTTGTTAGAATTGCCCGTTTGGCTAGCTGAACGGCCGGCTGCCGGTGTGCTCCTCGATCTCTGGATTTTATAGGTTTGCATTTGAATCGAAGCCGTATAGCTACGGACTGACGATCGTGCACGTGACTCAGGGCGTAAGTTGGTGGTTGGGTTCAAGTAGCGACGCATTGCTTCGCTAGGCTCTTCTAGGACAGGGGGCATCCTCTCGTCGGTGAACGGGACCCGCGGGTCGATTGTGAGTATGGATCTAGTGAGAAAATCATCCGGGGGTATCGACGAAGCAGTGAAGTTGGACAAGGTCCGAGCTGCAGAACGTAGTGCACGAAGCGACGCTGTTAAATTCGACTTGAAGACGGATTTGAGCGGCATCAACCCCGTAGACTGTTTCTGCTCCGCCGGGCCTGGCTTTGAGGTAAATGCACCAAAATCGAGCTGATCAATTTCCGCATTGTCCTTGATAGAGAGTGGGTGTTCCAGACGTTCCCCAGGGGGTGAAGACACAGGCTCCAATGAACGTCTCGGTGGCCGTGGCCTCCTTCCCCGCGGAGTTATAGGAGAGTCGATAGAAGTAACAAAACTAGTACCCAATGAATCGCCTAGAGATGGTACACTCTCAAATGATGCTGCGCGGGTCGAAAGAACTGACGTAAATGCGCTGTCGCTATTGATAGATACCCCATCTTCATCGAGCTCATCGGGTGGGCTGAGTAATACATCCATTGGGCTTCGGTCATAAGATGTGACGCTCACATCGCTCAGATCTCGAGATAGCTCTTCGCTAAGCTCCTGGCTCAATTCCTTCTCGGAGACCTGCGACCGAGGCACGATAGAATCCACGGTCATCCGCGAATCTCTAGACGAATCCCTAGATTGCCCTTGTCGTGACCTCATACGCCGATTAGGCGGGGGAATGCTAGTGATAGCAAGCAATGCGGCCACCGACGGAGGGATGGCATCAGGGGAATGCGCATCTCGGGGATTCCGCCTCGGAGAGAAGTGGTTTCGATGCGCATGCGCATGAGGCCGTAATCTATGTGCGTATGCAGCATCTTGCTTCGATTTCATGGGAATCTGTACAGCGCTAGAAGGAGTATTTGGTCGTGCGACAGCGTTCTCCAACGTTGCACTTGGCGGGCTACCGCTTGGGGGAGATAACCTTTCCGACTGTAGACCTTTCCTCTTAGCCATACTAAGGTCTCTTGGTGGTGTTCTAGTATTCGTAGACTTGATAGGAGTGGCGTCCTTCTTAGTACGTGGGTCATCCTTCCGCTTAGGTGTAGATACCTTCGATGTCGCAACGGGTACTGAAGTCGGGGATATTGGTTGCTTGCGAGAGTAGAAAAAGGACCTCGGAACCATCATGTTTACTTCCAAGGTTGATTTCGAGACTAGACCCGGGTTTTAACGTAATATGTTAGTAACAGAAATAAGCCGTCGCCCTATTGCTGCAATTAATCGAGCCCAGCGGGTCTACGCTCCGCAAGGAACGTGTCTCTAAGTGCGCTGTACTATGTAATAGTAGTATGGTTCCTTTTTTTCCCGGTATGGCTACCGAATCGGAAGCCAGCTACCGCGATTGGAATCGTACACTTAGGTAGGTGAAGTATTGGATTGGTGGTCGTGTGCAGCCTTCCACCAGGGGTGCACGATTCTCGTACGTAACAGCGAGGCGTCTCGTCGAACGCGGGATGCAGCCTAGACGCACGACAGGGACCCGGAGACGTGGAAATTCGAAATAAAATGATGATGATGTCGTCTTTTTGCAGATCACCTTTTGACCTTTAATGTAGCTCTCAAATTCGATTGCTACAACCCCGTCTTGTCGCGAGCGCAACAGCTCTTCGAATGGGTCCGATGAGAATGGTGGTGAGGCATAACAGTACGGACATGAGACACACGCAATACGAACTTTCAGATGGGGTCGAGTCTGATACAGGCGATGACGATGAATGGCGCTATGACGCACGATAACTCTTGATTCCAGAAGATACGGATGTCGTCGTATCCGTGAGAGCTTCAGGTTTCGACACCTTTGGCGCAGAATGTTTTATCAGGTGTTAAGTGTTCACAAAGAGAACTTGATAAGTGAGACAATGAAAAGAAAGTCGAGGTAGCCCTGGAAGATATTAGGTATTATACATCCATCTCGATGCCCAATAATTGTTAATAGTTGATAGGTAGGATAACTTGTGTAGGTAAGAAGGAGAACGGGATACGGGAAACGGGAACGACGGATATTGATGAAAGCCAAGACCTAGAACCATCTAATAAGAGAACCGAACCTTCCAAGGTTACCAAGTAAACTGTAGATAACACGGGAGGTGTTTCTATCTGATTATGATTTGTCTATTTACATATGTAGCTAGGTACGTAGTACACCTACATAGTACCTACCTAAGAATGATTAACCGTCGTGTCTTACTAGGTAGTAACTACCTATGAAGGGGTCGGTAAGTGGCCTGCCTGATTTGGTTGATTCGAGAAAGATAAAACAGAACAACCTTAGCACCTGGGGACAATCTAAGACCTGAAGATACTTACGTAGGTACGTAGCCACCCCCTTCGAGTCAGGTACACACCCATCCATACACCCTGGACTTGGAACTATGTACCTAACCTAGTGTACCTAGGTACATAGATACATAATACATCCATGCACACACATGCGCCTCCCACCTGGGCAGTTATTCTGTACAGCTCGTACCTAAGTACCAAGATACCACCACCACACCAGCCTGAGTTGGAACCTTGGAAGTGGCCCCCAAGTCCCTATTACCGAGTACCTAGTAGGGTTTATTAGGCCGGTAACACACTTGAGAATCCACTGCTACCTAGGTACCTACACTAGTGTACACTTAGGTACTGATAAAGCTACCAAGGTACCATTTAAACGGATAACCTATTCCTTTTAAATCACAGCCTAGAGATTTCCAACTTCTTCCATGCGGACTCTAACGTCCCTCATACATACAGATCTTCTTAAAAACTCGTCATCCGACCTCCCTCGAGATCCTCAATTTCGACTACTGTACGTAAAATTACATAAGTATATAAGCCTGACGGGATGGAGCGTGATCTGATATCCGTTTCATGCCTGTAGGTAGTTAGGAACTTGGGATTACTTAGGATTCCTCTTATGTGTTGTCATTAGACTTACGTAGCTGAAGACCTTAGTGATCGGCTGATCCGATACCCCTAACGTAAATATTCGCCCTGTGGGATGTCCAGGCGTGCCTCTCAACCGAAACCCCACAAATCAGCCCTCACCGTATTATAAGCCACCACCCTTCAGGTATCATGTATGTACATAAGGTTTTCCAAGCACCAAGGCACCAAGGGACCTACAGCACATCTTGCCACTTCTCTTGCCCTTGCAGCACGAGGCGGTTGGGGGGTTGTTGGGGGTTAGGACCCTGAATATCCTCGAGCAGACGCTCATCCACGGGCCACACCGGGGTATTGATGAAGCTATCTAGAGTGTAGAAAAGGAGACGCTGATGTGTTAAGTTGAGAGATCGACCTCACTACAAGCTGCACTCGGAGTGAATGCCCGAACACTACGCATGGAGACCAATCCTAAAGTCGATACTAGGTATCTCATAAAAAGGGGATATGGAAATAGGCTATAGAAACTATATATTCAAAGCTACGTTGGCTATCAGGTTAGTAAGTCCGTACCTAACGTAGTATTGCCCTATGTATACACACACACAGACACACACACCTCCATTTAATATATCAAACAAGACTGTGGGGAACCCTGAACATCTCCATACATACATAGAACGTCGTCCTTGGAGAGTCTCGGGCTCCAAAGCATTGCCATGAGTCATATCGTGGCAGATAACGATGCAAAGTTTTCTTCACCTTGCGGCAATGCCCAACTACCTGCCTACCGGGCACGGCGACATCAACATCAGCCTACCTTTCCCGCTTTGCATATCGCAATCTTGCCAACTCATCCGTCCAATATCGCCAAAAACGAATATTCCGAACTACCGCTCCATAAGCGCAGTAACCTGGAAATTTTGAGCTCCTTTTTTTCTTGTCTTGATTATCTTTATCCTGTTTTCGAAATAGCTCTAGGCATTAGATCTTCAGTTGTATCTCGCATACCCGCACCCTACATACCTACCTAGGTACCTAAGGTAGGTATCTTAACTCGAACTTCTTCCCGCGGATGAAAGATTGGCATTGATTGCTCAGCTTCACCCGTAACATTATCGCTCGTCTGCTACGATGATACGACGCTGGATATGTAGTATCTACATCCATCTACATCCTCAATGTAGGGAGGCCCTGTCACACTAAGACCGACGGGCCAAGAATAGTCTCATGCAGTTTGAACCTCATTCTGCATTTTATCATTGTCATTCATACATTTTCTTATCACTGCGTCCTGATTCGCTCCCCCGCATACTTAAGTATTTAGGAAACCTCCCTCGCAGGCGCAAATACACATCATCATAGCAGCGCTAGTGGGCCCTCGTAGCGGAATCTATTATCAGTCATCGACACCTACTTCTACTAAATCCTAAGCTTATAGTTGTCATGTCTGTAGCTCTTCGCGGATGCGGGGAAACATTGCGAATGAGCTGATGATCACGAGTTTTACTCGAAACAGTCCAATGGTCTAGGGACCCCAAGACCCATCGAGATTAATCGCCTCTGGGGAACTCTTTTCTCTCTTCCCATGGTTTGCATTACTAAGACGGCACTGTTCACGATGCCCCGCGCTGTCACGAGCCCTTTGGCCGGATTTGATCAGCTACGCACCGATAAGGACCCGTTACCAAGTCAGAAGACTAAGAGCGCAAGATGACGTTACTAGCACGAGGTAGCGCGGTTGCTTCTCCGCGGGACGCTAGATAGACCGTATTTCCGTTCATCGGCCAGCCTCGAGAAACGACAGCTAATACATATGTAGTCTGGCCTCAGTGAAAATTAGACGTACAGATCCGAGTCAAGCCCTGAGGCAGAATGGCCTGGAACACAAGTGTGACACGAAAGGCAATATAAATCTAGCATGCCTCTACTGCATATTAGCATCATGATCACCCAAAGGTTGGTAGCACAACATCCTAAAGCACTTGATTCCAGGCCTGGAATTCCCATGTGCCTGGCGTAGAGCTGAGGGACTATTTGCTAAACTCAAGCCTTTTAAACGCCACCTCAACTATCGCACATTCCGTACTGTCCAAATTTAGTGCAATACCTTTTGCTAGGGGGATTCCCAGAACAATTTTATTCCGTGGTTGTCACCTAGACTTCTCAAGAGAACGAGGCTTGTCTAGATGATAAAAGCGATGGGAGTCAGCATTCCCTTCGTCGGGTTTGTGACCAAAGCACAAAGGGGTTCACTCTCGTAACCCTCCTTTCTGTACCTGATAAAGCTGCTAAGGAGTAGTGCCTCGAAACCCCACCAAACTGAGTGGCCATTCATGCGAGATATAGACCTATCGACAGCTAGAATCTAATCTCTCTTAAAACAAGTGGCCCCGATCTTTGTAATTACTATCCTTAACTTTGTCGAGGTATCCATGTCTTAAAATATGTAATGGAAAATGATAGTACATAATATAGTATGCAGTCAATTGTCATCACAACCCTCCTGTGTCATTATCATGCAGGCAAACCTCAATCTGGAGCTTTTAATATCTATTGATGATAAAGACACAAACCCTCTTTCTTAGTTTTTACTTAAAAGTTAATAGTAAACAGGAGTTTTGATAAGGGTATTTCTCGAAAAGTTGAACATATCAGACTTTGGATTGGAAAAGGGTATGGGCGACCGCTTATTAAATAAAAACTGACCTCGAAAGAAAACGGCTAGGCTGACTGTACAATTTAGCAAGCACGGCTTCGCAGAGTTGTAAGGACACCGACTCCTACATGCCCTCCTATCTGATATAACCGCTTCGGAGTTGCCAGAACTATCAGGACCCTTTCATGAGAGCATCCTATTATTAGCCTATATTTGCCCAACTTAAGTCACGCTGAGCCTCCTCGAACTTCGGCGTGGAGATCGAGAATTGTACTCCGATGCTCTCGAGCAGTTTCTGGGAGGCAATCTACACACTTTTCGTATAGCTTTATAAAAACCTGATTATAAAACTCGGATGGTAGCCAGTCGTATGGAAACGAGGGATAGAATGGTTCTCGGTTACCTTGTATATTCATAGAGCCCCAATAGTCGATGAGTGTGAAGCGGACGAGATTCGGTGGAAGTCGATATGGAAGCTGAAGTGCGTCGGCGAGATCTACCCTGCCAAAGAGCCAGACTGATTCCGTCGTTAAATGCTTCAGTGCTGTCATCTGGTTCAAATTCGTAAGACAAACTGGCGCATTTCTGTTTAACCATCCTGTTACACCATCCTCCTCCCACTGCATATGCTTCCACTGATATGCTGGTCGAATAGTAGTAATAGAGAGAGTCTCCAGAGTTGTCGAGAGACTACTTAGAGCTGACCCAATCTCGGCGACTCGAGGGGGAGCCGGGACGGTAGCGAAATCTGAACAGCCATCGGCGTATTCGACCTCAAGTGACACAATTTTCGGGAATAGAGCCACCAGGCTTGCGATATTCCCGAAGGGAGTTCTAGCACGGAGAAGCAATAGTTCCTTAACAGTCGGGACGGAACCAAGACCGGTTTTCTCTAAAAGTACCTCGGCCACAAAGTCAATTTGATCAAAAGACTTCAGCTCAATTCGTCGGAGAGATGTGGTGGTAAGCAATAATATCAATAGGGTGTCAGCCACGTTCTGCCCATATAGTAAATCACTGTGAGGTTCGAGTATTATTCGTTCAAGCTGGCGAAGAAACCGATAACTAGGGGAATGTTTTGGATGTTCTGGTGGACGCATTAAATCCCACACTGCATCTTGTTCCGGACAGGGCGGATTAGGGGCAGGACTCGGTATCGATGGACTTGCCAATCGACCTTGCAACATGAACAGCGACTTGACTTCCAACATCATGCCCAGCACAGCACCGAGAATCCTCCAGCTTTGCAGGATACCGGTAGCTGCAATGCCCATATGATCGGCGATAACAACATCGCCGGGATCAGAAGGCCACTTTGATTTGGCCAGCCAATCTGCTGCTTTGATACCTGCGCGATCTTCTTCTTCCCCAAGGCCAGCTGCTGCCCCTGGCTCGATACCCACGGTTGATAGAATGCCGGCCCAAGCAAAAGAGCGAACCAAACCGCGTAAGCAAGGACGACTAGCAAGTGTACGAAAGAGGCAGAACAGTTCCGTACGATCTTGCAGAATCACGGTCATATAGAGATATTGAGTGGCGATTGGATGGATGAATTTAGAAGTGCGGCTGAGACTTGCGAAAGTGAATCGCGACTGGACATAACCATAGCATATGTTAGGCCTCTCAGCAACAGACTCGTAGGCAGTAAGAGATCCAACAGGACAAAGATTGTCGAGAATGTTATCTATCAGCTCTGGAGGTAAGTTGAAAATGAACCTGTTGTATTCGAAGTGATATTGAGAAGTAGATTCATTGTATGCCATTGTTTCGAACCGGTCACGGCACATGTAAAATCTGGAATAATAATGGTATAAATTGCGAATGCGTGAAGATAATGATTAATGTTGGAACTTCAACAAAAACTAAAGCTGTGATTATTATGAAAGCCTACCTAGGTAGGTAGCCAGCCCTATTTAGAATATATGTACAAAATGTTGGTTAAGAGTAGTATTTGACAGACCCTACAGATCGGTACCAACGACGCTGTTAAGTTATAAGAAACGGATAATATTTAAACGGACAATCTCCGTAAAAGAAATCGAAGCTAACCACCGTCAAAAGGTTAAAGCAGATTACCGTTTAAACCATTTTTATGCTATTTGTGCTTTATGCAATCCCTAATGCAAACCCCATTTTTTAATTAAAGCTGGCCAACTTCTTAACAACCTAAACCACCGAAAGCGCCAACAAAACACTCACACCCACTCCCATGCAGCCAACGACCGATGCGATAACCAACAATCTCGACCCCCGTCGTCATCCCTCCCTAACCTCTCCAGACGGCCAACAATAACAGCACCAATACAAATACCGACACCAACAACCACAATGGCCACCCCCGACACATCCACCTTCACCAGCTCGTCGCAGGTCTTCGCCGCGCACACGCTGCCCCAGATCCGGGCCATCCACAAGAGCCTGCACGTGCAGATCGACGAGAAGTCGGCGCGCCTGCGCACCCAGGTCGGGAGCTCCTACCGCGAGCTGCTGGGCACCGCCGACGCCATCGTGCGCATGCGCGCCGACATGCTGGCCGCCCAGGACATCCTCGCCGGCATGGGCGGCATGTGCGGCCGCGCCGCCGTCGGCGCCAAGATCACCAACCTAGGCGGCTTCCACGCCGTCGCCAACCTCGAGGCCAGGATGAGCGCCGCGGCGCGCATCAGGCTGCTGGCTGCTTGCGGCTTGGCTGTGGCGAGGCTGTTGGAGGGCGCGCCCGAAGGCAGGGGCGAGCGCTTGGTGCTCGCGGCTAAGGTGCTCGTTCTGAAGCGCTTGCTCGTCTCGAGTTTCGGTGCTGATGGCGTGGGTATGGAAGTGAAGGCTGCAGTCGAGGGCGCGAGGAAGAGTATGAACAGCCTGAGGAGGAGACTGCTCAGGGCTGTCAAGAAAGTGCTGGAGAAGATTAGCGACGGGGCGGACCGCAGCGATATTCTGAAGGCCTTGACTGCGTATAGCCTGGCCTCTAGTTCTGGGGCAAGGGATGTACTACGCCACTTCCTAAGTGTCAGGGCGGAAGCTATAACCTACGAGTTCGATCCCGAAGAGCACGAGAAGGAAAGGGATACCGAGAGCGTTTTGAAGGGTCTTGATTTGTATACGAGAACACTGTTGGATGTGCAGGCTTTGGTGCCTAGTAAGCTCTCGGATGCGTTGTCCCGACTCAAGAAGCAGCACTTGTTGGCAGACGAGTCGCTTCAAGGGTTAGAGGGTCTTCGGCTAGACGTACTTGAGAAGTGGTGCGGGGACGAGATACAGTATTTCACTCCCTTCATCCGACACGACGACCTGGACGGGAGACAGGCCAAAGAAATGCTTACGAGTTGGGCGACGAAAGGTGGTGAGATTCTTCTCCAAGGTCTCACCAGGGCCCTGGAGCACGTTTCCGAGTTTAAGACTATCGTGGATCTGCGGACAAGCGTTCTTCAGCATTGGATTAAGGATGGTGGAAAAGCTAGGGGCTTCGACCCGTCTGTCATGCTCAACGGCCTACGGGGAGCCATCGACGATCGTCTCTTGTATATTTTAGAGACTAAGGTCGCCAAGCTCAAGCTGGTTGGATCCGAGGTGACCGCGACGCTCGAGGCGTGGCAGCCAGGCGCGACCGACCAGCACCGCGGCATGTGGGATGAGGAGATGCTGGATATGGATACCTTGGGTGGCGCAACCCACGTCACCCATGAAGTCGTCTCTCGTCTGTACGGGAGAAACGACGCTGTCGCCCGAGTGGTCACGAGCTACGAGTCGTGGCGTCATCTCGTCGACAGCGCGAGCGACTCGATCGACCAGCTCAAGCGTCAGCGTTGGGATGACGACATAGAGGAGATAGAGGACGAGGATGTCATCGCGGAACGACAAAAGTTTTTGAGCAAAGACGACCCCGAATTACTGCAGAAAAAACTAGACGAAACTATCGCGGGAGCGTTCAAAGACCTACATGGACATCTAGCAACTGCCTGGAAGTCCAAATTGGATAGTCCGGACAATGGCCCTATTTCTATATACCTCTTACGAATTCTAAGGGACATTCGCGGTCAGTTACCCAAGCTCGAGGGCATCAAGTCTTTCGGCTTGGAGAGCGTCCCGTCTCTACACGAGAAACTCGCAGCTCACGTGTCGATCTCCCCGCTCGAGGAATTTGCTTCGACCGTCTTAACGAAGAGGCGAGTGGCCGGCCGAGCTCTGTGGGAAGGAGAGCCCGCCTTGCCAGCACAACCGTCACCCGGCACATTCACACTACTACGCAATCTCATCATGTCTATGGGGGACGCTGGTTTAGACCTTTGGACACCTACCGCCGTTGGTGTCCTCAAGCGAGTTTTTGGCCAGCAGCTCGTCGAAGTATGGCGCGAGGAACTTAACTCCGAAGCCAGGGATGGCCCAGTAACTAATGAGGCGAGTGAGGAAAAGCCATCATTACAGGAAGACGGTACTCCAACGGAAGAAACTGCAGAAGATTCATCAAAGAGCGAAGATATTATACAAGGGAATTCCGAGAAGATGAAGGATGTTTATATTCAGTGGCTGTACGATATCCACCTCCTGATGCAATGTCTTGGTGCCGACGTCAGCTCGGAGGAGTCATTTGAAGGCTTTGTGGAGGAAGTATTCGAAAGGACCGGTTTAGAAAACGAAGCTAAGGACAAGCTGGCAAAAATGTCACAGGAATATTGGAAGAGAACAAGTCTACTATTTGGGCTGCTTGCATGATACCCGCACCAATACACACAAATACACAACAATATTAGGCGCACAGAAATAGAAATGTCCCGCAACGTAAACCCCGTCCCGAACGCTCATAACTTATGCCTCTTCTTGCCCGTGGCGATCTTCTCGAACTCCTCTAGCGGGGTGCCCTTGACGAAGCAGTCCAGGCCGGCGAACACCTCGGCGACGTTCTGCCTCTCCAGGAGCTCGCGGTGCGGCTTCTGGATCAGCGCCTTGATGCCGAGCAGGCTGTCGCCGTTCAGGTGATCGCCCATGCTGTCGTCGATCTCCCGCATGACCTGGGCCAGGAAGCCGTCGCTGTCGCCGGGCTCGCAGGCGAAGACCTTGTTGGCGAAGCCGACGCGCACCAGGTCGGCGCAGGTCACGCGCTTGCTCTGGATCAGGGCCTCGTTGGCCAGCCCCACGCCCAGGCGCTGCACCATGGCGTGCGAGGCGCCGCCCTCGGCCACCAGGCCCAGCGACGAGAAGGGCATCAGCAGGAAGGCGTGCGGCGCGCAGTACACGAAGTCCGCGAAGGCGGTCACCGCCGCCGAGAGCCCGACCGCCGGCCCGTTGAGCGCCGCCACCAGGATCTTCGGGTGCGTGTAGAAGGCCCGCGTCAGGTTCAGGTTGTTAGACACGAAGTCCCGCAGCCATTTCCGGTACGCGTCCGGGTCGGCCGTGCCGGCTTGCTTGTCTGCTACGGAGACGTCCGCGCCGCTGTGTTTGGTGGTTAGGTTTGTTGGGTAGGTAGGTAGGTAGGTAGATGAGAAGTATGATATAGACGGGTGTATGAATAGGTACTTGGGGGCTTACGCAGAAAAGTACCGGCCCTTCCCCGTCAGGACGGTGATGTATATATCATCGCGCCGAGCGATCTCGAGCAGTGCCTTAGCTATAGCATAGTAGCCGTTAAAACCTAGAGCGTTAAGCTTCTTGTCGTTGTCGATGGTGATGGTAGCGATACGGCCGGCGTAGGTGACTTTGATTTCATCCGCCATGGCTTTTTTCTTAGCTTTCCGGCTTTCCGGGGTTCCTTTTCTTTTCTTACATTAAGTACCTAGGTAGTTAATTAATATATATATGATTGTGTATGAGATCTAGCAGCTACAGGATATGAGACGTCTAGAGTGTTTTGTATGGAGCACGGTGTTCGGTATTAGAAGGAATAAATACCTAGAGGTAAGTATTCTTTTGTTACCGATTAGGCGGTTGTATTTAAATATCTGGGATCTAGCTGTCCTCGGGCCTTCCCCCACTATACCCCAGTGGGTACCTCGGCTCTTGTTATGCAGCTACGCTTCCGACATTTCTTTCCCCGCGAACCGTACCTGCCCTAGGAACAACTTATGCACGTGTATAGCGGTGATAACAATTCCATGCCAAGGCCAACTACCTGCCTAGTGTATTTACCTAGGTAGTACGTTAGGTATTAAACTGTACTACGCAGTATGGTTACATCAGCCACAGTAACCAAAATTCCGATGTCCTGGAGCCAACGCTGGAACTTGTGCACTTCAACTTTGAACTTCACAATTCATTAATATTCACACTCTACTACAACCTTTAAAGAAGTCATACTACCAACACCACCAACACACAGTAAGCTGACATTGACGTATCAAAAGTTAAGTACGACGATCGCATGTGCATACCTAGGTTTTCTCGTCAGAAAATAATTTCATATTAATGATCACGTATCTACCCGGCTGCTAGGTAGGTATGTTTCTAAGCCTCCACCAAACCAGGGATTAATCACAGTGCATATAGATAGATACCTAGTAGGTCAGTATATACAGATGGATTCCTTGGATGTCCCTAACAATCTTCACCGATACTAAATTCTTCACTACAGTAATAATCTCACCTTGTTTTCCGTGAATCGAATCAACCCGAAAACTCACTTTAACACTATACCTAGCAGCACGAGGGGAAAAAAAGAATCTCATCTCCACACTCACTTAGGTCTCAGTGTTGCCTAGTTCTACTATCAATACAGTACAATATCCTACCACACATGCGTGGTCTTCAAAAATGTTTGCCCGCCAGCTCCTCCGCCATAGGCCGCGTCTCACTACGGTGACGTGCCTGTCTCATCCCGCGCCGAGACTGAGAACGCGTTTTATGAGCACCGAGACAAAGACGAAGACACAGAATAGTATGCCCCTCTCAACAAGAACTGTTGCCGTTTCCTTCGCCGCAGGACTCGCATCAGCTACACTCATGTGTTGGTATATCTCTCGTAAACGGCGGAGCCCAAGTCCCGCCAAGTCGTCAAGTATTTCAGATGAAGACAAGACCGGCATCCCGGATCTTAACGAGCTAGGTTTGTCTGATAAGATCGCGTACAGTCCGACTCCCACCTCGGACGGAGTCACCCAGCAACTGAACGAGCACGCCTTCTCCCTACTCGGAGGAGGGAAGCTCATAACAAGATACGATGGCACCCAGCTGGCTTCTAACAGCCCCTGCGAGGACGCCTTCATCCACGGCACCTTCTCCAACCCTTTCGACAAACACGAGGAGGACTGGCTGACATGGGGTGTGTTCGATGGACATTGCGGTTGGCAGTTGTCAAATCTTCTGACCAAGCAATTAATACCTTACGTCAGACGTGCTCTCAACAACGTTAAGCCCAAGAAAGGAAGCCAAGTCGGCGAAGACGATGTGCAGAATGCACTTAAATCGGCTTTCACGACCCTCGACGATGCCCTAGTCAAGTCTGCCCTCTCGACGATCGAGAGCAACCTGCCTTTCGCCGAGAAGGCGAGACGGCTGGAAGCAGCTTACGCTGGCTCGTGCGCCCTCCTAACCCTCCTCGACCCGCAGACCAGAACCCTCATGGTGGCGTCCACGGGCGACTGCCGCGCGGTCCTGGGCCAAAAGACCGCCGACGGGAAGTGGATAGCCACCGATCTCTCGACCGACTGCACGGGTGCCAGCCCGGACGAGATCGCGCGGATCCAGGCTCAATTCCCCGACGAGCCGGACGTCGTCCGACACGGCCGCATCTGGGGCATGCAGCCTTCGCGCACGTTCGGCGACGGCATGTGGAAGTGGACCGCGCAGCTCAAGGAGACGCTGCGCAACCACTATAACGGCCTGAGCCTGCCGTCTGCCGCGCGCTACGGCGCGTACAAGGAGGGGCCATACCTGACGGCGGAGCCCCTCGTCACTACGACTAAGATCCCGGAGGCGCGACCTTCGTTCCTGATATTGGCGACGGACGGTCTGTGGGACACGATGACGAGCGAGCAGGCCGTGGACCTGGTGGGGAGGTGGGTCGAGTGGCGGGAGCAGGGGAAAGGCAAATCGGTGAAGCCGCCGACGAAGGACTTCGGAGAGACGATATTAGGACGCAAGGGCCAGTGCAAGTACGAGGAGACGAAGGCCACGGTGCAGGACGACAACGCGGCGGTGCACCTGGTGCGCAACGGCCTGGGCGGCGGCGACGAGCAGATGGTGAAGGGCGCGCTGACGTTTCGGTACCCGAACTCGAGGGATATCCGCGACGACATCACCGTGCAGGTCGTGTTCTTCGCCCCCGCTGGGGGCAGTAGCAACCGAAGTTAAAGGGGGTGCCGCATCGAAAACGAGGGCATTTCAATACACAGCAGCAGCAGGCGTTTGGATATACCACCCCGCGGGTAAGACTGGCGTTTTGATTTTTCGTGGCCGAAATAGCGGGCGGCATGGAAATGCAGGGAGCGTAACTGGCGGGAATTTATGAAGCAAGCGTAGATCTTGATTTATTTGACTTTACTATATGCATCACAATCCCTGGGGGGTTTTTTGGGCATATTGACCTATTTACATGTTGTTTATTCACTCGAGAGATTCCTAACGGAGCAGGATGCTGGACGAGCTAAACTCGTCGTCTGGATACTTTTACGCCAGCGGTGATCGACACCTAAGCCGATTTCCAGGGATGGATGAAATGATCCCTACCTTATTATTACACTTGGCTTTGCGAGAAAGGTGTTACGCCTCTGTCATCATGGCATGGCGGCCTATCGGTATTGCTCTAAGCGTTACAGGCCGTGGCTATATCGCTCTCGGCGCTCCGAGGCGGAGGTGTCTAGTTCGCGCAGATTGTATACGTGTTGGATTTTGAGTGCTGCGAATGTACGTGACGATCCCGAGTTTTTTTCTTTCTGCCCCTTTATAGCATGTTCCAAATAACCTATTCCTAACGACCTAGGTTCGAGCGCGTGCTCGTGAGGACATTGAGCTGATTACTTATGTGTTATATAGCGGCATACAAAACTGTATAAATAAACTCTTCATCGCCGAGTTGCTGACTGCTCGGCTCGTTTTCGTCAGCCACGCCGGAGGGTATTCGGTAACAAGCGGCGTCCGGGCCGATTCCATGATGCCTTCTTGAGTCAGACCGGCGTCATTGATCGTCATCTTGGATTAGGAAATTACGGTGTGATATATACGAAGAGTGCATATAATACGGAATTCCACATTACTTAATGTGATGTGTAAGATTCTGTGTCACATCATGAGCCCACGAGTTCTAGATGCTAGTAAATATTCGCCTTTTAACAATGAACTTCTCCTGGAACGGGTAGACTATGGACGAAGTTGAAAAAGTCGCCGAGGCCGACCGCAAGGTGGATGACAGTTTCGTTGCCGGTAACATATAAAATCCTTCTTCGGACTACGGATGGTCTACAACAGCGAGGCCCGCGGTCGAGTTCTACGAATCCCGTGTCGCCAAGCATGGGGTTTTGTTGGAATCCTTCCATCCTATGACCTTAACCGTTTTCCCTCGTCCCTTATGATGGTTGGTCAGAAGTACAACCCTAAACATCTACCCTGCCTGAACTCGTAGGCTGGCTGGGGCTGAGGACCAGCAAGCGGAGGGACTCGAATGACGATTACCGAGATCACCTATGTCCATGCGCCTCGAGGTGCGGCACGGCATGCATGCCTATTACATGCTGCTACCACCCAAACTATAGTAATAACACTACTTTATACCGTATATTTTTTATCCCTTAAAGTAGTTATTTAAGTAACTTGTACGTATCTTAGCTGTTGATTTATGGATGGTAAGTTTACAGTGCAAACCAGTATCATTACCACGGTCTACAATTATTCCGGTATTACTTACCGGTAGGGAGGCGAGAGATGTATATTTATAGACCTATATATTGCAAAGGTAAATGGTAAAAGCAGAATATATAATCCAAGACCACTCTCCCCTACCGATCACCATTGTATCTAGCATTCAAGAGACATAAGTTTATCATACCTAATACATCACCACAACAACAACCAAACCAACCTCAAGCAAACATGACCAAAGTACTCGTCCTCGGCGCGACCGGCAACCAAGGAGGCGCCACGATCCAGGCGCTCCTGGCCTCAGCGCAGAAGCACAGCGTGCGCGCCCTGGTGCGGGACGCGTCGTCGTCGAAATCCAAGGCGCTCGCCGCGCAGGGGGTCGAGGTGCTGGAGGGCGGCGACTGGGACAAGGACGTCGGGGCGCTGGAGAGAGCGGTCGCGGGCGTCGAGGTCGTCTTCTTCATCTCGGTCCCATCTTTCGTCGACCCCGAAGCCGAGGTCCGCGGCGCCACCAACATCGTCGACGCCGCGAGGCGCGCCGGCACCGTCAACCACGTCGTCTACAGCACCGTCGCCGGCGTGGATAAGTACCAAGAGATGCCCGGCCTCGACCGCAATCCCTTTTTCCTCAACTACTGGACATCAAAAGGTAGGTGGATAGATAGATGTCACCCTTTTCCGCCCCTTGTTCACTCCGCCTCCGGGCAAAGGTTTTGGAAAAGCAAAGAAAAAAGAAAAAGAAACTTGAAAAGTTCAAAAGAAAATATCCAGTGCTCCAGAAACCTAAGCACCTAACTAACCCACCGCGCAGCCAAGGGCGAAGACCTCGTGCGGGCGGCCGGGTTCGCGCGGCACACGATCCTGCAGCCGACGGAGTTCATGTCGAACTGGACGGACCGGCGGATGGCGACGTTCCAGGTGCCGGAGCTGGTGCGCGAGGGGGTGTGGCGCACGGCGCTGCCGGCGCCGTTCGCGCTGTCGGAGATCGACCCGGCGGACGTGGGGCGGCTGGCGGCGGCGCGCATCGAGGCACCCGACACGTTCGCCGGCGGGCCCGGCGTCACACTGCGGGTCGCCGGTGAGCTGCTGACGGCCGGCGAGCTCGTCGCGCAGCTGGCCGAGGCCGCCGGCAAGGAGATGTCCGTCGCCACGTACGCGCGCGAGGAGGCCGAGCGCGTCGCCGTGGACCGCCCCGTCGTCGCGGGCCAGCTGTCGCGGCTGGCCATGAAGCAGGACGCCATACCCGCTGACGACTTCGGGCTGGGGTTTAGGACGTTCAGAGACCATCTCGCGGCTCACCGCGAGGAGGTCGTGGAGCTGTATAAGGATTTACCTTAGGTTGGTGGGGTGTCGGTGTTCGTTGGTGATGAGGAGGGAAAGGGAAGAGTAAACAAGTGAGAATCGGAAATGTACCTAGAGGTATTACAAGAGAGCCGTCATCTGAATAGATGAAGGTATATACCTAATCCTTTATTAGCCGTATCGGATGTAGACGTCTCTGCGATGCTTTCTCGTGAGGCTTATGAAAAAGGACTAGAGATCTCCTAGGCCGTGAGGTTACTACATGTTATAATCCTGCCTAACTGTCTACCGTATAGGCCTTCGACTAGGTACCTAGGTACCTAGTCAAACACCCAAGAATGACGGTTCGTCACGATGGTACCTAGGTGAAGGGCCATTGAGTAACAATACAAGCTACTTCCTTCAGCATTCAAATTTCTTCTCCGTCCCTAGAGAGAAGGCTTGCTTAATATGTCCATGCCACCGCATAATTACCAAGCCGAGACATCAGCATCAAAGTACATAATCAACAACACATCTCTCAGCTCACCAAATAAATATAGAACAAACAACCGGTATACCTCCCCCTAACCTTATCCTCATCCTCCTTCCCCAGCGAAAGCCGAAACACCACCACCACCACCAAGACGCCGAGCCATCTACCCATATGCAGCTATGTCGTATACCAAGAGGGGGGCGGAAAGGACCCGAGAGGTAGGGTTGCATACATTAGCCCAGTTGGGCCTAACACGCACCCCTCCCCTCCCAGTGGCCCCTTTCCCCCATCCTATTCACGCATACCTACCTACCTAGTACTACGGCATCCCACAACCACGTTTCTATTTTCGGTTCCCGGAGTGTACATGCATGGCATACGCATGCCCCTCCGTGTCGATCCAGATGCGCTCTAACCCCCATCCAGCAGGTGAACATCTACACTACGTACATACATATCTGCATACACACACACACACACACATATATATATATATATGTACTTTTACGTGTGTAGATTGTCGCCTCACCTCGTGTTCTCCCATCCGTGCCTACCATCTCCTCCTCCCCGTTTCCACCAATTCTAACGAAACAGAACGGCATTCGACACGGCACCCTCCCACCTCCCTATCATCCCATCGTGAAACCAAAATCCCAATCAAACCCGCGACCTCCCACCAGCGATACCAACACCGCCCTTTTCTTTCATCAGTTCCACCACCAGTTCCTCCGGCTCCTTCGGCAGACAGCAAGCGATGACGTCTGTGGCCCTGGCCGTAGCCAATTCGCCCCGCCGAAATCCTTCGGGCCGCCAGCGTCGTCCGAAACCCCTCCCCTCACTTCAACGAGGTTTCCCGCCACTCTATTCGAGACGGCGCCATATGTACTCGATCCTGAGCCACCTATTTATGTAAGTATAGTGATGGTTGTGTTATGCTGTTGTTATTGCGATAAGCAAAAGGCGTATGATTACCTATGACCTCCACCTCCTTAGCATATTTAGCGACCATGTCGGCTTTTTGCAAGCTGAAGCGGCATCATGGGTCTTGGAGAAGCCAGACTAGGTATTCTCATAAAAATACGGTCACTGGAACAGGTTCAAGTTACTAAGCCGTTATTCACTAAATAAAAAAGCATTCGATTCTATGTGTCATATCTAGGCTGCGGGTCTACCCTTCAAATACTGGCAGGGAACATACATATATGTCATCGAGCAGATAGAAATACAAAACACTACCCCGTGACTTATCGCTTTTTGTGTTCGTTTCGCCGTCAGTTTTGTTCTCCGTGACAGCCTACCGCTCTGTTCCATCCGGGGCTTCGCGCCAGATGCCCTATGACCTACCCGCATACCAAAAGCATCAACTTCCTTACGCCGAACGCCTAAACCTGGATGGCTGGGAACGGCCGTTTGTCTCCTTAACCAGCCGCGAGGACCAATAAACCAATTTGTGAAAAAAAGAGACATCAGAATGGAATTCCTTGATGCGGAACAGACCATTAAAACCCCAGATATTATGTGGTATGTTATATGTCGTATGCCATATGTTGTCATTTGAGTCGACTGGAGGTCCTCGGTCTCTATGTGTTATTTGCAGTGCTATGTCTTTTATGCGCCGATTTCATTTTTAGTTCGTCGAAATAAATGTAATAGATGAAGGATATGAAGGTGGTGAGTGGGTGGGTATCGAGTTCAGACAACCAGATAAGATCATTCGAGAAGATACAAGGCAAAAAATATTAGACACGTTCCGTATACGCGTGGTGACGGAGGTATCTGTAGCAGCTTATTGTTCATTAACCTCAATCGTTCGACAAGATTGACTGAGGGATGACGCCTTAGCGGTCTTTTCGTCTAGCGACTCTTCCATGCCGGAATTGGTGCTTGGCGGGCTGCTACTCTGTGGGCTGTTCTGCTCCATAGTGAGAGACGGGGTAGGGGCAGCCGAGTTGACCTCGACCAGTAGGCTCGGCGTGGTGGGGCTACCGGACGCCGTAGCAGAGCCCGGTCCTCCTAGACCAACCGAGCTTGCGGACATCAGTCGATCCAGAGCCGTGATCTGCCGCCCGGTGCTGTACTTCTTCAGGTTAGCGAAGTGGGGTCTCATCTCCTCGATAAAGGACTCGCGGTCCTCGCCCTCAAGATGCTGCATTAGTTTTTCTAGTAACTCGTTAGTTATAACGCACCACCAGGATGAGACCAAGGCATTGAACTTACGGATCACATAGTTGCCGAATTGATCCTTCATCATAAGTTGAAGCGGGCTTGTGCCATCGCTGTGAAGAGCCGTGAGCTGAATTCGAATAGCCTTTCGGTCCCCGTTTGTCCCGTACTCGATTGACTTCTCCACCACGTTTGATGCGAATTTGTGCTTCGAAAAGAACAGCAGCTTCTGAAGGACGAGTTGGATCACTAGCTGCCGGTCATCCGGTTCACCCTGCGCGATGATGTGCTGGGTGACATAGTTCCCATACTGGTCCGTTATGAGCCTAGCTGCGCAGCCATGAAGATCCGTCATCAGACTCGTCTTCTCTGCCTCAGTCCCATGCTCTAGGATCCGCTGGATGACTCTGCAACCGTAGTTGTGGGACGCTAATGATTCGATTTGGCTTTGGAAGGCATCCATGATGAATGGGATGCAGAGGCGCGGTACCATCTGTATGATCTTTTGGATGACGTGGTTTCCATTCTGGTCCTTCACAATCCGCATAATGTCGGGCTTCAGCTCTTCTACGATCTCGGTTTGCTGTTCAACGAGCACGTGCTCAAGTGCCTAGTATACTCAGTCAGGAACTTAGTCTCGGTGAGAGTCTTTGTGTTGAACTCACCTTTTGTACGACGCGGCACGCATACATCTGGGTCGAGAGCTCCGCAACCTTTCCCTTCATCTGCGCCGCAATAATCTTCTTTTGGACCTGGTTTCCGTGCTCAAAGAATTTCTGTATGACGTAGTTGCCGAAGACATCCTTCATGAGTTGAAGAGTATTAGGCTCGATTTCCCGGAAGACTTGGTCTTTTTCGTCGCTGTTCGCCGTCTGAAGTTTCTCCTGAATAAATCGCGAGCCATGTTGGTCGCCACTGAATTCGACAATGTGGTTGTAGATATCCTAGGCCTGGGTTAGTTACTCGCTAATTTCTTGGGATTTAGGTACCTACCTTGAGTTCGTAGCGCTTGTTGGACTTAGCGTTGCCGCGAAACTCTTCGAGCAGCACACTACGAACGCCTTTGCCGGGATCCTGGTCTCTGCTGGGCCGCATGGGAACTGGAAGGCCGGGGAGATAGTTCATTGGTAAACCATATCCTGGAAGTTGCACTTGGGACCGTAAGCTCGGGTTCTGAACGTACTGATCGTAGGGAGCCGAAAACTGGGAGACACCGGTATTGTAGTAATTTGCTTGATAGAAACCAGACTGCTGCTGTTGCAAATATTGAGAACCGTGCTGCGCCCGGTCGAGCTCCTGAAGCACCCTCGGGTCCCGCGAACCAGGTCTGCTCCATGGGTCAGCCCTTGGGTTTGGAGTTCCGGAGAAGGCTCGCGGACTGTTGACGCTCGGCCGATATGAACTACCAGCAGGCGACCCCCTCTCGCCTGGAGCCCTCCGGGAAGCGTAGAGCGAGGGGGCAGCGGGGTCTGCCCAGGATTCTTGCATGCTTTGGCCGAATGCTCTCTGGTTGTTTGCTAGATCGTGCTGCCATGGTTGCGAACCGGGATTAAACTGGAACGGCTGGCTGTTGGGATTGAAGGGCCCGTTAGGTGCATATCCGTTAGTTATAGCATCGGAGCTATCTTCCAGGACTAGACCTCGGTTGAAGCTGTCCTCAAAATCATGGCCCGAGGCGTCGACCGATCCAAACGCAAAACCGTTGGAACGGCTCGGCTCCGAAGGTAACGTCACTGAAGCACCAGAAATAGAGGGACGTTGGGTTTGCTGCGATTTAGGATGGCTCGATAGTTTAGTAAACGGATAGTTCGAGCTGCTGTCGTAACGATGAGAAGGTGTTTGCACGTCAGATTCAGGCTGTCGTGAGGCAAGTGTGTTTTGGCGGCTGTGTCCGAGATTAGGGAATGTTGGGTCGTTCGAGTTGCGTCGGTAGATCCCGGTAGCCTCGAGGTCTAGCTGTGTGTTGCCGTTC
Source organism: Jackrogersella multiformis (assembly GCA_902806575.1). NCBI lineage: Eukaryota > Fungi > Ascomycota > Sordariomycetes > Xylariales > Hypoxylaceae > Jackrogersella > Jackrogersella multiformis. The sequence continues at coordinate 121,927 of CADCXD010000002.1, read as the reverse complement.
GACGCGTATAAACCAGAGCTCCCGCGTTCCTCGCCAACCGAATCCCCAAAGCTTGGTGTGTACTTAAAAGATGACGTCGAGAGATCTGAGGGACCAGGTGGCATCGTTCTGTTTTGGGCAACCGATCCATTCTGGCCTACCGGTTGTCGTAACTGGAAGATGTGGGAGTTGCTCGAGGCTTCGGTGAAGTTGTGTTGAAACCCATCCCTTGTGCGTGTCGGCGAACTGCTCCCGGGGGACGGACCCTGATGTGCAGCACTTCCGTGATTCCATATGCCTCCTCGGGAAACCCACGACTGGGCTTGGGAGTGTGAATTTAACTGCGCGGAGCCCGAAGCAGTGCTGGGCGAGTGTTCGTCTGATTCTGTGACGCTTGTTAGCTCTATCCGTAGGGTGTACCACCCCGTATTTCCGGTATAGCTTCACACACCTCTAGAGCCTGTTACGTCTCGTCGTGTGTTCAACGAACCACCAATGCTACTTCCCCAAATGCCGGTCGATTGCCAAGTTGGGTGACTGAAAGTTGATCCGAGAGGCTGCGAGGCCTTGTCGCTCGAGGGGTTTCCCATGGCGAGATTAGGAAAGCCGTTTGGCCGTGTCTATGTGCCGAGATAGTGTCAGCATAGAGACAGAGATTGAAAGACCAAGAGGTATATATATTGATAAAAGATGGGTAGATATGTCATTAGGAAGACGGTAACAATCCTTCCTAAATCTATTATTTACACTGTAGGCCAGCAAAGAGGCGGCGAACCGTGGTTATGCTTGATTATATGTGATCACGAGTGAATAGAGGAAAGACTCACTGCTGTGGTCATAGCTCCACCCTGTGCCTTAGGCTAACACTTAGAATATTGGACAGAAGATAAGAATTCGGAACGAGCAAGGAGACACCGCGTTGCGCTGTCCCGTCTCCGTTAGAGTTCCTGGCGCTTGTAGCTTAATATTTGCGGTGTAAATATCGTAATATGTGATCGATTTCTCCGAAGGTCGCTAGATAAACAGGACGAGATCTATTATATACGCCGTATGTATGCGAGAAATTTCTCCTAGCTATATGAAACTACAAAACAAAGAATAGGTTAGGCTTCTAGCTCAAAAGCCGAGAGAGGAGAGGAGGGGAGAATCATAAATGGGTCATGATACAGCTGACAAAGTGGCCGGCGAGATTAACGGCTTGGATATCGTAATAAATAGGACATAGGGCGAGCAAGGCTGCCAAAGAGCGATGACTTACACAGAGGTCTCTAATTAGATTTTTTTTTATTTCGTATCGTGGAAGGACGATCCACAGGTGACTGAAGCTTGCTCGAGGCAGGCTCTAATGTAACGACGTCTCCGTATGCATATGTCCTAGGGATAAAGTCGTTCCCGCAAGGTGACAGCCGTCATCCGTCGAAGAGATAAAGAACGAAGTGGGGCGATGTAAGGAGGATGAAGGGGGACGGGAACGGGAGTGGGATATGAGATGGTCGGAGGGAAAATAAAGAATGGTCGACGTAGGCAGGCGGGCAGGCAAACAGTCGAAGGAAGGGCTGATGTATGTACGTATGTAGGTAGGTAGTGCGCGGTCGAGGATCGATCGTGGATTGGTCGAGGTGAGAGAGTGAGAGTCGGTTCTGGTTGCGAGCGCAGAATGGATCCGGCTCTGAATTTTGGCTCTGGTGGTAGCGAGGGTATATGTACGTGTATGTATGTACATATATAATGAATGTAGAGGCTCCGATTTCGATTTCGATTTCGATTTCGACTTCGAGGTTGGCAGAAAATAAGTACCGTAGATTAAATTGATACCTAATAATCTTGGAAGGTTTGCAGATGCACCAGATGCAACAGATGCAGCAGCAGGGACAAAGTGCTCGCAAGACCTTGAACGAGGAAGTGAATTATCGATCGAACGAGCCACGGTACTTGTAGGGCCCAAATAATCAGTTAGTTGGGTTACCCGGTGAGGGCTGGCCTCAACTGAGTATTTGACTATTTGACCGACGAGTAACGTGTAGGTCAGTCAGATCAGGCCAGGGCAGGGCAGGGCAATTGTATGTTGTATGTACCGGTCGTGCAAGTTTTAGAAACGAACAAGTAAGTGAGCCTTATTTGAATGGGACCCCACGGTTGGAACCCTCTTCTTGTTCCGGGGGCGTGTTTTGCGCAAAGCGGGAGGCGGATTTTGTGCTTTGGATTGGTTGGATTGGTCGGATTGGCTGGATTAAGAAAATGGAGTACCTAGGTAAATGGACTTGGGACTCTTTCGCTTTCGTATGTAGTGTAGAAACTAAAACCGTAAAACGTAAAACTCAGAAAAGGCTCGAGTCTCTTTCCTAGTCCCTACACTAGTCTCTTTTCCTAGTCTAGTGTCTCTTCCTGGTCTCTCTTCCCTAGTCCCTGTCTTGGTTGTCTGGTACCAGGGAGCTAGACAGGGGTATTGGGAGGGTATCTCCAGCCCCAAAAAAGAAATCAATCCCAAACCAACAGGTGCCTAGAAAGTCCTAGACAACCTTTTTTTTTTTTTTTTAAAGTGTAAGGCTAAGATCAAACTTAAAATGCCTAAGGAAGTTAAGATCGTTGTAAGCCCTTACCTAAGAATAAAACGGGTAGTAACGGTACCTGGGAGATGGTACTAAATGGGGGTGGCAGTAGTTCTGCTACCTGGTACCTAAGTAGGTACCTGTATGTGGAAGTCGTAGGTGGTAGTAGTAGGTACGTGGTGGTAATGGTGTAGGGGGGTGGACCCCAAAAAAAAGGAATGATTCACGAGTTGGCGGTATGTAAATCTGATAGATCTGGGGGAAAATATGGTCGGGGGGTTGCAACCAACTTGACCGTAATGGTAATGGTAGTGGTAATGGTAAGGCAGTGAACGCAAGGCAGGACAAGGGTTAAGACAAAAAAGGTAGCTAATGCTAGGTAGGTACCTTTCTTTTTTTATATTAGGTATGCGACGCGGGCAATGCAAAAATGTATATTCTTGGTTGTAGATGGTAGATGGTAGAATGTGGAATGGCGAATGGCGAATGTAGAATGTAGAATGCAGCAGCGATTTCAAGTTGGGCTGTGAGGTGTTATCAGTTACGGGTCCTAATGCGCTCTGCTCGTGCTTGTGCGACAGCCTGGTCTTGTGTACACCGGGGTACATGTGAAGTCCCGTGGTAAGCAAGCAATTTGAATGCACCTTCTTTCACTTTTGTACCGTATTGAATGTACCGTAGCTTGTACCGCCTGTGCTCTTCCCTGTGCTTTTCCCTGTGGTACCTAGGTACTTCGTACATACATAGTACAGTGGTCCTAGGTACTGGAGCCCACGCAAGGTCAAGCAGGCAGGGATTCAACATTCAATCACAGGTCTTAATCGAATGGGATGTTGCGACGGGATTCGTGAATATGACCGTGGTGGATGTGGATAGATGTGAAAATTGACGACTGCAAAGTTACGTACCTCTTAGGCAGATAAGCCAAAAACGGAAAACTAAAGTCTCGATATCGAATCCACCGTCGTGACTAAAATTTTAGTGTTTCCGAGGTGTCGGTAGGTATATGCTAGGTATGTACCTTGCTTTAGGCCCAAGTTCAGATAGGTACCTTAGGTAGCCTAGGTATATACCTACTATGTAAGTAAATGCCGATGCCGTGGTAGCAGCTCCAAGGTTCTCTCTGATAACTTGCTGAAAAAGAAAGAAGGGACCCGGCAAACTTGAAGAACGAAGAATAAGAGGGAGGGGAAAGACGGGAAAGATTGATAAAGAAGGATGAACCCGTGTAACTTGTAAAATGGATGTCCGTGCTTTTTCTTCAAGCTAGTGTAAGGTAAAATAGTAAGGTTATTTTCCTTTTCCTTTTTTTATTTTTTTCTTCTCCAGGTCTCTTTTTCTTGGGGAGGGGCCGAGAATGCAAGTGCCAGTTGATGAGGCGCGGATGCAGTATGGGGCGATGGGTCTCTTCCTTCGATGGGACTCCCGCTCCCGCCGTCTTGCCGCTTCCTTTAACTTTCTTCTATCTTCCTTTTTTACCTTAACTGTACCTAGGTAGGCAGCTAAGGAAGGTGGCGTAATTCGAAGTTTGGTTTAACCCGATGGTCGCGCGACACTTAATACCTACCTGGGTACCTCCTAAATAGGTAAATAGGTACCTAGGTAGGTAAGTAACAGATGTGAGCCTGATAGGTTTAGCTTCACTCGTTAATATGCCTAGGTACCTAGGTATGTATCGAGATTATCGAGATTGTCGATTTTCCCCAATAGGTTCAGCCTAGTGCCGTTCGATAAATTTGAACTCTAATAAGTATAAGTGATCACGGTATCGTATACCCTCGCTCGCTATTCGAAACTAGTATATGATTCGTCCGAGTCGAAGGGCGGGAAGTTTCTTTCGCGACTACCGTCGATGTTGGATATGGTTGGATATGGTTAGGTATAATTGTCGAGGTCTGCTGCAGCCAAGCCTCCCTGCCGACTAGAGCTCACTATATAATGCTGTTCCCTTGACTTGATTATTACACCTTTAGAGCTAAACTAGAAAGTTCCAATGATGCTATAAGGCTATCGATAGAATGAGTATACTGCATGCTCTTACGACTCTGAAACATATTCGAGTGGTGGAGATACTAACATGTATGATAGTAATAATAGTCGCCTATCGAGAATAGCTCCTGCGGCCCTTTTTTTACAGATAATTCGGGGGCGGTTGGTGGCGGTGTTTAGCTTACTGGCCGCCGAAACGCTCTCGACCAGAGTGGTTATCGTAACGATAATATGTAGCGTTTGCGTTTGCGTCTGCGTATGTGTGATATATGTGAATAAAAAGTGCCGTGCAGATTTTGTTGCTGCGCCGTCTGATGTATATGCGTTTTGGGGGCCGTCGACCTCTTTTTTTTTGTGTATGATATATTCTTGGGTGTTTTATATCTGCATCGCCTCAATTTGATACAACAGAAAATAGTCGTACGATAGGAAAGGCAGAAATCAAAACAAGGCGAGAGATGCTAATAAGGAATGAACAATTTGTTTTATACGATTTGAGTTAGGCTTTATCAACACTTGAGCGTTGCCGTCCTCGAGCCGCTCGCTCCCTTTGGATTATATGCTTCGACTGGCTAAGGACGAAGGGGAGGGGGAAAGGATCTATTCAACCTGAAGGGAGAAATATTATGAGAAATAGGAAGACGATCCACGATTCTAATATTCTATCTATCATCTCCTAGTTGCTATGGCCAATGTGCACTATTGCCGCAGTCACTAGCAAAGTAGGTATGTATAATAAGAGCTTGTAGTACAGGGGGGACTACGGATGTACGGGGCAGATCACTTATGTGGCTCCCCCCTACATGTCTTGGAGACAACCGCTTGCTTGTTGTCTATCCAATTGGACCGACTTGACGAGCCCGGTAGTCTGGGAAAACGGCATTCTCTTTGATCGATGCCTGGTAGGATTGGTGGGAGCTTTACCTCCCAACCGTCGCACCAAGAATGAAGCCTAGCCGCTCGTTAGGACTTTTGCTGGAACTATCACACGATAACCACAGCTAACCCAGCCTAGGTACGAACCAATTCATGAGCAGGGCTTGCCTACCTAATGTTGTCCTTCCTTATTTGGTCATGGCATCTAGGCAGTTGAAATCTTAGTACGTATCACGTCCTAACGGTAGTACGGTGGAGAACACAGGCAGTCAAACTTATAGGTGGCATGTATGTCATTTGCTCTAATTTGGAGATTTGCGTTGGGACGAGTAATGCTCTCCTACTGTAACTCCAGAATCAAGGGAGGCCAGATGCAGGTCCCGCGCCAGCCCCGGCCGCCAGAGGCTTAGGAATGTCGTAATCTTCATCGTCCATTACAGGAACGAGGGTAACTAGACTGGGGAATGCAGAGCGATGTCAATCTCCCGTTATGGAACGACATGTCGCAGTCTCACCCAGAATATCCGCCGCCCGTGACACTGTGTTGCCCGTTGGTTTCGGTGTGTCGAACTGTTGTCAACTTGACTGACACGTTCAAACGGTCACACCGCAGATAGAACTCGCCTCCCCGAGTGAATTCGTTGGCCTGCTGTCCTCTTTGATAGAGCGGGCATGGCGGAGGTATGGATTTGATTACCTGAATACTGTCGATGGTAAGAGCCTGACAGTTTTGTTTTACGTTCCCTCCTAAAGTAGCGCAAGCCCCACGCCGCGCAGTTATAGGTGTCCACCTCATCCCTCTGGTGTTCAGGACCGAGGCTGCTGGCGTCCAGGTAGCAACGAGGCTCATCGATGTGTGCCCTGTATATCAAGATTGGCAAGAGTACATAAACCCCTGAAACATCTATCAGATTATTCGGCATGATTACATCATGCTATTTGCGTCCATGGTTGCCCTGCTCGGCCCATCCGCACACGACTACCTAGGTACGTAGTAGCGAGGCGGGCGAGTATACTGTATACTAACGTCACATCTTTAGTAGGATACAGCTGCTGTTGATTCCAATGTGGCTTCCCGATCGAAGATCCGAGGTATGAATCCTGCAGAGATTATGTATCAGCAGTCTCGGCATTTTTTGTTTGTCGCTTTTGATTCTCGTGTGTCCGACTCGCGCCTAAGAATGAAACATATTGCACAAGCGCAGACCACGGACCCCCTCAACGGATAGTTGCAGGTTCTCGAGCCATAGAGAAGGCGTCCTCAGCCGATTCCTGTGAGACATTTGACGTGGGGTGGCCTAATTTATGCAGAGAACTGCCTCCGGCCCGGGGAAGATCTTCGACGGAGAGGGTTGGCCATTTAGACAGCACACTTGATTATCGAGTAATGCCTCCTTGGTGACACTAGATTCGTGAGGATGAATAGGAATCCAGCCGGCGGCCTGGTGTACATGATTAGATTCTCATGCTGGTAGATAACCACAGACGGGGAAATATTGACTCGGAGCGAAGGATGTCATCGGCATATCGCTCGATGTGTCTATCCTACAATGTCTCAGTCACGATGAAGCACCGACGCCGCTGCGGGGAAGATTGATATGCTCTGGATTGTATGTACATACTTGTTGAGCTCGCCAGCATCCCATAGATATAATTAGATGACTGACTAATCTACGGTGGTGTTCCTGAAGAGTACTAACCACAACAGCAGGAGGTTTACGCATCATTAGCATTGAGGATATGCCGGTTTCTTCCTTTTTAGAGTGTCATTCTCCGTCGATGTGGTTATAAATAGGATAACCATATGCTATTAGCAGATATCAAAGCATTATGAATTAAGTAAAGCGATAGAGCTCGAACAAAACTCTTAAAAATAGGCAATGCTTGAGCTCGTGACACACCCTGGACTCTTCTCGCTGGCTTTTTATTTTTAAGGGGTAGTTGAACCTTACGTGATCGATTAATGCTGGCGATGGCTTCTTGTTTCTCCTTTAGCAAATCTTGATTTCGCAAATCTCGCCGCACGGGAAGCTCGGAGTTGGTGACCTGTTCGTCTTAGTAGCTTTCCAGGCAGCCAAGGTGTAAACGCTTGGACCACCCGACGACCTCCTTTCTTGATGGGCCATAGCTTCATAGCTCCATACCTACACTAGCTTCCTCCCTCTTGGCCTAAGAATAGAACAAGGACCTACCTAAGGTACTATGTAAGTTCCCACTGCTGATTTGCCTCAATCCATCGATCCACCTGAGCTAACTTGGAATACCTTCAAGCTGCCAAAACCACGTGCAGATCAGCCACGATGGTTAACTAAATATATATGAAGACACCTCTCGGTAGGCATAGTAACCAAGGTTCTATCGAAACTTTTAAGCATATAATGATCATTTTGTGATGTTTTCTATCCTTGATATCGCATTGAAGATGTAAAATAGTATGTGGGTATCCTATTTACTGGTTAAGTACCTACACTAGTGTAGGTACCTAGGTACCTAGGCATGGTACCTACCTACTTGCTATTAGCCCCGCAGCCCCGGAGATACATACCCCTATGTACCTACAGCTTAAAAGATTGCAGCTTTGAATATGATTGGCTCTCAGGTTGGTTAGAGAGCTAAACATTTAGAATCCTGTTCAGAGGGTATTATCCTCTTCTGTTTTAGGAACTAGCTCCATTCGGCCTTAACCGTTTTTGTGCTTGCGCGTCCCACTTTCAATCATCTGGTAGAGCTTTAATTGGCCGATCTTGAAATGAAGCGGCGTCTAGCTTGAGGCTTGTTGGTTGCTACGACGAATCAAAAGGCGGTGCCTGTTCAACCCCTTGTCCGCAACGTGAGCGACAGCACCTAATACCCTTGTAAACGAGATTCGTTTATGGCCAATCCCCTTTAACTCGTCGGCTAGGGAGGACCCACAATTAGTTGATCTCCTTCATCCTCTTCAACTCCTCCATTCCCCCCCTTCTTTCCTCTTTCTTCACGATCTTCATCGTCGTTGCTGTCGTTGTCGTTGTCGTCGGTTCAGAGTGTCCATTCATTCGGCTTTCCCCCTCCCTCTCCCTCCCTTCTCGCTTACTCACTCTTATTCACTCATTATTTGGTTTCAACTTCACTCTTTTCAGTTGATTCCGTCCGGTCTTTTTTTTCTCTTTGGATTTCTCCGAAGTGTCGAGGCCCAAACCCTCCCTTACGTAGGTTCATCGAATGTCTCGAAAACATTTAGGGGTTCTCATGAGTGCCTCTATTGAGTCAAATATCTAACATCTGTTTCAATGTAGCCAAACCATTCATTGATTATTCGACTAAGCCAACAAAATCCCCCTGACATCCGACATTGAACAACGACACTCTTTACATCACAGATCTACAGCTATTATTGACAATATGTCTACTTTCAGCAACCTTATTGCCCGTGGCAATGTTGTCCTTTCTAGGCGGGACCTTGACATGGGAGGCGATTCTGACAACATCGTCAACCTCATGATTGCTTTTCTTGGCGTTGCTTTCTTCGCCCTCGTTATGGTAGCTTTATTAGTTATGCTTCGACGGGCGAAGCGTGAGCAGCAGCAGCAGCAGAGCGACACTCTGCCCCAGTACAACGATCTCAAGCATGACGAGTACAACAACAGCACCACCCGTCATCTAACCATCCAGACCTCGGACGGCCGATCAAGTATTCTGGTTGTGAACGGTCGCCCCATGCTGGCCGACCCGAACGCACCGCCTTACTCTCCCACGAACATCCCCGAGATTCACATCACCTTCCCGGACGAGCAGGACGAGAACGGCCGCCACAAGCGCGGCCGCGTTGTGGTTGTCCGAGTTGGTGAGACCTCCGTCGGTCTCGAACCCGTGAAGGAGGAGCAACTGCCCGCATACGAGAAGGAGAGCAAGACAGGCTTCTACTCGATCGATATGGACCAAATCGGCGGACTAAAGGAGAAGGACCGCTCGCAATTCTCCTGAGCTTCAAGCTAGCTTGATCTTCTCGCCGTAACAATTCTACGAAGATCAGAAACGCTACTCTATAATTACTAGCCCGACTTGTTAAAATGTGATGGAGGAATATGGACGACATATATACATGCATGAATAATGGTGTACCTATACAAAGCAAATGTTTCTAAGTCTTCCTTCTAACCGCTTCTAGGAGGAGGTGAGGAAGTTGAAGGATGGGCCGTGGTGGAAGGCGAACCTGGATGGACATTTTGTGACTATTTCAGGCTCTAGGTACATATCGGTCTTGTATATAACGATACCCTTTGCTTTATGTCTTCCAATTTCTAAGGTCATCGGACAATCAGCCTTCTAGTGCGAGGCAACAGCGGGGCCACCGGTTGCGGTATATATTCTCCCTTGTATAGTTAACATAATTCCACCGTACAATCCACAAGATATACATTGTATATTGCGTATTATTCCTTACCAGATTGGTGGTAGTGACGCCTTGTACCTTAGACGAGATCATTGGTGTGATATCATTCATGATACTGACGCTCATAAGTACCCATACTACCCGTCATCTTTGGTTCATGATCCAAGTGTCTCTTAATTTCTAGACTAATCATATGTACCTAGGTATGTAAACCGATATGGATGGGATATTGAGAATGTAGGACCATGTGTAATCGTCAATCGCCACTCCTGAGAATAAGCTCATCGTGAGTCCTGTGAGGCAAAACTTGTACTCTCGCTTTTCACCTCGCCCTCTAGGTACCATGACCATATATGTGCGACGAAGACTCTTTGGCATTCATACATAGGCAAGCATAGCAAATAATTTCTATAATGATATCGGATCATATCGTTATGTCCAGGTATAAATTATTAGCGTCTCGCCTCTATGCGACTATGGACATACACTGTTGTCTAAGCACTTTGTTACTCAACCATACAAAAATCCTTAAAAATAAGATTTGGTATGCCTGCCATTAGTAGAGAGACCACGACCAAGAGACATTTACATACGGGGAGTCAGTGAATATGAGAAACATAAAGAGGTCGCGTGGCCCTTCAGATAATCTGTTTGATTTAATTGCTAGAAGTTCGGTATATGAAGAAACCATATTCGCGTGAAGAAAAAGACTCGACAAGTACACGATGCCGCAGACAAGATATCATAATCTTAGCCTTTAAACCTGCACCATAGTCTCAAGACAGCTTGGCTGCCCTAGTCATGGGCGTTATGCCATATGTGGGGCAATGGGTGGATGGCTCACTGGACGCCTTATCCAAAGCACATGTCGCGGGGAAGATAGATCAAGCATTTGTCTGCGGTCTACTCACCGACGTCTGGGATATTCCGAACGACAGTCCTATCCAGTCGTCGTGGTCCCGGAACCGAGTGCTCCGAAGCCCCGCTGTGTCGTTGCTTCTAGGATAGTTCTACCCTTCTTTGGATATGCCGCTAGTTTTCTGTCTCCGTCGGGGTATCGCGGGTAGCGAAGACAGGTACGGGGGAGGAAAGGCAAGAATATACTAATATGTCCTCAGCATATATAACTCCGTGATGAAGGAATTTCTTGGCGAGAGCTCGTATATAGGTCGACTACATATATATTTTAATGTTCCGCTAGGACCTTTAATGGCGTGACGATCTTTCGTCCAGGAACACGTGAACCACAAACTAGGAGATAACAAAAGCACGCTCTACCGATTTCGTGCTGCTGCTAGCGTGTATCTCCTCGTTTAAATCCTTTGCGTGGTAGGCACTACGTTAGTGTGAGCTCCTATATGTAAGTCCTCAAGGAGGTATCGAAGGTCGAATCCGACCTACTGCCGAATGACTGTACCGCGGACGAAGAAACCTTACATAATAGGTAGGCGTTGAATTTAGGGGATGCTGGAGTCAGTACCCACCAAGCCTTAGCTTATTCGGAAGACACGGCTCGCAACCTGGTTAACCTTCTTAGAACATACCGATGCTGACAGGAAAACTCTCTGTCCAGAGGTTGTCGGCATCATCTATCGTATCTGATGTCAGCAGTTCGTGAGGCTCATGTTGGCGCCAGCTTGGCCTCTAATGATGTCGAGTGACGCAACACTGGATTCCACGTAAGCTACCATACATGGTATTTAAGCGACTTCTTACTCGACGCCGAGGGGAATATTGCGGGTAAACGGGATATGTATGCCAAACAAAGTGATATGAAGCGTACAGTATTCCCTTCATACCTAACCGTTTTTGTGAAACACGTCGGCGTTTCTTCTTTCTTTAACGCTAACATAATATGGGCCAACTACCAATTGATGCGTAGGCATGACTAAGGAAATGAAAAGCGAACCTAGAAATGACACCTACCTGGGTAGGTAAAGCACGATACAAAGCTCGGCCGAGATGAGGGGTACCATATCGCCGAATACTCGACCTGGCCATGTATACAGATAGCATGGCATTTTGAGAGTAGGTACCTGGGTATGTATCACTTGGGTCGTCCAAAGCGCACTATTAAATGTCGACCACTGAATCCCGTGTATCGTATCGGGACTGCCAGGTTACAGTTCGTGAACGGCTCGTTATGGTGGCTGATGAGTCTTCTGAGAAAACCATAGGTAATGTGATGGATGCGTATCATGTTGTGTCATGCTATATCCAAGACCAACCAAGGAACTTCCCGAGTATACAGACTTGGTTGGAGGGGGCAATTTGCTTCTTGCTAGCATTTTTGTTTATTAAATTCTTGTCTGCTGGTGGTATTGTGCTCTTTAAATACCGTATCACCAGGTTTGCCTCGTGCCAATATAATTTTTTTGTACCTGTATGAAAACCGATCCTGCCGGCGTAATATGGAAGTTATGTAAGTCTTGGTGTGACATACACTATGGGATGCAGCTTGTGGTCTTGACCAGGCACAACACTAACACTCCTGGCATCGAAGCAGCACATTAGTAATGGTCTCGGTACCGGATATTGGAAAAGGGTACGCCGGTGATTCAATAGTTGCGAAATATGATGAAAAGAATTGGGATGTCTTAGCCCTAAGTTATCGAGTACGAACAATAGTCTATTCAATGACGCTTACGTGAATATATGTATGTCGATCAGGATCTACCGAGTGTCTCGCTGTTCGCGATGAGTACGAATAATGTAACATATCTACACTAGGCAGGTCTGTAATATATCTATAGTAGGAATACATACTCGCCGGATCGTGCCGTGAAGTATGGTGCTTACTGCATGCTGCGTTGAAGTAGTGGCTGTTGTAAGTGCCGATCCGCGAGTATTGGGAACATCCGCATCGTCGAACAATTTGCTTACTTATATCCGGGAATGTTCGGTCTGAGATACCCAACAAAGCAACTGCTTAACGGTATCTTCGTTCTTCGTCTGGAACACCTCGTCCAGATACCCAGGTGTGCTTTTTTGATGCTGCAATCTATTATATAAGATGTCGCAAGGAAGATGTCATTGACTAGCTGTTTTCGATATATGTGGACACGTTAGTGACGGACTCGGGCCCTAGATAGTTGTGCCACAGTCCACCCCTACGTTAGAAACTAAACTCCGTTGACGTCGTTATATCCTGCTGAGTACGAGTCAAAACATGGGTTTTAATCGTCATGACCCATCCATTGGCGGTAGAATGACTAGGGACGGGTGTTTGTTGACTCTAGTCACCGACGTAAAACCCCGACGCATTTGTTAGCTCATTGGTAGAGAGACAGGTAGGTGGGTAGTAAATATCTGTTGTACACCCATGTATGACTTTACCTATGGTTGGCTATAAAGTCTAGTGCCCAACTTCCTGTATCATCATGCTCTAGACAAACATTGCTATCCCACACATCAAGATTCAAAGCGCAGTATTAACGGATCCGTCACCATGGCAACAGTCGCAGCAAATCAAGAAGCTGTGTCCAAATTCACCAAGACCATACACACCGATACGTATGAGTACATATCTCCAAGGAGAGTGGACCTTTATGGAAGATCGGTCTTCATCACCGGAGCATCTAAGGGTGTTGGGAAAGAGACAGCACTCAGCTTTGCAGCAGCTGGCTGCAGCAAGATAGCCATCGGGGCTCGATCTGACTTATCGGACGTGGTGGCCGAGATTAAAGAAGCAGCAAGGAAAGCAGGTCGCAAAGAAGAACCTAGGGTTGTCAGCGTAAAACTTGACGTCACATCTGAAGACAGTGTCAAGGCCGCGGCGGAGACCATTTCGGATGAGTTCGGTGGAAAGCTGGACATCCTGATTAACAATGCTGGCTACCTACCGGAGTGGTTGCCCGTCGGTATCTCTAGGGCGGACGAATGGTGGTCGACGTACGAGGTTAACGTCAAAGGGGTCTTTCTGTGTAGCAGATACTTCACTCCGCTACTTCTCGAAGGGGATCTTAAGACCAACGCCCTCACGACGAGCGCCGGAGCTATCGCAGTTGTGCCCGGGGCCTCGGCCTACCAATCCACCAAGTTCGTAGTCTGCCGGCTCGCAGAATTCATGGCAATGGAGTATAAGGACCAGGGCCTGGTTTGCTTTGCCTTCCACCCTGGCGGTATTAAGACAGAGCTAGCTTGCCATATGCCGGAGGCTATGCATAAAATTTTGGTTGACGAACCACAACTCCCAGGACACTGCGTTGTGTGGCTAACAGCCGAGAATCGTCCGTGGCTAAGTGGAAGGTATATCAACTGCAAATGGGATATGGAAGAGCTTGAGGCTAAGAAGGATAATATCGTGAAGGAAGACTTATTGAAGTTTAGGATGACGACAGCGGTTTAAAACGGCGTGTATGGGATATATAGAGGGTCTCCAGGTCTCCAGGTCTCTGCGGCCTCATGATAATATTTAGGACATTGTATAGATGGTTAAGTTCACTAGGACTTGAACGAATATATACTGAATAGATTTTGTACACCTAGGTATCCGCTTAGTAGTTGGTCGTTATGAGCACTTATGAAGTTCCGAGGCTGCAAGAGTAATATATTCTTACCTGAATACTATACTTTCCTATACAAGTACTTCATGAGGTTCATATAGGAAATAAAATATAAGATAGGACTGATTCATGTCGACAGGTCAATAATCACTTCGATAATGTATATGATATAACATATAACTAAGAGATGAAGTTGAATGTAAAGGATTCAACAGGAGCCATTAGATAATCATATGCACATAAGGTACTATGTACCTAGTGTAGGTTAAGTACAGCCTTACGTAAGTACCTAATCTCTAAATAGGTGCCCACCTATATGTACCTACCTAAGGTAGGTACATACCTACCTCGTAGGATCGCAGACCTAGGTAGGTACGATGCATACCAAACTCAAAGGTTCCAAGGTTTCCACAAATAAACCAAAGCTTCTTTTTTTAATTACTTTAACCTAAACCCAAAGCCAATCATTCATTTTTTACGACTTTAGATATTCAATACCTCTTAGGTATCTTTCAATGTTGGTATATTTCTGCACTATGAGCACTTCTTTAATACCTGGAGCTTAGTTGGTGATTTGCTTCTTATCCCTGTGTCTTTATTATTTCTCTTTCCGTTCTAGGTACATAAGCCAATGGCCATACACGATCCCTAACACCACGACGGACGACGCGCGCGTTAAAACCTCACCCACCCACGAAATATGCCATCACGCAATATCCGACAAAAACCTCCAACTACTGACTACAAGGCCATTGCAGAAGAATGGGCCCGTGCAAAACGATTAAAAGAGCAAGAGAATACAACGAGTGCCACGAGTCCCACGAATACTGCAGGAAATAATATCGGTAATGACTTCTCCGCCGCCGACGAATCCCAGCGCGTCGCTCTCGAAGCTCGTCGCAAGACTGCTTTCGAGCGCCGATGTTTTTGGACCTTAGCCTTCTGGGTCTGGCTTTTATGTATCCACGTCGTTGGTATATTACTCTTCACTAGCGGCTTCCTCTTGACCAGGCTGGTTCTGGACGAACGGTCACAATGCGACAATCCACCTATAGAACCTCTAATAGAATGGAAAGGGAAAGGCACTATAGAGGGTGGTTGTTGGCATCCTAAGACCTTTAATAAGGCAGTCGTTGTTTTGGTTGATGCTTTGCGGTACGACTTTACAGTCCCTGTTGAGGATGAGAGCAAGGCCGAGGTGTACCATAATGCCCTCCCTTTTCTTTACGAAACTTCGATCAAGTCGCCAGGGAACGCGTTCCTGCGACCATTCATCGCTGACCCCCCAACCACTACCCTTCAAAGGCTGAAGGGTCTGACGACTGGGACCTTACCAACATTCATCGATATGGGGTCCAACTTTGCTGGAACAGCTATAGAAGAGGATAATTTATTAATGCAGTGGAAGGATCAAGGAAAGCGAATCGTTCATTTAGGAGACGATACATGGACAGCCTTGTTCCCCGACAACTACTTCCAGCCAAACATCAGCAGAGCCTACGACAGCTTTAACGTTTGGGATCTGCACACTGTAGACAATGGTGTGATTGACCACATATTTCCATTACTAAAGCCCGAGAAAACGCAGCAATGGGATATTCTTATAGGACACCTTCTTGGTGTGGATCATGCCGGTCATCGATATGGACCTAATCATGCCGCTATGACTGCTAAGCTCCAGCAGATGAACAGCTTCATTCGAGATCTTGTCAAAGAGATTGACGATGAAACACTATTGGTTGTCATGGGTGATCACGGAATGGATAGCAAAGGTGATCACGGCGGTGAAAGTGACGATGAGGTTGAAGCTGCCTTGTGGATGTACTCCAAAAAACCACTATTCGGCCGCACGAAGCCCGAGCTTTCGATACCGCCAGCAACTGCTAAAATACGGCCAGTAAATCAAATCGACTTGGTTCCTACTTTAGCTCTTCTACTGGGCATTCCTATACCGTATAATAATCTCGGTAAGCCCATCGAGGAAGCTTTCGCTGGTCCCAAAGGGAATGCCTGGAATCATCTTGCTGCTGCTTCCAGCCTAACATCTGCGGGAATCAGGAGGTACCAGGCATCATACTTCAAAGCCCGAGGTATCGAGCAAAGTATTACGCCCGGATCGCCTGCATCACTATGGAATAATGCCGAAGCCCTTGCTCAGGCAAGCGCCAAGTCCAAGCCGTGGCAAGCTTTATATGATGCTTATACTGCTTATGAAGAAGAGACCTTAAGACTCTGCAAGGATCTTTGGGCAAGATTCGACATCCCCAAGATGGTGCTAGGTCTTGTGGTAATGACGTCTGGCGTTGTCACGTTGTTACTCTATGCCTCAAGAGATGACGATGAAGACTTCGCAGTCCTGGATGACGCTGAGCTGGACTTCGCGGAGAAGAGCCTGGAATTGCAAGGTTCAACAGAACCGGATGTTGCATCTTACAAGAATATGAGCAAGTCGCTCGTCAAGGGAGGGCTCATAGGCGGTGTATTAATAGGGGGGGTTAGTGTTGCGTCTATCAAGCTCACGGGATCCGATGAATGGGTATTGGCTGCTGCTGCGACGGCAATTGGGAGTATAATTGCTGTGGCTGGCACCCTACTTCAAACCCGCGGGTTACGTATACTCAATCTCCTACCAAACACCTCTTGGGGATGGTTGTCTGTCATCTTCACACTGAGCCAGTCTATCGGCTTTGCTTCTAACTCGTATACTATCTGGGAAGACTCCATTTCGTTGTTCTTCCTCTCGACATTTGGCTTTGCGAGTGCTATTGCTGCGCTCCAACGACCCTCAATTCGCGATCGAACACTAGGCGTTTACCACTCCATCTTGTTCGTCGTCCTTGGACGGGTAGCTTCCTTCTCGAAACTCTGCAGAGACGAGCAGATGCCCTATTGCACTTCAACATACTATGCGTCCGCCAACTCGTCGACCTCGGCTCCTTGGCAACTAGCCATACCATTCGCTGTTTTCCTTATTCTCCCGTCTATTATCAAATCATATATGGGAGTCTCACGGTCATACGAGGGCCTCGCGCCCGTGTGGATCGGTTACGTTATCCGGACTGGCCTCTTCCTTTCTGCCGCCTACTGGACTCTCGATGCCGCAGACAATGGGGACTGGATCACTTCGCTTTCGCAAGAAATGCTTAAGACTATACACGTCTCCATCGCCCAGCTGGTCCTCGCCTTGGCTGTCGTGGCCGGCACTACAGCATTCATCTGGGCCCCACCCTGCGTTTCCATACTTACAACATCGTCTAGTAGTCGAAGAGCGCAAATTACCGTCCTCGGCTACGGTAACGTGCATGGCGCTCGTTATCTCTTCCTTCCGATCAACATCGCATGCGCTTGCATTCTCCTCTCGAAGCCTGTGGGCGGAGGCGCCATCGCCATCATGCTATGGCAAATCCTCTCGCTCGTCGAGATCCTCGACCTCAACGACCTCTCCGCCCAGACCGTCGGCCCCGTGACGCTGGCCCTGCTGGGAAACTTCCACTTCTTCAAGACGGGCCACCAGGCCGTCCTCGCGTCCATCCAGTGGGACAGCGCCTTCATCCCCCTCTTCACCATCCGCTACCCCTGGAGCCCGCTCGCCGTCGCCTTCAACACGTTCGCGGGCCAGATTATCGCCGCCGCCGCCGTACCCCTGCTAGTGCTGTGGAAGACGAATCCCAAGCGCAAGAGCGTCCTCGAGTCTACGAGCCGCGCCCTCGCCGCCTTCGTCGCGTATTATGCCGTCGAGAGCCTCGCGACCATGGCCTGGGCCGGCCACCTCCGACGCCACCTCATGCTGTACCGCGTCTTCAGCCCGCGCTTCATGATGGCCGCCACCGTCCTCCTGGTCGTCGACCTGGTGGGCATCATCGTTGCGCTGCTGGGCGTGCGCACGAACACCTTAGCTATCAGCGAGGTCTTCGGGTTTGCGGATTAGGCGAAGAGAATCTTGGGAGGGGGCAAGGGGGTGCGGATGAGATTATATAGGTTCAAGGGGTGGTTGATATGAGGTGGGGAAAAGGAGAAGAAAAAACAGACGGAAATAGAGCCGGTTATGAATGAGAAAGGAAAGGAATTCGTGTCTATATTATACTTGCACATGTGATTCTAGGATGAGACAGGTAGTGATGTAAATAAGAACCTAATGAAACATTCCAAATGTCGTTCCCTACCGTATCATGAATGATACTACTTAGGTCCTCGTCGTCTATTCCGGTATCGTCAATGGGATATCGAAAGTCGGCCATTCTTCGACATTGGGTAGACTGCCTAATAGTACATACATATATACTACCCATGTCGATACCTACCTAAGCTAGGTACGAGGTAGACAAGCAGAGTACCGCTTACCTACCTCTAGAACCTAGCCTAAGTACCTACCCTATTTCTATTTAGAACCCGCGGAATCCCAACGCCGGCCACGGGCATAGCGACAATGCACCAAGCAATCCCCACCACGCGGACGCGGCTATCCGCAGGCCATCGACCGTCAACGCATTGGTCCCGACCAGCCCGCCCACTCAGCCACTAAGCAAACTATCGTCGCTAGGTAGGTTAAGCCAATCTACACATCGAGACGGACGGCGCGGAGATGATGGATAGCCTAGCCTAGCGAGGCAGGTAGGCACGCATGCGGGCTCCCGACCCCGCCGCTGATCGCATGGCTGCACGGTGAAGGGAAATGGAAAAAGGAAAGAAACGTGTTTCTTGCAGATCGATCTGTGGCCACGCTGCCACGCTGCCACGATGGCTGGATGGCTGGATGGGCGGGTGGGTACTTGGAACGGGCTGATGTACATACCACATAGTGTACAGGTACATACTACGGCAAGGCAGTATGTGGTGCGTGATATTCCCCGACCCAGACTATCAGATAGCTCGGTATATTTACGTACATCCTACTGTATCTCCGACTATGTTATAAGCACTATCTATACAGATGTACGTGAGAACCACTATAAGTCCAATCGTAGGTTGTTAAGATCTTGTCGCTTAAGAATCATAACAAGGTAATTGAATAGATATATATATAGGTATAGAACGATATGATGCGTGACGTCGGATAGTTATTTTTATCTATCCGGCCGGCCGTACCCATCTAGACATTAAGTACATAGTGAGCGCTTTCTTTTAATGAAGCAGGCTGCAAGAGAAATATTATATACATGAATTCTATTTTCGTTGTGTGCCCACTGTACTTGAACTCGTTGCTTCGCCCCCAGTGTCTCAGATACACATGACTGACTGACTGATCGACGACAGCCACCGCCACCGCCCTAAACACCCCGTCTGCCTGACAGCCTGATTCGAGCCTCGAGATTCGGAAGGATCTCGAACGTGCTTGCACCCTGTCCGCTTTTCAAAGATCCTCCTCTATTGTTGCATCATTGTAGTAAGGAGGTAAGTAATTAGTTTAAATATATATATATATATAACCAAAACGGTTTGATATTGCAATATTCGGGAAAAAAAGAAAAAAAGAAGGCAACGACCTCGGAAATGTCGAGTGGGTATCAAAATGCGCCGCTGTATAGCAATTGCCGATTCGTAATAAAAAGAAGTTACCCCCATATCCCCATCCCTTATCCAAAGCCCGTATCCAAAGCGAGCATGATATACGTCTAGCCCTATCCCGAAGACGCCCCTCGAAGTAAAGTACCGCTTGTTTAGAATTGAATATCGATCACGGGTCCGTAAAATAGATTATCGAATCCAATGGGCGACAGTCATGAATAACAATGACAGCAAAAGAAAAGATGGCGCTTGTGCTGTAGATATCGCAGCACTATCTGGGAGCGCCTCGGGAAGCGTCGTAATGGCAAAGTTCGGTCCACACTCCGAGTCGATTTGTTGTGCTGCCTGTACGTATGTATTTGCTATCCATTTCTTTCGGTCAGCCGCTGCTGATTGATATATTCTCATGGTCTCGTTTGTGCAATAGTCGCACGCGGGTAATGCTGATTCGGGCAAGGTCGAATTAAGAGGTAGATTGTATAGATAAACGTTAGAAGAAGTCGTGAGGTTTGTAACCGCGCTGACAAAGCAATACGCTCCCGTATCTGGATTCGTCAAACATGTCGCGCCGTAGATCTCTCTGTATGCCTTCATTCCCTTGTAAGCCTGGATGACGACCGCGTTCTGCTTCTCATAATCCTCCCCGCAATTATTATCATACGTAAGCTTTTCAGCAAGGTCATTGAGGTAGTTGGTGCAAGACTGCACATCAGCCTCGCACGATTTTTCAACCACCTGCGTTATTTGGACCAGGGACCTCATAGCCTGGAAGAAGGAATTGGAGCCCTATATATTTTGTTAATTGTAAGTCCCGCAGGCTAAAGGGACTTAAGACTAGCCTTCAGAAGCATGGAAAGGGGATAACAGGCTTGGAAGGTCGGGTCTTCCAAAAACCCATTGATGAAGTTGAGACATGATCCACCTCCATCATCGCCAGAGAAGTTCGCAGCGAGCGCGCCGTCGAATGGAGTCGGGAGGGGACCTGTGGCGACGGTGGTGGCGGCAGCCGCAGTAGCTTCGGCTGTAGCAGTCGAGACATCGATTTGATATGTCTGCGTGGCTGGCAGTCTAGGAACGAGTTGGCGATGCTCGTCTTTGGACATGATCTGCCATTGACCATTTACGAAAATGGGTATCCGCGTATCAATCAGCAGCGGCGTTGTCTCAGTCGATCGCGGGGAGTCCTCCAGTAAAATAGCAGTGGTTCGTGGGATCCAACAGGAAATGATCAGGACGATCACTACTATATGTATCCAAGGCTTGTGGTAAGGTGAAACGGCAGGGTAGAGAGGACCATAGCCGCGGCGCAGCGACCACTGCCAGCGCCCTACGCCTAAGGAACAAACTGGAAGCATTGTGTCGCCGAAGCAGGTAGCCGATCAACGGATCGATCGTTCATACATCACTTCGTGATGCGAGAGCCTCCGGCCCGAGATGATTATTAAAGTCGCACTACACTAGGTATTAATAACCCGGCGTATGTCACGATAACTAGGGTCGAGAGGAAAGCTGCGGCCGTTCCCACCACAAGTCTTTATTATATTCAACAGGTCTAGACCCCGAGGCTAGTAGTTGTCATGCGGACCTGAAAAAACAACAGGTCCGTTGCGGGGACAAGTCGGTCAATATAATAATGGATTAACGGGTAAATGAAAGCGTTCGGTAGTAAAGAAGCACAAGGCCAATGAAGCACTTTGCTTATATGCAATGGCAATGTCGCCCGGGAAATTCAAGACAACTTAGGTGCGGGGGCTATGTTGGAGCTGAAGAGTCAGTCGTATGGTTGGGTATGGTTGATAATGGTCGCTACCATGTAGATATCCATCCATAATAGGTCCCAATAGATAGGTAGGTAGATGCAACTGGAGATCCAAGGGACATGGGTAACGACGAAATGAGCAGAAGGATCCCCTTTTCATAGCCTAGACGCCCGCGACCAAGCGGGTTTTCAATGATTTCTCACCTACCTGGTAGGTATGGTGGCATGAGCTTTTCTCCCGAGCGTTCCCATTTTGGGACTTCATGCCGGTTGGCCTGTCCACGAAGAGGGAGAAGTGACAAGAAGGACAAGCCGCTAGTCGACCCGCACCCGCACATGGTAGGTAGGCCGGGCGCCTGTCAAGAATGCGACGAGGACGATACCATAATTTGGGGTCTGTAATAAGAGGCGGCTTATGCTTTCTCCTTCTCGGTAAGAATGGACCCCAAATACATAGATAGTATCGGGCATTATTATGGCGCGGTTCCTGTGATTTCTGTACTGCCTTGGCCTACCTCGAGCAGCATCCATGGATTAGGTAGGTATGTATGTACATACCACCGCAAAGCCATTACGCAGGTGACCGTACACAAGAAAAGACGACTTGTCATTTCTAAGGAGTTCCAAGGCTGCAAGGTTGTAGACCTAGACGATATCTATCATATCGGCACATCTCATCCGTAAAGTCCCCAGGTGAAAGTCCCCAAGTTGTCGGTGTCGGTGAAGCCAAAGCTAAAGCTAAGTTAATATCATTAATATTAACACCAATACCAACTGGCAACACCAACACCAATAGCAATACCAAGTCAAAAGACAAGGACTTCCTTGCTGAATGCGTTTCTCCATTCTCCATCTTTGCCAATGATAAGCAGGTTTTGGAAACTTGGGAGCTTGGCTTTCCTTGCATTTATATCCTCTTTCAAGAAAGCTGATAGTCTACTTAGAACGATATTGTCCGATTGGATTCGATTCGATCGGTAGCATCGTTACCTAGTGTAGCTGCCTACCTGGAAAAAAATAGGTATGGAGAGGTATGGAGTTGGGGAAAAGTTGGTGGAAGGATTTGGTGGGTTGCATAAGCGAAATTTCCAATAAATTCACTCCAAGGCTATTAATCGATAGGAGGGAAGCGCTTTCCAACGAATCACAACCTCAGATTTGGAAGTTCCTTGCTTCCCTGGTTCCCTGTTGTCGCTACCAGAATTGTACTTGAATCGTGCTAGTACCGCATTAACTTCCAAGGTTCCAAGTATAACACTATTAGCACTACACTAATGCCAGGCACAACTGCACTGCAGCTGCAGTTCCTCGTGTCGACCTGCCCGGTACCTACCTACTAGGGCCTTTTCCTACTCTTTACACAGGTACCTAGGTAGGTAGGTACTACGTAGCTGCCTAGTACCTGCCTACCTGGTATCGTCGCGTGTAATACGAGTTCTAAGATGTACATACAATATATGGATCCATGCGAATATATATTTTAGGAAGTAGAAGGTAGGACCTAGATATTATTACAGGTTACTTATCGAAAAATTACGTACGCGCCGAATCCATTCATTTTAATCTCCATTTTATATTTCAACTCTCGTCAAATCGACTACTATGCTGCTATGTAACAAAGATCAACTATTCTCCAAATAACTTGTGTATCAGCAAGCATTATTTCAGAGAAAGCATGCCACAAATTACTATGTACAAATCACAGCATTCTCAACTGAGGTCCGCTTCATCCGCCCGGATCATCGCCATCGGCAAAATCTACGGTAGCAGGGTAGCATCGGGTTTTAATAACACGGGGCAGTACGTGTCCACTCCCTTGCTTGCAGTTTATAGCCAAGATACGTTGGTGATCGGGTTCGCTTCTACCTAGTGTACATATGCACATTCCTACCTACACTACACACTGTAAGTAATGTGAAAAGCCAGAACTATTTTATTTCATACATACCTAGGTATATATTAGATCCCAGATCTCGGGTTCTTCTTTACCAATGAGAATCCGAGATTGGTTCACCTTGGCGCTCTTGTTGATGAAGTCTTATTAGGTAATCTACTATGTAACTAGGAGCCAACCCTTTTCAAGACATCTCGAACCATCCGGTCAGCCCTAAGCCGGGTGCTGTTGGTTAACTTCACAAATACCCAGCTCGTCTGTTTAACATTAACACGTAAGCATCGGAATATAATGCTGTGCAATGATAGCCTCGATCTCATTTATTTACATGGACAACTTATGCAAGCTTAATGTAAGTCATACAGGAGGTACCTAGCTGCAAGCGAGCAGCTTTCTAACGTGCTACCCTGCATATTTCATATATCGATATCTTCGCCGATAGGTTTCACGACTCGACATTCACGATCATTCTAGTTTTGACGCCATCGTTGTTCCGCCAGGTCGAGAGAATGATGAGGGGTTTAAAAATGAAGTTATCGCGAAGCAAGGGACACTTACATTACATCCGTACACTAAAGTTTATCGCAGGTGCCCAGCAGCAGATCGATCGCCATACCCTTAATCGGTACTAGGTAGCTAGGTGATCACTAGCTACCTAGGTAGTTGGTTGATCACTAGCTACCTAGGTAGTTGGTTGATCACTAGCTACCTAGGTAGTTGGTTGATCACTAGCTACCTAGGTAGTTGGTTGATCACTAGCTAGTTGATCGACGAAGATTGACAGTTTCAGGTTCCAACTAATTCAGCCCTACATCATTGATCATTTATGGCTTTCGTCCTTCATAGATTGTTAATTTTAAACCAATATTTCTAAAGCCACCATCTCGAGGTCCCCCCTTACGCATTTATTATAGCATGTATCATCAATCAAACAATGGAGCGGCACATCATGATCTATGTTGTGACTACCCATCCCGGGTCTCGGTACTAGAATAGGGGGGGTCACATACATTACATGGCACACGACTTTGCCCCCGCTCCTCGATATCGTCCGATATTCGTATGGCACGGCTGTTTCGAGATTGTATTTGGCTTCATGATACACGCAGTAGCAATAAGACGGGATTGCAAGGTCTGACCTCAGCTTTTACGTCCCCTTTCCGCCGAGACAGTAAAACAGGGCCCGAGTACAGCATCAGCGTAATACCTTCTCAACCCGAGAGTCGAGACGTCGGTCGTTTAACATCTACCTATCTACATATGTAAGTAGGCGGAATGCGTGTGAGACCGGCACACTAATGTAATAAGCCTGCCTACCTCTTCCTCGTGGTAAATGTGAGACTGAGCTCTTGCTAGCTGTCGTTACCCGACTGATATTACCGACCTGAGACATCCATCGGGTTTTCAGCTGCGAATTTCACGTACGATTGAGGAAGCACCTCAAGTTTCAATCTTCAATATTCAAGTTGTCTGTTTCAGCGTTCATATTAAATGCTTTTCGCAAACCTCCATGCATCAAGCATCCCCCCAAAATCGAGAAACACCCGAGGGATGATCTATATCGTCGATTGGGGGCTATAACGAAGAGTACCTAGCCTAGTAATAAGCGACGAATTTCGCCCCCTTTCCGTGAGTGCAGAGCAAAGTCGGGAGGCAGTGTGCCATGTGGCATGTTTATTCCATCTCGGTGGGCTTATTAGGTTAGCATCTTAACAACGGAAGTCGTCAACCCTTTATTTGGGCAAGATCGTGACCCTCAAGAGTGTCTCAAGGAATTTTTGCTTCCTATTTGGGCTGATTTGGCAACTCAAATTATATCCCTGAGCTGTAGCATGACTCATGACTTTAATGCATATCTTGCAGCCTTGAAGCTATCATGAACAATAGGAATCGTCGATATCAGATCCGTAGTGTCTCAGCGCTACATGTCTAATCGCCTTAAAAATATGGTTTCCAAGGCCACGTTTTAAATAAGGCATATGATGATAAAATAAAATAAAACCCTTTAAAATCCATATCATCTTGAACATCGCGGACACCACTGGCATACCACGTGCGATTTCCGACAAATTATCACCTAAATTGTCGTCGTATGCCAGTCATACTACAGCATTACTAACATGACAACCTTGGAACCTACCTAAATACTCTAACGGCATGGCTGACTCGGAAATTACCTAGGTCATGTGAAGATCCTCCGGCATCCTTCCCAGCTCTCGCCTTTCCATGGTATGTAAACGAGTCAAGACACGACGACGCATTAGCCCATAAAGGCAAGTCCGATCTACCTCACTGTCAAGATCGCGATCTAAGTAAAATATCATTAGCCATAACCACATGAAGTTACTACCGCTACAATAGGTTGGTAGGTAGGTAGATTGGTAAATACATACATACACACACACACACACACACACACACGCGCGCGCGGACAACACCAAGCGGTAAAAATATAAAGCGTATATGGCCATCTACCTAAGTCATGATACGAACAAGGATATGCAATATACCAGAACTGCACTAGATCCATACATACACGAGACGATCCGACCAAGCCCTCTTAGCTAGGTACACGACCTAGTCTCTCGTAAAATAAAAAAAGGCTTCGATCTCACAAGTCAAGTCAAGTCAGTTCAAATATGTAGATCAGTAACAAACCCCTAAAAACGCCGTTTACCATGCTCTTCCGGACTCACGTCCGCTCTGTGGCTAACCCGCCAATAACGACCAGCCAATGATATTGGCGGGGGGGAATCTTCGACTTCAAGTTTTGAGAAAGAACAGCAAACCCAAACAGAGCTGGGAAGAAAAGTCCCATTTGCGTAAGTAAGGTAAGTACCTACTTGCTAACACACCAACCAACAAAGCGCCCCGTCCATCCACCCGTCCGTCTGTCCTCGACCACCGGCTACCGCTTCTCCAAGCTTTGCAAGTTGACGAGCTCGGCGTACCTGCCGCCCTTGCGCATGAGGTTATAATGGGTGCCCTCCTCGACGACGCGGCCCTGGTCGAAGACGTAGATGACGTCCGCGTTCTGGATGGTGCTGAGGCGGTGGGCGACGGCGATGGTGGTGCGGCCCTTAGCCGCCTTGTCGAGGGCGGCCTGGACGACGTGCTCGGACTCGGAGTCGAGCGCGGACGTGGCCTCGTCCAGGAGCAGGATCTTGGGGTCGCGGATGAGCGCGCGCGCGATGGCGATGCGCTGCTTCTGCCCGCCCGACAGCAGCGTGCCCTTGTTGCCCACCTTGGTGTTGAAGCCCTCCGGCAGCGACAGGATGAAGTCGTAGATGTTGGCCTCGCGGCACGCGAACTCGACCGCCGAGTCCGGCACGGACTCCCGCGCCGACCCTAGCAGGATGTTCTCCTTGATCGTACCTTGGTATAGGGTGGGCTCCTGGGACACCAGCGCGATGTGTGAGCGGTACTGGTTGACGTTCAGGGAGCTGATGTCGTGGCCGTCGACGAAGACGCCGCCGACGAGAGGGTCGTAGAACCGTTCTAGCAGGGCGATCGTGGTGCTCTTTCCGCAGCCCGAGGCGCCGACCAAGGCGACGTACTGGCCGGGGCGGATGGTCAGGTTGAGACCGCGGAGGACAGGTTGCTCAAGACGGGTGGGGTATCGGAAATGGACATCTCGGAACTCCACGGTGCCGTCCACATGTTGGACCGGGGCTCCGTCTTCAGACCAGGTATCGACAGCTGGTTTACGGTCGAAGAGCGTCTTCAGTTCGCCGGCTGCGTGATGCGCCTTGCCCATGTCGGGAGCGAAAGAAAAGACAGTACCAGCCGATTGTGCGCCGAAGATGACGGACATGAAGCAGACGAAGAACTGGAATAGGTTATACTCGTGGCTAGCGATCAAAGTTCCGCCATACCAAAATCCAAGAGCAAAGGCTAAGAAGATGAAGGATTGGGCGGCGGCGTAGAGAATCGAGGACTTCAATACGGAAACCAAGCTGGTCTGTTGCTGGGCGGCAAGGGATAACCTGTACTGGCTCAGAACGTCTCCTTCCCTGGTTAGTGATGCAACGGTGCGGATCGCCGAGATAGCCTCGGATGCGTAAGAAGCACTCTGCTCGTAAGCCTTCTGGGAGCGGCGTTGGAAGTGCGCAAGCATCCAGAACCGGAAGAAACCGCATGCAAGTAGGACGGGGATAGTAGAGATACAGACGAGGGCCAATTTCCAGCCGAATGCTAGAGCAACGACCATTGCGGTTATAAGCGTGGTAGTAACCATGAGTAGGGTTCCGAGGGTGACGCCGCTGAGACCGGCTACGTGAGAGGTCTCGGTCGACAAGAAAGATGTGAGGGCGCCGACTGTGTTCTTCTCCTTATCGAAGAAAGCTACATCCTGTCGTAACATGGTTCGGAAAGCTCTATCTCTGACGCGGTGGATGAGCCGCTCAGAACATCTGGCGAAGGCAACACCCTGGGAGATATAAGCCAGGCACATGACGAATGCCAACATAAGGAACATAGCGCTCCAGAAATCGCTATCTTTCTTGACCTGCGCACTGTTTGCTGGGGTAAGAGGTACGCTCAGTGTCTGAGACGAGTCAGCAAATAATCAAATAGGTAATTCTCTAGAGAACCATAAAACTTACCAGGATTTGTTTAGCAAAGAAGAACGCTTGTGTTGGGTTACCAGCTCCACAGATGATAGACCAGAACAAGCCCCAGACCATGAGTTTCCATTCCTCCCTATTGAACGATGCGATCAACTTGATCAGAGTCCATAGGCCATACTCCTTGTGCTCTTCCTCAGGCTCGATAGCGTGGATAGCCCTACTAGAGACGGATCCGCGAGTAACCGGTCGAGTGAGCTTCATGTCAGGCATGGGATCGGGGTCGTCGAGGAAATTAAGCTCAACCGATTTCGAGATTCGCTTGGAATATCGCGTGGACGCTCGCCTAGAAGCCCTGCGAACAAGCAACTCGTCACGGTTGGCAATTTCAGCCGCTTCCGTTGCACTCGGAGCATTCCCGGCTGCAATGTTCTGCGCATTGACCAATCTGGCGTATGCACCATTGCGTCTCAAGAGAGAATCGTGGGTTCCCTGTTCGATGATAGTGCCTTGAGACATGACGACGATGTTGTGTGCGTCCTTGATAGTAGAAAGACGATGAGCAATGGTGATGGTTGTCCGGCCCTCGGCAGCGGCTTCTAACGCCGCCTGAACAACGCCTTCAGACTTGGTATCCAATGCGCTGGTAGCCTCGTCAAGTAGGAGAACTAGAGTACTCGTTAGAATATGTTTACTGAGTTCTTAATATTGCACGCCTTACTTTTAGGGTCTGAGACAATGGCTCGCGCAATGGCAATACGTTGCTTCTGACCACCCGACAACAGGAATCCACGTTCGCCGACGTTTGTTTCGTAACCTTCGGGAAGGGCCGAGATGAAATCATGAGCATTGGCCTTCTTAGCTGCTTCGATGACCAGCTCCGTCTGCCTGATCTGGCTGACGCTTTCGAACTTGGTGCCGATGAGACCATTCTTGATGTTCTGGTAGATCGTAGTGGCGAACAGAGTTGGCTCCTGGCTGACCAGAGAGATATGCTGACGCAGCCACCGGAGATTCAATTTGCTAATATCGTGACCATCTAGCAAGACCCTTCCTCCAACGGGATCATAGAATCGCTCAACTAATCCGACGATGGTACTCTTTCCGGATCCAGAAGTTCCAACCAAAGCTGTCGTCTTTCCTGCCGGGATCTCCAGAGTCACATCCTTCATGATGACGACCTCGGGTCTCGAAGGATATATGTGCTTGACATTCTCCAAGCGAATCGTGCCCTCTACTTTGTCTAGCTTGAGCCCATCATCGACGGTGGGATCCATCGGGGACATGCGATCAATAGTGTTGAATATCTTAGCTGCCGCCGCGAGAGCAGTTCCGAATGCCTGGAGGTTAGGAGCGATATTACCCAAGTTAAACGCGCCAATCATAATAGACATCATAATGATGAGAACACTTGATAGTGAAACATCGCCGTCGACAAGATACTTGCTGCCCATCCAGAAACTCAGACCGTAGTTGGCGTAAACGATCAGCATC
This sequence comes from Jackrogersella multiformis, assembly GCA_902806575.1. Taxonomy (NCBI): domain Eukaryota; kingdom Fungi; phylum Ascomycota; class Sordariomycetes; order Xylariales; family Hypoxylaceae; genus Jackrogersella; species Jackrogersella multiformis. The sequence goes on along the minus strand of CADCXD010000002.1, from coordinate 92,440 downwards.
ATGCCAGCAACCATAAGAGCGGTCGCAATTGATTTCTTAACACCGAAGAATTCGGCGTGGATCAGATGAGAGTCATACTGCTGAGCTAGACGATTTTGAGTACCAAAGGCGACAGCGTTGCGAACGGAGCTGATAACTTCTTCGGCGATACTACCTCCTGCGGCATATGCCCCGATTGTGTCCCTGGTGTATTTGACGATAAACGAGGACCCAATACCCATATCCAATATCAGAGCAATGACCACCGAGAACAGAATCAGGGTCAACCTCCAGTAGAAGACAAACCCGATAACAAAAGCAGACACGAATGTTGCGATTGCTGTCAAGGTCAGCCCAACCTTCTCAGAGATACCTTCCTGGATCAAGTTCGTGTCGGCGGTAATACGAGTGGTGACTTCACCAGCACCGAGCTTGTCGAAATAACCAATATTCTGACGCATGCAGCTTTCCAAGTAGTGTTCTCGAATCTTGGCACTGATGTGCTCGCCGGTGTAGATAAACCCAACAGTTGCGACGTACATGGCGATGAACTCGCCAATAGCCAGATAGATGAAGTACAGCACGAGAGTAGTCATCTGGTTCATGAACTCGTCGTGGGTGACCGTACCTAAGAAGTAACCCTGGAATGTGTTCTGAAGGTTGCCGAAGATGACCGTCATGAGAGGCATAGCAGCACCACCGGCAATGGCGCCTATGGCACTGGCGAACATGATTATCAAGTCATTTTTGGAGGCGTACCGGTAGAGGGTGTTGATGCCGGTCTTTACCTCGGGGGTTATGACCTGCCTCCTGAGAATTTCGGCCTCATGGCTGGGGAGGTGGCCGAACGGGTCATTTCCTAAGTCACCAACTTCCGTCCTCGCACTTCTCTTTTCCCTCTCTCCTGCTCCGTTAGATTCGTGGCCAAAGGAAGGTCCATCGGCGGGAACAACGGTCGAACCGCTATGACTAATAGTGGGACTCGCCGGTCCATCGGAGAAGGTGGTGGCGAAGGTAGCGGCCGTCTGAGGTCTCATCGCCATATTGTTTTCTCTGGAGCCGACCATGGCTGCTCTCTGTCGAGGCGAGCGTGAGTCGTGATATCGCACCGGTCCAGGTTAGTATACAAATAAGGAAATGTCGAAATATCGAAATATGTACACTGAAAGGACGGGACAGGTACGAGACCAGAAGAAGAGAAGAAAGGAAAAGGAAAAAAAGATAGGTATATTGAAATAATGGAGAGTGCCCCAGACCTGTATATATGTTTTAAGAATATAAGAATATATCGAATTATTTTTATTTTTATTTTGTTGGTTTTATTCTGCTCGGCGGCCACGCAAGAATGCGGTTGTCGCTTGGAGAATTAGTGGCTTCGCCAGTGAATCCTACCAGCCCGGATGGGTCTAATTCCTTTATACAGTGATAAGCAAAGTAAGCCTCACGGAATTCAGCAGTAAATACCGGGTGCCACATCCTGGGAAGAGGCGAAAATGGCAACAGGTAGGGGGTTCGCGACACTCCGATGCGCAGGTGGTGTTCCCACTTTGGTAGGTACAAAATTGAACAAATAGAAGCGAAAGGGCAGAAGGGCAGTGGAAGGGTAAAAAAACCAATAGAGTTATGAACCTTGGAAGCGAATAAGGTACCTTGATAGGGTGTTGGTTGCGGCTTGCAGGGATCATACCACAATATGCACAACCTTATCTTAGCCTCGCAATCGCTTAGTATACCCAAAAGGGAAATTTCCTAAAAGGGTAAGGGTGACATGCCGAGGAACTACCATTTACGGTAGTAGTTGGAATGGAAAATACCTAAGTACATACGTTTAGAATACATCTTGATGGATATTACTGCCCCGTACATAGACTAGTACCTAGACATTCGCCCACGTAGAAATGCTATATTTATACATCCATACATCAGACACGATCATGCCGCAGCAGATCGATGACCCCGTTCCATTTTATTCCATTTTTTCCAAACGTCGAAACTCTAGACAATATACTCGAGGCCTACTACCTTGTATGCTACCTTGTCTGCTACCTGATTATGCTTAGTTTCGACTTTGGTGTGAGAATATTATTGGTGTGTTGGCTAAAGTGGTTGCTAAGGCATATGTACCTAGGTAGGTACATAATGTAAGACTACAATAGGTACTTTGGTCGGTGCTTAGAAGTGGGTAGGTAAGGTATGTATGTATGAATATGTGAATATGCAAGTTCATTATTCAACGGATCGCGATGTATTTCCGCCATGCTCTCTACTCTGATGGGATCATGACACGAAACAAAGTTAAACCGGGAGAGTCGGTTAATGAAATTAAGGAATCTAGAGTATAGGCCGGCCGCCATAACAATATGTTTAACGGACGTAGTCACGCGTCTACCGGATCGGACATAGACATACATAATGTACACATGCCCCTAGATTGAACTGGACATCCCACTATAACAGCTGATCACCAACAGCATTGTTAGGACTCACTCACCTAATGACGGCTGCTACATATCCTGTATAATTACCAGGTAGGTATCTATGCCCTGCAGTCATACCGAAGAGTCACCGCTTATGGCACCGTGATCCTTTACAAAACAGCCGGTAGCATCATTGATTCTTCTCTTTTTATACAAATAAAGGAAAAATAGATTGAGTAGGCAAATGCTAGTAGGGAGGAAGCGAGTGCGAAAACAGGATCTATAAGCCATCCGGGGTTTGGTAGTTGACTGGGTTCCCCGGGACCGGCTGTTACATGGTACTATGTATGTAGTGTAGTAAAGTTTATAGAAGCTTTCTTTACCTCGGCATCTAACCTCGAGATGGCTACCTACGTACATATGTAGTTATGTAAGTGTTAACTCGGATTGGTTCTAGATCCGTCCGATAGAATGGATGATGCTTACTCCTGCACTGCTCTCGTGGGTTTGACACTCACATAGAAGATCAGTACTAGATGTAGCCAAGTACCTAGGTATGTCAGGGAATAATTCTATTTTAAATTAACCTTGACCCAACCTGAAGTAGGTACTAGGCTGCTAGGTAGAGTTTGTTCGGTCTCTCTAATACCTACCTAGGTACTCAATTTTGCAGTTATGATTTTTCCTATTGCATAGCTTTTGCATTGCTATTGCATAAACACTGCATGCATTAGGTAGCTACCTGGCAATAGTTGCCTCAAACAACCCCATCGGGGACGTCATGAGATGGCTTTACAAAGTCAAAAGGAGAAAACCAACAATTATATGCCGAGGACTGATAACAGCGTCACACAAATACCCCTCAAATATCTGTAAGTTGACCATCTCCAAGATCGCGGGATATACATAATACATATGTACTCATTTAGATACCTACCTAGGTACTTAGGTACACTAGGTAGTGACCGGACTTTAGTAACGGACTTGTTATCTGTCAGAACTGTTAAGACCTTTCACATTTCCTCCATGTAGACCGAGTTACGAGTCGGTGAACCTAGTAACTGTGCGAAACATCACAAGTCTCCTTCCCCTTTGATGAAGATGGTTCCTTTGCGGCGCAGGTGAAAGGCGGGACGACTCAGACGCGAACCGCATATCGTCATTGGCTTCAGATACGTACATATATGTACTTCTTGAGTGACAAATCTTATCTAAATCGAGAGGACATGGGTCACATCCATGGCAGCCGTGCAGCCGTGCAGCCGTAGAACTATTCCACTCTAGGTATTTCATGGATTAAAAAGTTATGAAACTTAGCTGCATACAGACAGCTTGCATTACCTGAATTACTTCAAGTGCGGCTGAGGAAAACGAGGAGAGGGTATATCCGTACCTTACTAGACTCTACCTACCTAGCCTAGGTAGGTATACCTAGCTAAGGTACCTAAGATACATGCGCACGAGGCGAACTCCGAGCTAAAACAAAAAGAGGCCTAGCGTATCTTATTCCGTCAATCAGAGTTTAATCAGCCTTGCCAACGCCACTGCTCGCTCCCAATGAGATGGATCCCCATCTTGTCTCTCCACCTGCCATGTGTCCTCCTTCCTCCTTCCTCCTTGTACATACCTACATATTTGTCAAGAATCAAGACAAAGGATTTTACCCCGTGAACCATCGTGTTACCAATATCACCATCTCACCATCTACAACTAATTCATGATTAAACCTCGGTATAGCCTTTCTAAGCTTACTTCCTATATACATACATACATCCTTCCTACTAACTTAATACATTAGTCCCGTACCTTAACCATCCTGCCATCACCATACATCCTAGTAACATGGTCCATCCCATGTGGTGCCCCCTGCGACATCTCAAGCTTACACTTACCGTTTGCGGAATAGACGCCTAGGGGCGGCAGACAACCCAATACCACCACCGCCACTACTCACCTATACCTGGTCTACATCGACATCGACACCGACATCAACACCGGCATCGGTCTCAGACATAACCATCACCACCCACCCACCGCCTCAAAACGATGCACCATCCCATCCTCCCCCTCCTCCTCCTCCTCCTCCTGTTCTCACCCGGCACATCCGCCAGCTCCCCACGCCCCAAAGACGCCATCCTGCTCTCCTCGGTGCAAGCCCTAACCCTGCGCGGCGGCGGCGCGCAGACCGCGCACCGGCGGGTCCCCGCGATCCCGCAGCTGCGGTGCGTGTCGTCGGCGGCGGTATGCCGGCTGCACGAGATCGGCGTGCTGCGGTGCGCGAACCAGGGCGCGGGCTACGGCGCCGAGGACGTGCAGTGGTCGTGCAGCGCCGCGCTGCCGCCCGAGCTCAAGCTCGGCAGCGCCGACGTCGTGTGCGAGGGCTACGCCGGCCCCGACGACCCGTATGTGCTCAAGGGCAGCTGCGGCGTCGAGTACCGCCTTGTGCTTACCGAGGCCGGCGAGCGCAGGTTCCCGGACGTGGCTAAAGGCGGCGGCGGTGGTGGTTGGGGATGGGGAGGAGGAGGAGGAAGTAACGCCGAAAGCGAGCGTAGCAGCAACGGGCGGTCCGACCCCAGCGCTATTTTATTCGGCATTGTATTCGCCCTCGTCTGCATGTGGATCATATACAGTGCCTGCGTCGCCAGCAACCAGGACGGAACACGTCCTGCCGTCCAGCGCAGGCGGAGGAACAACTGGGGAGGGCTGGGTGGCGGGTTTGACCCCGGCTTCGGGCCTGGAGGGGGAGGCGGAGGCGACGGATGGGACGACCCTCCGCCGCCGTACCCAGGACCCAAGTCTTCGTCGGCCCAGAATCCAGGATGGCGGCCCGGATTCTGGTCGGGCCTAGCGGGTGGCGCCGCCGCCGGGTACGTGGCGGGTGGTCGGCGGAACGCTCAACAGGAACCGCGGAACTCGGGCTGGGGAGCGGGCCCATCTGGCTCGTCTTCCGGGGGATCAGCTTCGCGCTCGACGTCCGCCGCGAGATATGAGAGTACCGGGTTTGGGTCGACGAGCCGAAGGTAGGCTGGCAAGAGATGCTTTTACTATTACAACATATCACGTAAGACGAAGTGACACTTTCAAGACACATATTCGAGCGACTTAATGAGCTTCTAATTCTGTGCACGTCCTATCCTGTCCTGCAACTCATCTGCAAAACGCGATCGGTGTATGTGCACCTGGGAGGTTGACGACCTTTGGTACACATGGAATGAATCCTCTGCCAACTCTCCCGTAAATGCAAAGTGGAGTCCGTCTCCTTGCTCGCCAGGTCTCCAATCTACTTTTCCAACCTCCCTTCATGATTGTGGAGAAGGTTAGGAAGGTAAGTTGGAGATCTGGCGGGTAACCAGTAATCAGGTATGAATCGAGTGCCATCGGGAATCCTCCAGCTCCCTACGTAATGTTTAAAATCAAAACAGCGCATCAACTTGGACTCCAGGTTCATGGAATAGACAATCCAGCTATGACATCCTCGACGTGTCTTGCAAACTTAGCCCAGATCAGGGTCGTGGTTTGGCACAGACTTCCGGGACTTCAGGATCTGGTTGCTCGAATCTATCGTCCGTAAAATCTCACTATGTAAGTACACGAATTCTTACACAGGACAATGCCTTTCCTCGCTTCTTGTAATATACAGTGCGTCAATGGTTCCGGGTGCTCTACTATTTTCATAGGATTTCCTATAGATGGACGGCCATTGCGTCTGACTTGTCGAAGGCCTTGCTACATGCTGGGCACTTTCGCATTCGGTTAGCGATCCTATCATCGATACAACCTCGGCAGAAGATATGCCCGCATGTACGGAGAACTGTGTTCTTGAAGTCTTTCTTGCAGATAGAACACGTTGCCATACTCTGGAAAAATCGTTAGCGAACAAAGATGCCTTAGATATAGACGTTATACTTACTCGTAACATTTCCTCCTCTTCTGAAGAGTTGCTTAGGCACTTGACCTTCCACTTGTCGCGATCCTTGGAGACGGACTCGAGACGCACTTTGAGCTTCTCCACATCGGCTTCCAGCGTAGCAGTGCGCTCCTTGGCGAAGGCGGTGGCCGAGTCCTTCGATTTCGCTAGGCTGGACAACTCGATGGTTTGTTGCTTAAGGGCATCGAAACGTCGTAACATCTCGGTGTTAGATCCCTCAAGCTTCTTGTTTTCGCTCGTTATACTAGTATTCGTCTGCTTTAAGTCGGCAAGCTGCTTGTCTAAGTTGGTAACAAGCGTTCGATTATGCGCCTCAACTTCTTTCAGCTGGGAGATAATCTCGGAACTCTTGCCATTCTGAGTCCGCAGCTTTTGAATCACTTCAGCTTTCAAGTCGCCATCCTTTCGCGCCGTGAAGTACTTCTGGTCCGCTTTGCTCTTCTCAGCAATGGCCAAGGCTACACGTTCTTCCATCGCAGCTTGGTCCATGACCTTCTTGTGTGCTAGGGCCTGGAACTTCTTGACTGCATTCGTCATGCCAGGTAGCTCGCTTTCAATCGAATTGTAATCCTTCATTAACTTCTTGTACTTCTCGCGGATTTCGTCCAAAGAGAGCGCGTCTACGTCTGGCCGCTCGGTCATGTCGACATCCTCGCTAGGTTGTAGTCGCTGCACTTCCGACTCGAGAGCGGTGATACGGTCCTCCTTGGCGCTCACTAGTTCTTTCATGTGATCCAGGGCTGCCTTCTCTTGCTCCTTGCTTGCTCGAAGCATGGTAACATCCGCATGTAGCTCATCTCTCGTCGATCTCACTCGCGCAAGGGTGGTGTCTGCTTGTTGAAGCTGGTCTTCAAGTTCTGCAATGAGGGTTTGAGCCTCATTCTCAACCTTTCGGCGACTAGACTCTCGCTCGGCTTCCAACTTCTCGGCCGATGCCCTCAGACCCTTGTTATCTGCTTCTAAGCTGTTAATCTTTCGGATGAGCTCCTCCATTTGACCCTTGAATACCTTGAAGACATCCGTGCGGGAATAGTCTTCGTCGGTCAGGCTGGTCAGTCGCGTCTGGACGGCAGTGAGCTCTTCTTGGAGGGTCTTGTTCTGCGCTAATGCAGATTCCAGTTGTCCCCTTTGTCGTTCCTCAACGGCATTGGCTTCACGGACAGCTAATTGCAATGCCTCATTGTTCATATTGCTGTCGTCTACAGCCATACCGTTTTCTTGGTCGGTACCGAGTGTGGGACGAGAGCCAACATGATTCAACGCTTGCTGTTCAAGTTTTTGAACCTGGGCACTCTTGGCTCGATCGAGGCGTCGCTCAGCCTTCATATATCTGAGGGTAGCTGTGTTAAGTTGTTCAGAAAGACTATCCTTATCAACCGAGAATCGATCCAGCTTGACGAGGAACTCTTTCTGTTGTGCTAGGAGAGCATTGACCTGGTTTTCTAGCTTCTTGATATCTGGAACAATCTGGCCGCGAGCACTGTTAAGTCGTCCTAATATTGTCTCAACCATAGTCTTAATAGCCGATGCTTTCTCGCTCAAATGGGACTCGAATTCCTTCAGGTCTTTGAAACGGGTATGTGTCGGGAACAGGCGGTCTAAGCAATGTCTTAGTGAACTGCAGGTTATGGACATTGGGATTTATTCTCTTACCTTCAGATCCTTGTTGGAAGGGTACCGTCCCTTCAACAAGCAACTCTATTTCTTGTAGGAGCTGTGGTCAAAATTAGTATCTTCTTATATATCAATCGGCTGGGCTATGCGTACCTGTAACCACCAGTTGTCGACGATTCGTATGTGGTCGTCATGGTGTACGGATATTTTCTGTACTTCGTCTAGCTGTGCCTCCAGCGTATTCTTCTCTCGTTTGTATTCGAGCATCTGTCGGTAGATGGCATCCTTCTGGTAATCCTAACCAATCCATATCTGTCAGCGACTCAACATCCTTATATATCTATCATATTGACGGGCGCGAATATGCGTAATAACGAGGCAACTCGAGTCAGGCTGCGTAGTCAATCGTAGGAGGGTAGAGCATGGGAAGGCATTGGGATAGAACGCTGATGACAGCAGAGCCGCGCATCAGTACTGAGATAGTGAGTAGATGTCTAGAAGACGGCTTAAAACAAAAGCTACGGTGGTCTCGTGCTAGGGTGGAGTCACCTCGTGTTGATGGCAACGACGTGTCGGAGAACACGGTTTGGTTTGGTTTGGAAAAGGCAGATATGGTATCAAGGGAAATAAGTCGCGATCGTGACACTTACCTCAATCCATGCTTCATCCTTCATGTCGGTATCGTCCTTTGATTTGCTGCCGCCATTAACGGCTTGTCGCTTGCTGGGAGGAGCGATGTCATCCGTGCTGCTGATAGCAGGACGCTTACGATCCTCCATCTTGAGGCGAGTCGATAGAGGCGCAGTTGTAGGCGAAGTAGATAGAGGCATCAGATGAGGAGAGGACGAGTCGAGAGAATGTATATAAACGGGTAAGGGGAAGACGGCGTGATTGTTGGTGGAAATAAAAAGGTAAAAGGTATGAATGGGCAAGAGAATAGAATAGATCGGCGGAAAGGAGGAGTGGTGTAATGAAATAGTAACGGTGACGGTGACAGTGATTAAAAAAATGAAAGGTTGAAAGGTTGAAAGGGTTAGGGAAATAAACACTGCAAGTTATTTCCTAGCCGAGCGTTCGTATCAAGGCGACGGTAGCGACAAAGGCTAAGTCATGCCTCCGCGACGATAAACGCGAATTGTTGTCAAGGAATTGTTGTTAAGGAATGGCGTGTGAAAATAATGGGAGAGGGACACGGACTGAGCGCCAGGAGAGACGTTGAACGAAAAATCGATGTTGAAATCAAGAGAAAGAAACTAATCTCAATTAGGCCATCCAGACCAGCCAGCCAGGCCACAGCCGGGCCTGCCAGACGTGCCTTCCATTAATATCAGCCAGGCAGGTATCTTAGGTATCGTATCGTAGGTAGTAGGTACCGTGGAAGGTGGGTAATTCACAGTGGGTAATGGGCACCCGTGAGTGAAACAACCTAGAAGGTACGAAGTAGCACAGCACAATCTTTTACATGTGGCACGTGCTTTATCAACAACATTTTAATCCATACCTAGATCCATGATCCATAATCCCACCACCCCCACATAATTCTCTAACCTTGGAACTTCCATCACCCAGTAATAATTACCTTCAACTTCTTTCACATTTGTCTACACAGTCATAGGTCTTCACTAAAAAACCCCCTTAGACATCATCAATGACATTACTGAAGGGGAAATCCTGACAGCAATCAGCAGGGCCATGCACAGAATACGAAATCGGACATAGCAACTTCAGGTGTCAGCAGTAGGCAGCCATGAGTTCTATGCTGAAAAAGACTGGAGGCTTGTCCTTCAAGCCAAAGGCCGCCCCTCGTCGACCAGCTGGTGGCGCTGCCTCTTCATCTCAAGCACCTCCTGCATCTGCCAGCACTACTCAAACTCCTGCCGCCGAAGCCACATCACAGGCATCAACTCCCGCGCCTGCTGGGCCTGTTCCTACCCCCTCAGTTGAGATTAGTCATGAAGCAGGGAAGACACAGAAAGAGACTCCGAAAGGAATACCCAAAGAGACACCACAAGCGGCAGGAACAGGAAGGCCAACAACGACCCCGGCAGTGTCTTCTGTAGCTGTTGATGAGCCTTCCCATCGGGCACCATCAGCACTAACTCCAGCACCTACTGGGAGAAGTTCTCAGCTAACACCGGCGCCGACTGCGGACGAGCCTCCGCAGCAGCCGCCCTCATCGGTTTCCGTCCCACCAGCGATTGAGCGAACAGCACAGCCAACGCCAGCACCAGAGACTTCATCGTCTCGAAGTCCCCCGATTACCCACCCCGACAAACCTACAACAGCAGCTTCTTCAGTCGCATCATCTAATATCACCACTCGACCCGCTACTTCTACGAATACGCCAACGCCAGATCTACCCACCTCCGCACAAAACAGAGTCGGACCACCTACCGCCCCTCCATCTCCAGCCCCCGTTTCCGATACGATCGCCGTGTCTGGCTCAGTTGACGAACCTTCCACCAGTGCCCCGAAGAAAAAGAGAGCATATCGCAAGCGCAAATCCACCACAACCGGCGATGATGCAGGCGCAGAGAGCTCCGCACCTAAAAAGAGGCGATCGCGCAAGAATGCTACGACGGAGAATAATAGAACAGGCTCAGCAGAAGGTGAGGGAGGAGCTGCTCCTGCTAAGAGAAGTTATAGACGACGCGGACGATCTCCAACTCTCGACGATTCCGACGAAGACCCCGAAACTCAAACAGTTGATCATAGTAGTATGAAGATGGGCGACCTGACTAAGGATTTGGGAATCGGGAAAAGGTTCAAGCATGCAGATGCCATCGAGGAGCGCGCGCGAGAAGCACGCGATAGGTTTCGTCAGAAGCAGTTGGCGAAACGAACCCGAGCTCTGGGGCTCGCTCTCGAAGACGATCCAACCTCGCGCGGAGGTACCCCAGCGGAGGGTGGAGAAAACGAGAGGGAGTCTGGTGCCGCGCGAGCCAGAAACCTGGGGGCCTCGATCGGCGCAAACGCGTCGCAGTCTGTCGGCTACGAAGTTGTCGACGGCCAGATCATCATCAACCAGCAATCGCTCGTGGTAGACCGGCACGCGGCCCACGGAGACATGTCAGCTCTCGAGACTGTCGAGGAGGATGAGTTCTCCCACCTGACCACCTCGTCATCGTATAGGCGGGAGAGCCGCAGGACAGGCGCAAATCATTGGACAGACGAGGATACCGTAAGCCATATATATATTCGCAAGCATACGCGAGAGCCCGTACTAACACCAGCGCAGGAGAAATTCTACCGGCTGCTCGGCATGTTCGGGACGGACTTCGAGACGATCTCGGCCATGTTCCCGGAGAAGAGCCGGCGCGCGGTCAAGCTCAAGTTCAACCGGGAGGAGCGCCAGCGCCCCAAGTACATCAACGCCACCGTCATGGTCCGCGGCGAGAAGAAGGTCTCCATCGACCTCGACGAGTACAAGGCCACCCAAGCCGAGTGGCAGGAGAGCGACAAGATCATGGCCGACCACGCCGAGCTCGTCCGCGAGCACAACGAGGACATCCGCCGCCTCAGGGACGAGAGGCGCGCCGCCGGCCTCATGGACGACGACGAGCTGCTGCTGCAAGGGCAGGGGAGCCGGCAGGCTGATGGCGACGAGGAGAACGGTCAGGGAAATGACGAGGACGCCGGTGGTGACGACGAGAACGAATCCGCAGATGCCGAGGTTACGAACGTCGAGGTGGCCGTAGAGGTAGCCGTCGAGGCATAACCGGCCAGGGAATAGGTAGATACCGCGTGTAAGCTTGTTTTTTTGATACCCCGTTTCCTTAGCTTGCACGGAGTAGTTTTCCTAGGTAGGGACTTCAAAGAGCTGGACGACGTTATGGAAGACGACATACAGATTACCGGCGTAATGGATTACGTGGTTACGTGATTAAGAGGTTAGGAAGGGGAGGGGAGAAACTACTGTGCTTTAACAAGGGTGTATCTTATTCTCAAGGGTTTCTTGAGGTGCTAAGTTACAAGTAGATGGAATGGAAAGTTCGAAATGTTATTTTTACGAATTAGGCATGGCGTTTCAATCAATCAATCAAATATGAACTAATATAGTGCATCTCCATCGCATCACGTACACACGAAAAGGTCAAGAGGAGAGAAGAAGAAAACAGTCACCGTGCGAAACACTGGGAAAATCAACGTGTAGAACTCAGAACTAAGCTACGAACTTGGTTCATCTAGCCGCCATATTCCTCCCAATCCACCGTCCTCGCGGAATAGAAGACCCCGTAAGCTGAACGAATATGCCTCGGCCCCGAAAGTGCGTATTTCACGAGGGGGCAAAAAGGGGAGGGGAGAGTCGGAAGGCGGTTGCTGAACGGAGAGGGGGGAAGTTGGTTCCCCGAACAGAGCGCCCTCGAGACTTCCACCCCGAAAGAATAAAGCATTATGCAGAGTGAATAACAGCCATTAACAGAGGGGATATTAGCGCAATGGGGGTGAGGCGCCGCGTCGGATATTGTAATAAGGCTAGCTTGTTTAGATCGTAAGAGCGTGACTGGTAGAGATGACATCTCATTCGCGCCGTGCAAATCAGTTCTGAGGTGGCTCGTCGTCTTCCGGCTGGTCGAACAAGAAATTGGCAGCTAACTCCTCGTTCTTGTCGCAGGCGAAATAAGCCTGGATAGCGGCGTCACGATCGAAACCCAGTCGGCATAACTAGAAGTGAATTAGTTTCACGTCCGGCATGTTTAATTCAAGAGAAGTAACGTACTCTCTCAATGGCATCACGCTCTTCCTCCGTTACAGAGATGGTCTGGGCGCCAGGGGGCAGAGGCGCATCATCATCGCCAGCCTCGCCCAGCAGGTTAAGGAACTGGTCAGGGTTCTGGGAGATTAAATGGGCAAGCTGGGGGTTGCCAGCGCCGAGTTGCTGAAGAATCGGTTCCAGCATTTGTGGTTGCTGCTGAACCACCTGCCTGAGCTGCTGGAACTGAGCGTTGTTACGCAGCCAATCCAGGTTGCCGAGGGTCGGGCCACCAGCAGTGGCAGCGGCGGCGGCAGCAGCAGCAGCTGCTGCTTGGGCAGTGCCACCAGACGCTGCACGAGTACTACCTCCTCGGCCTTGCTGCGCAGCTAGATCAAAGAGGTTGACGTTACCTCCCTCAGACTCGGGCTCGGCGGCCCCTGTTGCGGCCTGGCCGGTCGGTGCCGCTCGTTGGGGTTGGGGTTCCGCTTGACGAGCATCCTCCGGGATACCCTATACAAAACGTTAACCAACATGTAGCCGGGGCAGTTTCGATTCACTTACGTTTAGGAGATACTCGACAGCACGGTCTGGGTTGTAGAAGGCGGCACGCAACGCAGCCTCGCATTGAGATCTCTCGAATCCCATGGATTCCATATTGGCAATCACATTTGCCCGGGCTTCACCCATAGCCATGGAGTTATCACCGAGGCCACCACCGGCACCGGCGGCGGCGGATACGGGTGCGGGGGACGGGGTAGCGGGCACAGCGGCGACAACGCTAGATGAGTGAGTGGGCGCGGCCGGAGCAGCAGGGGTTGCGGCGGTGGATCGTGCGGGAGTTTCGGGGGGAGCGCTCGATGAAGATGCAGCTGCAGCTGCAGCGGGAGCTGGTTTAGGCTGCTGGATGTTAATAGCAATTCGCAGAGTTAAGTTATTATACGTAACGTAACACATACCTTGCTCACCATGCAAACAACATAGCCCTTCTCCTCGATCTTGTGGGCTGCGACTGACTCCTCATCTTTAAGAATCTTGCCTACATATAGATTAGTACTTAGGCAACCAGAGTACAGATCCTATTTGAAGATAGGCAGAAAGGCAGAAAAGGGGGAGATAGCGCGCGCATACCGGAGTAGATGAGCTTCAAGGCCTTAGCATCCCATCCTTTCTCCTCGGCGACTCTTTGCTTCAGGGTAGAAACCTATATTCCAGTAAGAATAAGAAAGTTGCTACAGTAGTCGATCACGAAGCTGAGGTGGGGAATGTTAAATGTCGGCGATGATAGGATGGCGACATACAAGATCGGTAGGCTCGACATCGAGCGTGAACTTTTGATTCGAAAGCTCCTATAGACGAGGTTGAAATTGTTAGCCTGTTCGATTACAAAGATTATAGCGAAGGGTCGAGATGGGGAGACATAGAGATGAGGAGCAGCTCAAGTCCAAGGTAAAGCACTTCTACAGCTACTCTACGATGCATACCTTGAAGGTGACCTTCATCGTGGCGACGGGCAGCTTCGGGATAGCTGCGACTGGACTGAAGATGACGGCTGTGGGAAATTGGTGAGGGGTAGTAATAGAATATTTGGTCTGTCGGCGGATGAAAGGTGAAAAGTCAGACACACCAACTTTTTTGTTTAGATGGTGAAAATGCTGGTAGTATAAGGTAAAGTTTGTGGCTTTGTGCTCTGACCAGGAGAAAAAAAAAGATTCTCGTAGTCGGTGGAAAGCGACGGGAGTGGAAAGTCTGATCAGAGTCTTGAATTTCAGGTAGCAGTAATGATGTGTCGCGGCGGGCAGTGGCGGCGGCTAGCGCTACCTACCTCGTTCCTTACTATTAGGTACCTGGTACTGTATGGATTAAAAGGACTTAGGTAACGACCACCTGCACCTGTGTATGAATGAACATCCACGTAAGTACTAAATGTACTTAAGTACTTGAATATGTACCTACCTACATAGGTAGGCACGGTAGGTAACCTTGATGGAAGGAGTACACTAGGTACCTACCTGACTTTTGTGACCACCGAAAATGCGGGGTCCATAAATAGGAGGGGCAGCTTTAATTTATTTTTTTGAAGATAACAAAACGAGGCTACGAAGCGATAAGTCAAATCTTTATTTTCCATCTACAGCCCAGGAGATGTCTGTCCCATGCTCAATTATCACCTACCTAGGTAACCTTAGGTATCCAGAATACATAGGTCCATTTCAGGTCATCTGTTCAAGCTAGGTACTATCCAAACCATTGAAATAATTATCGAAACTTACTAGACATAAATTCAATTTGCACTTCACGATATTAATCATAACCTCCAAAGCTCAAGTCAAATATGACAGTCTATCGAGACCTATTCGATTTCGCTCAAGATCACCGTACTAGTTATCAAATAGATTGTAATATTCATTAATTTTACTTTATTTCGTATCTCACTTCAATATCTATCTTCTTCATCCTCGGTACTCCTTAGGAGAGAATGATAGTGTTGACCCCTTTCCGAGGCTGAGAGTGTAGTTCAACGCCGCGCTAAATCACAATGGTATCGCCCAAATAATCCTCAAACCCGATTCCGCATCCGGACGCCTTTCAAGAAGCAGCCATTCTTCGGTTGTATCGAAAAGGAAAACAATTGCGAGTCGTATTCATCATCAATCGTACCACCCCATCGGTGGACGCTTTCGATCTCCCTTAGTCTTCTTATGCCGCGATGGCCTTCTGGTCTGATAACCGGTCAAATTCGTTTTTTCCGGCGCTCAGAATCCATTCAGGAATCGGGGGCGTCATTTTCCTCTCCCCGGCCAGCTCCTCTGCGCGAAGACGATCCGAGTTGGGGCTTGGCGTCTTCCGGAAGCTCTCATAGCTTCCTTGTCGGCTCAAGGGAGCTCGCCCCGTAGGTAGACTGCCGCTCCGCATTCGAGTCAGGGATTTTTCCGATATCGTCTGACCTGCGTTGGGCGCCGCAATGACCATCGTTCCAGGGGTAGCTGCTGGTGGGGGTACCGGGGAATCAGATCGAAAAAGTGGGTGAATATGCAACTCGCCTGGCGACGACAGAGGCGTCAAGCTGCGTTCGTGTTGAACTCTAGGGAGAGGGCTGTAACTTCGGCTTCTGCGGTTGCGTTTTGGAGGAGGTTCAAGATCCAGAGGGCATCCAGGGCTCGGGCTTCTACTCGTTGTCGGGCTTGCGGGGATAGTCTCGAGAAAACGAGCACGGATCGGCGGGCTATTATCCACTACTATCTGTCGATTTTGCGGGTCGACGGAGGAGGTATCCCAGGAATCGAAGCCATCCTCCGTTTCGCTCGACCGCTCCCTATATCCAGTTGAGTCGATCGAAGGAGGGCGGCGCCCCGTCCTTGAACTAATTGACAGCAATCTAGTTCTAGATCCTACGGGGCGAACGGTCTGAGAAACAGAACTGCGAATAGAGCTCATAGTCTCGGCCATTGACCGGCCACCACTAGAGTCAGGCCGGCTGGAGTTGTCCGTAAATATCCGTTCATGAATCTTTGTTTGACTCGTGGCGGGCGTTGTTCGACTGTAAGGAATAGATTTCACACGAACATGCGGCATGCGGGAATTGTCTTCGTTGGTGTGAAGAGACAATGCCTGCTCCGAGTCAGGTAACCTGCGAGCAACAGAATAGACGACGATGAAGGTAAGCTGTGCCATGAAAGCACAGCCGAGCGTGATAGCAGATCCGACAAGGAAGTTCCTCGATCGGACCTGAAGCATAGTCTCCGGTAAACCCTCAGCTTTTCCCATCATGACCATCATCAGGACGGATGCGATAGATGCCAGCACGCTCGAGACCACACTTAATGCAAACCAGATACCATTATTCTTCCTCGTCCCATACTCCGCCGGCTGTTGAAAACATCTAGCGACGAGGATAATTAACAAGATGAGGATCAGCGCCTCCCATGCTGATGCGACGATTGCGGCGATCGTGACTGAAGCCAACATCCAAAGTCCCTGGGCTATGATGATTTCAAGAGCTAGAATCGCCGCTGTCGCCAGCAAGGAGACGACGCCCAGCACGATGCTGAGAACACGAGACCTCGCCATGTTGAATGGAAGCTTGCTGGTCGGATGAAGCGCAAGACGGAACATATGAGTTCCGGTCTACTGCCGTGTAACTTGAGAAGGGTTATAAGGCTCTTAACCACCTCTTAGGTGAGTCAAGGAATAGCGTGGCAACGCTAAGGGTCGGTGTGTCGGTTAAGGGCATCAAGGCCCACCACCGTCCAAAGCGTTCAGCGGTGGAGAGACCCCACAAGGCAAGTCTGTCTCTTATTCCTACTGGCCAAAATGAAGCTGGATAGTCGTGAAATTGAGGCTGAGGTTGATATCGTCACCTGCCAACAAGGTTGAAACCAAAAGCTACCCTAGGTAAGTGAATGGTCCGGGATTCTAAGCCTCCGGACTGGACGTTAGAGTGAGGGCAACAGGAACGGGCCGCCGCGGGAATAATAATAATGGTAAGTATCCAAGACAAAGAAATTGGCGGTCTGAGCAGTCGATAACCGCGTCCGCGTGATGTTGGTATGTAGTAGTGGTAGAGGCAGCCGACCAACCGGGATATGCATGAGGCGATGCGTCCCGGGAGAGTGCAGAATATCTCTAATAGAAGTCAATTGCCGGGCTAGTTAAAGCAAAGCAAGACCAGGAGCTAAAAAGCAAACGAATGACGGGCCTTAGGCCGTGATATGTATGTATAAGTGAGGGAATAATTAATGGGAAAAGAATGGAGATGAAGAGACAGATCCAGCAGGCCGGTAATACCGCGACCAGCCTAATATATTTAGGTATGCTGCTACAAGGAGGAGAGTATTATGGAATGATTATAGAATATTAGTGGTAGTAGGTTCCCAAGGTGAGGGAAGAAAGATAGGTCAAGACAGGAGGATAGAGAAAGTAGAGAAGGTCGAGAGAACGGGCCGGAGGTTCGAAATGTCTTGTTTGCTATTCGGCGGGGCCAGTCAGAATAAAAGTAGAGAAGCGTTCGGACGCGTCCTGAGGGTTGTTGCGCGCGGCGTGTATTGGTGAAGGGTAGTATTGGATGGATGCGAACACAACATACATTGGACACGATCCTTGTCTCCCGTCCTTCTGGGATCTTTTTTTCCCTCTCTGGTCTCGCAAGCTTTCCAATCTTTCCAAATCTTTACAGGGGTCTGCAGGAACGGCGGCCTATCATCAACTACATAGACGCACCACAGGAACGAATCCCCTCTCGGCCAGTATTGCCCCTCCTTTTCAATGGCTGATGCCGTTTCGGTGGTATGGTGGTAGGGTGTAGGATTCTGCCGTTGGACAAGCAAGGACAAGATGGCGGATAGGATGATAGGATTGGCCGTGGCTTGCTCGTCAGACTGGGATCGTAACCAATATGATATGCAGCTCCTAGCTTTTGGCGTGCATCGATCTCTCACGGTCCTTGTTTCTATTCCGCCCCCAATCGTACTCTTTCCTTTTACCTAGGAGTTTTTTTTTTTTTACTGGACTTCTTTTCTTTCCGCGCGCCTTTTTAACTCGAGTCCCCCCTGAACCTAGATCTTGTCGCTATGACAGATTCAATTGAAACTCCCTGCGCTCTAGCAAGACTCTTGGCCTTGCTTGGTACGTAATCGGTAAAATTGCCGAGTAGGGGACCAGACATGCGAGTTGTGCGAATTGTACAAGGTCTCCAAGCACTGAGTCGGCAATATCGGCAGTGAGGGAAAAAAAAGAAGGCAGCTATTTGCTGTACTCGACGACGAATGAACGAATGAGCGAAGTCGAATTCCTCAGCCTGCTTAACTAATACGGAAGGATCGTAAGAATCGAAGCGAAGGAAGAAGAAAAGAAGAAAAGTAAGCTTGTCAGACGTTCTACCGGAGGCTCAGCAATAAGTGAAAATTTTCGTAAAACGATGAGGCGGGAAATATTTTGGTCTTATCATGGCTATTATTACTATACTAAGAGCCCAACACCAGACAAGGTCTTCGTGTCTTCTCACTTCGCTAGGAAATGATATGGGTCCGTGAGAGGCACCGAGAAGCCCTGAAAGCATTGAAAGCCCTAGAAAACCCACTTCGCTGGCGTGGCCTTGCGGATCTCTTGACCCCGAGTGGCCTTGAGCCTCTCGGAACATCGACATGGCAGCCCTAGTTGTTCTCCGCCATCTTGCGGACCTAATCTAGGTAATACACATGTATTCCAACCGTGGCCCTGGGTAAGAGTTTGCCACCATGCTCATGTCAGGGCCACTGATGTTTGCTATTATGCTATGGATTCGTGATGAATTATTCATTGCCTTGTTAAGCCCATGCCAAAGCCCTTTTATCGACATCACATTCATTCCAATTGCCTCGTAAAACCTACCTAGGAATGAGCTCAGCAAACCGGGGTTGTCATACCTGAGCTGCTATGATATGACGCTCAGATGAAATTTCTTACATCCATACATAATAGTAGGAATATAGGTGTCCACCAGTCCACCTCGGATTGCTCGGCAACGACAATAACAATAATAACAACAACAAAAAATACTTCTCTACACTACAGATTAGACAGACGTGTGACTATATATTTTATCATGATGATTTCTTTTCGGCAATTTTGATTACCTAGTGATAAATAAGAGGAATTGAACTCAAGAAAAATGATACAATTTTTCTCATAGCAGCGCGGCATTGCCACCACCGCAAGCATATTAAGCACAGACTGCCCAACAGATGATACTTAAATACAACATTCATGCAAGGAGAACCGGGGGCCGTCTATTCCTGCCGATAACCAATGGCGAGACAGCTAGCTTAACCCAAGAGGGCAAAACCGACAATAATCTCCGATACAAAATCAACACGCCAATAAGCTTAATAGTATAGAGTATCCACCTTCGAAGCACGCAAGATACCTGCGGCTGACCCTGATATTTTATTCAAATGCCTTGCAAAGACGCCGTCGTCGTGGACCTGGTGCCTAGCTCGATTCCTTCAATTAATAAGTTATGTATGTATGTGCAGAGATCTCCTATTTTTAGGCGATGGATTAATACATGCCACACAAACCAGCTTACATACCTACGTAACGTAACTTGCCTTGAGACTCCATGTTAGAAACCAAGGATAATCCATGCGGAACCTGAAGTTGCCCTCCGGTTCGTCTTCTCATCGGTATCCCGGCGGCATGACCATCTCGGGGCTACGAGACTAGCACGACATACCCGTACTCAGATCCGCCGATGCAAAAATCGACCCAAGCACCGAGACACGCACGATCCTGCACATACATATATATCTAAGACGCTGGTAGCAGAGATAGGATCCCGCCTCGCCAATCGGCCTGGTCGACAGGAGAATCCCGGTTCTTGTATATTAATTACTAGTCTCGCTGTCCCGCCATCGTTCGATTCCCTGGTCGAGCGGCGGCATGGCGACATTATGCGATCTAACCACCTGTTCCATCAGGGAAGACCCTGAGAGCCGCGGGTTCACATCACGATCCGGAGGGGCAAAGAAGCGGCGGCGGGCCCACATCACAAGTATCACGGTGAGCGCCATCGGGGTCCGCTGAACCTCCCAAGGTGTTACAAGTTGCTGTATGTCTCTCCTATTGATCACGAGCTTACGAGATAGCCCCCCAGACGGCGTGGCATTTACACTATTCATATGCCCCGCCGACGACACACTCTGCACGCCCGGACCCAGCACCGATATTCTAAGACATCTGTAAACCACCTACAGAGATGGTCCTGGCGACGAACACGAGGGCCGTTGAGGCGGCTCCCGGCCCTCCGCCAGTTCGTCATCTGAATCATAAACACTCAGTCCTGAGAGCCCGGGGCTCGTTCCGGCGGGGAGCTCGACATCACCCTGCGGCGGTGAGGTTTCCAACACGAGTCCCCCTGCCTAAGCTTCGCAGTGGCCAGACAGGCTAGCAGCCCTACTCGACCCACAGCAATCTCGCTGTGCCATACTTTTTTTTCCTTTCTGCAGCGCTAACAATTTTGCCGGTCCAGACCGCTGTGTCTCAACTATGCCGGCACGTCGCCGCCTACAATCGCGCGGTTTGGCGGTCTCCGCTGAGAATACCATAAGCTGAAACAGATGTGTATCTCTTAACCGTGGTAGATGTCGTAGATGGCGTTACCATCGAGATTCACAATTGCATAGTGGATAACGCCAAAGGCTCCATGGCAAAAGAACCATAAGCACAGGCCTTTCGACCTCAGCTTTAAAAGTAATTATCTACCAATTAGCAAATACATATGTACATAGTAGGTAGGTAATACCAGCCCAGAGGTAGGTATTTCAGCCAAACGTGCTCAGCTCATCGCCCCAGGGTCAGTCCTCCGGGACCACGGTTGGCTCTACGCGGCCACGTTTTCCCCCCATTCGTTTCGGGCGAGTGCAAATTTCCGAGAGATCCGCCCGTCACGAATCAGATTTTTCTTTGGTTTTCTTTTTCGATTATTATTATTCCGCCCCCTGGTTTAAGGCTGCAAGGTTGTTGAGCCTCCGATCCCCCGGCAGAATCCTTTGGACCGCGGAACGGACGGGGGGGTGGAGCGCCGCGCGCGTCTGTGATTGGGCCGTCGCGAGCAACGCTCGCTCCTTCCCTCGGCGCTGCTGCTGCTGCACGGCCCGTATCAGCTAGTGCAGGCAGGACTTGCCCGCGGGTGCAGATCCCCGCCGGCACGCCGCGCTACTAATGCCGTGCGACGGGGGGAAATCTGATAGATCGAATTATCCCCAGTGCTAGGCACTAGGTAGATAGTTCCTTGCAGGAGGAACCGTGTGTGTGCAGGGAGGTTATTTCATGCCCTGCCGCATGGTGATGTCCACGCTCAGGGCTGCGCTGCGTGGTTCGTTCAAGTGGCTTCGGCGGCGTCCATTGCTGAGATGGTTTCAACAGCGTTGACTTCAGCTGTGGCTTTTACTTATTCCTTGATGAGCCTGACACCGTGTATAATATTAAAAGGGGCAGGCCTTGGACTGAATGGTGGTATCTAGATTTACCCAAGTACTAAACATTCATCGACATGGCTGAACCAGCTACGCATTTTATCATACATTCACTTATTCCGATTTTTCTATTGTTAGTAGTTTTCATTCGTAGGATAGATAGTATTGCCAAAGAATAGCACGATCAGCATGGTAGGCATCTCACTGGCCACAACTTTGGCGCAGTCGAATCGAATCGAATTGTTTAAGAAAATTTCCGGCTTTTTACATGCATATCCCCAGGTTCCTTACTGCACAATGACATAGGATTATCATAATCTCGATTTAAGGGAGAGTAGAAAGGGGAGGGGATAATATGAGATGACAACCAATCGCAAGTTGCCTATTCTTAATTTATACAAGGCCTGTCAGATGGCCCATGGTGTAGATGCTTAGTTGAACTTCACATGATGCCAGGTCTAAATCGCGAGCACGATCATACGATTCAATCTAATAGATACGATGCCGATTATTTGCTCATATATCCTTCTAGCACATCCCAGATCCCAGCTCTCTCGCCATTTTATGTCGATCTATAGCTGACTATCAGATGAGATTTTATTACCACTTCGCAAATGTTCATACTTCTTAGTCCTAATTGCGATGTCCTTCATATACCATTAAGATTGCTGCTTAACATGGTCAGAGGTACGTGGTATGATGTCCAAGATATCTCGTCCTTGCTTAAATATAGAATATACTGGACGGTTAATGCTGATATGGTTTCCAAATCCGTATGACTAGGACTATATGTTACAGTCTATCGAGATCAAGAGCCTAACGAAAAACTGAGACCTGAACATAAGCTCACGAATACCGCCAGTTCAACGTTGATATAGCTTTCTTCATATTGTCATGTGTGTCCATACAATGGACGCGGTTAGTAAGGTCTACGTTTTACCTTCGTAGTCTGACGAGGATCGAAATCTTTGACGGTAGCTGTCATAAGGCAGACCTTACGATATGGGTAATGACGCCGTTATTGCGCGAGGAGCTCTAACCCTATCCCTATGAATCGCGGTATACACCTTCAACGAGCCGAACCCTCCGTCTAGTCTATCGCCCGATATATTAGGTTTCTGACAGTAACTTCTCGTTTTGAGGTTTTCTGTCAAGAGGGGCCACTACGGATAGGCTCCCGAGTGTCAAGTCTATTCAGGGGGGCTTTATCCCCCTATTCAGACCTTAGGAGCGATAGGAAGTCATGGTCATATTATAGACATTACCTACTGCCACTACTCCCCTGGTCTCGTTATGTCGCATTGCCAAAGTCTAGGGGTTTCCCACGTTCCCTGACATTTTCCTAATTATTTTGGAGCTTTTTATTATGGAATAGAAGGGATCTTTTGTCTTAACGTACAGAGTGGTGGGTAAGAGCGCAAGGTTCACTGGTATTAAACAATATAGCATATAAGATAATTAACATACACCTCCTTAAAAGACTAAAAGATTAGCTCTTATATTTCTAAAACTAAATATTCATAGACTGGTTATTATTTAGCTTACCTAATATAATATTTCCCTCGTTACTTTAATATCTCATTATTGGCCCCTTTAACGATACGGGATTAAGTATTAGTTTCTTACTCTTCCTTTCACTGGTTGGTAAGTCACCCCAACCTCCCTTTCTATCTAATTAGGATCCAGTTATTAGATACACATTGTACTCGTCAAATCAAGCTTAAGTCCTCGTGGTAACCTTCCCATTGTAAGTCCATATATTTGCTCTCATCGAACACCATAACACATTAGCATCATGGCTATTTTAAGGCAGTTAAACAACCCTTAATTGCATCTAAGACTAGACTGGCTAGCCTAACAATCGGGTCTGTATAAAAAGAACACCAATTTAAGTACTTTGGGGCCGAATGGCATGGTAATAATAACTTGAATAAAACAAGTCACCTCATATTGAAAGACGGTGGTTATTGTTATAAGGGTTGACAATTCTTAATGCTTAGAAGAGAGCTCGAAAGAGCGCTTAACTAATATTGGATGGATTCCTTGCTGATAATATGAAGCTTGAATACAATCTATAAAAGAAGCGTATCTGTCTCATTATACATATGCCCAAGTACCCAAATATGTGACTATGTTATCCTGCTAGTTACCGCATAGCAAGCATAGCAAGCAACAGTATGGGCATTTGCTTCACTTATTCTTCCCTTTCCAATGATATGACTTTTATCATACAGATCAATGGCATTTGCCAAGGACGTTGCATGCATTACCGCGGCCGCATATGCCTAATCTCCCCTACCATCGCTGCTACACAAATTTATATTATACTGGTTGTTGGGAAGGTCGGCGTTGCATTGGCACGTTGGAAGACGGCCAGATATGTGTGCGTACATCTAATTACCTTAAACATCCACACCACCTTGGCAAACGAGTTATATTCGGAGTATGAAAATGTTGTTCAACGTACGAGAGATTCGTAACTACATAGTTATAGAGATAGAAGAAACATTTTAGTTATCAATAGTTAGCGATGTCGGGAACTCGCGAGTGGATACCGCAGTCGAGGCGAGGGAGGCGATACCGCATAGACCTTCCGGATTCTGCAATTGCCAAATTCGATCTTCACCAGGAGCCGGGTCGCTGGTGCTTGGCCCTAGGTAAAGGGGCTCTCGATCACTGCGGGCTGTGCGGGGCGGGCGTGACGATAGGAATAATAGCGGGAACCTTGGAAGTAGCGTGCCATTACGTAAAGAAACCTAGACCGAATACGCTGACGTAGTGCGCCCTTCTCCAATCAAAGGATCAAGTCAGGCCCCCCGCAAAGCTTAAGCCTGGTATGTGACCAGTGATGGCCAGCAGTGGCCGTGTTCGTTAAGTTCGTTAGGCTAGTGTAGTGTAGTTAAGTCCATGGCCCCGCTATGTGATGATAAGTTCCGATAACTGTTACCTTTATCATTCCCTCGACGACCCGGAATGCTACTAGTCTCTTAAACTTTTCTCTCCTCCTCTTGTCGAGGTAAGAAAAAAAGGAAGAAATTTTCATAGAAAGTGGGAATAGAGTTCCGTTTCACTACAGCCAATTGGCCATCGGTAGCGTACCTTGTGACCCGGGATTACTGAGACTCGTGGAGTGTTCCTAGTGAAGCCCGAATTTACATAAAGATGGCTGCCCTTCGCCATCGAGCCGTCCTTCGGCCTCTCTCTGCCATCTCAAGACCTGTACTCTCGAGATCTCTAACCCGTCAGTTTTCTGCATCGAGAGCAAGGATGGTTTCGAGCTACCTCCCCGGCGAGCCTGAGGCTCCCGTAGTGAAGACGGAAATACCTGGTCCGGCATCCAAGGAATACATCGCCAAACTAGATTCAGTCTTCGATACCCGAAGTTTGAACATGCTTGCTGATTATACTAAGAGTGTTGGAAACTACATTGTTGACCCCGACGGCAATGCTCTGCTTGATGTGTAAGTCTTCCCACAAGTGGGTGGTTGTTCTTCAGATGCCCACCTTGTGGAAGCTGACTATTCCCCCCCTTAGTTACGCCCAAATTGCCTCGATACCTGTCGGTTACAACAACCCGACTCTGAGAAAAGCCGCCGAGAGCCCTGAGATGGTTAGCGCGCTGATCAACCGGCCCGCTTTGGGCAACTTCCCTTCGCACGACTGGGCCGAGGTCCTGGAGACGGGTGTTCTCAAGGTAGCACCTAAGGGTCTTAACCAAGTCTTCACTGGAATGGCTGGATCAGACGCGAACGAAACGGCCTTCAAAGCCGCTTTCATGTGGCGGCGGCAACGTGACCGTGGTGGACCCAACGTCGAGTTCACGCAAGAGGAGCTGGACTCGTCCATGCTGAACCAGACTCCGGGCGCCTCCGAACTCTCCATCCTGTCGTTCAAGACTGCCTTCCACGGCCGCCTGTTCGGCACCCTCTCGACGACTAGATCGAAGCCCATCCACAAGCTGGACATCCCCGCCTTCGACTGGCCGCACGCCACCTTCCCCCAGCTCAAGTACCCGCTCGAGGAGCACGCCAAGGAAAACGCCCAGGCCGAGGCGGACTCGCTCGCCGAGGTCGAGCACCTTATCCTGAACTACCACGTCCCGCCGGCCGCCGTCATCGTCGAGCCCATCCAGTCCGAGGGCGGCGACAACCACGCCTCGCCCGCCTTCTTCCAGGGCCTGCGCGCTTTGACTAAGAAGCACGGCGTCCTGCTCATCGTCGACGAGGTGCAGACGGGCGTCGGCGCCACGGGGAAGTTCTGGGCCCACGACCACTGGAACCTGGCCGAGCCCCCGGACATGGTGACCTTCAGCAAGAAGGCCCAGACGGCGGGGTACTACTACGGCGACCCGGCGCTGCGCCCCAACAAGCCCTACCGCCAGTTCAACACGTGGATGGGCGACCCGGCCCGCGCCCTCATCTTCCGCGCCATCATCGACGAGATCCAGCGCCACGACCTCGTCGCCAACACCGCCCGCGTCGGCGACTACCTCTTCGGCAAGCTCGAGGGCCTCTCCAGGAAGTACCCCGGCCAGTTCGACAACCTGCGCGGCAAGGGCCAGGGCACCTTCATCGCCTTCGACAACCCCGACCGCGACGGCTTCCTCAAGAAGGCCAAGAAGTTCGGCGTCAACATCGGCGGCAGCGGCGACCGCGCCGTCCGCCTGCGCCCCATGCTCATCTTCGAGAAGCACCATGCCGATATCTTGCTCGCCGCCCTCGAGAAGATCGCCTCGAGCTGATCTCATCCTTATGTTTTTTCATGATTGGTTCTTGAGTCGTCGTCTTTTTAAACCGGGAGAAATAGTGGGCTAGGGGTAGGAACGAAGTGGCAAGTAGGAAGTGAGTTTTTGGCTGGATACTTGATACTTGATGCCTATACTAGGTAGGTCTTAGTAATGGTACGAATTTACGAAGGAGACGAGATAGGATGGGATGTCGGAATAAGAACGAGGGGATCGGGGAACGGGAAAGCATAGGATAGGAAAGACTATCTCATCATCACCCATCGCGCGCAATAGGGGCAGCGGCGCCGGCGGCAACAACAACACGTGCATTAACCCGGGATCCAATGTGACCTTGGAACCGTACAGTTAATTTAGTAGGTGGGATATGTACCTACCTACCGGGCCCGTCTTAATTATCCGGTATACATCGATATAAATAGAACCAGAGCGCGGCACGGTAGGTAAGTATATAGGTAGCTAAGCGAGGGGAACATCCAAAAAGTAGAGATCGCCTTCGCGCAGAAAAGAACAGCAGGAAGCAATTGCGATTGGTTGACAGGTAGTTAGCACGGTGGCACGCGCGGAATTTAAACCCAGTCAGCCAAACCATGAAGTACCTACCTACCCACATAGCCTAAGAAGCATAGCAAATCGCAAATCGCAAACTGTGAAGTCACGAGTAGAAAAACAAACACTGCACTTCCTTTCGTTCCCCTCGAGTACGGAATATGCGTGTAAATACACAGAAGCAAAGGAGTCCGAAGAAGGCCTCTCGAAGGAAGCCTTTTTCATCGCGCGCGCTGTCTCTCTTTCTTATTGACGGATAGATGACTAGGTCACCCATGTTACTTATGTACAGGACACCCCAAACTATGGTACAAAAATCCAGCTCAGTGTCGCCTGTCCTCCCCTCCCTCCCTCCTCCGCGTGTGGTAGGTGTCGGTCGTATCGCCTCGAGCACGTATGACCACGTGTCGTAGGTTATGGAAACGCACCTTTTAGTGCCACGCCCCGTGTCGTGCTATTCGGTATCCATCACGTCGCGCCATTGCATCGTGTGCCGCGACGTCTCGTGGAGTAAAACTAAGGGTACACCTCTACTTTCTCCGGAACATGCTCGTATTAATCAGTTGCGTTGATACGCCGCTTCTCCTTTCTCTCGAAAACTCCTTCGTATGAGTTCCGTTACCGGACGATGATGGATGGTTGAATGTAAAAACGCAAAATGCCCTTTGCCGAAAACGCCGCCAATGATCACTAGGCCCCTGCCGCATATCTCCCTGCGACCGCGAAAATGCAATGAACGACCTTTGTATAGTGTAAAAGCCGTAACCCCATCGAGAAATGAATTAAGAACTGATACGCAAAACATGATTTAGTAAACAAGGAAGAGGCGATGCTGCGAATTGCCCTCGTGGTGACCGCCAAAGTTCGTATTAAGGGAGGACATGCTATAGACGCCTCCGCGAAGTGCCATGGCTCTGAGTAGTTACAATAGACAAAACCAAGTAGTTCGATGGGGAATTAACACCAAACGAACACTAGAGTCTCCTATGCATACCTAATTCAGTGGCTCATAACCTCGTGATTCCTGGCGCTGTGCTGAATCGTAGCATTGTCCTGAGCGGTCGGATCTATTCCGTTGCTTGGGTTCTCTGGCGTTCGAGAGAGACCTTCGGGGTCGATATGGCCATTTCCATTCACCAGCTTGCCTTGCAGATCCTCCTGCTCTCTTTCGAAAGCGAGCATATTAAGCTCGTTCTCTCGTTCGAGTGCTGCTTCCTCTTCTCGCAGCTTCTGTCGTTCTACTTCGGCAGCGATGTGCTGCTCCTCTTCTTTCTCGCGTAGGAAGGCATCGTCAAGTTCCGCAAGCGCCTTGTCCTGCTCGGTCACCATATCCAACGCGGGTTCGCCATCAAGCGGCGGGGGAGGCGGAGGCGGGGGGCTTGGAACATCGCCTTCATCCTCTTTAAGGCGCTTTATCGAAGGCGTCTCGGAAGGGGTCAGACTGGGAGAGTCTGCTACATCGTCTTCGCGCTTTCGTTTCCGATCAAGGCTGCTAGATACCGAACCTGTCTCGTCATCCGACATGGGAATGTCATCATCCTTGATAGCTGGAGCCGCGACCGGGTCGATACCATCGTGTGCTTGTGCTACATCGTGCACATTGTTAGATTTCTCGGCCTTTTTCTTCTCATGCGCCTTGTATTTCTCAACTGCCCGGTCGAAAAAATCTCTGACGTATTTTTTAACCTTCCTCTCCTGCTTCTCGGTGATCGAGGTCGGGTCTTCGACACGGTTGTTCTTGTAGTCCGATGCAACAAGCTTCTTATTGACATCCTTGGCGAATTTCTTGAGATCCTCTCTTGGGAGCTTATGGCGGAACTTGTCCATGATATACTTGACATGCGGGAATAGCTGAGATAGAGTTAGCAACCTGGAAGAATATCAATGTCGAATATCATGCATACCGTGTTCTCGTAAATCTTCATCTGCTTTTCAACCGGGAGAGAACGCCACTTTTCTTTCTTGGGCTCCTGAGTGGGTGTGCTCGTCTGCGGGGTCTGCGATGCCGACCTTCTGGGGACGTTATCCGGTTTCATCACAGCGTCAATAATGTCTTGCAGCGTCTTCTGCTTCTGAGCTGCTATAGACGGTACCTTTGGCTGCGACGGGGTAGACTCGGGTGGTACAGTTGGCTTTTGCCATGTCGTGATACCGTTTCGTGTATAGTAATACAAGCTCCCACGCTTGTCGGTGGCTGCAAACCAACCTGGGGGGAGATTCTGCGTCTGGGGTCGGCGATGACGCTGATTATTGAAGAAGTTTTGGTTCCGCTGAGGAATACTGCTTCGTGGCCCCTTCGGGATATTCTCTGGGAGGGTGAAGGAGGTCTTAGTGGTAGGTTCTTCTGGACGGTTTCCACGACGCTCCTCAAAAGAATTGACATGCTGCGCACTTGGTGTATTATGGGCATTTGGATCCAACTTCTTTCGGGGAATTCGGTAGGCAATCTCGAGCTTGCTCCATTCATCGAGCAGCTGAGTAGCTTCCGCAGCCACGTTCTCGTGATCCGATTTCGTCAGCGACTGAATAGCGGATTCAATCTTCGAGTCGGAAATTTTATTTTTGGTTAGACGAGGGAACTGCCTAAGTATGTCGAGAATCTGAAGCACGACGTTGTTGTCGTCCATGAAGTTGTTCAGTGCTGCCTTCAGAATTTGATAACCGTGCATCTGAATAACCCTGTTGCGCACTCGGTCGTCATCGGACTGCTGGATACGTTCAAGCAGCTTGACCGCGATCCATTTCTCCTTGCACTGCATCAGTGTGGCCATAACCTTCGTGACGTCCTTTTCGTCCAATCCACGAGCTTGCACGCTATTAACGTACTCCTCGTCGTCTTCCGTAATCTTCTTCTTCCGGGGCTTCTTTGCGACGGCAGTATCCCAGCCATCGCTGTCATCGATGCCAAGGGCTTCGATGGTTGCATCGGATAGTTTCGTCGCCCGCTCGGTTTGGGTCTTACCTCCGATGAATCCAATACAATTCGCTTCCCCGCAGTAACATGGCTGAGGATCAGCCCCGTACCTGTCGACGTTGTAATTAAAGACCAATTCCTCGCCGGGTTGGACTCTTCTCGAGGCAAAGATGCCCATGCGAAGCTTGTTGCCGACGACCCATTTGTCCACGTAGCAGTTCGGGTTGCAGGAGTGGTTGCAAAAGCGACCGAGATTGCCTTTCTTGGTTGCATCTACGAATTCATTCTTAGTCAGGGACATGAAATAGAAATGGCGAATGCCCTCTCTATCATATTGAATAGTCCGTCTCCGGAAAGTGGGTTCATTGATCACTTCTCCGATGTACTCGAAGATGAAGTCGTTAGCTTCAAGGGTCACGTTGGCCCGGAGGCCGAAGCCCTTCTTGTCGGTCTGGATGACTGAAACATCAGCATATTGCTTGCGCTGGAACCGTTGGTTCTGACAACCATCACCGCAATTGCAATCGCCGTCAACGCATTCCATTTTGGTTGCTCGGTTGATGCAGTCCGAATCGTCACCGCAGGCATGGTTTATGCCGTCCCCTGAAACATGCCTGTTAGTGCCCCATGACCCCTAAAAATCAGTAAAAGTAGGGGGTAAACGTACGCCATTCTTCGCTACAATCACAATCCAGCGCATCGTGATCTGTCGCCCCAAGCGCTTTAGAGCCGTAAAGGCAATCTGGAATCACCTGGAAATGACGAAAAGACTCCGTAGTGACATCGGGTAGGTCGTCGAAGAGCTGAACCGATCGAGCAGCTATCTTTCGAGATGCCTTACGGACGAGTTTCGGTGGGTGCCCATCAGGGGTCGATGCACTGTCACTGCGCGTCTTCTGGTCATCGGGTGATAGGCTCCTTGATCCAGTATCTTTGCTAGCATTTGGAGATGAAGATGTACTTTCGCTCTCCTTCTTGATGGCAGCGAGTTGCGACGCCGGTGTGGTGTCGACGACGATGCCCTCTACTCCGTTCTTCATATGCTCTTCGTCCTCCATTATGGCTACAAAGCCTGGAACCCCTTGGCTCTAATACCTTAGTCAATGCGGCAACGTATGAATGGGATTATTAGGTTGTTGATGTAAGATGGAATTGACGAGTTTGTGTCGCGGTACGAGGAGATTAATCGGAGTGGTTAGGTTATCGAAGAAATCAAGGTCGTGCGACAGCGATCTCGTGGTTGATAGCATAAAGAGAGAAGAGGGAGTTGGCGAGAGGAAGGGGAGATTGCGAATGGGAGACGGGAGATGGGAGGAACTAAAGTAGAAGACGGGACAGGAACGGTTGCTATCTTTTGCGCGATGCCTGGGACATTGCAGACAGGTAATCCGCCAATTACGCCAATTACAAGCCCATGAATATGTGGTAAACATGCGCCAGAAAGGCAAATGTTTGTAGGTTCTTGGTTGGGGGAGAGAGAGGGTTTAGTTCAAATTGGTTGTTGTGAAGGTAAAAATATTCGTGACGGCGTTGTCATCGCCGAAAAAAAAGAAGTTGCAGGTGCAGTTCCTCCCAAATGAGAAGTTGTACTGTACCTACCTTCCCTACTACTACCTAGGTACCTACCTAGTAAGTAGGTACTAGCTACTAGGTACCTAAGAGGTAGCCTGCCAGAGGCCGCACCTGCCCTGCGCGCCACTGGACGTGAAGGCGAGGCGCGCCAGCCCTTTGCAAATTCGGGGGTAGAATTCAATTATCCGAAGCCTGGCGCCCCACCAATCTGCTGAGCAAGAGCGCTAATTATTGGTCCTTAGCACTGCCCAGGTGGTTAGCAAGGGATTTGTACAATACAATAGGTACCTCCTAGGTACCTAGGTAGGTATTCCCAGGTCGAAATTGAAATAGAAATAGCCGGATGGTTTTGATGTCGCCAATGCAAAATAAAGTACGGATTGTAGAATGAAGTAAAATGAAGTACTGGAGGTAGTAGGTCGATATGTTGGTACCTGTTAACCTTGATATTTAAGCAAAAATATATAGTCTCAATACGTAGAGAAAGGTATAGTTATGGTAAGATGTATGGATGTTATGTACCTACCTATGTAAGTACAAGTACGATACCTACCTCCTAAGTACTTATCCCCTTCCCTTTTTTAAACTTCGGACAACCTGGAAGCCATGATAATATGCTTTTCGTAAACTTAAAAAAAGAATCCGTTCCAGTCAATTAATTCTTTCATTCCATTTCCTTTTCCTTTTTTCTTATACCTGAGGTCCTCATTGTCATCGATGTAAAATCCTTGGCGTAGAAGTAACATCCATATAATGGCACCTAGACGGAGACACTGACCGGTATCTAGAAGATGCTCGTTGGAGTTACCATATCGAGAAGTTCAACTCAAATCAGTTCAACATCCGGGAGTGCGTTCCAACACTCCCAAGCCTCCTGCAACGCTCCGCGATTGGGAAGATGAATGTCCTGTTCTTCTGAAATTAGTTGATAGAATGTCCGACACCTTTATGCTTGGCTTTGGAAACTTGATCAATTGCCATCAATATCCAATACCTAACTAATACCTAGGTACCCTAGGTAGCCGGTACGCTCCGGATACAGGAATAGCAGTAGGTAAAGGTTAGCACAGCCGATAGCTACGAAATGGACGACGATACCTACCTAGGTACCTAGCAGCCTATCCAGGTAAGTTGGAGAATAGCAAGGGTTTCGACCCATCGAGCCACACTATCATCATATTGGACAAGTCCGGTCTCTGTTCAGCTTCGAGTCTGCAGTACAGAATTGGACCAATCGATATGAGACGTAGTACAAGCACCATCAATCATCTCAGATTCATGGACCGGCGATGATGGTTGCAACATAGGACCAAAGGATAACCGCAGGATAACCGCATCCGATAACCTTGACATACGTAATAGGGTCGAGACTCATATCATGAACCCGGCCAGCTCTCACCGGGAAGTGCCATCGGTTTAAATCGATGTCTCTTGTCGTGTCAGGATCACCGTCGGGGATATTTGCTACGCGAGCAATGACGGGTTATACCTGAGTGGGTGGGTCCCCTATGAGGGATTGCCAACTCATTATGCATAGACAGAGCCTGAAGTTGAGGCAAGGAAAAAGGCGGTATGGGTGCTAGAGCGGTATACGCATATATATAAAGGGCTGGCGTCCGAAGCTACACAGTTCCAAGCTTCCAAGGTTGTAAAATGCTGGAGATCCGTAAAATGATGCTTTTTCAATCATTTCGACAGATCGATAAATATCCGTATACTCGAGGCATCTTTTATAGTCCGGGGATGGACTCATCAACCCCCTTGCGGCTTGCGGCTCGCGGCTCGTCATATGTGACGAACACTTGATCTGTGCTTGTCGCTAAGCGTGTGAATCTTTTATGGAAGTCCCTCCTCGGAGCTGCGATTGGTGAGATTTCAGCGACTCTCGGCCAGTCAAGCGACCCCCGAAGAGGCCCGCCACCTATGGAACCGAGCGACCATGACCTCGAGAGCTACAAAGACAAGCCGGCAGAGGCAGGGGAGGACGGCCAATGAGCTTCAAACCCTTCTCCTAAAGCAATGGTTTGGTTGTACAGGAGCTAATGGGATTTTCAGTTCTATTGCTTATTGCTTATGCCATTTTGTTGTCTTTCCGATCACATTACTCTCTGTTGGCCTCTCTCGCCATTGCTCTCTTTGGCGGTGTAGGACACTGCAAGAGCTAGCAGAAGCTTGCGAGTGATGGTGGTGTGGGAATTGACCTCTAAGAATAAGGGCAAAATGTCAATGTTTCTCAATTCTTACCAGCCCAATGCAAGAGAGCCTAGTCAGGCGACCCGATTTGTCTAAGTGGTCAGCGGGATTGGCTCTTGGCCAACGACATGGATGTATTGCGCATCTGCAAGAGGGAGAAAGCTGCATATCGTCAGTCCAGTCAACAATCAGGCCGAAATCGTGATGGTTGCAATGACTATGCACGATACTTCCTAATGGCATATATTTTCAGCATATGACCTGCTGGCTAGTAGCGGCCGCATTGCACCAAACCCGCGCGCGTCTTCGCAAAAGCTCACACTTCTCCCTGCTCGTGCTCTTGCATGGGTTAAGGTGAGCCAGAAAAGCCTCCGAACCCAGATCCGGGAGATGGACGGGCCAGCTCTAGAGCTAGCGATTTCTACCGATCACTTGTTTATCTCGATCTAGCACCGCGGTTTATACGATTCATGCAACGCAAATGGACTCATCTGGAACTATAGAACAAACAGTATGGGCAGAGCATGAACATCCATATATCAGATCAGATCAGATCAGATACGCAAAGAGGCAGAGAGGGGGAGAACTCGGCATCAGCGCTTCGTCGCTTAAAGGATTATTCCGGGTTGTTACTCATTACACAGGTACAATACCTACAATACCTGCCCTACCGTTTCTGGTAGAGAGGAGTAAGGTACCTGTTGGGGGTTTCTGCAAAAAGAGGGCGCTGGCGTGAAAGTTTGGGGCTCCTTTAAAGAAAAAAAGAAAAAAGAAAAAGCCAGACTGGGGGCTAGGGAACAAGCCAGTTCGGTCTTAACAATTTTATTATTATTATTATTATTTCCCTCTCCCAGATGTACGGGAGTACCCAAAAGAGCACATACCTACACCCAGGAGGCCCCTGGTTAACCAGAAAAAACCACCTTGTTCCACCGCGCTACCCTTGTACATAGACGCAACGCAACCTAGGAGATCGCCGCGCACATTCTCAACGACCACGGCTCATACTCCCTCGTTTGTACAACTTAACTTACTCAACTGAGACACGCTCGCTTTACCTACTCCTCGGTTCACTCTCGTCTAAGACGCGCGCTTGGGCTGTATATTATTATTTTTTGCGCGCGTCTCTTTACCCTCTTGAGAGACTCCCGCACCCTCCCATACTCCCCTACCTTACCTACCTTACCCTCTAGGAATCCCGGCGCAGTACACACTACCCTGCCGACCCTACACTACACTACACTACCTGGTACAATAATATCTGAAGTTTACCTAGCCCATTACTGCCCACCTGATGGCCTAGATCTTCGGGCAACAACAGGCGTCTATTGCGATTCACACCACGTTGCCTCAGCATCTGCCTTACGATTTACTTGACTTCAAGTTATCATCTCCGATCTTTTCTATCCTCAAATGACTTACTCGCAGCTCTGCTGGCATACCCCTTGTCTTCCCTTCCCCTCCCCCCCTCGTCCTTGCCGCTGTCAGACTTAGTCGCTCGCCATGGATACTACATTTTCAGACGACGAGAAGGTAATATTATCTCATGGCCTCCCTGGTGCCTTCTGACTAACCCCTGGCCTTCCTTAGCGGTTCGTCCTAGGTGAAATGATCAAGGTCAGCACCATAGATGTTTATACCCTCGTCGACTTCATCAAGGCTCATCATGTCGCGCCGAACTGGATGTCGATGCAACTTCCCGGTGGTACGTATCTTGGGGATCGCCTTAACGAATATCTCCCCCTAATGTAAGCAGGCCGCAATATGAACCAGTGCTTCGGCGCCGTCGAGACTATGTTCCAGACTAAATACCCGCCGCCGAACTTGATAAGCTCTAAGCGTAAATCCCTGAGCGACCTAGTCGAACACCCCGCAAAGAGGCAAGCGATGATGGCTCCCCTCGAGCCTTCCATAGCTTCAGCGCGCGTCATCCAGCCGCGCCCCCCTCCGAATGGCTACCCGCCGGCTGTGCCCGTTAGTATTAGTCCGCCTGTGGTCCCGACGGGAAAGAAGCGCGGACGTCCTTCCAAGGCGGACAAGGAAGCCCAGGCTCGCGCCGTCTACCCCAGAATAAGTGATTATACGCCTATCACGCCAGCACCCTTGGCCCCGACACCACCAGTCCAACCTCAACGCGAATATGCCTCCTCCCCAGGATACGAGATCTCGAGCAACCCGGGCGACCAGAAATTCAAGAAGCGCGGGGGCTTCGGCGCGATCGACAGCCCTCGACAAGCGAGCAGCTCGTTCCCTCTAGCTTCGCCAGCGTCGACTACGGAAACTCCCCGTGCTCTC
The DNA here is from genome assembly GCA_902806575.1 of Jackrogersella multiformis. Taxonomy (NCBI): domain Eukaryota; kingdom Fungi; phylum Ascomycota; class Sordariomycetes; order Xylariales; family Hypoxylaceae; genus Jackrogersella; species Jackrogersella multiformis. Next base: position 56,588 of record CADCXD010000002.1, on the reverse strand, counting down.
CCGGAACCTCTCGATCAGGTAGAGAGGTCTACCTTGTCGCCTCGTGATCGAGGGTCGATAGCGTTGGATTCGCGGTCGCCGTCACTCCTTCCACATATGCAGCAACTTGACTCGTCGCAAGGATTTCCTCATTTACAACCTCGAACGCAGCCTCCGCCTCCATTCCCGCCATCTCCACGAACTATGCATCCGTATGAGCCTCACCGGGGCGTTGATCCCATATTTCCAGATAGAGACAGGACGAGGCGCGATCAGTTAAAGGAGGCCCCTCCTCCCGTAACCACGGTAGCGGATCGGAGTTAGAGAAGGCAATAGCATATTATAGACGACCGGTTTGGTCATGCGATATCATGATCCATTGTTGATATCTTGGGTCTATAGAGAAAGGTTTCGGGTGGCTTGTTTCTTTCGACGCTTCGGGCGGGTCAGCGATTTCCCTCTCCCTCCTAGGTTCTTCGAGTCTTCTAGGAGTACCAGATACTGGTTCACGGAATACCCATAGGTACGGCTTTTCTTTTCCACCTACTACTGGACGGCGGTTATCTATAGCACATTTACGATCCCATATGTCTGGTTGCATTTTTTCCCCCACCTCATCCTCCCATTTCTTGCAGATTAGCAGGTTTCGTTGGTAAAAAAAAATCCAGCTCGATGTTCTCCATTCCAACGGCGTCTAGGCACATGGACAACCGGGATTCGATCGGCCTCTTTTGTTGCAGCATTTACTGGCGCTATTCTGTTGCCGGCGGCACAGGATCACGATTTTTCACGCTCTCGGCGGCCGACAAATGCTTATTTATCTTTTATTCGTGTACGATTCCCTAGGGCGTTTCTTTTGGTCATACGGGGTGGGCTAAGGTGGCAGGCGGCTGGTTGGTTTTACGATACATATATGTACGGACGACTGGTCGAGTGTAGGTTTATGGGGAAATACGGTCAGTGGTAGAAATTCTACTATTGAAACACGCGCTACAATTTTGGCTTTCTATTCAGAAATGTGATACTATACAGACTTTTAAATGCGTGAAGGATATGATTGCTCGAAACAAACTCCAAATTAGATATAATCTCGAACTCCCTTCGTCTATACCAGTAGGCCATTTACAAATACCTAAGAAAATTTCGAGGATGTTCTTTCGAATACAATATCCCATAAGGAAATTATCACGGGTATTCCTCAGCTACAAGTTTGGGTTTGCTGTAAGTCGGCAGGATTAAATACAACCTAGTTTCGATTACTTAGAGTCCAACCGACTAACACCACAAATTCAGGCTAAATATCTCAAGTCTGTTTAGCAATTTCAGTCCTTTGTATAGCGAAATCGACAATGTTACGTAGTAAGTGGCTTTCACTTGTCGCTTGGATATGGAGGTTTGTATCACGGGCAGGCGTGGGCAATAAGAGGCGAAATAGGAGTTATACAACTAGCCAATGAGATGATATCGGACCCTAAGATGATATCGGACCCTAAGATGATATCGGACCCTAAGATGATATCGGACCCTAAGATGATATCGGACCCTAAGATGATATCGGACCCTAAGATGATTAAAACACTATGATAGGTTGGGCTTAGCATCGTCACCTGCATTTGATGTGATTTGACGGGATCAAACTGTCCGGGCTATTCTATAGTCTTGGACTTAGGTCATTAAACAACTTGGGTTCTGCACGAGAACATTGCAACTTATTTGGTCAGCTCAGGGAAAGGGCGGGATCTAAGAGATTAGAAATTTTAGAATGGCTTCCGAAGTAGTTAACCTACTCCTTGATAGTATTTTCTTATAGTCAAATCCCTAACCTATAAGTTACTCGATTGGTTTATACATCTATACCGATTCAGTATTTGTGAGGGAATTTTGAAATTAGCTACGTCGACTATCATTGCTGAGTATGGCAACAGAGCCAGTCAGCTTACTGCTTTGGGGGTATACGTGTGTAAGCGTAAAGTCCAATGTCGTGTCGATGTTAGATGTGGAAATTGCGGCACACCCGCCGAGTGATATTCATTGGGATAAACTGCACCGCGTGTATATTAGACAAAGAGTGCCCCCACGCCCTCGATGCCGGGGTTTATTCGTTGGGAGGCAGGATGTGTAATGTCTAGATAAAATAATGGCTACGCGGCCATAGTCCCCTGGAATCGTCTGGTGGAGAGTTTGGATAAGAGGTAGGTATGTCTGGATTACTGACCGTCTTCGAATGTGTGGATGAAATCGAGACCGACACGCGTACACTTGACAAATACTAGCTAGTAATTATCCAGATGCCCATAGAGGTGACACTATGCTGGATGACGAGTTCTGGGGTATGTCTTACTACTGACCTACTGCGCTTCTCACGCCTACATGTTTATAACCGTCAACAAACCCGCCGAGGAAACCTCCTTGCACTCGGTTACTTACGCCTAGGGAAAGAAGTGATATATACCTCGGTATAATCAAAACTCTATAAGAGAAGAATACACCCGCATTGCATGTAGATTTAAGTTTATAATTTTAATGTTATTTAGGTAGCAGCATACAGATTTCAACATCCGCATGAAGTCCTGCCTTGACTAAATCCCCAGGTTAGGATGAAGTTGATAGACTGACATAAGACAATGGAGCTTAGCCAATGGTTATCGTCTTCAGTCCTGCCGCCGTGTCTTACTTTGGTCAGCACGGTTATGTCGAATGGCTCTTACAGCAAGGTCTGGACCAATGGCCTTCTGTTGTTGAGATTGTGTCTTACATTATCGAGGACCAGTGGCCTATCGAATAACACGATTTGTCGGCATCCTGTATGACGTGGAGTTGCCAAACATGTCCAATCAACATAACCCAGCTACTGCCAGGACCCGGCACCAGATATCTGGCCCTACAACACGCCCAATGTACGAGGTACCTATAACTAGGCTCGAGGCCGTCCTAAAACGTATAAAACACAACGAGCCGTCGGCGATACATAGCAAACGCACAGAAACCCTAGAGTCGAGAACGATGTCTTGATTCGAGGCCGCCGAGCCCCTTATACGGAGCCAATACTAATGGCGCGTCAATCAATCGTCGTCGTCGTCATCATCCGAAGACCCATCATCCGCCCTCGACCGCTTCTTGCCACGCCCCGGGGCCGGGGCCGGGGCAGCCGGGTCGTCCTTCCGGACGAAAACATAGCTCCTGGCGGGGCGGTCCTCGCCCTTCCAGCCGCCGCCGGGCTCGCCGGCCCTGGTCCTCACCACGCCGAGGGTGCGCGCGTGGCGGTAGCCCGGGTACGCGGCGGCCTGGAAGCGGAAGCTGCGCTGGACGGCGAGTCCGCTGTGGCGCGCGAGGTCGCGGATGTTCCACAGGGTGTAGGGCTCGCCCTCGAAGAGGGTGACGACGATGGCGCCGCCGGGGGCCAGCGACGGGGCCGCGCGCCCGAAGAACGCCACCAGCAGCTCCTGGTTGTGCCGCACCTGCCGGTTGACGTCGGTGCTCTTGCCGCCCACGTGCGGGAAGTTGAAGATGACGCGGTCCATTACCCCGACCCCGGCCCCCGCCGCGCCCTTCCTGCCGGCGAACGGCGCCATCTTCGTCGCGTCCACGTTGAACAGCACCCTGCTGCCGCCCTCGGCGGAGACCTTGGCGATGTTGTCCGCCGCGCGCGGGTACTTCTCGGCCAGCTCCTCGGCGCTCTTCTCGAGGACCGTGGCGGTCACGGAGGCGCAGTAGTGGTGCTCGACCAGGGAGGCCGCGAAGCTGAGGTCGCCGTCGCCGACCAGCAGGATCTTGTGCTCGGGGGCGAAGGGGATCGTGGGTTCGCCGTGCTGCGGTTGGGCCTGTGGTTTTTTCTTCTGCTGCTGCTGCTGCTGCTTGTGAGAGTTCGGTTGCGCTCCTGCTCCCTTCTTCTGCGGCTTTTGATGGGTTCCGGCGCCGGACTTCTGCGGTGCGTGGGCGTTATGCACGACCTTCCGCCGCTTCCCCATGTTTGCTGCCTAGCTGTGCGCTGCTACCAGCGGCGCATCGTGTCGCATGCAAAACGAGGAACTGCAGAAGCGGCTAGGCCTGCAACAGTATTTGGATTGTGTATATACCTTAGGTACCTGTAGGTATTTGATTATTTGATGCAGCGAACCGAAAACCGGGGTCTTGATGGGGCCTCGTCGTGCGTCGTGCAGGGCAGATGTCAATCTGGAGGGAAGCCGCGGGAGGTGACGTGAAGTTGAGGTGATGTCGCGCTTGAGCTGTGGCTCCGCGATAGGGAAGAGAGAAAAAAAAAAAGAAAAATTAGTGGCTCGCAATGCTCCGTAACCGCGGGACATCCCACCCTGGTGCGGCTAGAAACCTGGGAAATTTTAGGGTTGGGCCGGCTGGGATGAGCTAGGCTTGATATAGTAATTCCGGGGTTCCTCGACAGCCGGGGATCTTTTAGGCCAATGGGATGCGGGTGCTACCCGAGTATACAAGGTACATGAGGTACGTAAGATACATCGTCATTTGTACACTACATAGGTACATGGAGTTCCCCTTTTGGGAAGCATTATAATTGGATTGATCGATTACTGTACGAAACAGCCAACCAATGTGAGGCGCATGCACTGAACCGCACCCGGAACTACGGAGGTATTTGAGATAAAGATGATATTGATATATTATGTTAAAGCCTGTTAAATACATGTGATTGTGATTCTTTGTATGCTGCGATTAAGTTTTTTTTAAATTAATTAATAATACTACAATGATTGTTCCGCTTACTTATACCGAACTTTGGTATACCTAGTGGTGTATATCTACCTAGAACCCAGGTAGGTAGGTACCTATCTTTCTTTTCCTTCTTGACCTTGCTAGGTAGATACTTACCATCTCACGGAGCTTACGGAGCTTGCCGGGATTTATTTGCTGCAAGTGATGTCCGTAGCCCACATGTAAGCAGGCGGTCAAAGGAGATAAATGATAGGTGGCTATTCGATAGTATCCTGTGCTGTACGTGGTACGTAAGAGGCAAGGCTGAAAACCACCCGCCTTCTAGGTACTATGAAAATGGCAATTACATATATGAGGAGTGAGGATGGGATGCCGATACTTACCTAAAAGCATTCGATTCACTTATGTCTTCTCCGGTGCGTAATCTCAAGGCTTTACCTCTCATATAAGCAAGAACCCCTCTTTTTCTCAGGTGGTTGGATTCTATTGAGCTCCAGTAGTACAAGTCGATTGAGGCGTCAAACTCTTAACCTAATAAGGCGCAATGGGGCACTTGATTTTGTACGGTTTGTTTATAACGCCTAGGTAGGACATGATATGTACCTAAGTACGTAAGTGGATAGGCAATAGATACTGCAGCTGTAGAAACATATAATACACATGTATATATCCGGGTAGGTATTTATATTGTTAGCTAGAAGTGAAGATATCTTCCAGCGCAAGGGAGTGGTGTAAGGGGATTCCATGATGTAAATAGGAAATACAAACTTGGACGTTGGTTACATAACTCTAAGCACATGGATGGGTTGGCCCTATATATATATACGAAACCTACATGTACGTGCCTAGGTGCTAGTACCTAAACTGGCGCCCTACACAAATACTTACCTGGTAGGTAGGTATAATCGCCTTTTACTAGACTTTTAGCAATTACCTACTTCCAAATCTATGAGGTAGGTACCGTATATATAAACAAGCAAAAAAAAAGGCATATCAAAAGTTCAATTTACTATAGATAAACTCCTAAACGACCGCGCGAGCCGACACACCTATTCCTTTATTAGGTGTAGCGACTTAGGCAACTGGATTCCAAGGTTCGACGCTGGAAAGTACCTAGAAGTTTGGTACGTGTTGTTGGTTTTCGTACCCCCGTAGCCCCCCGTATGAGCCGGAAACGGAAGCGGAGGAAGGGTTTCTCCGAGCCAATTAAAGGCCATAAAAGCTAGTGCAGAGGCCCAAGTGCGACTAGACAGCGCATTGACTTGGCTGTATCGGGAAGTCGTAGGGTGTCTGTTTAGTATTCTAGCGCTCTACACTAGTGCTCTACCTACCCTTCTACGGTCTACCTACCAGGTCCAGCCTGGGTACTGTGCAAGTGTTCTACTTTCTAACCAAGCTGTTTAATTGTGCTTCTCCAGGCTGGTCGAGAAAATCTCATGGCGATATCAGCGTGATAGCTCTTCGAATTGTCCCTATTGTCGCCATACTCTCACCTTGGAAATCGATACCGCTAGTCGAGGGACTAGTTCGTTGAGTTCGATGCTCAATTCTGTACCTAATTATTTTTTCTTCTTTTCGCAATTTGGTTTAATGATTTTGTCGCCGGTCTAGTAAAAAATCCCATACACAACTATCCTACCTACAAAAGGTATCCTATCCTTTTTCTTCCTTTCTTTCTACATACTACTTACTACTTACTACTACCACCAACACAACACGACACGATACAACACGATACAACACGACTTATTCATACGCCAACTTAAAAACTTCCTTCTTACATGCTACTGCATGCATTTTACCTTTCTTCTTAATTCTTTACCCTAATATCTTCACACACCAAACCATCAGTAGGATACTTTCTACTATTGTAATTATTCATCCCTTCTATCATCAAGTACCTAGTCACCATTCTCTCTATTTTTTTTTCGTGTAATTCACTGCCAACGAATTTCACGCAACCCTCTAACATAGCACATACCCTTTATCCATTTACATAAATCCATTCTTACACCTTCTTACACCTTCTTACTCACATTCGACCTCTCTCTCCCCCATCCCATCATCTTACACCTCACTTCCCGTTACAATGGGTAGCACTCCCAAGTCTACCCAATCCCCGGCGGCAAGCCCCGCTAAGGGAAAGGCTGCTGCCACCGCCGCCGCCGCCTCTATCATCAAGAAACCCCTCGGTAAAGGTGTAACTAAGCGAGCTGCCAAAAAGGTTGCGGCTAAGAAGACTGCTCGTGGCAAGGGTCGTGGCCAAAAGAAGATCTACACGGACCCTCTAACGCAAGCCGCCTATGAACGACAGAAGGAACTTCGAGATCTCTACTCGCAAGTTGCATTGGCAATCAAGCCAGCACTTGAGGAGCTTGCCGACAAGTCCTTGAAGGTGCTCGTTGATGATCTAGATGGCCACAAGAAAGTGGACGAATACTCTGTCGTCAAGCAGCAACTAGATGACCTACTTGACCAGGCCGTCGATGATACTAATCAAGAGTATCATACAAGAGTCGAGGTTGCCAAGCGGGAGTACGAACTTGAAAGCGATCGGATCCATCAGTCATTTAATGTATGTATCATTCTTTTTTTATATACAACCTTTACTTTTTCTCTCCCTCCCCTCTCCCCTCCCATTTCATATTGATATCACTTACTCACACTTATCCTAGGACTCCTTCAACTACCAGACCGAAGAGTTTTTAGATGGTGCCCTGAATCGTGCCAGCATCCTAGATGAACTCCGCAACGAAGGATGTTCTCTCAACGTAAGTTATCTGTTCTATACTATTCCTGTTTACTTTCATCGATCAACGATTCTAATGATCTTTTTTAGACTCCTGACCTGACATACCACTATGTTGACCACATACCCTATGTCTCTTTTACCGGTCAATCAGATGGAACTGCCGCGGAGCAGACTCGGAAGACGAAGTCTGCTGCTAAGCGCAAGGCAGAAGGTCTATCCGAAGAACCTGATTCTAAGAAGCCGCGACATACCGGCGGCCTTCTCGCATCGGAGCAGCAACCAGATGGCGTACCGGAATCCAATGCTCCATCTCCCACACCGCTCGAGGAGCAGGAGGTGGGGCCCATCTCAAACAAAGACGTCCCTGACCTTCCTAACGGCACTTCTGAACCGGACGAATATGGTGTTAGAAGCGTCAGTAGGCGGGCAAAGAGCCCCGCCAATCGGTTCATTGTCCAGCCGCTGTTCGAATGGGATGACGATGAGATTGGGTTCCGCGATTCGACCAATGACTCCACCAGAAAAGCAACGCGAGCAACACGAGGTCGATTCGTTGATAAACCAAACTCCAACAACTGGCATTGGGACCATACGGTCAAGGACGACGACTGTCGCGAGCATAGCGACAACACCCTGGATCCTGAGATGGTAAAGAAGTACGGACTACATCCTAAGTATGGCTTCTTCCTCCCAACCTCCACAAATGAGCCCGAACCACCAGGTGAGCGTGTCGACGGAACACGACCCGTGGTCGTTGTTTCAGACCCAAACACTACTATCCACGCATCCCGATCCGTGAGACCGATGAAGATGGATCGTATGTTGCAAGAAGATGCAACGAAGGGACTCATGGCTAAGTTGTTGGATGACTTTTGCGAAAAGGAAGACATCGACCAAGAAGACATCATTAGCGTCGAAATGCATGAACGTGAACGTGAACGCCAGGCTCGCGAAAGACTGGTTACTTTGACAGATGGTCAGGATGTTGCAACGGACGAACCGGATCATTACCAATTGGTGGAAGCCAGCGAGTCTGATTTAAGAGCACGCACAAACATCCTATTGCAAGCTGCCTTGGAACTTGACCAGCGGACGCCTCCCTTGCCTAGCCCACGACAGTCTCGTCCTTATGATGCCGTTCGGGACGTCTTCACTGGTGCAGAGCCTGCTCCAGCCTATCCAGGACATCATCAAGGAGCTGTTATCAACCCACTTGACATCCTTGCAGACGCCGCCGGTGAGCTTCCTAGGCGCGAGTTAGAATTTCCAGCTAGGAACGACCATCGTATGATGGACAACCATATGATAGACCCGCGCCTTTATCATCCACAGTCCCAGCAACCTAACGTCTTTCTTCAGACCGCGTTGAATCTTGGCCCGACATTTACTCCTATCGCGCCAGCGCCTACTTCTGGAATGGATGCCGCTCCGCCTAGAATCCCCTTCGCGAGCCATAACAATGCGAAGGACAGTCCTATTCTACCCCCGCTCCGACCTATCAGGCCAGATGGCCTAGGAAAGGGTTCACATATGTCACAGCCACAACCTTTGAACCCTTCTACACACCAAGCCCAGGAGTTCGGATCCCCTCGTGGTTTACTTCACACGAATTCGGGAACCTTTTATCCTCCTGCTCCATCCCGACCCTACCACCAAGGCCTTTCTTTTCAAGAGTCGCATATGATGTCGATGCAAGGCCAGCCTCTCCATGGGCCTGGTATGATGCCAAACCAGACCCAACCTTCTCAATATCCTCCCTTTTACCCTATGTCGCCTCCTCCGCAAGGTCATCCGTATTTGGTTCCGATGCCGCCACAGATGGAACCTCCTGCACCTTCGGTGTCACCACCCGGTCCGCTTATGATGGCCCCCTCCTCGCCCGCTCACGTGCTGCGACAGAGAAATTTAGTCTCCTCGAATGCCAATGCCAATGGTAATACCAATGGGAATGGCAATGGCAATGGCAATGGCAATGGCAATGGCAATGGACCTAACGGTAAGTATCGTAAGATTTTAGCTGCGCCGATTTCCCAAAGCCGCCCTTATCAGTCCAATGGTGGAACTGAACTGAGACTTGCCCATTACGATCATAAGGAGGCAATCAAGGACTACCGAGCAAACGAGCCGCCTCCACGAACAGGACCCACAACGATCAGGGGCTGGAACGTGAACAATGTCTCGAAGGGCCGGAACAGAAATGTTAAGAAGGAGGATTCTGAGGAGAAGGACTCTCCCAAGTAGGTCCGGTCCTAAGACGCCTCTTCTAGGCCGTCGTATTGACTACTGTCACCTCACAGCATGATATCCCCGTTTATTAGCAAGTGGAACGCCTCGGAGAGAACCTGAGGCGGCTAATACCTGGTCCTATACCAACGGACCCACGAATTTTTTTCTATATGCCCAGTCACGAGATGAGAACCCGCATTGGAGGGCGGATAGATACAGAGAAGGAATGATTCTATATCGGATTTGCTTTACGAACGATTTCTTTCCCCAGATACCCACGGTCTCGTACTTCGTCTCAGCTTGCCACCATCACCATTACCAGTCGTTGTATTCGCGCTGGTACTCTTCGGTTTTTCCCCCCCGGCATAGCATTTTGCAGGCAGCATTGGAAAGGGCGAGGTCTTCACTGGGGATTGCGACCCTAGGCCCCCAAAAAATTCTGCATGGAAAATTGGAGTTCAGGAAAGAGATTTTTTCGCCGTGTTTATTACCTCTTGTGTATTATGACCCCTTCGCCGGCGTGATCGGTCGACCGCCGGCAGCTTTGTACTTGCATTGAGGCTACCTACATACCTACCTAGGTAGCCGGTCGGTCTACCCGCCGCGGTTCCCAGTTGGAGGAGGGGAAGCGATAGCGGAACTGGAACCAGCGTGAGCGTGGTCGTTGCTTTTGTGACCACGGCTCCAGATAGACAGCGATCAATTGCACATATTCGCTCTGATTCCCTACTTGATGACTTGACTTGACTTGACTTGGTGATCTTGCTATCCTGGTGTTTGTGATTTGTTCTGATGTTTCAAGTCGAGGCTTTCATCGCCTAGATGCCGAACCCTGTAGACGGACGGAGAATGAATGGGAGAGAAAGCGAGTGTTGCTAGGTATAAAGTGATAGCGACGACGTATTATAGCACCTACATGCTGGAAGTAGAACAAGCTCCCCTTTATCTCGCTCGTCACATGTCATGATATTCATATACCTAGGAGGTGCACTGAGGCCGAAGTGCGAAATAACTCAGAAGCCGCTGTCTCGCCGTTGACCTAGATAAGCTAGACCTAGTGTATAGCCTAAAAGCACATAAGGAAGATACAGACTTTAGCTAAATTATCAATTTACCTAGGTCTCTACCTGTAGAGCTAAAGAAAGACCTCACATTTATTTAATCTAGCAGTCTTGGTTGACAACCTTTGAGTTTCTATTCAGGACGTTCCTAGCTATCCTATACGAAGTAGGGACGTGGTTTCTGATATGGTATGCCACGCGGATAAGGCGAATCGAAGCCGTCGTCGAATTTGCTTCTTGCTAGTGATGTACGTCTTGGAAGGATAGATTATGGTTTAAATACTTTATCACACTGTAGCTCTTTGCCTAGCCACTTACACCTGGGCGTTCGACGAGGCCTGTCTCGATATTAAATATATACCTACCTAATGCACGTACATAGTATGACATATATATCATGCACCATCGAGCTTTACTATAAACACATAAGTAATACCTATATAGGTAGGTATGTAGCCTATGTCAGGTCTTTCTACCCTAGGTCCCAGGTATTCTACCTCGGCCTTAGACATACGTAACTAGCAATCTTATCGAACATCGAAAAGGCACAGTAAACAACATCACAAGTCATCCTAGGAACACCAATTCCGCAGCTTCATGAGCCGTCTTCATCTATGACTACGTGGGACATATCGTACAACAACACTGTCTCTCTCCCCTGATCTTTCCTTTCCTTTCTTTACCTTTCCCTTCAATGTTCCATTTATTTCCACACTCCCTCACTGCCTGCTCTAAAGTGTTTTCGTCTCGTCTCATTTCATGTATTATCATGAGAGGGAAGCAGAAGATAACGAGATAATAACGACGACAGAAAAAAGAGCCACCATGGACGAGGGTATTTTCCCACCTGATCTTTTGTGTTGCCTGAAACCCGCCAGCTAACCAGCTCGGGTCCGCGGGGGGTAGATAATTGCCTCGACCGCGAAATTGACTACCGCCGGCTATGCCTAACCCCGAGATATCACACGCACAGATTGCGGAAAGAAGAAGGAAGAAAGGACAGGAAAAGTACACCGGAGATGATTCTCTCTTTCGAAAGTAAGCCCCTGACCGGAGCGCGCATCGTATTACATCCCGTGAGCCCCCATCATCATGCCGGCCTGGTCTATTGGGAGGAGCGGCATCATGGGGGCAGTGGAGAGCTCGAGCTGGGCGCGCCCGAGGTTGCCCTCGGGGTGGAGCGGGTACATCTCGGCCTCCATCTTGTCGCCGTCGAAGACGACCATGTTCTGGATGGGCTGCTGGCGCTGGCCGCGCACGTTGATGACGTCCTGGGCGAGCTGGCCGCCGAGGATCGCCGTCACGGGCGCGATCTCGCTGCCGACGTTCTGCAGGAAGCTGCGCAGGAACTCCGACCGCAGCGTCTCGGCCGGCAGCGATAGCAGCTGGTGGCTGTGCGTGGCGGACCTGGTGAAGGCTTCCAGGTCCTGCTTGCTGTGCTCGGGGAAGCGGTCGTCGTGGGTCTGCTGGAAGGCCCAGAGCGCGCGCAAGCATGACAGTGCTGGCGAGACGGCCCTCAGACGACGCTTGGACTTGGTGTACTCGGAAGGCAGCAGGCTGGTCTCGGATGCGAGATCCCAGGTAGAGTAAAGCTCCCGCTTCTGGACCTTCTCGATAGTTTTGCCGCCCTCCTTCTGATGTTCCACTTTGATGATACTGCGAGTCCGTGTCTCCGGGCGTATAGCCGTCGGTATATTGGATTTATCGCGCTGTACAACGTAGTCATGCTCGATCAAGTCACAGAATATGTACCCATAGAAACCGTAGGCGCCGGCTGCGTAGAACTGACGGTTGTGAAGGCGGGTGGCGGTGTTGATGAAAGCGAGAAGGGTGGGGCTGAGATCTGTTGCGATGACGATGTCAAAATTGCCGAAAAAGGACGCGCCTTTGGTCATGATGCTTCCAGTGTCGGCGATCACTTTGACTCGAGGATTCAGTTTCTGAATTCTACCAACGGCTGCTTCGGCGCGATACTGACCGACATTCTCCTCCGAGAGGAAAAATTGGGCACCAAGATCGGCTTCGGTGACCTTTTGGTCATCGACGACCGTTAGGGAACCAATACCTGCCAGGACAAGATTCTTGGCGATCTCATTGGCTAGAGCCTTCATAGTTATAATGACAATGTTGGCGCTCTGGATCTTCTGCTGCGCCTCCATACCCCAAAGACGCAGTTGGCGGTCATAGAGGGCGATATCATCTAAGCTTAGCATTAGAAAAGAACCTAAGCAGATAAACAAGGGGTTATGTTACCTGCACTCAAACTATTTCCGTTGGTTGGCTGACTGATTACTGAGCTGTGAAGACCTAAGATCTGTTGATTCGGCGGTATTATCACGCCAGGATTGGCAAACGCTACATTGCTAAAGACAGCTTGTGGGACTCCGGCGAAGGTGCTACCAGGATGCGGAAATATAGGAAGACCGGTAGGAAGACCGTTGCCCGGAATAGAGTGCCCAGGCAGTAGGGGGATGCCGTGATTTGGTAACGAATGGAATTCTTGTCCAGTAGCCCTGCCGTCTTGAACTAGTTGAGTGGTCTCGGAAGCCTGTGGCTTGCCTTGGCTTGTTTGCTGCCGATTCGAGGCAGCGGATTGCTGGTCTTGAGTCTCCATTTCTGATGTGCTGTGAAATTATGAATCGCAAAGGGAGGGAATGATGATGATAGAGAGTTTTTAGTAAAGGGCGATCAATTCCGGTTGAGATGAGGTTGATAAATTATTAAAGGCTTGTGAACTTGTGCGATTAGGATGAACGACGTAAGTGAAATTTGTGAAGATGACGAGATGTATGCGATATGTATGCGAGGTGAGATACTTGTGGTTGGTTGCCTATTCGCAGATCGACCAGGTATCTTTTTCTTTTTTCCCTTTTCCCTTTTCTTTTCTAAACAGGTCTGGTAATTAAGAAGAGATAATGATGAATAAATATGACCAAAATGCACTTGATAATATTTCCGCTCCGCCTTCGCCTTCGCCTACGTCGCCTAATGAAAAATGCAACTTCTCGTTTTGGTTGTAAATGGAATGAATGTGAGTTGGTTGGTTGATTGGTTTAGATGCGTTAAGTGTGTTAGATGCAATGAGCCAGCCTCGTCCCTACCAGGTACGGTTCGTACCTTAGGTTACGGTTCGTACATTAGGTTACGGTTCGTACCTTAGGTAACACTAGAGGTGTAACCTGCATTAAATCGATGTAGCCATTGCTGATTATAGAATACGCCCCGCTATTGGTGGATCCGAGGCTGACTGAAGGCTACCTACCTAAACCTAGGGTATTCTGACCTGTTATATGCATACTTGCCTCATACCTACCTAGGTACCTAAGGTACCTAAATGAGAGCCGTCGATTATTTACAGAGGTACACACCTTATTTCCCTTACCTTGGAAGGTACCTAGGTAGGTAGATATTAACTTTTAAACTTATCTACCTAGGTAGGTACCATAATATATAATACCTACTTTATATAAAGTTATAATGTAATCCATATCTAATATAATTCCTAAATCAAAATTGAGTTAATCGTAAAGGGAAAACAATTGCACACAAATTTACCGGAACCCCGATTCTCTGCTTAATTCTTGATTGGCGTCAAAATACTTGAAAGAGATTGAAAGGCTACACGGCATGGTGTGACGAGTCTGAATACAGCTGAAGGCACGAAATAGGCAAACCATATGTACCTAGGTATCGTGCATATTGTGGTAGGCTCGTGTGGGCTGCGTGCAGGCGGGTAATGCCTGTTAAATAGGTACTTAATTTTGTATTCAATCTCATGCTAAGATGAATGTACATATTATCATTTTTATTCTGCCAGGTTCCAAGGTTGTTAACATGTAACTTCGACCCCGCCTAAACTTAAAGAACTAGCCTACCCGCTTCGACTCACCAATGGTCCTTTTGGTTTTGGTCCTTTCACACCATAACCACAACCACAACCACATCCCGCGCTACATTTTCCATTCTCCATCCCTACTTCATTCCTAATTCCTATTCCCATAGGATTCCCCATCCAACTTACAACTTACAACTCAACTTACGACTTACGACCACGATTCATCAACCTTCCTCCACCCACCTAACCCATCTGACTTGATTATTTTACTATTACTTACTCACTTGTCGAGATATCGTGTCGAAACAATTCATCGTTATACTTTTGCATCGCTATTTTTATTCACTCGATTGTCATATCCGCCGCTATCTGACCTACCGACGTGCGATCTGCTTCTTTTGACGCACACGCACACACCCACGCCGAGGTCCTTTGTCTCTTAATGGTGAGCGTCAGCTGAGCCTAGCACACATTCCCATATCTCGCTCGCAACCTAGCCCTCCTTCTCAAATCAATCTAAACCAAACCATCAATTTATGTTTCCATCCGTGGTTTTAGTCAATCTGGTATCGTCATATTAATTGCAGTATCATCCGATAGTCGGGCGATTATCCCGAGCAGCCACCCTCAAGCCCAGGACCTTATCACACTGCCGACGAAATAGTACGTTCCATACTCGACGGTGATGCTTCACCCTCCGACATCAGCCCTTCCGGAGAGTTATATCGGGCTATAGAGAGGTACTATCCTTACTCTCGGCCTACTAGTAACGCACGACCGGACCTCGTTCGGAACCACCTCAGTCGCCTGGGCCAGCGCTCCTCGTCGCGGAACAGTATGCCATTTGAGCCCAGCTCGGAAGCGCAGCGAAGATTCTCAAGAGAACCACAAAGTTCTGACGCATCGCCCCTATACAACTTGCCTCCTTCGGCTCCTTACCTGCCGCCACTGCGGTCCTTAACAAGCACCCGACGCCCCTCAGCTATGCCTGTCTCCAATGGTGTACCGGGTGGGCGGCACGCGCGAGCACGCCCAACAGATCGATACTCAGCTAGGCTGCGAGGTGCGCATGAGACTCGGAATGAAGCTGCCGAGGAAGCCGGGGAGTTTTGGCAACGTCTTTACCCTTTCGATAGAGGTTCGCATGGTACCCGGCGCTCTGCTGCAGCCCATATACCAGATATACCAGACACACAACAAATGCGTCTGGATGCCGAACTTTTACGAGAGGATACCAATTCGCAACTAAGAGCGCTCTTGGAATTCACCAATTCTCCTAGCCACACGTACCCCGATCTCGCTTTGTCGTCACCGCCGCCCCCACCACCACAGGATCCCACAGAGGATAACCGACGGGTCAAGAGGCGCAAATTAGATTCGGACCGTCTATCTAGCGGCTTCCAGGGTTTCCGGTATGGTAAATATGGACAGGTGGAGCCAGGTCAGTTAACTATGGAACTGGTAAGCTGTGATGGTGGCATATATTCAGACGATGGCCAGAGGTATGCGGCCGAGAACATCCTTAAAAACGATCAGACAGTGTACTGCACTGAGGGGCCGAGGTGCAATATCATTCTAAGGCATCAGGGGGCTACCGTCTTCACGCTAAAGGAATTGATCATAAAAGCGCCTAGGTCTAATTTTACCTCCCCGTGGGTAACGTCCTTCTTATGCAATGGTTTCCTCGCTTACAATATTCGCAGTGTGCAAGAAGGCATGGTCTTCGTTTCGATGATATCTGATCATCTCTTAACGCGGACTGCACAGTACCAAATTCAGTACTCGACTTTAAGAAGTTCACCTAGGCGCACGGAGCGAGAGACTCAACCATTGGCGCCTATCGTGTCCATTAGACATAATGATGATGGGAGCACCATGACCCACGCACAGATCAGGGCGAGACGCCTATACAACATCGGCATGGACGATGAGGCCAATAACGTTCGAGTTGCTCAAATTCCTTCTGAATTCAACGTGTCACCACCTTTTAGAGTGACTACGGAATGCAGCGACGACGAAGGGGATGATCCAGTTCCCAGAGGAGATTGGCGACCACCGAATAGGATCGGTTCTTTACCATTCGAAAGTGAAACGAGTGATGATGAAGGTAATCTCAACGATTACTCGTTTAGTGAAGCATACCACAGACTCCGGCGACGTAATAATCGACAGAGCAATGCGCTGGCGGAGGCGGTAGAGGCTGCCCAGGTGGCTACGCAGGAAGCTGTTCGAGCCGTAGGTGGAGAATTGATGGTTCCCCACGCGCGGTTCTACATCGAGAGGAATAAAAGCAAGTGCACCATCAAGTTCGACCCACCGGTATCCGGACGGTTCATACTACTTAAGATGTGGAGTCCGCATCGCGACCCGGGTGCGAACATCGACATACAAGCAGTGATTGCCAAAGGGTTTGCCGGACCGAGGTATTTCCCAGCCCTAGAATTACGATAATGTCTTTTTTGGTTAGAGGCAGCATTGATGGTGTCCCTAATGGGAGTTGTAGTCTATTAGATAATAGATTAGCTTGAAGCAATTGTGTGAGCATCAGCAGCAATACATCAGCATGGCATTAATGATTCATCTCATGTGTGTTAAATAAGACGTGCAGAAGGACTTCAGTGAAAGTACATAGGTAAGCCACTCCGTAAACCAACATCATACACTTAATATGGAATTCAACATAATAATTACATTTTATTCAGATACAACTAATAAATTTCAGTTATAGATATTTTTTAATGTTTAATGTTTAAATCCTAAATTTCTTTTTGGCTGGTTATGGATTTGGTAGCTTAGGGTTCCAACTTCTTTGTCATCATCATCTATTCTGTAAGCTCTACCCGTTTCTTTTATTAGAGCACCTGGGTTTGTACGAAAGCAGCTCTCCTTAATTAAGAAAAGGTAAGTGCGCAAAAGTAGAAGTTCTTCCGAGTCTGGTTGGTTTTACAAGTGTCGGAGTCATATTGAATGTAGCAAGCCAAATAGATATGGCTTGAACTTCAGCCTCGATGATTGAAAATGAATCATAGCAGCAAAACGAATAAGATGAGGGAGTGGTACCGGGTACACATAAGCTACCCGTGTTTAGAGTCATCATTCTGTGGCGATGCAAAATTAATAGGTTGAGTCACGGCCGACAGACGTTTTTTTGACCAAGATTCTTATACTAATTCGTACCGTATAAGAACATTATACTTCGAAGGCCCCACTTGGACGATTTAGATTAATACTCTGCATTATCCCGTGCCTTATTTCGTACCTCTAGTGTAGCCTCTAGCCTCTAGCCTCTAGCCTCTAGCTTCTAGGTACAAACCATAAAACAGAGATACCTTCCATTTCTTCCATTTCCTATTTACAGCATCCACTTTTATACTTTATATTTACTTTTACTCTTTACGAAGACTCTTAATCCTCACGCGACATCACCGTCAATACCGTCAATATTCTAGTGTCTACCGAAAATACGTGCTGCGGATCAATCAACATGGCTGTGCGTGCACAATTCGAGAACTCCAACGAGTAAGCCCCCCGCTATCCCGCCATTAGTTCCGCGACCCCGCGAAAAGAAACAAATTTGTGTGGGCAGATCAGCTTTACGATGCGATTTTCTAACAATCTTGTAGGGTCGGCGTCTTCGCGACACTCACCAATTCTTATGCCCTCACTGCCGTCGGCGCGAGCGAGAACTTCTACAGTCTCTTCGAATCCGAATTGCAAGATGTCATCCCCATCTGCCGCACTACGATTGCCGGCACGCGCATCATTGGCCGATTAACGGCAGGGTAAGTGGAATTCGGTGGCTCTGTATTATCTATGCGGCGGTGCAGATCTGACTGGGTTTTTCCCTTTTCGCAGAAACCGTAAAGGTCTTCTAGTACCCACGTCCACAACTGACCAAGAACTACAACATCTTCGAAATTCCTTACCCGACGAGATCAAGATCCAGCGGATAGAAGAGCGACTATCCGCCTTAGGCAATGTCATCGTATCAAATGACCATATAGCTCTGGTCCATCCGGATCTGGAGCGCGAGACGGAGGAGATCATTGCGGATGTCCTGGGTGTCGAGGTCTTCCGGCAGACTGTCGCCGACAACGTGCTCGTGGGCAGCTACATGAGCCTAAGCAACCAAGGCGGGTTGGTACATCCCAAGACGAGTATTCAGGACCAGGACGAGCTGAGCAGTCTACTCCAAGTACCGCTGGTCGCGGGTAGTGTGAATCGAGGCAGCAATGTGGTCGGGGCTGGCATGGTGGTCAACGACTGGCTAGCAGTGACGGGGTTGGATACTACGGCGACAGAGCTCAGTGTTATCGAGAGCGTGTTCCGATTAGGCGAGGGTGCGGCACCGGGTAATATTGGCGGTAATCTGAAGGACACGATGGTGGAGAGCTTCTATTAAAGAGACTCCCACGAGGCTAGCCGGGATTTGGCTTCCACCTGGTATTGAATACCTACCTACCTACCTAGGTAGGGTAGGTAACGAGCATGGTTTCCACCGAGTTGGAATTACACTATTACTTGCCAACGTTTAGTCCAGCATGGATTATGGATACCAGTCACCCAAGTTGGCATGACAGACAGCTGAGTTTCAGCACCACAGTTGTTATGCCGGGATAAGGGCCTGGTAATTAGTTATTCAATGAAGCATTCCGGCTACCCTGCGACTAATTTGCTATTGATGAGCATTTGAGAAACATGATTGACATGATAACATCAGGGTCGGTGAGAAATTGGGTTATGTGAGAGGTATGAAGCGAACATAATATTCAAATATTTTATTTCATCTTATCACTGAAGTCGATGTTTAGGATTCACCTCGAAGTTTACAAGAAACTTTCCAAGTTGTTCCATCATCCAATCGGATGATCATCGCAACTCGGGATTTTGTCTACTACCTAGGTACCTGGATACGTACTAGGTACCCGTACCTACCTACTACTATGTACCTAGGTAGGTATGTAATTAATGGCAACTTATTAACTTAATTTCCACGTGCCCCGAGTTGCTTAAAAGAATTTCACGCCCCGTTACTACGTACAATAGCTACGGGTTTATCTGATAACTTAGATACCCGGAACTAATAATTCCAAAGTTAATGGTCGTAGCGTAGGACATCAATTGATCTCGTCATCGATGTCACGCTACAACATAGGGACTCGGCTAGATATCTCGAGTCTCTTACCTATGTGCTACTATATAGGTATTACTTCACGTTCAAATAAAGGAGCAGCTTACCACAGAATAAAACATATTTCAACTCCTCGGCCACAATGTGAGATCGATCAAAGTTATATACCCGCCTCGGCACCTAAAGTAGAGAGTCAATGAATCAGAATCAAGAAAATAATCCAATCAAAATCAAAGGACACACACACTGACACCGACACCGACACCGACACTGACATCTTAAGAAGGTTAAGGTTACGGCGTCATGCTGCTCTCGACAGGCTAGGCACCCGGACTATTAGTAACTACACCACACTACTAAACACGGCGGTAGCCGCGCAAGCCAGTCCCGATTAAAAGAGCCTTCGGGCTGTCCACATATTGTGTTGTGGCCTCTCTCTTTATGCTGTTTATGGCATTCGGACGGGCAGACCAGACGGGTTGTTCCTCTGCCTCTCTTGAGAATGTGGATATCAATAATGTCTTAAGGTCTGAGGTAGCAGGTTATTAGTGACTAGTCAGTCAGAGTCAGACCAGACAGAACCTTTTCGACGGGGTCATCAGCCGAGTTGGTACAAGACAGGCTCGGCAATAGGCGCAACACAGACGAAATTGGGTGGTACTGCGTTCCAGCTCCAGCTGGCTGGATGTAAGTGGCTGTGGTTTTGACCGCAGACCACCGCGTAACAGCTGCTTGTTAATCGTTACCTATCACAAGCCAGAGCCGCGAGGACCTAAGCATCTCAAGACCCACGCATACACCACGCATTGCATAGTACAGTACAGTATTAGTACACCACGCATACACATGCTAGGCCATGGCTGGTTTGCGTACCACGGTCCACTGGTAGCTTTACTTGGCGGCTTGGTTACCTACCTGTAGGTATCTTCAGCAATAGTACACCGGTACCTTTCCCTCTCGTCTTCGCTTTCCCCTGCAGCTCCTGATCTCGTCTTTATTCTCTCCGAGTAACCAAAGACACCGCCGTCCCACGTAGGGCTAGAATTACTCAACAAGAAACGAAAACTCCTTAATACTACCTACCTATGTAGGCACCTGTCACCGTTTTCCCCCGACTAATTTACCAACCTGGACGATCTCCCGCATCCCTCCGTGTCCTAAACTCGCGACCAGGGCTGCCAGGGCTGTGGATCTTTAAGAGTGGATATACCTACCGTACATACACTAATAGCACTGTGCTTACATACACTTCTGCATACCGTATCGAGCAGGGAGATGTTGACGTGATTGGCCCTTGGACTGATCATCACCCTTGCCAACCACCGTCTTACACCTAAATCTGGAATTCCGAAGTACCGGGCGGCCCACTGACGTTTATCCTCCCAACTTCCAGGGCTTGCTGCACCTGCATGCATAGTTGGAGACCGGTTTTATGTTTTTGTTTTGTCGATTGAGCTTCGTGGATCGACTCTCAAAGACAAGCCTCCCTCATTTTTCTTCCTCTCTTTTCTTCTTGATTTGTCTCTCATATCTTTGTGACCTGACGAGTTTCAAGAATGATGAGATAACTTTCTAGATCTTACCTTTTTCTCTTCTTTTAACAATCCTAAAAAGGGGATATCCTTATTTCTTGGGTCCCCGGTATACGTACTAGGGTCGTCTCCTCTCGAAACATTAATCGATTATGCTAAGGAGTACCACGGCTCCAACACCATCGATAGAAACAAGGATGGATACCGCAGGGTACGCGGCGGCTGGCGAACGTGGGAGAACGCCTGAGGACGACGAATCAATTACCATGACCTTCGAACCGCATGAGTATCCCACCTCATTAAGATCGCTTAGTCGTCTTGACATGCTTTCTGATAGCAACAACGTCAACAACACCTTGCTGTCACTATCGCCCGCCGGTTCGCGACCTGGATCACCTAAACGAGGAAACCTTCCAAGGCCTCAGTCTCAAGGAATGCCATTCACCGGTGACGGACGGGGCGGACGACCACGCCCAGATAACTCCCCAAGCAGATTCGGCAGCTGGCTCAACACCGGCAACACATCCGCATCGGGAGGAGGCGGCGGCTCCTCTCCAAACACTACACCTACATCTAAACGCGGTATGAGAGCCGACAGCACGACACCCAAGAGCACGACGCCGTCCCGCTTCGGATTCCTCACATCCTCGATGTCGGCCCTAACCACTCGCCTCACGAGCCCGACGACGCAGCCTAGCCCTGAAGAACTCGACGACCAGCTATGCAATCTCGACATCGAAGCGGCGCTGTTCCCGTCCTCCCCCTCATCCCTCTCGGACAGCGATACCTTCTCGCCGGCCGCGTTCCTCAACCTGCAGGTCAACGCCGCGGGCCTGCTACGCAAGATGCAGGACGCGTACCGCCGGCGCTCGGCCGCGCTGCACGACATCCAGGCGGAGCGCGAGGCCCAGTGCGAGGAGGCCGAGGAGGCGGAATTAAGGATCAAGCATCTTAAGAATCAGCTCGAGAGCATGGCCGCCAAGGCCGCCGAGCAGGAGGCCGGCATGCGGCGCCTCGTGGCGGAGCTCCATTTTGAGAAGCAGACCAGGGCGAGCCTGGAGCGCGGGCGCGAGTGGGAACGCGATAGCAAGAACGAGCAGGAGAAGATGATGATGGGGGTCGGGGAAGGGGAGGCAGGCCCGCTGATCACGGAGGACCTGTGCGTCGACGAGGACCACGAGCGCAAGCGCTGGCGCAAGAGCGACGGCACCATGCGCTCCGACCTGAGCATCGACACCGACGCCGAGAGCGCAGAGTCCGAGAGCATATTCTCCCGCAGCCGCAGCCCCACCGCTATGACCAGCACCACCGAGCCCGAGAACCTCGACCTGCTGTCCGTGTCTGCCAGGTCGCCGCCGATGCCGAGCGCGGGAGCGGGAGCTGGAGCTGGAGGAGCAACAAAGCCGAAGGCCGCGACGCCGCCACAGATGTCCGCGTTCCAACGCCTCGTCAAGGGCATCTCCGGCGGCGAGAGCGCGAACGGTGGTAGTGGTGGTGGTGCAGACGGGTGCGCTAACTGCAGGGGCCAGGAGGCCAGCGTCGCCTGGGACACCGTCAGCCTCCTCCGCGACGAGAACCGCGGGCTCAAGCACCGCGTCGCGCAGCTCGAGGTCGCCGTCGAGGGCGCGCTGGACGTCGTCAACGGCATCGGGCTGTCGTGATGCGAAGCGAAGATAGGGCGCTGCATTGCATTGCATTGGTAGGGCACCGGCTTCCCGTTTGTTTTTGTTTTTGTTTGACGGAACGGGGATTCGGGGAGGGCCGGCGGTACAGGGTTTGATACCTAGGTAGGATGGGAGGCGGGAGAACGGTGTTCTGATGGCATCGTCCGGCTTGGATGGATGCGATTTGCACATTTAGCTTGAGTTGGGTTACCCTAGGCTGGGTTGCTGTGAGATCCATGGCTTGCTGTGCTGTAGATAGGGAGTGAGAGAGAAAGAGAGAGAGAGAGATAGGGAGGGTTAGATACCAGTCACAACTTGCACATATTGCACATACTGCATCAAAAAAATCTAGTTTGTACAAACTCTACCATACCTAAGTATGGATCCTGGTTGTGAGTTGGTTGTGGACGATGTTACGGAGTGCATGTCTTTGTGTTTGATATTGTGATATTTCGAGGGTGATCTTTGATATTTTATGCTTTCGTCAAATTGCCTCTACGACCTAC
Organism: Jackrogersella multiformis; assembly: GCA_902806575.1. Taxonomy (NCBI): domain Eukaryota; kingdom Fungi; phylum Ascomycota; class Sordariomycetes; order Xylariales; family Hypoxylaceae; genus Jackrogersella; species Jackrogersella multiformis. The sequence continues at coordinate 33,216 of CADCXD010000002.1, read as the reverse complement.
CTATATATGTTGCTCAAAATTCTGATAGATTTTCTCATTGATAGAGTTCAACTACCCCGCCGTCTTGTCCCGGCTATTTAATCCGTATATACGAAAGGGGAAGATTGAATATGAGTGTATAGGGAGCCGCAACGAACTCCATCATAATCATGGCCTTGGGTTTTGATTTGAAGATTATGAGCATAACTTGACATGTACACTTTCATTTGTCCCCAGTCACACTCGACACCGTCAGTATCCTGTGAATGGAATACGTGTATTCCCAAGCAAACTTCCAAGGAAACCCTCTAGTCATGGCCGAATACACTGCCGCGGCTTCTCTCCAGCCCGCTCTTCATCGCGGATGGGTCGGACGGATATATCTGTATGTACAAAGCCCTCGTCGTCATTTCTTAAGCCCTCTCGCTTAAGGCCCCTCGGACATCCATTTCTTCGGCCTCCGGTTCCCGCCTATCTATCAGTGGTGCTCCTTGCCGTGCTCCGCCCCGTGGTGCTCCTCCTGGAGGAAGAAGTGCTCGTAGCCGAGGTAGACGCCGAACGCCACCGTCGCGATCCCCAGGCCGGGGAAGGCTCGCCGGAACCGGTTCCACCGCGAGAATTGGCCTGTGTACCGCCATGCCTCCCTGTGTGTGCGTCCTTGTTAGCAGGCTGCCGCGGGGTGGAGGGGCCACGCGGCTTAAGTCGGGGGAGAATGTCGCCAGCTAGGAAGGCGAGTCGAGGGGGGGAGGGAAACTGACATGCGATCCCAAGGATCATATCGGGGCTGCCCGGCGGCGTGGGCGAACTTCCTGATGTCGAAGCCCGTGAGGTTTGGCTTCTCGCCGTGCGCTCGGAGTATCCTATGGTTTGCCGTTAGTATTTGCTCGCTCGAGGATGCTAGATTCTTGTGATGGTATTGAGGGCCAGATCGGGAGCGGGATCGAGCTCACCTTGTGGGATACATGGTGGTTGTATGGCTGTGTGTGTGTTGGCTATGAGCTGTGTCAATGGAGGCTCAATTGAGTCGAATTACGAAGTAGTCCAGTAAGTACCTAGGTATTACAGGAGTACCTACCTACATGTAGGTAGGTATTACAGGTATTAGGTACCTAGGTATCTACTGGCGGCACTTGGGCAGTCCGCTAGATTATCTAATAAACCTAGGTACCTTGTAAATAATTATATGGCTTAGGTATATGACACAATAATAAAGTTTTCCTAATCACATATTTTGACTCATAGGTACATATTTTAGTGGGTATACCCTGTGATTTAAACCCCCATAAATGAAAAACTAGTCATTGATGGAAGCTTGGGCCAGCAAAATATTCACTAAAACAGATAAGTGGCCCGAGTACTTACCTAGGTACTCCACGTCGATCTACCTAATGATGCACCTGCCGATTTTCAATAGATGCTTCTTTTTAGATCAATCCTCACTGTTGCTCCTTCCTCCTTCTCTCTTATTTTTTCACCTCACCTTCCCGCGCACGAACAAGAATTTCTAATCTGGAAAAGATAAATACTTACGCGACCGACCAACTCAACTTTAAAAACTTCCCGTTAACAACACACAACCAACCCACCAAACCAACCTAATATAAACCCTCCCACACCACATACTATTCGCGTCTCATCATATCTACTTCTCGTCAAGTTCCCTAATGCCGATCGATCTTAGTCCTCCTTTCATACCAACGACACGAAAGAGGATCTAGAAATACAGGCGATCCGCGATTACACACGCAATGGCACCTCCTCCGAGATATGGAGGTGGCCCTCCCCAGATGGCGCCATACCAGCACCAATTCCCTTCTCATCCCTCACAGAGTCATGCGACAGGCCACCAACCACCCGCGCTGGGAAACTCGGCATACCTAGGTAATGCGCAGATGAGTCCCTTTGCTACGAATGGACTAGGACTTGGCGGTGGTGGCGCCATGAACGCCGGCGCTGGCTTCGGCGTTGGAGATCAGACCGGCTTCGCTAGTCACGCCGCCCGATCTGGATTCCAGCATGCCGCGCAATTACAACAACAGCAAGGCCATCCGCACCAGCAAGCACACGGAATGGGTGGTGAACGACAGAGCCGACCTAGTGGCAAGCTTCGAATACGCGAGGTCTGGAAGAACAATTTCGAGGAGGAAATGACTATGCTGATGGACCTGATCGACGACTACCCTTATGTAGCTATGGTTTGTGCCCCGAATATTCAAGATCCATATATCTAAACTGCCACACGTGCTAACCGCGCAAATCTCATATAGGACACTGAGTTTCCTGGTATTGTAGGCCGGCCCATGGGCAACTTCCGAGGCAAAAGCGATTACCACTACCAATGCCTCCGTGTCAACGTCGACCTGCTCAAGGTGATCCAAATAGGAATCAGCTTGTTCAACGAGAAGGGCGAGACTCCGGCTGAGCGAGCTAGTGCTTCCCTGAACGAGATCGGCCCGAACTCTCGACGACATGGTGCCCAAGCGCAGATGCCTCTCGCTTGGCAGTTTAACTTTAAGTTCTCACTAAAGGAGGACATGTATAATCAAGCTTCTATCGAATCCCTGCAGCAAGCAGGGATCGACTTTAACCTTCTCGATCGCGATGGTATCGACCCTAAGAAGTTTGCGGCCCTCTTCATCGTATCCGGATTCGTATGCTACGACAACGTCAAGTGGATATCGTTTCATGGTGGTTATGACTTTGGCTATTTGACCAAGCTCCTCCTAGACCAGAAACTGGCCAACGACGAGAGCGAATTCGACAAGATCATGAAGAAGTGGTTTCCTACAACGTACGATGTCAAGCACCTGATGAAGTACGCAGTCAAGCTCCACAGCACAGGGCTTCTCACTCCCCAGGATCCAGGTTCGGCCGAGATTATGCAGAAGTTCGAACAGAAGTCGGGCTTGGAGAGCATTGCCGAAGCACTCAAGATCAAGCGCGTTGGGGCCGCACACCAGGCTGGTTCGGACAGTCTTCTGACGGGCAAGGTCTTCTTTCAACTACGGGAAAGAATCTACAACGGCGAGATCTCCGACGATCATATCGGCAAGGTCTGGGGTCTTGGGTTCTCTGGGATGGAGATGCCGATATCTCAGAGCCAGGTGAATAATGTGGACAACACTCCACCTAGCAATTCTAATGGAAACGTGAACGGCGGTCCTACTACCCCGAGCACTGCGAGCGCGGGACTTGCAAGCACCCCGGCTGCGCAGTCTCATAACACGAACGGAATGGGGATGGGTCCTATGACACCGGGCGGGGGCGGTGGTGTATTTGGATCGTTCAACTTTCCTCTTAATCCAAGATAGAATCTGATATGGGAAAGTCAGATCGTTTTTGGCCCTCTTCACCAAGAGTTGATGGCATTCTATCACTATTATTACAATCGCTTTGGTGCTTTGCCGACTCCAACTCATGGAGTCCCTTATCCCGTTCCTGTCCGTAATCCCTATTTGCTCCCCCATCCAGTTCCGTTGTTTGAGATTCCTTGGCTACCGCCATCTGCGGTGCCGAATCCATCATCTATTAATGCATCAACCGATATTATGCTCACATGGCTAGCCGAACAACCGTTTGCTAACCGTTCTGCTGCCAATCGTTCTATCCGCCGACGACGGCCTACTAGACGGCCTACTAGACGGAGTCGTAACCATGCTTCCATGCAATCTGCTGCTGCTGGACATCCCACCAACACCCATCGAGATCCCTCTGGTGTCCCGATAATGCATCCGAGGACACGAGACGTTATTAATATGTCTACCGGTCCAGATTACTCTCGTCCCCACTCTACCCCGATGCTACCTACTCAACTAGAGATAATCGAAGAAGCATACGAGGGGTCTGATAATGGCTCTTATGTCACCCTTTAGAGGATACCCTCTATCTATTAACCCTGTGTTAAGGAAACGCTTAGGTTTTTCTTAAGATGGCGCATGATGACATGTCATCATGGCCGAACGCGATGAATTTCCATTCTTCCCGGTCGTGAATGACGACTTTGGTTTTCACCAATAATACCGGAATTGAGGCCCTGTCGGCCTCCTCCTCCGTAATAATGGAATCCACAAGCAGCTCGTGGGCCGGAACGGAGTGCGCATCTGTCAGCGTCGCTTACTCGCGGTCGATGCCGATTTGCTTCCGTCCGGCTGGCGGGTAACAGGCTAAGGCAGGAGGATATCTAAAGGATGCGCACAACAATACAAAAGGGCAATTTCTTTTCGTTGTTTTTTTCTTCTGTTTTTTTCTTTTTCTTTATTCGGGACATGTGGTTTTTCACATGCGTGTACTTCTAGTTAGGGAGGAGATACAGGTGGTGTTTTACGACATGGCAGGTCCAGATGAGAACCGCGCCACGAATACATATGCTCAGCACCCGGGGTCACACGTTCGTTGGCCCCGCTGAGGTTTGCCTTGCAGGTTTCTTTTTTTCTGGCCGTGTGCGTGTGCTTGCTTTATGAGGGCTCCGAGTGAAATGGATAATGAACGAACGAATGAATGATGGTGATGATTACGTCTTTGCAAGATCGGCAAAAAGGCATCCTAAGTCTCTAGAGTTCCGAAGATAAAGGTAAAGGTAAGGTAAGGCAGGTGCCGAATAAATGGCTTTTATAATAACCTAGGTATTTATAAGGTCGAATCCCGCCATGTAGGCAGCGAAGGAGAGAGGATATGTGTAATGCTCCGAGCCCTGGATACGGGCCAGGTATTTATTTATCTATCTACCATAAAAAAGGCAAACATGCCTGAATGCGAGAACCGCCAGAGCCCAGCCGCCTGGCACCTGTTAAACCTCTCGCGATGCGATGCCAAAAAAAAAAAAAAGCCTTTTCCCGTCAACGTTGGCGGCTAGGAATCGATTTATATGTACAGACGGGAGACAGGAGGAAGGCGCGGTAGTGTTCCACCTCTAGCCCTAACCCCCTGTTGGTAGCATCGCAATACAGGTATGCGCCCAACACCTAACGCCTACACCAGCACTCGCACGAAACTTTAAAAAAAAAATCGTAAACCTCGTCCTCAACCGTCATCGAACAGCAACAACAACAACGACGACGACGCGTACCGCTCACGTGATATACACCTTCTTGAGGCGGTCCATGCCGAAGACCTCGCCGGTCCTGAGGTCCTTGACCTGGCCGTCCAGGAGGCCGGCCTTGCGGGCGTACTCCTCGAGGCGGGCCTTGCCGTAGGCGCGGCCGTTGGGCAGCATGAGCAGGTCGGGCTCGACGTGGCTCTTGCTGTGGAAGGCGTAGGGGACGCCACGGGCGAGGTCGTTGAGCTCGGTGCTGCAGATGGGGCAGACGCTGCTAGCGAGGGACAGGCTGGTGCTGTGGGAGGGGGCCCCGGCCGCCGACGCCGGGTGCGACGAGTGGCAGGCCGGGGTCTTGAGGGCGGAGAGGCCCGACGAGAGCGCCACGTGCAGCAGCGGCACTGATGGCAGCGATAGTAGCGCGTTGTGCGTCGTCGTGAAGAGCAGCGCCAGGTTCTCCCACCGCGCCGGCGAGTACAGGCTCGCGTACGCGTCGATGTCCTGGGCCGAGCCCGGGGGCAGCGCGAGCATCCCGCAGGCCTGCAGCACTTCCTTCTTGTACACGTCCCGGAAGGGGAAGAGGAACTTCCGCGCGTAGGTCAGCACGTCCGCCGGGTTGGTCGAGCGGTCCCGGACGAGCTCGATGTACTGCTGGAACCGGAGCATGAACTCGAGGTTGCTCTGGCGGCAGGGGTTGTGTTAGCTGTGGAATTCTCAATCCGGGGAGGGTTTATATATCTGGACGGTGATGGGGGGGTGGAGGCAGGCAACGTACGTCCATCTTCCGCAGCTCTTTCTTGGTGTCCCCCGCGGTGCACCAGGCCAGGGCCTCGACGACGCTGCGGTCCAGGATGCACCTCCGGATGCGGCTCATCTGCTCGAAGGTGTCGAGGTCGACGAGCGGGACGACGCCCTTCTCCTGGGCGAGGGCGCGGGCGCTCCCGTTGTAGCCCTGGCGCAGGAGGTAGTCGACGAGCAGGCGGTCGAGGCGGACGCGGCTCCAGGCCTCGTACTTGACGTCATCGACGCTGTACATGGAGTACAGCTCGCACAGGTGGGCGACGCGGGCGTGCTCGTGGGAGTGCAGGCGGGCCTCCTCGTCAGCGAAGGCCGAGAGCTTGCGCTTGACGCCGCGGGCGCGCGATATCATGGCGTCGAGGCTCCGGAGCACGTCGGCCTGCGAGGCGCGCCCGTTGACGGCGCCCGTGGCCGTCTCCTTCAGCGCGTTCTTGATGTTCGTGCCGTCCTTCTCGGCTTCGAAGTGCGCCGACCGGAAGTTCTTGCGGAGAAGCTCGATGGGCAGGCGGAGGAGGGGTTGGTCCTGTGAGGGAGAGAGGAGAGGTTCCTGGGTTAGCTTGGGAAGGATTGGGATGAGATGGGAGGGATTGGATGGGGTGGGAGGATGTGAAATGGCTATGATGCTATTCGGGCGGACCGGCGGAGAGCGGTAGGAGGAGGGAGGGAGGGAGTGGGGAGCTCACGAGAAGGAGGTGGTTTTCATGGTCTAACTTGCTCGCCGCAACGTCTCCCATCTTCAGGGACAGATGGGCGGTTCTCGCTAAGGCTGGGATTACCAGATGTGGTGTTGTTGGTTTCAAGACTTCCTCGACGTTGGGTTAGGTCTTTTTGTTGTTTCGGTGCAAGGTCGGCAAGATGGAGTGGTCACCTTAGGTACCGAGGTAGGTGTAGGTGTAATAGGTGTAGGTAGGTACCTATAGAGATTAGAGATAAAGTTTACAGATTAAAGAGCTGGAATGCTTTTGCTGTTTGGCCGGTGTGGGTAGGTGGTGGGGTGGCGTGTTAGCGCCCGACTCCACCACGGGCCGGTTCCCCCAGAGCTTAGAGGGGTCCTGGGGCTAAGCATGATTGCCCCGATTTAATCGACCCGATGATTGGCATGCGTACATAGTACAACCTTTGGAAGCTATTACGTCTTGGGATTAGCTTGTCTGCTTGCCTGTTCCTGATGTCTTTCCTACGAGAAGATGGAAGCCAAAAGGTAAGACCAACCTTTGAGGCCAAATACTGCTGATGATTCCCCGTAATGAATACTACATCTAGTACCTACCTAGGTAGGGAGGCAACTTGATTATATGAAGGATGACTTTGATTCAGTATATTATGTAGCTTTATATTAGTTACCTACCTACTTAGTCCTACCTAGTCTAGGAGACTTGGTTAAACTCTACCCAGTCTGCTACCTAGATGGGTTAGCCTTATCTGTTGGATATTCTGCGTTGTTGTATAGTTCCTCTTATAGACTTAAATTTGTATAGTATATAATATTTCTCGTGAGTTCTCTATACACTTACGTCTATTTACCTAGCGACTTATATTAGGCAAATCCAAACTGGTAAACATTAACTATCAAGGCCTCTTAAGTGTAAAAATCGGAAATAGATAAAATCGGTCATTACGTGATGAAGTGTAAATAAGGAACCCCCTTTCCGTCTCTTATTATACCTACATACATTCGCTTACTAGTATTGATTCTATAAATATGTTCCAATTATATTCCAATGATCTGAGATATCCTATGTACCTGTATGTATGCAATTATTCCCTGCTCGTGTTCATGCGTATATTAATGCCATATAAACCGTGGCGCTTGCTTTCCTCCGTGTCTGCTGCGGAGGCGGATACTCCCGAGTGGCCTCCCTGAATGTTCACAAATTGCCTAGTGCTACTTATGCAGTCACACACATCTGGTGTTGGTCACAGGAACAAGTTGTTTGTAGGGAGAGACTCACGGGACTTTGTAGACCAACACCTAAAATATTGTGGTAGCTTTTGGCTAACCGCTTTAACAAAGAATAAGAAGGTAGGCCGGCCTTAGCGAGGTCACTTGACTTGTTGGATTCTGAGACCTCACGTCTCTTTGTGGCTCTTGTTAGGTTGGTCAGGTTGGGAAGTTGGCAGATAGGAGGCATGCAACATATGCTGAACAAAACTCATTTGCCGAGCCCGAAATCAGTTTACCTATCTGCAGGTATTGGAGGCGATCCATGGCAGCATACGAAGCAGAACCCTGAGAACACTTCCCATCAAAACATGCTGCTGAATCAAACCCGATGAAACAAATTTCGCTCTGAGACTCGTCCTCCTGCTTGTGACAACCTAAAACTACTTCTAAAAGGAATATGATGCTTCCGACTCCCCATCAGCATTTTGCAACCGGGGAGAGTAGTGTATAGATCACTTCAAGCATGATAATGTCTCACATATAAATTCGATTTATGACATGAACCATTCCCGATCTAGTGATGGGTGATGAACGGGGAATATAGATGCATCTAGCATGATGGATCAGATTATTTAAAGGCTATAAGATACCTAAGAGTTAGGTACCTAGGTATGTATGTAGGTAGATAGTTGAAATGGAGGGGGATAATTAAAGAATCCCTAGTGTAGAGTGAGAACCTTGCTCGGATCGCGTGGGTGGCAGGAGGAGGTACCGTGTGGGGGCGTATGGGAAAATGATTGGTTCAAAGTTAGGAACTCCCAAGTCTCTTGTTAATGCTTGCCGACAGGACTAGGGGGGGGGGATATTGGAAATCAAGTCAAAGATGGGCTCTAGTGCGGGTGCGGGCTCGGGCAGCACCAGTTTAAAAATGACAGTAAAAAAAGACAGGTACGAGAGGTGTATGTAGGCGGCAGGGGGAGGGACGACGTGCAAGATTTGGAGGGTAGCTACACTAGGAGGGTAGCTAGGAGGGCAGCTAGGAGGGCAGCTAGGAAGGTAGTGGGATGGCAACGGGGAGGGACGGAGGGACATACTTGCACACTTGGGAAGGGACGCAGCGCGTGGACCGTGCGTCTTCCAGGGTCATATGGTCTGAGCATGCCACCTTCAATTCTCCTACCACTTTCTTTCCTCGAACCGTGCATCTATCTTTTTTTTATCTCTTAATTTCTCGATGAACCGCGACTGTTAATAACTTCTTTGGTCGTTAAATTTTGACCTGCACCGCGTCGAATTTCCAAATACTCGAAAACACATTTCGGTTTCCGCCCCGTCGAGATTTCAAGGTGTTGATTCGGTGGATTCTACCTGGTCCGTTCCTTGATATTCCCACAAAATCACGCCTATTCGAGGCTATTCTTCTTGAAAGCACGTGAAGTCACTTGACGCCGGAAGATCCAAGCACTTTTGCGCTGCTGCTCCAGCCAGCCAGCCAGCATAGCATTGCACGAGACCTGGCACATGATTTCCGGTAAGTCATTTCATCAACTTCTCCGTCCGCGCCGTCTCTGCCGTCTTGAAATGTCATCGCTGCCATCATCATTCCCTTTTCCATCCTCTTCCCTCATTTTCGCCTGCGCAATCCCCATTTTAGCACATTGATGCGACATTTTTCGCATCAGCATCTACATCACCATCTACATCACGTCGCTACTCAATAGACCATCTGCTCAGACGCCGAGGATAGGTATCAGCATCGCCTCTAGATTTCCTCTAAGAGTGATACGGAGGTTTATCTCAGTCGCGATGCTCGATACGTCTTCATTCATCTACGGCCTAGCCATTCCTGATGATGAAGAGGCCTCTGGTCTCTAAAAGCACCGTCGCGTCACCGTTTTCATCGTGACCCCTCTCTCTCTCATTGCCGACATCATATCAATATTCTTGTAGAAGCCCTACAGCATACATCCCCCCTCCAGTCACTGATGTGCCAAAGCACGCTTGATGTCCCTGTTGTCATTGTCACTTTCTATCTCAAGAAGTTCTTGCGAATGAAATGACAATCCCGATTCATAGATATGAACAGGTAAATGATGGCTGCGACGCATATTTTATCTCCATATTTGATACATATGGTATTTCCCATACTAACATTAGTAGTATCTCCGCGATAAGACCAAATCCGGCACGCACCTCACGTGTACGGATCGCATCGGTGTTGTGGCCTACAATAGATGTCGTTGATTGATCACAACGTTCCTCAAAGCTAAGTCACGATGGAGTCCAACGGTTACTCCCACGGAGAGGCGTCGATGCTTGAGCCTCTGGCCCATATAAATCGAGAGCATTTAGCCGCTATGGCCGACGCGGCTGTTGCTGACCAGAACGACTTTAACCTGTCGTCTCCCTCAAGTCCCAGCCAGAAGAGAAAGCGTGGTGCACCAGATTCACCACCTGAGTTGCGACGTGCTAAGCGCGTCATCCCTACCGGAACCATCCCAGGCGCTCCTGATGCGGCATATGTCGAGAGTGCAGTTGAAGCCGCGCAGGCAGCGGCACAGGCAGCAACTAATGCTGATTTCACTGCCCTTCAACAAGCTACGGCTGATCACCATGACACTTCTGCCCATGCCAATGCATCAAGCACCGCGGCTGCTGCTCTAGGAACCATGTATCCTACCATCCACGTTCCCCAATCTACAGAAGAGACATTTGCAGCACAAGTTACCGGAGACCCAGAGCATCACCACGAGTCATTTGGCCACGGCGACATGCTTCACCCAGACGGTCTCCCAGACGGTCTCCTTGACGGATCTGCAAATAACCTTGCCCAGCCGCAAAACGGCATCAGATCCACTCAACCCCCTTACACGACTACTCCAACTTCGAGTTCTAAGCCAGCCGTAGGCTCAGAAGAGTGGCACAAGATGCGTAAGGACAACCACAAAGAGGGTAAGTTACATGTCCAGCAAACTGCTAAAACAATTGTGCTAATCTTATTTGAAGTTGAGCGTCGCCGCCGCGAGACTATCAACGAGGGTATCAATGAGCTCGCTAAGATCGTGCCTGGATGTGAGAAGAACAAGGGCTCCATCCTACAGCGTGCAGTAATCTTCATCACTCAGTTGAAAGAGAACGAGGCACAGAACATCGAGAAGTGGACTCTAGAGAAGCTCCTTACCGAGCAAGCTATCCAAGAGCTTAGTGCCTCTAACGATAAGCTTAAGCAAGAGTGTGAGCGAGCCTACCGAGAGCTAGCAATATGGAAGCAGGCGGCGCAGAATGCGGGACTGCAGCCTCCTCAGTCCAAGGAAGAGTCGTCATCTTCATAAGTACGATTCGGCTGTAGATGGACTCGATGCTCTTCATACTTGGTGTTTATCTCTTCTATACCCTCGGCGACTTTTCTTCTACTGCAGCATCGATTCTCTTCGGCATCTGATCCGCGACTGTACCAGTGAATTTTCGTGTTTCCCGGACTCATTTGTACTCGACATGTGGATCAGCATCGTACTTGTTTTCAATCGCCTCATTCACCGAGTCAAACATTGGTGGACATTAGGTCTAGGGGTTTTGGTTCGGAATTAGTCAGGGAGACTAAGGACATAAGGCGTGACATAAGGCGTTGATAGGAGGCTTGTTTGCCTGAACCTTCATATAGACATTCAGTCTGAAGGGTAGTTCCCAAGAATACAAGCCTTGGGCGAAGTGCGACATATATGCTCCTGTACAGGGAATTGTGACCACTTATATCCTGGCAAAGTTATACCACGCGTCGCCATGTTGCATTGTGCATATGCAAGCAACCGGGTTCATATAAATGACGGAGGAAAGCACCCTTTGATAAGTCTGTGATCCCGATATAAGAGATGCACTTAAATTAGGAACAGACGGAGGCGACGAATGGGGCATTGTCGCCGGCGTTTGCTCCGGTAGCTTTGTAACAACTCTGATAGGCACTTTGCTTTTTAATTCTATGAATTCCTTAAACTTCCAATTACTTAACCTAATAACCCGATGCTGATTTTCCTATATACATATAATAACTACTGCAAATCCATGTATTTGGCCTGCCAAGAGGCTGGGGATTGGGAATCTGGAAGTATGCAGCCTACACTAGTCCACCAGACTAGGACCCAGTCTGATAGATCGAATCAGCCGTGGCTTGTTAGCCACGGTGGGAGTGATTGGTGCCAGACGTGCAAGACAACCACACAGCGTAGGTACCATGTAACTGGGCGGGATGCTTGCTCTATCGATTACGTCCATTCTATTTATGACTTCGGATGTAGATGCCGGCGTGGGCGAGGCATGACAGATTCTCCGAGTGCCTTGGCAAGCAAAACAAACTTCTTCCTGAAACTCTGTGTGAATAATCTGCTTATTATTAGGTCAAGTATGCGAGTCTGTCTTATTTGCACCCGAGAGAGTGAGCTGTCAGACGCCAATAGCGGAATGGTGATTTCCTTCGTGTCATAGTGACGTTTTAGAAAGCACAGATATCTTTTTGGATGCATACCGGTAGTAATAATAACCATAGTGATAACTGATTCTTTATATAGATACTAGTAGAAAGGTACATAATCAAGCAATGAATAATACTACGCCGAATTTATGATTTTTTAAAGATTTCTCGAGTTTGAAGCCTAGTATGTTTTTTTTACCTGCATTTATTTTGCAGATTCATCGATATTTAACAGTCTTGGGTAATTTGCACCGGCTTAAGCCTGAAGATATACAAGATAGAGAAATTACATGTATTTGGCTTCGCTCCTGCGGATCTAATTAATAAAGCATTGGAAGCGGCCATGTGCCGCAATGGGATGTGGCATTTACATAGCTCCGAGAGCCTCTCGGGCTTCCTTCAGGCTTCCTCGGAGGTACCTCTTAGGTTCCACTAGGTACCTAACTAAGCCCTTAGGTTCCTACCCAAACTCTACACGCCTTAGGGTTTGTTGTATAATGTAAGGCGCTAGTGAATTAAACGTCGATTCTGGGTGCGGAGCCCACATGTGGCGGGCTTTTTTGTGCGAAAGTTTGCGAGTTAGGTGGGATGTGGTCCTACTAATGTGTGCTCCTGTACCTAGGTAGTGTACCTAAGGGTACCTATTAGCGGGTGGTGCTTGCACAATTTTTTCCATTATTCAACCCACTACGCCGCGATTTCCTTGAGGAACCACTTTCTTTGACTTGCCCTCCTCATTTCTCACACTTATTATTCCGTACTTTCCTTTCTCCTAACTTTTCCCACCACTTCCCTCTCTTTCCCTTCTACAACATCAGCAAATCGCCATCACAGCAAACCAAGCAACGTGGTTCGCACCACCATATCGTAATCAACAACTCTGCTTGTTACTTGCTAACAAGATTAAAACCTGCGGCGGTCGCTGCCTTTTTAACTGTTTCTACTTTTTGAGTATTTAAAGCCGACCTCAGCAAATTCATCAAATCCATCCCCAGGCTCTTCTGCCAATATTCACCAACACAAATCACAACCCACAACCAACCTAGCTTTATCCTAAACGCCATCGCCGCTACGAAACAGACCTCTGACTACGGCATTCTGTGATTCAAGGTCTGCTTCTTGCTTGCCGCCTTCGACCTTTGACCAAATACACCCTCAACATAATAGGGTACAGGACAACACTGTTGTTTATGTATCAGCACGACAAGACCGCTGTGTTTAAACACTCTCCCCCTCTACCGCTGCAGTCGTTTCGCATACCGCGAAAACCTTGTAGCCCTAATATCAGCTCCGTCGGCTGAGTCCAACCTGCGATTACATCGCCCGAGTTAATGCCTTCCAACGCTGGCACTTACCATCCAGTCTTCCCTATGTCCACCGGGATCAGTCCTCTCTACTGAGATCCTGGCTTCCCGATCCTCTCCCTCCCCCCGTCCCCGCTCACGAATGACTACCTAGTCCTCGTCTCATAAAATTGAAGGAATTCAATATCTCCGACTAATCAAGACTATAACCGAGTCTCTTTCTTCGACCGCTTCACTGTAATACAATACCGCAAAAATGGCGCTCGTCAACGTTCGTCGTGATGTCACCGATGCCTACTATCGCTACAAGATGGAAAGGATCCAGACCAAAATTGAAGGCAAAGGCAATGGTATCAAGACTGTCGTCGTCAATTTGAGCAGCGTTGCTGCTTCTCTTGCTCGCCCCGGATCGTACGTCATCAAGTACTTCGGCTTCGAGCTTGGTGCCCAGACCAACATTGATCCACCCGATGACCGCTGGATCATCAACGGTGCCCACGAGGCTTCCAAGCTTCAGGACCATCTTGATGGCTTCATTAACAAGTTCGTTCTCTGCAAGAAGTGCAAGAACCCCGAGACAGACGTCGTCATCAAGGACGGCCACATCGTCCTCGATTGCAAGGCCTGCGGCCAGCGCACTGACGTTGATCTTCGCCTGAAGCTTAGTGGATTCATCCTGAAGAACCAGCCCAAGAAGGGCGGCAAGAAGGACAAAGCCGAACGCAAGGCCGCCCGCAAGGCCAAGCAGCAGGCTCTCCAGAACGGCAACAAAGAGAACGGACAAGGAAGCGGTGGGGAGAATTCCGAGAACGGCTCCAACAGAACCAGCGACAAGAACGACGACGACGACGATGCTGCCAGCGATGACGAGTTTACCCGTAAGATTAACGCTGCCGCTCAGGTCATTGATGCTCCGGCCGAAGTCAAGGACGACGACTGGGCTGTTGACATGTCCGAGAAGGCCGTTAAAGCTCGTCAAAGCCAACTCCCGAGCGAGTTCCGTCTGAAGCTTGTTCTTGGCGGTGCCGACGACGATGACGAAGGAGAGGGCGGTGGGCACACCGCCTATGACACCCTGGGCGACTGGATCCAGGAGGAAGCTGCCAAAACTGGTAACATTAACAAGGTTGATGATATTCAAGTTTACGTGAAAGCTAAGGAGCTTGGAATCGAGACCAAGCACAAGACCGTCTTGGTCCTCATCCAGACTCTATTGGATGAGAACGTCATCACTCAGATCCCCAAGCGTGCCGCAATGCTCAAGCAGGTATGTCCAGAGACTCCCATCCCCCCGTATTCTTGAGTCTTATTACACCCCTGCCTTCCTTTCGTTGTTTGTACAAGACATTCACTAATTATCATTAGATGGTTACCACTGAACGCCACGAGAGGGCTCTTCTGGGTGGTATCGAGCGTCTTCTGGCCTCCCAGAGCAAGGACCACCCCGAGCTGCTGACCGGCGACAGGATCGTCAAGATCCTTCATCAGCTCTACGACAAGGACCTTGTCAGCGAGGAAGTGATCAAGAATTGGGGAACCAAGGCTAGCAAGAAGTACGTCGACCTCTCCACGTCAAAGAAGATTCGTCGTGCTGCAGAGCCGTTCCTCAAGTGGTTGGATGAGGCGGAGGAGGATTCGGATGAAGAGTAGACTACGAACATTGGCTGCAAACATTACTTATACTGCCGTGATTCCAAGGATGAATATCTTTGGTTTGCTAAGTTGATTATGCATTGGGTTTTTTTTTCACTTCTGCACTTCTACCCTCCCATCCCTTTCCTACATCGATCAAAAGTTATGTGCTGGTGTAACACCAGTTTTATTCTACTCGTAGAGAAAAGGAGGCAAAAAGATAAGAGGGGTCCATTATCAGATTGTTTTATTTTCCTCTCGCGCCACAGCTGCTCTAGTCTGCTTCACTTAATTGAGAGCACCAATTCCACTCCTTAGTGCCTAAAATAAAAATTGTCTTATCAATACACGCTTTTATGCACCCATGTGAGATGTTGATTCAAGTCAAGACCAGACTAAATACCTAGTCAAGGTGAACATTCATGGTGTTTAATCGTCTAATAAAATTCGTCGATTGTAGACTGATGTTTGCCGCTGTCATCTATTATAGCAGGGTTTCCTAGGTCTAGAGCGATATGTTGTACTTACCACAGGCAAACAAGCATACAGGTGTACAGGCATATATCCACTCGTCCTACAGCTATATAATTAATTCCCTTCGTAGAAATGACCCGATATTACAACTTCCAATTTCTAGATGTCGGTTATGATGGATAGACATGATAAATGCGTCCACATTCGACTCTTGATCGGGCTTTCAACAGGCAGACAAGTCGAGTCGAACATGAACACTTTACCCAGCCTCGAGTCATGTCTCGTCTCGTCTCATCTAGTTAAGCGTCGATACGTCCCTACTTACCCAAAGACATTAAAGATATTGAATGTATTCACGAATTGAATTAACTAAATTTGACTTGACTTGACTTGACCATGAGCCATTATCCAAAATAAGGGGGATTACCCCTGGCCCCATCTGTCTATATACCCCACTTTTACCCATATACCCCTGAATCGTGCCTCCCAACCGCCTTCGCGATGCCTGATAGCTATAGCAAAGAGAGGGAGGGTATCCGGCAACCTGCCTACCTACCTACCTCAAGGTACCTACGCACATGGAGGTAAACTTAAACTAAATGGGGATTTGTCTTTGGTTCAGTTGATTTGCCAGATTTCTTAATCCCATCAAGTCAATTTGGTTAAGACGAAACAAGGTAAATGTAAACTTGTTAAAAGCCTTGTTATCGGCAGCCCTAGAGATTGATTATGGGGGGTTCGATACTCGTGTTAATTAACGACATATCCTAGCTCACTCGTGATACAATACGAATATAGGTAGGCAAGGTATAATAGAAAAGAGAAAAGGTTCACAATTGTATGGCATCGGAGTATCACTTATGGTCGTTACAACAATGTGTATTCCTATAGAGGTCCATGAATGAATGAATGACTATCCCCCTACATACACCACCTTCCCATGCTGATAGGTAGCAGCTGATTCTCCATGCCTATAGATAAGTAGGTGCGATGCTCTGTACAGCTGGCTGCCCACCACGGTTTTCCGAATCTCTAGCCATGTAGATACCTTAGCTAGTACACAGTACCAGTAAGGAGCTGTCTCGTGAGAACGATGCTATCTCGCAAGCCTCATCGGTGGTCTTTTTCTGCAATTAATGAGTATAAAAAGAAAAGCTAGGTCCGCATATAAGGCAGGACGTAATCATACCAGTTCTACCACTTTGATTGTCCGTCCTCCCCATTTCCGCGGCCGTTCCACTTATCCTCCTCATCAAAGACGCCGCCGGAACTCTGAGCTGCTCCGTGGTCCTTCCAGCCTGATGCGCCACTCCGAGCCTTCTTATCTCTGATATCACCGAACTCGTCAGCCTTCCCGTCCACGTCGTTGGTGAAGCTCTGGTCAGAGCCGCGCATGTCCGGGCCAACGTTGTTTGGAGTCGTGCCAGGAGGTCGAGAACGGGTGGAGTGGACCGATCTCGTTGGACTGACCCAACTGCCAGGCAGATGACGACCTGACGAGGTCTCTTGCCTAGCGCTAGCTTTAGAGCCTGCGCTAGGCTTAGAGCCTCCGCTAGGCTTAGAGCCACCGCTCGACTTCTTGCTGTCGTTTGACTTCTTGCTACCGCTACTACCATTGTTGGCGCTGCGATTCTTGACACTGCCATTGCCTGAACCCCATTCAGCAAGAGCGGCGGCATTGCCCTCGCCATTCCATTCACCATTGTTGTTGTTACCCGATGGATTTGGAATCAGGTTGCCTTCACCCCATTCACCACCGCCGTTTTTACCACCATTTGCTGCAGCTTTTCCTGTGCCCCACTGGTTATCGCTGCCATTAGTCTTATTGTTCTCGCCGCTCCAGCTTCCATTGCCAGTCGGGTACTTGTATCGAACTGCCGGGCTAGATTCCTTGCTGCCCTTCTTGTACATAGCCCGTTCTTTATTACGTAGCTCTCTAGCCTTTGCTTCAGCCTTGTCCTTCGCGATCATGTCTCGGAAAGAGCGGCGCACAGCAGATGTGTCCTTATCATTCTTAGCCTGTTTGTCACCGCCCTTATCATCATTATTTCCCCTTTTGAGATCCTGAGCCGTTTCGTGAGCCAGGAGCTTTTTTGAGTGTCTGAGGGCGGTTTGCCATTGATCTCGATGGTCGGAATGACGTTCGATTGCCCACCTCTATCGCTGTTCTTGGATTTTGATACTTCTACTTTTGGTGAATGAGACGTCGGCGTCGTACTGTGCTGTTGAAGCATCTCTGCGTATCTGACAGGGTCAAAGTCTGCTGCAAAGTCAGGGACACGAGCCTCCTTGGGGGTTTCCCACGGTTGTACTACCGTATCCTTGGAACCAGGGATTCTCTTGGGATGGGCAGCGGCAGGCTGAGGCGAGGGGTATTGCTGATGGCGAGGTGAAGGATACTGCTGTTGGTGAGGTTGGTGGTAATCCCGTTGGTAATCCCGTTGGTAATGCTGCTGGTGGGGTTGTTGGTAAGGCAGCTGGGGTGATGCACGAGGAGGCGTAGGTCTTCCGCCAGGCTCGGCCGGGAATCCATTGTACCACGGGTTCTGTGTTGGATGTGGTGTGCCAATGGGCAAGCTCTGATTGTTGTAAATCTTGGGAGGATATAAGGCTCCATTTGGGTTGCCGTAAGCCGGTCCGTGATATACGCGCATGACTCCGCGTGTATTGTCATAAAAGGCATTAGGATGGGGATCCTGAGGTGCCTCTATAGCGTGTTCAACTTGTAGAACCCGAGACTCGCTTGGCAGGAGGAAATTCACGTGGCGAGCACCGGGTCGCGGATTGGGAGGTGGGAGTGACTCTTCTTTAGCCTTAGCCTTAGCCTTAGCCTTAGCCCTTCTTCTTCTCCTTCTCCTTAGCCTTAGCCTTCTCCTTCTCCTTCTCATTCTCCTTTGCCTTTGCCCTTGCCTTTGCCCTCTTTCGTTTATCCTTCATGAGAGATAAGGCTGCATAGGGGTGACAAAATCATCGCTGTCATTGTCTGCCGTGGTTTCCTCTGATTTCTTGTCGTCTTCCTTGCTCTCTTGCTTCTGACTATGTTTTTGCTTGTCTTGCTTCTTTGGTGGCGTACTCTGCTTTTCCTGCTTGCCTTTCTGAGCCTTGTTGTCTTGCTTGTTCTGTTTATCCTTGTTTCCCTTCTTGCCCTGGCCCGCCTGCTTGTTCTGTCCGCCTTTCTTGCCTCCCTTTTTCTTCGGGGGTTCCTTCTCGGATTCAGCTTCAGTTTCGACCTCAGTCTCTACTTCGGTCTCTACTTCGGTCTCAGCTTCAGTAGTAACTTCAGTATCGACCTCGGTTTCTGGTTCGGTTTCAGTTGCCGTAGTATCGGTAACTTCATTCTCACTCTCCGACTTCTCCTTCTCCTTCTTAGCTTTTGGCTTCGCAGTTTGCTTACTAGTGACGGCCTTAGACTTGGCCGATTCTGCCTTCTTTGCTTTGTGTTTAGCATGTACAAAATTGGTGTGTACAGTAACAGTACTGTGGGTCGATGAATTAGTTCCTCGGTTCTTGGTCTTCACTGTGACATGTGATTTCTTTCGTGCTTCAACGCAATTGGCACATGAACAATCGGCGATGGCATTCTCGTTTAGTTTCCCTTCATCGTGACTGTTTCCCACCTTGATGCTGGCATCCGTTTTCGAGTGCGGCGAAGGCTGAACAGTTGGTTTGTTGTTGTTTTCGAGTGTGGCGAAGGCTGAACAGGTGGTTTGTTGTGTTTTGTTCTATGGGCATTCTCTGCGAACCGAACTGACTTGCCCTCAGCCTCTACAGTTTGACTGGTTCGACTGGAGTGATTGTCTTGTCCAGTTCTCGGATAAGTCAATTTCAAATGATCGGATCTTGACTTATCGTCCGTCTCGAGTTCTAGTTCCCAAACAGGACGGTATTTCTTGACTAATTTGCCAGTTCTTTCGTCTTTTTGGGCGACGACGATATGCTTGCCGATCACCCATTCAACAAATGAACTGGGTGGCATTGTGTTGACTGTGGTGAACTCCCGAATCCTATGAATTAGACCTAAGAACGCTCGTAGTATATATCGAGTAGGTCCTTGGTCTGAGACTAGGAAGTATGAAAGTAACACAAAATAATCGACATGTACAGGTGATCAAATGATTAGAGTGCAATCCGTCGATGGAAGAATGGATGGAAGAATGGATGGAAGCATGAATCGAAGCATGAATCGATGAAAGATGGGGGGAATGTAGGTATTAGTTAGAGTGGGAGAAAACTCAGCGTGGTTTGAAGATGGAGTTGACAGCCGAGATGAAATAAAACTTAGGTAACGATTGTTGTCAAGAGATGGGATGAACAGGATATAGGATGGCCAAAGATGAAATGGCCAAAGCTGTGGTATCACAGTGGCAGTTGTGTGTCGAAGTCGCGTCAGTTGTTCGAAAAAACAAACTAAGGGCGAGGTTCTAGGTTAACGAAAGAAGGTATGTAAAGTGTAAAGGGTAAAGTATTTGGGTAGGGTGTTAAAGAAAAGAGAAACTTTGAATTGAACAGGAACCGGAAGTGAATACTTAAGTACCTTGGTAGGTTCGGGAGCGAGCAAGTAAAGTGGTCGCGACTTCCCAAGTAGTAAAAGTTAAATTTTTATTCGACACAATCTTGTGAAACTGACTCTCGCTCACTTACGCTATCCATAGCAATCATAGCAACTACCAAAGGCAACTGCGACTACCCACGGTAACCATTGGCGCAAAGTAGGAAGGTGCCCACCCAGTAACCTTAATATTCCATACTACATGTATTCCTTACATACACATGTACCGAGCGTACGTACATAGGTAAGTGCAGCTACCACCTTAGTATCATGAACACGTATATGGATAGGGAATTTGACTCGTGGTAGTATTCGGGATTATAGCTTCGACTTCTCCTCGGCTTCCATCTCTGCCCACCTCTTATTGGTGTTGATGTTCTGCCAGTATACCCACGTGCCTGCAGCCACCCTAGCGGAGGGCAGAGGCATATCCAGTTCCACCACGGAGGGCTGCCTCTCTTCATTTCCGCGATCGCAGCGTCGATGTTAGCTTTCAGCTCTTCTTTCGAGCCGTCGTTCCAGATAACCACCCCTTTCCCTTGCCTCTCGCCTCGCACCTCTTCGCTTTCAGCCTCACATCCGTCTGGCTTATAATTCGGTTCTGCGCTTCTTCTCGACCAAGATGGGGATCACGCTTCCTTAGTCTCTGCATCTGCACTTTCGGATCTTTGACCGCCACCACCATCACCACACCAGACAGCCTATCCCAGCCACTCTCGAAAAGCAGTGGGACATCTAGCACGACGGCCCAGCTACCCCTTAGATAGTTTCTCAAGAGAGACTTGTACACCTCCCTCCTTACTGCCGGGTGTACAATGCCATTCAGAACGTTCCGATCTTTCTTCCGCTCATCGCTGCTACCAAATATACGCTTGCCCAACGCTTGCCTGTTTAGCGGCCTACCCTTCCCATTCTTCCCATCAGCCGGCATTGACTCGGTGACTGGAACCAGTAAATCTGGCGTAGAAGGACCAAAATATTTCACGATGGCCTTATAACCACTTGTCCCGGGCTCTACGACCTGGCGGGCAAGGATATCGGCATCGATGATGGGAAGTGAATGAGGGGGCGAGGCAGGAGAGAGAAGACACAGTTGACTTGCCGGTGGCAATAGAACCGGTTAAACCTATAAACAACATAGTTGCGATATTTGTTATTTATACGAGGTAGTCGAAGATATGCGATCAAGTAAGGAAGTGACTTGTGTTGAAGCTAGCGCTCGCTCCTACGATGGATGGACTTATGTTGTCTTGATACAGTTTGAGCAGGGATCTCGGGAGTTGGAGTTGAAGTTCTAGGATTAGCCGCATCAATGTTGCATCTTACCTAATCTACGCTAATAAAGCCTCATTCGATACCTAGTGTGTACCTAGGTATGTACCTAAAATATCTAGGTTAGTGTGGCAAGTGCTAAATGCGGGCTGTGATGCTCTGCATGGATGCGTCTGCAGTATGCAGCCCGCTTAACTGCGGGGGAGGTACCCAAGCTAATCTTTAAGGTGAGGGGCATTTTCTTTTTTTACAAACATAAAAATTTGGAAGTAGTCGAGTATATTCAGTTCCTCCTCCTAGACCCAAAGCTATATATATACCTGCCTAGGTAGTCTTTCTAATCAACAACATCCCTTCCAGACCTGTTGCATATTTTAGCCATGGGAATAGAATACCCGCTCCGTGTTCTTCTCATTGGCAATGGGGGGAGGGAACACGCAATCGCGTGGAAACTCAGCCAGTCGCCTCTTGTCGAGTCGATTATAACAGTTCCAGGAAATGGAGGCACAGCAACTTGCCCTAAAGTAACCAACGATAGTTCGGTATCAGCGGAAGATTTCCCGGCCTTGCTCGGTCTGGCCCGAAAGAACAATGTCAACTACGTCATCCCCGGGCCCGAAGCCCCTCTCGTCGCCGGCGCTGTCGACTTCTTCGAGAATGCGGGTATTAAGAGCTTCGGACCGTCCAAGAAGGCAGCGCAGATGGAGGGCAGCAAGACCTTCTCCAAGGACTTCATGAAGAAGCATAACATCCCCACGGCAGCCTACGAGAACTTTTCCGACTACGACAAAGCCCGAGAATATATTGATCGAGTCCAACGTGACGTGGTGATCAAGGCAAGCGGACTGGCGGCTGGCAAGGGCGTTATTATACCCACGTCAAAAGAGGAAGCTCACAAGGCACTCAAGGACATCATGCAAAACAAGGAGTTCGGCTCTGCGGGTGACGAGGTCGTTATTGAGGAGTTTTTAACAGGTGATGAATTAAGCGTGTTGACTTTCAGCGACGGCTACACAATAAAGTCGCTACCTCCTGCTCAAGACCATAAGCGAATAGGAGAAGGAGATACAGGCTTAAATACAGGTGGCATGGGATGTTATGCGCCAACCAACATCGCTACTCCAGATCTCGTGGCGCAAATCGATCGGGATATTATCCAACCGACCATTGACGGCATGCGCAAGGATGAAATGCCTTTCGTCGGTATTCTCTTCACAGGACTTATGATCACGTCGACCACCGAAGGTCCCTTGAGTATAACGTCCGATTTGGAGACAGAGACTCAGACTGTCCTACCACTATTGTCACAGGACACAGATTTGGCTAAGATCATGGTAGCGTGTTCTGGGCGTTATTTAGACAGTGTCCTGATCAAAGTCGAGCCAAGCTTCAGTGCGACTGTTGTTGTTGCCGCAGGTGGTTATCCCGAGCCTACGCCAGGGCGACGAGATGAGCAGGAACCTCCTGCAGGCATCAACATATTCCACGCCGGCACAAAGCTATCAAACAATAAGCTACAAACGGCAGGTGGCCGAGTAATAGCTGCTAGCGCAACCGCAGCCGACAGTCTTCGAGCTGCCGTCGACAAGGCTTACGAAGGCGTGAAGCTGATCCAGTTCAATAAGATGTACTATCGCAGGGATATCGCGCACCGGGCCTTCAAGCCCACAGCCGACACCAAGGAAGCCCTAACGTACGCGAACGCAGGCGTAAGCATCGACGCCGGGAACCAGCTCGTCGAGCGGATCCGGTCCGCCGTCAGGTCGACCAGGCGTGCCGGCGCGGACGCCGAGATCGGCGGATTTGGAGGCGAAGTCGACCTCTCAAGGCCGGCTTCTCGAGCGACGCCCCATCATGGTCGGCGCCATCGACGGCGTCGGCACGAAGCTCATGATCGCGCAGGCGACGCGGAACCACACCACCGTGGGCATCGACCTCGTCGCCATGAACGTCAACGACCTCGTCGTCCAGGGCGCCGAGCCCGTCATGTTCCTCGACTACTTCGGGTGCAGCAAGCTGGACCCCGAGGTCGCCGCCGTCTTCGTCGAGAGCGTCGCCGCCGGCTGCCGCGACGCCGGCTGCGCCCTCGTCGGGGGCGAACCGCCGAGATGCCGGGCATGTACAAGCAGGACGACTATGACGCCGCCGGCGCGGCCATCGGCGTCATGCGCGCGGGCTCCGGCTCCGCGCCACGACGCCATGGCCGCGGGCGACGTGCTCCTGGGCCTCGCCTCGTCGGGCGTGCACGCTCAACGGGTTCTCGCTCGTGCGCCGCATCCTCGCGCGCGAGAACCTCGCCTACTCAGCCCGCGCCCTGGGACCCCGCCGCCCGCTCCGTCGGCGACGCCCTGCTCGCCCACCCGCATCTACGTGCGCTCGGTGCTGGCCGCGCGCTGCTGCGCCTCAAGGGCCTCGCCCACATCACCGGCGGCGGCCTGCTCGAGAACGTCCGCGCATGCTGCCGCCCGCCCTCGCCGCCCGCATCGACGCCGCCTCCTGGACCCCGCCCCCGTCTTCCGCTGGCTGCGCCGCGCCCGGCGTTCGACCCGCCGAGATGGCGCGCACCTTCAACAACGGCGTCGGCATGGTCGCCGTCGTCGCCCCGCCGACGCCGACGCGGTGAAGGCGCAGCTGGACTGGCCGGCGAGACCGTGTACGTCATCGGCGAGCTGGCCGCGAGGCAGACGGGGGCAGTGCGTGCTGAAGAACTTGGAATCCTGGAGTTAAGCTGGGTATATATATCTCGGCGAGGAGGCGAAGGAAGGATATGTGTTAGTTAAGTTAAATCAAGTTAGGTTAGGATAGACAAAGAAAAGACGAAAAACAGGGCCCGAGGAAGCTAGCTGTTCAGAGCTGGTTAGGTAGGTGGTGGGATGTGTAGAATTCTAGTCGCATATACTACTGGGTACTTATATATCTGAGATATGAAATATGGAATATGGTGTATGAAATCTGAGGATTTGTAAATATATTCGATTTGAGTCGATTGCATGCGAATGCGTAGCCCAGCGGCGTACCTACCTACCTAGGAAGGTAGGTAATGTAATAAAATGCCGTGTGGGTAACTATATATATGTACATATATGTATAGACGAAAGAATGCTTAGTATGTATCATATTCATGTGTAACGGCGATAAGTCCAAGTCCGCGCCAAATTTCGTTGTTAAAAACACGATGCGATCCAAAAAAAAACGCCCAAGAGCCCGCGGTGTATCCCGGTCTAGTCCAGCTAAAGCAAATCACAGTACTAACAGGGTGGGCTGCGCGTGTCTATCTCATCTCCTCGTTCACCCACTCGGCGTTAGAATCGTCGCCCTGTCCCTTTCCCTCCTTGCACATCCCGATCAAGTTACGGCGGACGCAATGGGATTTCAGCGCCCCTGTTGGTTGAGGTTTGGGAGTGGCTGTGGGGAAAGGCATAGATGGCGGCGAGGTAATCATGTGAGACTGTGTCTGCGGCGATGACGTCGAGGTGCTTGTGGTCGTTGCCATTGAATCTTTACAGCCCCACCAACCTGGTGTCTCACACGTAGTAGTAGACGTTGTGGTGGTGGCAGAAGAAGAAGTTGTGACGCTTGTTGTAGTAGTGACCTCGTCGTTACAGCCGAACCAACCGGGGTTTTGCATGTCGAGGTTGAGCTACTACTGGTTGAAGTGCTATATGTCCCTGTTGTCGTAGTTTCATCAAGGCAGCCCCACCTAGGAGTCGTTAGCTGGGTACGTCATAGAGAAGAGCGAATATATATATATATATACTTACCATCCAGGCGTCTGGCAGGTGGCTGTTCGAGTACGTGTCTTGGTGGTAGAAGAACTGGTCGAGGAGGTTGTCCCATCTGTGCTATTACTCTCGTACATTTTCCAATTTGCACAATCTCTACAATCTGGCGTGAAGCTGCATTTTGGAACATCGTCGTACTTCCGTATGACATCGTTGATCACAGATCGGATTTTGTGAGTCGCAATACCTACTCGCCAGCCATGGTCTGTCACAGTATCATAAACGCACTCGTAGCCAGTATGACACGCTGTCTCTAACGCGTAGCCCGCGAAAGAACAAGAAGCGGTCGCGCCATTGCATGTACCGATATAAATGGGATCTGCTGTGTGACCGAAGTGGTATGACCCGGTGTATTCACGAGTCTGAGGAAACTCTGGGTTTGCGTGTGGAGGGACGGGGAGAGCCAATCTTCCAGCCGCCAACGCCTCAGGAACAGCCTCGAAGGTCACAACAGGAAGCCCGTACGTCAGACCGAGGAGAGAGCTGACTGCTCCACCTAGTGAGTGTCCGGAAATCCAAACATTCGAATTTGGATAGAGCTCGGTAACATTTGCATAAAGCTCCCTAGCTGCCTGGTAGTATCGGCTTTCGTTGTGTAAAGCGCTTTTCACGCAAGTGTTGTTGCAGCTGTAGGTGCTTGTTGCGCAATCGCAAACCTGGTGCCACGACCATTGACCTTGCTGGGCACAACAGCAGCTGAAGAAGAGGTTGTCATTGATCTTGTCGTTGGTAGTCGTGCCCTCTCCGTCAAAGACGGCTGGCGAGGTTCCCTTGAGTCCAATGACGATGGTAGAATTCGTCTCGTCTCCCCAAACGTGGCCCCTGAGCCCATCACCCTCCCAGCCGAAATCAGCACTCCGGTTGAATGGGACTCCAACCTCATCCCAGTCTGGCATAGTAGGATTCTCCACATAGGCATCGGACGCGATCAGCGCTCGAGTCAGGAATGATTCCTTACCGGGAAACATCGGGACCCAGGACATCATCAATAGTCCATGCGGACGGGTCGCTCGCGATAACATAACCTCGTTGGCGAGCCTCGGCAACCAACGGATCTACGGTACTCGGTCGTCGGTCGACAAGACGCTCGATCTTTCGAGGTTGACTCTTTGCCTTCAAAGGTAGTATCCGCTCCGCCTCGTGTCCATCCCCACCAGCTAGCCATATCTCGGCGTCTGGTTCAACTATGTCTTTCCTTCGGTGAAGTCCGGATGCCGATGCGTTCCGTGGTGGAATATATGACGTAGCGTAAAGGTATGGTCGGCTGGCTGCGGCGGCTCGGGTATCAAGGGCGCGATTATTGGCGAGATTGGGAGGACCGCTTCGGAGCTCAGGATACGAGCGGCGGATGCAGAGGCGGAAACGGCGAGGAATGATAAGAGTAATCGAGCCGTGACTCTACCAGTAGAGTGACAAGCTGATGCTGGTCGTTTCCGCCTCACACCCATGGTTACTTGTTAGACTAACGCGGGAGCCGAGAACCGATGAGAGGACGGAATGAGTGTTTTCGAATGAGGCAGTTGATGGATTAGTAGGATAATAAACAGGTAAGAGAAACAATAAAAGATGGGTTGATAGGAGGTGAGGTCCAATGTGTTGAAAGACGGATAAAGTCCCGAGGTAGGAGTTAGGTAAGATGCATTAGGTATTCCTAGGTACCTACCTAGGGTATGTATTCCTAGGCTGCTAGGCAACTACGGTAGCTGAGTATAAGTGGTCACGGTACATGGAATCTCCTCGCACCTGGGGCAGGTTAATCGCGTGGACGTGGCGCTGCTTCAGGGCTATGACAACATTGGATTAGAGTTGGGCCTTATATTAGTGTACCAATTACTTAGGAAGGTACCTGTAGCTGCATGCGTGAAGGTAAGCCCCGACCACCGATCTTTACCCCAACCATTGAGGTGAGAGCGGTATGAGGGAAGGAGAGGTACCTAGGTATCGAGTTATGCCTCCGTATACACTGTGAGCTGATTACTGTATCCAGATATCGAAAATAAATAGACAGATACCTAGTCTACCTAAGTAAATTTACAAGATATGATAGGTCGTACTACCTACCCAGGCAGCTAGGTACTTATGCATGTACCCAAGTAGGAATGATGCTTTCGAGGTTGAACGTTTTCACATCCTAGATCCACATGTACGTATTAAAAATATATTCTGATTATAAGAATATGTCGCTTGTCTTGGGAGGACAGATATATTTGTTTATATATATATATATATTATTAGGTATCATCCGAGGCCATGATGTGTTCCATTGATCGACCTCGTAGGTAGGCTGCACTCATACCTACCTAGGTACCTTACCTATCTACCTCATAAACTACATAGCAGGTGCATGAATATCGGTGGTTTTGTACAGGACATGCGAACTATGCAAGGATGTAAGTCAGCAGCCAGATACATAATCATGTGCTCATTCAGAACTATGATGATCCTTTTCGAAATAGAGAACTTGCTCAACTTAAGGATAAGTAAAGATAGAATATGAAACGTGTATGAGGCTAGGTATGGCATTTTACTTAAAGGTCGATAGTTGATATACTACCTAGGTATGTATCCAAACAGCCAAGATGGATGGACAAGAATATATGTAGTTTAATTGTGTAACAGTTCAAGCACCCGAATGGCAGCTCGACCGCATTTAGCGCCATCCTACCCCTGACACAAGGCTAAGCTAAGCTCAGGGCTACCTCCTAGGTAAGAGGTACCTAACCTAATCTAATACCTCCAGGTTCGTTCTGCTAAACTCTAGACTCTAGAGCAGGAGCAAATATTACGTGACACCACCTCACATTATATTACCTAATATACCTAGGTACCTAGGTAGGTAATAATAGTAAGGTATCACCTTACCTACCCAGGTAGTACGTACGGAATACACTGACGACAACTTCTAAGGTTCTAACTCTCCGACTTCTAAATTATCTTCACTATTCTCGCCGCGTCAGACTTTGATGCGAGATAGACATCATTGCTTTATACCCTTCAGCTTTGATGGCCCCCCCTTTGCCTATCATCGTCTAATAGAGACATAATACTACATATAACATATATTATTGTCCTGGTATGCCTTGAAGCATATCGTGTTCCCTGTCTACAGTGGAGAGAGGTACGTCGTCCCTGCAAACATGTTCATATCTGTGGTTAATACTTAATGCTCTATTGATTGCTTGGCATTTGAACTCGACCTAAAGTCAATAGAGAGCTGTTCTTCCTGGTTTCAATGCTTTCCTTAGAATATTAACTTACATAACAATTAGAATCTCCCAAATTTCCCAAATCCCCCACATCCCCATGGCGCCCACAACGCCGTCTAAAGGCTCCGAGCCTACGCCTGGGTCGCTTTCGACTTCGAGCACATTCCCTCGTCATCGTGACTCGGAAACGAATGAACCTCGACCTCGGATTCAACGTGCAAATACCACAGAGAATGGGGCTGCCCCGAGAGTCACCGTTATACAGGAGACACCTCCAACACCGGAAAGACGGCAAAGGAGAGGCTCGATACGTTCGAGTCAGAGACTGCTGATGATGTAGTTGAGGCGCCGCGGGCTTCTGTAGATATGGACGAGATACCCATCGAGCTAGTGAGCAAGACAGACAAGTTGAGTTGAAACAATCTGCCATCTAGGTCTAAGTTGGGCACGACTAATAGGTGCACATTAGCTTCATCGATTCGCTTTCTGCCAAGGTACATTCGACACCGCCAAATATCGAAAAACTCTCAGGCTATTTCAAGATTTTTACCATGTTGCTGCTTCACATATCCGAACACATATAGATAGTCTTGCCACTCGACAAACCCGGGAGGCTTCACCAACACCCTCAAGTTATTCCAGAGCCTCCGCAGCGAGCCTATTAAGAGCTAAGGCGGCCTCTTTCAGCAATAAAGATAAGGCAAGAGTAATGCCGACAAAAGAAGAGCAACAGATGCTTACGGCCGAGGAGTTCGCTGCTAGAAAACGAGCTAAAAGGCGTTGGAGCAGAAGAAATTCTGCTCGAGGAAGCTGTCGAAAGACGACTCTGTGAAGGCATATATGATCGTATATACCGCCACAGAACTACCCAAGATGAGGCACAGGATGATAGGCTCAGGTCCAAGACAGCTGCGCTAGCTCTTGTCGGTATTGGACCCGCAGACTTGGGCGTTGACCTCGGACCTCTTCCTGAGGATACCCCGGAAGCCCGCGTGAAGCAGCAAGAAGGGATTCGAGAGTACTTGGATCAGGCCCGGAAAGATCTGATCTTGATGCACGAGAAGAGATATCCGTTGGGCAAGCTGAATTGTCTCAAAGCCACTCACAAGAGCATCGTTGATACATTATCTCATTTCCACCCTTCTTCATCTGCTGATGAAATCATGCCCATGCTTATTTACACCTTGATAACTATGCCTCGGAGAAGCTCAGTGTAATTAGTGATTCAAATTTCATACAGAGATTTCGATGGGAAGAAAAGTTGGAGGGAGAAGCTGCGTATTGCTTAACGAATCTCGAAGCCGCAATTACCTTCTTACAGACGGTAGACCTTGCTAGTCTTAGGGCAGATGAAGCAGCATCAGGGCCCCTGAAGTCGAGACCCAGTCAAAGACGGAAACATTCCCACCTGCTTATACTGCTGGTCTATCCGCAGAGGCATCTACCTCGGCCACCACGACATCTGAGAATGCCCAGGGTACAAAACCACTACCTCCATCAACGGATTTGCGAGCATCTATTCAACGTCGCAGGTTAAGCGATCTTATTCAGACCCCAGCTCAGGCTTTCGGGACTGCAAGTGACTCTTTATTCAGCACTGCTGATCAGGGGTTTAAGACTATTGGGACCAGTCTTGGTGATAGTTACAAGTTCTTGCTCGGTAAACTTAGAGATAGTTCTGCTAGTGGACGAGAACTGGCGGTACCACGGACCTTAGATGAAGCTCGAAAACTCATAGGCACTCCACCACCAGACGATGATGCTTCCGTTGATGGTAGTAGTACGGTCCAGGGAAGCGGTGTAGATACCGAACAACCTGCGGTCGTAAAGGAAGATAAAGTTTTGGCTCTAGTTGGCGGCAGGAAGGTATCAAGAGACCGAAGCACAGACAGCACAAGGAGTGCCAGAAGCGCCAGTAGTTCCAAAAAGGTGAACTTTGCCGAGGACATCAAGGAGGGGTCCGCTACCGCGACTGCAGGTTCCTCGCCTAACCCAGCTCTGGTCGAATCGATGCGCAATTTTGGCAACTCTCTGAACCCCATGAACCGCTTCTCGGGGATAAGCATGATGCGAGGTTTCGGGCGCGCGCCTACGACCCCACGCCGCCTGCTGCTACAAAGGATGTCACGGCCAAGGTGGCAGATGGCGGGGACTTGGCAACGGTAAGGAATCTCTTCAGCGTATTCACGGACCAAGACGTGCTAACCACCATGCCCATCTAGGCATTCCCAGACATCGCCGCAGCACTGCCGCCAAAGATGCCCCGAAGGTCGACCCGCCAAGAAGAAATTCATGGACCTTCAGAACCCGGCGGACCTCAGAATCGGCGACGTCATGGAGCTGCTGCGTGATTACCGCCGGCTCGCCGGCGCTCTTAAGATATGGACGCGTTCAAGGAATAGGCTGGGCGGCTGGCTGGCTTCCTTCATGTTCTTCCGTTTAGAGATCGCGGGGCAAGGACCGGGTTATATATATATACGTACCTATGTATGCGGCGGCACTCTCGGCTCGCGGGATGGGATACATCTACGGCGTAATTTTCTTGCATTGGGTTGGAGTTTAGTAGAGTTTACAACGGGCTTCGTGATTTGAATGGGGGCGTCGGTAGGTACCTAAGCTAGATAGATAGGTACCTAGGTATGGATATAGACGGCATTTAAAACTAAACAAGATGGCAATAGCACTACGTATCTACATATTCATATCATCACGTTCAGCCATCAAACCCGACCCGTCAAGAGTACTAAGACAT
Organism: Jackrogersella multiformis; assembly: GCA_902806575.1. Classification (NCBI taxonomy): domain Eukaryota; kingdom Fungi; phylum Ascomycota; class Sordariomycetes; order Xylariales; family Hypoxylaceae; genus Jackrogersella; species Jackrogersella multiformis. The sequence goes on along the minus strand of CADCXD010000002.1, from coordinate 2,086 downwards.
GTCGCGGGCAGACCGGGACGGGACGGGACGATAGTATGGTGGAACTATATATATATATCTTCATATCTATAAATCAGGGGGATATATTAACGGCCGAGGACCCTGACTTCGCAACGCCAATTTCGTTCTTTCTTTCTTTCTTCCTTTCTTTCGGGATAGACAGCAAGACAGAGCCAGAAACCAGAAACCGGAACCGGAACCGGAGCCCCGGCACGCGGCGAAGCGTCCCGTCCCGTCGACGTCAAAAAACAGACAAATAAAATAATAACACAAGGCAACATCCCAATCGATGCTATCTATCCCTATACGTTATTTACTAGTGGCGAGCAAGCAGGCCCCCCGTCCAAGTGTCCATCAGTAGTGTGTTATCTCCCCTTTATTACCTGGCGTAGTGTGTGTGTGTAGTGGTGTAGTGTAGTGTAGTGTAGTGTAGTGTAGTGTAAGTGTAGTGGTGTAAGTGGCACAGGCCCTCGTCGTAGCCTAACTAACTCAAGCTTTTGTTATCCATCCAAATGCTGCCTCCCATCCTCCTGCCGGACCCGGCACCAGCCCACGAAGAGAAAGTATAAACACAGTCTGACGCGGCTATAGTCCGTGCTGCCGCCCGCCTGTCTGGCTTATTAAATAACGATGCCCCCTATACCAGCGAACCGACCGACCTTTATGAAGTCTGTCTAGTGGTATCCGTTAGCACTCTTCGGGGGTGACGAGGCCGTTCGTTATATCCCGCAGCGGGCCATCGGCGTCTGAGTATTGACCTGCCGTTTGGGACCCGAGATTAGGTTCTCCATGAAGCTGATGTAGTCGAACTGAGGCACGCCGCGGTCCTGGGCCATGTCGGGGCCGTGGTGGGGGGTACGAGTTCACACAGCTGCTCGATGACCTCGTCGGGGACGAGCGAGTGGCGCAGGTCCATTTCGGTGACGTAGGGCTTGCCGTCGGCGACCTCGCGGAAGGACTGGAAGACCTGCTCGGCCGTGTTCTGGTCCTCAGTCACGTCGACCATGAATCGGATGAACTGCTCAAAGGTGACGCGGTCGCGGCCGTGCGACGTCTCGAGTAGTCGTGCATCTCGTCCTCGCTGAAGACCAACCCCTCGCGAGCGCGGCCGAAATTCCAGTTCCGAGCGAGTTTGTGTCGTCGCGGTCGAAGTGGCGGAAGACGGACTCGAACTCTTCTAGCTGAATAGGCGTTAGGTTTGTCATGCTGCGCGCCACCATCTGGTTCTCGAGGAAAACCAGCTTCTTCTGCACGGACGACTTGACTAGCCCCAGCTCGTACATCAGCTCGTCATAAGTGTAGGTGGTAAGTCGTTCTCTTCGATGTTGGCCTCTTGACACTTGGCATCGACGGCTGCGATCTTCTCCAAGTATGCGTCCAGGGCGGGAGGCTGTCGCTCAGCCTCCTTACGTGCAACAGCTGGTCTTCCACATCGCCTTCGAGACCGGAGATGGCAATTTGCATTGTGTTAAGAGCTAGCGCGAAATCGTTGGCCTTGTCGGCGAATGATTTGCGGAGCGCGTTCTTGATACTGCGGTACTTGTTAGTGGACAGCGCAATTAAGAGATATCCGAGGCTACAACTCACTCTCTAATGGTCTCGTTGATGAGCTGGGCACGCATCATCTCAGATTCGGTTAACTTAGCCCACTCCCTGTCGGTAGTCTCTAACGAGAACTCTGGTGGTGGCTCATATGCTCTAAGTCGGTACGTGCCCAGCTTAGTCTTGATGTTTCCTAATAAGGTGGCCAGGTCACTCTTCTCGGCGACCCATTCTCTCTTCTTGCCCCTTTTGTAAGATGCGAACTCGTTCGCTTGCTTCTTCGCATCGACATAAGTTCCTTCGAAAGTTGATTGCTGCCACTTTTCTACTTGCTCTCTGATCTGCTTTAACAATTGAGCCATCCGTCTCTCGTAAGCGCTTTGCATCTCCCAGGCTCCTTGCATGTTGTTAACAAACTTCTCCACTCGTCTGCCGGCGTTTTCGACCTTTTCCATCTGCGAAAAAGCATGGAACCAATAAGCGATATACGTCATCAAACTCCTCTCATCTGGTTTGGCCACATCGCAAACATCCTCAACATCTA